>PVHT020000180.1:6194302-6231317 GCA_004024745.2 Catagonus wagneri
GGAAGCTTTTTTTTTTTTTTTGTCTTTTTGCCTTTATGTAGAGGCATATGGAGGTTCCCAGGCTAGGGGTCTAACAGGAGCTGTAGCCGCCGGCCTTCGCCACAGCCACAGCAACGTGGGATCCGAGCCGTGCCTGCAACCTACACCACAGCTCACGGCAACACCGGATCCTTAATCCACTGAGCAAGGCCAGGGATCGAACCCGCAACCTCTTGGTTCCTAGTCGGATTCGTTAACCACTGAGCCACGACGGGAACTCCCCTCCTGGAATCTTCTCACCTTCATGAGCCCACCTCGAGCCCGGCTATGGCCCAAGACTGGGCACAGAGCAGATAAGAAGGGCAACGACAAGGGCAGAATCTAGCAATGCACAGTGTCCGTGCTGTCACATAGCAGGCATCTCAAGCATTCGTTGCTGGAGGCCTCACACGTGCCTGGCCCTGGACGCAAGACGGGCAAGGAGCAGGACTGACAGCAGACCTGGAAGGATTCCTTCAGCCACTCGCGCCTTCTTATTCTCCAAGACAAGCCCCTCCTACCTCCGGCCCAGCCTAGGCTCCAGGGACCAGAGCCGAGGCGCGGGCCAGGCCCCAGGCTCACCTTGACGGGCGGCGACTGGGCCCGTAGGCTGGCGATGGTCTCGTGGCTGTCGCGCAGGCGCCGGCTGAGCCGCTCCTCCTCCTGCGCCTTCTCGGCCAGGCAGTCCTTCAGCCGCAGCTCCACTTCAGCCAGCCGGTCGGTCTTCTGCTGCACCTCCAGGTTCAGCTCCGACAGCATGCCTTTGTTCTCCGCCACCTCCAGCTGCAGCTGGGACAGCCTGTCGCGGAGCTGGGCGCTCTCCTGCAGGCGGACGGCCGCGGAGGCACGGGGGCCGGGCCAGGCGTGAGACCGGCGGGCAGCAGGAGCCAGCGGGAGCAACTTGGGTGACTCTTGGGAATCGAGACCTCCCCCCGCCCACCTCGGGGCTACCCTGGTCCTGGGCCCACCTGGCTGTGCTCGCAGCCCTCGCAGGGGGCCGCCGGCCTGGCCCGCAGCTCCTGCAGCTCTGCCTCGCAGCGCCGCCTCTCCTGCCTCAGTCGCTCGTTCTCCACCATCAGCAGGTCCCGGTGCTTCTCCAGGTCGGTGCCTCCCTGCGGACAGACCAAACCGAGGGCGGGGCATGTGTCGAGGGCAGATGCGGGGAAAGGATGGAGCGGGGAGGTACACAGGGCAGGTGAGAGGCGAGAGGTGGGGACGGACAGAGGAGAAAAGAGAAACAAAGGCCAGCGATGGGTGGGGAGAAAGGAGAAGGGGCTCCACGGAAGATAAAGGCCGGGGAAAGGACAAGAAGGAGCAGGGCGGTGAAACAGGAACTGCTCCCGGCTGCACCCCACCCCTGCCATTCTATTTTCCTGCGTGTGAAAGTAACAGGGAAAGTCACATTTATACACAGAGTTCACACTCCCACTTTACGTCAGCAAATGAGAAGTAACCTCCCTCCCCCTTGCGGGTCACACGACCTCGTGGGCACAGCGAGTGGTGCTAAGTAAACGCAGAGCCACCCCCCCCAACCCCACCAGACCCCTGTTAGAATGGGGCTGTCAAGCTCACCAGCTCCGATCGCAGGCGGCTCACTTCCTGGGCCTGGCTTATGAGCTTCTCCTTCAGGTGTTCCACCTGCCAGCACAAAGCCGGGGCAACAGTGAGCCTGGCCCCTCTGCTCCAGCCCACACCCAAGCCTCATGCCTGACCCCAGGGCCTCGGCTCTCCCTGTGTTCAAGCATCAGGCCACGCCTGAACTATAGGTGAGAGGCACCTGGCCGGGTCCTGACAGCTCCCAGAACCCTCTCCCATCCCAGGACCAGCCGGCCTGGGCACTCAGGAGAGTCTGAGGAGCCAGTGCAGCAGAGGTGACCCCTGGGCCCACGCCAGGCGACTCACCGGCAGTCTCAGGAGGCTGACCCTCAGGACACCCACCTTGCAAAGCCCCCTGCCCAGGACTGTACCTACTTTTCTATTTGTAATTTTATATTCTTTTCTCTTAAAAGAGCCTCCAAATGCATCAACTCCAGGCACTACAAAACCTGGAGCAGTCTTGACCAGCTCCTAGAATTTTGCACTTTGACTGGTTCCTGGTGAGTCTGTCTATGGAAATGGGCCTGCCAGTGACCAGGGCACATCCAGGACCTGTGCCCAACCCAGCTGCCAGTCTGCTTTCCTGGAGAGCTGTGGCCCATGGAGGCTGTTAGCCAGAGAAGGGGTGTGCACCCTGCCAGGAGGCAAAGGTGGCCTGGCTCGGCTGGAGCGCAGGGCGGAAAACCAGCAGGATCCCATGACAGCTGGCCCCCCACCCCCACAGGCCTAGACACATCAACCCACCTCCGCGGACCTCTCCCCGGAAATAACCCCAAATGTGGACAAAGACTTTGGCACCAGAGTTCACTGGAGCACGTTTAGTTTTTTTGTTGCAAGAACATTCTGTGATGACCACATGCACCTTAGAAAAGAGTCAGCAAGAGTCAGACTCACTCCGTGGAGGGGAAGGAGGTACGGTTTACATAAGCAGCCTCAAAACATTGGGTTCTTATTACTAAACACCAGGAGAGAAAGCCCACGGCCTACAGGGGCCACCAGCCAGGTAAGGCAGGTGACAGGCAGTGCAGGACTAGACACCAAGATCCACCTGAAGGAGGCAGCTGGCAGGGGTGGGGGTGGGGGGCAGGAAACATAGGCTCAGTGTTGCCAAGTTTCTGATCTTTCAAGAGAAGTCAGGAGTTCCCATTGTGGTTCAGTGGTAACAAATCCAACTAGTATCCATGAGGATGTGGGTTTGATCCCTGGCCCTGCTCAGTGGGTTAAGGATCTGGTGCTGCTGTGGCTGTGGTGTAGGCTGGCAGCTGCAGCTCTGATTCGACCCCTAGCCTGGGAACCTCCATATGCCGCAGGTGCAGCCCTAAAAAAGACAAGATTAAAAAAGAGAGAAGAGACAGGAGTTTCTAACTAGTATCCACAAAGATGTGGGTTCAATCCCTGGCCCCGCTCAGTGGGTTAAGGATCCGGCATTGCCATGAGCAGTGGTGTAGGTTGCAGACATGGCTTGGATCTGGTGTTGCTGCGGCTGTGGCATCGGCCAGCAGCTGTAGCTCCGATTTGACCCCTAGCCTGGGAACCTCCATATGCTAAAGATCAAAAAAAAAAAAAAAGAGAGAAAGAGAGAGAAGCCAGCCATTGGGGTTTTCAGGGCATGTATGCACCTTCTGTGGCTGCGATGTCATCAACAGTCTGTGGGCAGTATGAGCTCGGTGCCTCCACCTCCCGGGGCTGGAGAAGGCAGCCAAACAACAGTCAGCCTCTGCTTCTCTGAGAAAAGCCGGGGGTGGAAGCGGCTCCACCCCCACCTCCGAGGGAAAGGCCAGGGACGCTGCTCACTCAGAGGTGGGGAGGCAGGTTTCAAGACACAAGACCCAGAGAGGCAACCAAGAGCCCACCCGGCTGCCCAAGGCCTCCTCGTGGACAAGCAGGTGACCCCAAGGACTGCACCTGAGAAAATCACCTCTGTCACCTCCACCAGCACATTTACTACTAGCAACACGCTGGACGCGGACCGAGCCAGGCGGCAAACCTCACGCCAGGGCTCTGCCCACTCCAACCCCCTCTTCTGTCGAGAGCCTGGTACATGGGGTGCTCAGGGCCTTCGCCCTAGAGGGCAGCGAGGGACGGTTTGAATAAGGCAGTTTCTCATCCCTTAGTCATGACATTGGGAATAACCTGAATGCCCAACATGAGGGAAGAGTTGAGTGAATTATGGTGTATGCACCCACAGACTATTGTCGTCATTATACAAAGGTTGTTTGTTTGTTTTTTGCTTTTGAGGGCCGTACTCGTGGCACACAGAGGTTCCCAGGCTAGGGGTCTAATCAGAGCTATAGCCACTGGCCTACACCACAGCTCATGGCAATGCCGGATCCTTAACCAACTGAGCAAGGCCAGGGATCGAACCCGCAACCTCATGCTTCCTAGTTGGATTCGTTTCCACTGCACCACGACAGGAACTCCATACACGAAGGTTTATCAGGAGTTTTAAATGATATGAGGACAGGCTCCTCAACATATTAGGTCAAAGAAAAATCCCCAAACTGCATATGCAATACAAAAAAGTAGACGCCTCTAGACTGCACAATTGTTGGACAAATTCTCTACACTTTCAGAAATTTTTAGGACTTAAAGAATATGCATTCCTCTTGCAGGCCCCCCACCCTGAAACAGGTGGGGTCTAGGTCCTTTTGAAAGGTAGGGGTCTCCCACCCCCGTTCCGTTCCTCAGCTGTCACGCCGGGAAGACCCCCTTGCACTGAGCCGGCGCACCAGACAGGCTGCTCCCCGGCCCCAGTTAGGTGCGCTCTGACCTCGCTCATCCCCACTGCCACCAGCACTCGGACCCGATGCAGCGAGAGCGGGGCTTCTCCAGTGTTTACCTGGGGGTCAGGATGCCTGCCTGCGGCCCAGTGCCTCTTTCCTTCTTACATCACAATCGGAACTCCGGGTGCCCCTGGTCTCTGGAATCTCTGAGGGGCACCCCAGCAGGTGGCAAACAGGGCGGGCTGGGGGCTGCGGGGCTGGAGAAGAGGCCATCAAAGACCCCTTTTGCCAGAGATGCTGGACACTCGGTCATCTCCCGGCTTGTCTCAGGCAGTGGGGACACAGCCCACTGACACCGTGGTGGCGGGAGGCGGCCGTGCCCTGGCCAGCCAGCTCCATCCGGGGCTCGGAAACAAGCGCGTGTGCGGCCCAGGACAGGACCCTTGCCCCCCCACTCCCCCCACCCAGAGGGGTCGGCTTTGGGAGGGCCTGCAGGAAAGTCGGCAGTTTTCTCCCAGCCTGGGAGGGAGGCCAGGCGATCCCCTCAGAGTCCGGGAAAATGGGGTGCAAGGGAGACAGACCATGGACGGGAGGCAGGCTCAGAGCAGAGGGGGGAACCTGACCAGAAAGCAGGGCCTTCTGTGCGACGGAGCCCCCGCGGGCACCCCTTCCCCCAGCACAGCCCTGAGGCAGCGGTGGTGCTCGCTTCTCCACCAGCTCCGCGGGAGGTGACAGCACACCTAGACACTCAATGGGCACTTGAAGTAACAGCGAGGGGACAGACATAAGCTCCCGAGTGCAAAGAGCCAGGCCAAGGGGGAAGCAGGCTCCTGGCAGGCTGCTGTGACAGCGCCCAGGACAGCCCGAGGTCAGGCCGGGCTGGGTTTGTGCAGCAGCCCTCCCCAGGCTCCTGGTCAGCCAGGGACACTGAGCCTCGGGCCTGGTGCAGGGGGGCCTCCGTGGAGACGGAGCGGGGCCTCTCTGCCGACCTGACGCAAACCCGCAGTTACATCTCCCGACACAAGGAGCTCAGCAGCAGGGGTGGGGGCCGCCCCGCGGAGTCTGTGTCTTCCCAGCTGTCTCCTCTCGACGCGGACAACCTGCCAATTAGCTCCCTACCGCCCACCAAGCCGGCCCCCCATCATCAGCTGTCCCCCAAGGGCCGAGGGCTCTCCCAGCGGCAAGACCAAGGCGCTGCGGGGCTGGGAAGCTGAGGGCCTGGGATCCAGAAGGCCCCAAGCAAACACAGCCCAGAGACCCCAGGGGAAGCCCCAGGAAGCACCCCATCCTGTCCCCAACACACTCCCCCTCCGGGGAGACCCGACTCCCGGCCACCTCCACACGTGACCACTGGCCAGGCCTCTCTGGCCCCGTCAGTCCCGCCCGGGCTCCACTGCTAAGTCTCCACGTCTGAAGGGCACTGGGAATGTGGATCCTCAGGCCAGACCGGCCAGGTTTCTCACACAGACATCACCCCGTCCCCGGACAGCCTTGCACGTGTCTCGACCCTGCCATGCCTCTCCCTTCCCCTAGCTGTAGAATGAGCGAGCCTATTTCATTCAGGACATCTTGCGGATTAAGTGAGAGTAAATGAGACAACACATGGAAAGGGTTTAGGACGGGGCCCGGCACGGAATAAGTTCTCTGATTAGAATCAAAGTCCAACAAAACTTTCCTTGAAAAAGACACTTGCACACACGTGTTCATTGCAGCACTATTGACAATAGCCAAGACATGGGAACAACCCAAATGTCAACAGATGCTTGGATTAGGAAGATGTGGTATATATACATGATGGAATACTACTCGGTCATAAAAAAGAATAAAATAATGCCATTTGCAGCAACATGGATGGAATCAGAGACCCTCATACTGAGTGAAGTAAGTCAGAAAGAGAAAGACAAATACCATATGATATCGCTTACAGCTGGAACCTTATACACTGCACAAATGATCCTTTCTACAGAAAAGAAAATCACGGACTTGGAGAACAGACTCGTGGTTACCAAGAGAGTGGGGGAGGGAGTGGGATGGTCTGGGAGTCTGGAGTTAACAGTTGTAGACTATTGCTTTTGGGATGGAAAAGCAAGGAGATCCCACTATACAGCACTGGGAACGATATCTAATCACTTGTGATGAATCTATATATGTATGCGTAACCGGGTCGCCACGCTGTGCAATTGAAAAATTGACAGAAAACTGTAAATCAGCTATAATGGGAAAAAAAAATAAAAGAAACGAAAGTCTGAGAAGGCAGGGATAACTGCCTGCTGGGTGGTGCTGTACTCCGGTGTCTAGAACAGCACCCGGCACATAGTAGGTCCTCAGTAAGCACCTGCAGAAAGAGCGCTCAGTGCAGGAGGGGTGGGGAGCATCGGGGACTGTGGGTGAGCTGTCAGGCGGGGCATGGGCGGCAGAGGTGGCAGAGGCTGGGGGCGCTGAAGGAGGCTCACTTGCGCCCAAGGCGTGGAGGCCACTGCTCCAGGGGCAAGAGGAGAGGGGAGCCTGAGGCCACCAGGATGTGGCCAGGGGCTGTTGTTCCCAACGTTGAGGAGGGTCATCCAGACTAGCCACTGCCTTCCTAGGTCACTAGACCGAGACCAGTGGCCTCGGCGCTCTGGGTCAGCTGGGGCCCAGCATGGAGGGCTCTGACCTGCGTGCTCCCCACCAGGAGCACGGTGAGCGCCCAGGAAATGTAGACGTCTCCATGTGACACATGCGCGGGGAGGCCTGAAAAGACTTCTGAAAGCACCTGCCAGCCCAGGTCCCAACAGGGATAACGGCAGCCCCGTCTACTAATTCAGCTTTACCAGTGGGCTGCGGGGCTTCATAAGTTCATTACTTTGAACTCCCCAGTCCTGCGAGGTAATGAGTGCCCCCATTTTACAGGACGAAAAACTGAGGTTCTGAGAGATTAAGCCTTGCTTAAGCAACTTGTTCAAGGTCACCTGACCACTAAGTGGTGGCCTGGAACACCTACAGAGCCTTCAGTTTTTTTTTTCTTCTTTTGCTTTTTAGAGCCACACTCGCAGCATACGGAGGTTCCCAGGCTAGGGGTCGAATTGGAGCTACAGCTACAGGCCTACACCACAGCCACAGCAAAGTGAGATCCGAGCCACATCTGTAACCTACACCACAGCTCACGGCAACGCCGGATTCTTAACCCACTGAGCAAGGCCAGGGATCGAACCCACATTCTTATGGATCTTAGTTGGGTTCATTAACCACTGAGCCACGATGGGAACTAGAGCTCCAAGTCTTAACCACTAGGCACATGGCCTTCCAGGAAGAGCCACATGGGAAAAGCCAGTCGCATTCAGAAGGCGAGTGTGGACAAGGCTGGGGGCAAGGAGGCACCATGAGGAGGCGGGGAGCGTACGCCACAGCAGGCTTTTCTTAGAGCAGGAGCGTACAGAACACGAGGAAAGTCGATCTGTCTCAAACCACAGTGAGGCTGACAGGAGACCAGAACACACAGAAGCGACACCTCACGAGGCACAGCACAGTTTACCATCTGTTTTTCTGTCCAGTCTCAGAATTGATCTGCCCAAGAGGCAGGAAGCGACATCCATGAGGTTTCGTTCAGAGATGGCAAACGAAGGCTCAGAGAGGACGCGACCCGCTACAGCTGCACAGCTCACATGATTCCAAATCCAAAGCTCTTCCCAGTAAGGATGATGGTGGCACCACTAACACTGGGCCATCTCACCAGGCACCGTTATTAGGTCCATTTTACAGACGCAGAAACTGAGGCGCAGAGTGGTAGTCAACCAGCTCTGGGTCACACAGCTAACGAGTAGCACCCAAGTCAGGATTCAAACCCAACTCCAGGCCCAGGTGGTTGGCCACAGACTGCCAAGGTTAGACCCTCCAAAGAGTGGCTCAGGGACCTGGAGCTTCACATGCATGTCCTGAGACATTCTCAGAAAAGGGCTGGCAGTCAGAAATGTCAGCAGTAAATCATGACCAAAGCCCAGGAGCCATTCTGAATTCTCCAAACCATCCAAAGGAGTAGGGGCTGAGGGCGGGGCTGGGGGGAGGAGAGGGGCCAGGACCCCCTGGAGATCTGGGGCTCAGAGACACCAACAGGGCTGAGACACTTACCCTCCAACTTCCCTTCTACAAAGCAAGTCCATTCTGCCAGTTAAAGAAAAAAAACAAGATTGCTTAAAAATTCATTTAAAGTCACAGAAGGCCATATACTGTTATTTCATTTATATGAAATGTTCGTAAAAGGCAAATTCATACAAACAGAAAGCAGTGCTGTGGTTGCCAGGGGTTGGGGGTGGCGCGGGGGAAGTGGGGAGAGACCAACAGGTCTTTGTAGGGTGACAAAAACGTTCCACAATCAGATAGTGGTGATGGCGGCATTGCCATCTTCATACACTTAAGACCGTAAGCTGTACACCTTAAAGGGGTGAATTTTATGGTGGGTGATTTATATCTCGGTCAAGTTCTTCCAAAAAAAAAAAAAAACTCAAACAATTCAAAAGTGAAGTGCCCAGGCAACCCAAACCAGGGAAGGTCAGGGAAGGAAGCGCCCACCACAGGCCAGACCCGCATGCTGCGGGGAGGGCCCTGGACCAGACGCGCTGCCGCACGGGGCAGCGCCTCATGTCACGCCCCAGCTACACGAGCCTTGGTTCCCCCAGTGCCCATCGTGCTCCCTCTGGCCGCAGTCCCTTCGCACTGACCGTTCCCTCAGCTCAGGGAGCATGCACGTCCTCTGCCCTGTGCCAACCTCAGCTCCAGCGCCGCTTTCTCAGGGAGCCCATCCCCAATGTCCCCGGCGAGGTCCCAATCTCCCTGACAACAGGCCCCCGGCACAAGCCCTCAGGCCCGGCGTGTGTGCCCAGCCGCAGAGCCCTCGCTGCATTCCCAGCTTTACCTCAGTGCAGGGAGCAACCGCCTGCCCTCCCCCGACGGCAGCCTCCACCGGCCAGGCACGCCTATCCACCCGGGCGCCCCCTGCTCAGCTGGGCGCCTGTACGTGCCAGGCGCTCAGCAGATACCTGAGGCGGGAAGGCAGGCAGACGGCGCAGGAGGCAGCAGTGAAACAAAGCCGGTGTGTCACACCTGCCGTGAGGAGCCCCTGGTGGGGCAGACAGGCCCAGAGGCAGCAAACAATGGGGTCAGCATACAGGAGGGAGACACGGCGCTGCAGGTGCCCCAAGGAGGCCCACCCCACTCAGCAAAGGACGGCGGTCGGAAGGAATAGTTCCTTTTATTTGCTCTTTTTTTTTGCTTTTTAGGGCCACACCCACGGCAGATAGAGGTTCCCAGGCTAGGGGGTTGAATTAGAGCTGTAGCCACCAGCCTATGTCACAGCCCCAGCAATGCCAGATCTGAGCCACGTCTGCGACCTACACAACGGCTCACGGCAGCACCGGATCCTTAACCCATCGAGCGAGGCCAGGGATCAAACCTGCGTCCTCATGGATACTAGTCAGATTCATTTCTGCTGAGCCACAACAGGAACTCAGTTCTTGAGCACTCATAAAATCTGGAAAAATGCTGTATGGGAAAATAATCTGCCACCCCTGGAACTGAGGACAGGTCACGGTATTCAGTGCTGTGCCCTCAGGTAGAAGGCCCACGTGCTGGGCAGTCACAGAGAAAGAACAGGGCCTCACTCGACGACAAAGATGGCAGAGCTTTCCACAGGGAGCCCCGGGCGTGGAAACAGTGTCAGGGACATGGGGAAGCAGGGAGGGCCAGACACAGGCACGAGACCGACACTGACAATTACAGCGGGGAGCCGAGCCCTGTGCAGGGGGCCTTGGGGCCCGCGTGGCAGAGGAAGGAGAGAGAGTTTGCCCAGGGCGCGGGGGAGGCCCAGGGCTCGGCCCACAAGGACTGGGGGTCCGCCAGCATCCTCCTGGCCAGCACAAACCTCGGGCTTTCCCTCCTCTCACTCGCACACAGGCCAGCCTCTCACTTCCTGCCAGTGTCCCGTGGGGTGACCCCTGCAGTGAGCTTGGTCCACCTGGCTGCCCCAGCCCGGGCACCTCGGAAGGCGCGGGGGACTCGGGGCAGGAACATCCCTGCACCTTGCGTTCCACTCACGTCTACACGTGCTGCCTGTCACTTCTCGAGTCCTGGTCCCAGTCACCACGAGGAATGGGGCACGGGGATAGCCAGGAAGGGAGGCCCAGGCCTCCGATTCTCACCACCTCGCCCTCCTGTGCATTCCCAAGCCAGGAGAGGGGACCCCGTCTGTCCATCACGCCAGTGGCCTGGTGGTGCCCTGGGCGACACCCTCCGACCTGCTCCTCGGTGGGCAGTGGCCTCTGCCCCTCCCGAACTCCCCAGGTACCTGGTTCTGCAGCTGGGTGGACGTGGCTTGCTGATCACTGTCTTGGACAGCCAGCCTCTCCCGCAGGGCCACCAGCTCCTCCTGCAGCTGGGCTTTCTCCTCCTGCAGCTGGGACATGGCCTCCACCATCCTATGCACCATGGGTGCCGCACCCGGCGGCCCTGACAGGCTGGAGCACCTCCCGCTGCCAAAGAGCCGCCCACCTATGAGCAAAGTGGGGCCAATCAGCAGGACAGCAGCGGTCCCGGCCGGGCGGAGGAGAGGGGGCCCGTCTCAGCAGGGCGGACCGTGGGGACGGGGAGGGGTTACAAACAGAGGATGCGGGAGCGGCAGCAGCATGGGTTTGCTGGGGCTGGAATTGCCCAGACCGGGACTTAGGAAGGCAACTTCCACCCCCAAAGCCTGTGTTCTGGGTCTGTTGAGCGATACCCTCTCCTAGGCCAGCCTGCAAGGACTTGCAGCTAAGACATGCCTCTGCCAACAGCTGTCTTCTCCCCGGAAAACACTATCCTTGGGGGATCATGAGTTCTTGAAGCCCCAAATGCCCTCCGGAGTACAGAAGATGGGTGGAAGCTCCCCGGCCCGGCCCCTGCCTTCCACAGGGAGAGCTCACATGCATACAGAGAGGGAGCACGCGGAGGTGTGCGTGTGCAAGGGACGGACAGATCGGGACACGGGGACAGATGCAGCATGTGGGCAGGAACGGCCAGGGGTGCTCCCGGGCGGACCCCCGTGCTGGCTGGGACGGAGCACGGAGACGGCACAGACACGAGGAAGGGACACATGCCGGGCCGGGCGGGGCCTCGGCCTGAGTCCTCCTCCTCCCGCGGCCTTCCGCGGCCCTGTCACCGGGGGCAGGAGTGACATAGAGGGGAGGACAGAAGGACAGAGACACCGAATCAAGGCCTGTGACCTGCTAACGGGGCCTGGGAGGCTTATCACAGCTTGCCTGGATGGTGCCGAGGATGGCCGCAGCAAGGCCATGACGGCAAGGAGGTGGGGTGGCGGGGCAGCGGAGAGGCTGGAAGCGCAGGGAGCTGCCTCCCCAACCAGGCACCCAGTTTGAGTCCCGGCCAAGGCCCAAGAGGCAGGACCAAGTGTCCAAGAGAGAAGCATGAAAAGTGACATCTGTTGGCCGTAAGCCTCCACCTGACCTCAGAGCACCCGGGCATCTGGGTTCCCTACAACCAGGTCCAGGAGTCACAGGCCTGAGTGGCCGGGAGGGGTGGGGGTGGGGATCCCAGACTCTAGGAATGAAGCCACACGCACCTAAAGTCACACAACCCAGGAGTTCCCGTCATGGCTCAGTGGAAACAAATCTGACTAGTACCCATGAGGACGCAGGTTCGATCCCTGGCCTCGCTCAGTGGGTTAAGGACCTGGCTTTGCCGTGAGCTGTGGTGTAGGTCACAGACGTGGCTTGGAACTGGCATGGCTATGGCCGTGGCGTAGGACAGCAGTTGTAGCTCCTATCAGACACCTAGCCTGGGAACCTCCACATGCCACGGGTGCAGCCTTAAAAAGACAAAAAAATTAAAAAATAAATTAAGGCGTTCCCGTCATGGTGCAGTGGAAATGAATCAGATTAGGAACCACAAGGTTGTGGGTTCGATCCCTGGCATCACTCAGTGGGTTAAGGATCTGGCATTGCCGTGAGCTGTGGCGCAGATCGCAGATGTGGCTTGGATCCCACATTGCTGCGGCTGTGGTGTAGCCCGGCGGCTTTAACTCCGATTACACCCCTAGCCTGGAAATCTCCATACGCTGCAGGTGCAGCCCTAAAAAGACAAAAAGCTAAAAAATAAACTAATTAATTAAAAAAAGATTAAGTCACACATCCCAGCTTCCACCCACAGGGAGGCAGCAAGTGTGCTCCCTGAGACAGCAGAGAAGCCAAAACAGCAGCTTGGCTTTCAGACTTGGCTCCTGCGGGGAGTGTGGACGGGCCTGATTCTGGGCTGGCCAGGACATCTCAGCATGGGCCTGGGAGGGGCACACAGTGAGAGGAAGCCTCCACTCTGAAGGGAGCAGGCCCAGCACACACGGGCTGCCTTCTCTCTTCCTCCCAGCCCCGAGGGACGGCTGACTCAAGGCCCTCTCTAGAGGAACGGGGGCCAGCCCTGGTTGGCTAGGGGCCCTGGCCGTGAGGCCTGCATGTGACCCAGCATGCATGTCACACAGAGCTGGCCAAGCTTCTGCTGTCTGTTCTAGAGAGAGCGAGGGCAGATGGATGCTTCCAGGCCCGCACACGGGGCTGCCGTGGGCAGCATGTGACCAGCACGGCCCTCTGCCCTTTGCAGACGGCCACGGTGTGGCAGGAAATGCTCTGGACTCCAGGTCCAAGAGCTGGTTCTGCAGTTCAGTGACCTCCAGAATCTTCCTTTGTGAAATGGGGACAGCGGTCTTTGTCCAAAGAGGTCACCTCAGGCAAGAGCCTAGAACCCAAGAGGGATGGGCACGTTGTTAAGTGTCACCCAGGAAGACACAGATAGAGCCCTTCTTGCCTGGGACACTGCTCATCTCACCCTCAGAGCCCACAGGCGGGGGAGGCCACTCCCGACCTTGGCACAGTGCCCCTGGGCCAGAGGAGCCGAAAGAGCGCTGGCTGGCGGAGAAAAGACTCGAAGAAGCTAAGGGAGGTCAGCAGAGGAGGTAGAGAGGAGATCAAAGGGGCAGGTCTTAAGGGCAGGGACCTGGGGGACCTTTGCACTGTCACAGAGATCAGCTGTCAGTGCGAGTTTTCAGAAGACAGTGTGTCTCAGAGACCCTGCCTGGGCACTGCCAAGGACACGCAGACTCAGGGGGGCCCGGTCCCAGCCCCGGCCCCACTGACAAGGGCCAGATCTCTGCAGTGGCTGGATGACACCCCTGCTTCCGAGACCTGTCTGTCCACACGCCGGCCAGACCCCAACACCCACCCCGAATGAGGGCCGGGCCCTGACAGGTGAAAGCAGCTGTGGAAGAACCACAGAGAAGGTAGTGACTCCATCCACACAAGCTCAGACACATAAATCAACCTCTGGCGACAGGAGGAGGAAAACAGGAGGAAGGGCCAGCTCCTTCCCGGCCCCCTCACTCCTGGCCCGGCCCTGGGGCCCCCCCAAGGACGCTCCTTCCCCATAACTGCGGGACTCGGGCTTCCTACTGGGGAACCCCACAAAGGAGGCCCATAGAACCCTCCAGAACCTTGCGGGAGAAGAGTGGAGCCATTGGCTCCTCTCTCCTGGCCTCGAGGCAGCAGAGCAAAGCTCCGTTCTAGGACCTCCGGGTCCCGGATGGACCCACGGAGACAAGAGACAGGCATCAGGCCCCGCTCAGCAGGTGGTGGCGTCTCGGAGGCTGCCGCCCTCACCCTGCTTTTGACGGGCACTGGGGCAAAGACAAAAAGCAGGGAAATTCAACCCCAGCCCAAGCTGGCCAACGCTGCTTATCGCCGGGCGGCGTCCAGTGGCGCTGGGAGCAGAGTGTCCCTGGAGCAGGGACGGGCAGGCTGGGGTCCCCGAGTTCCAGGCGAGGAGGACGGTGTGTCTCCCCTCGGCACCAGCTTCAGCCGGGCGGTGCCGGGGCGGCGGGCGGACTTCCTTTACCTGTTTTCTCTACATTCATGGCGCCACCAGCTTCCTGGGCCTCCCGGTCCCGCTTGGGGGCCGGCACCTGCCTCTTCGGGAGTTTCTCTTCGCTCGTCCCCTGACTCTTGTTCTCGCACCCCTTGTCCTGCAGGGCCTGCTGCCAAGACACAATCAGAATCCTCACGTGAAGGGGACTGCGGTGGGGCGGGGACCCCCCTCGAGCCCGAGGAGGGTGTGCTCCTGGCGCTGGTGCGGACCCCAGACCCAGCGGGTCCGCCCCTCAGCCGAGGGTGCATGGGGACCACGAGGCCCGGGATCTGATAGAAAGCACGCCCGGATCGCACAGCGACAGGGCGGCCGTGCGTTCTCCTGGCCCCGGTCGGCAGCAGGCAGCCCTCCGTACCAGCAAAGAAGGTTCTGGGGCACTTAGAAGTAAGTCCTCAGGTGAGGCTCACACGGCCAACCTGTGAGGCCCGAGTCACCAACGCAGCGGCCGGCTCACTTCAGGTGCACAGTCCCGCCACCCACAGGCCTGTTCGGCCCCCCCGGGCACATGGCAATACCCCCCATGATGTCGGCTGCCCCCACTTCCACACGGCACCAGCCTGGGACTGCCAAGCAGGGGGCACACGGGTCCCCCATGGGCAAGGAAGGCATGGCTGAGACCACAGGACCCTGTCTCCTGGTCAAGGAGGAACCAAGGCAAAGAAGGCTGAGACAGAACAGACTAGGAAAACTGGTACAGGTGGCAGACAGTCTTTCACTCAAAGAAAATCACCTGCAACTCACACGGAAAGACGTCCCAGGCAAGCAGCAGAACCCTAAGTAAAGTGTGATCCTATTTAAGGACAATGAAAATGAAAGGAGTCTTTCCCTCCAAAAAAATCTGGGGGAAATAGCCACCAGTTTCCTGAGAGGTCGGGTGAGGTACAGCAGCTAAAAGGAGAAACACACCTCATTTAAACTTTGGGGGGAATAAAAAAACTTCCCTGAGAGAGAGTGGGAAGAAGGGAAGGGCTTTACATTTCATGTTGAAACTTTCTGGCATTTGCATTTTTAACTCTGTAAGCATCCAGGGTATTCTGCTTTGTTATCTTTGATAACAGAAACTATCCGGGAAGAGAGATTACAGACACTTTTTGTGTGTGTCATTGTGCCCACTTGTATTCAAAACAAAAAAGAACAAACACTATGTTTAAAAAAATGATCAAAGACTACAATCCGGAAAGGCCTGGATGTGTAGCCTGGCTGGGTAAGCTGTGTGACCCTGGGCAAGTTACTTACCTTCTCTGAAGCTTCATTTCCCCATGCTTAAGACAGAAACCCCACTTTCTGCTTGAGAAGGGTGGGCGGTGAGCACGTCCCTTGAATTTAGGAAAATTCCCGCCGACTTAATTTTGTCCCCACCCTTTGACCAACTGCCACAGCAGCACGAGCAGCCTCGTCATTGGTGGCGGCAACGGCGGCAGCTGGAAGTTTCCATTTGTTGTCCAGAGCAAAGGTTACACTATTTCTGGCCTGTTGGCCAAGCCACAGGAAGGGCAGACAGGCCCCCAGAGGGTTGGGAATTTCTGCAGCCTCCTAAGAAAACATCTCAGGTTTTAACTGCTTGAGAGGCTGGCAGGGGAGGTCACCAAGCCCACCGAGTCACCGCACTGTGCCTGGGTCCCTCCTTCGGCCTGACATCCCAGGCCTTGAAACCCCTGTCAACACGACGAGCTTCGCGGGGCCCAGAAGGACACGCAGAAGGACACGAATATGGAAAACGGTTGCTGGCGGGAGCTTCTTAGATCCTCAGCAGATCTGCTGACCCTAAGACTCAGCGGCAACCACAACCTAACACCCATAATCAAAATTCAAGAACACAGCCACCGCCCAAGTCAAGGCTGCCGGTTTCTAACCACCTCCCGATTTAACTACCAATGGCTCAAGTCAGATAAAAAAAATGGGTTCTCCAGTTTCTTTAACTGCTCCAGCACCAGACCTGCTTTTCCCGCAGAACTTACAGATAAAAGAAGGACCATTCGGTTCAGTTTTCAGATAAACCACACAAGAAGGGCTGAGAAAAACACCGAAGCCCGAGACTGTCCCTGAAGCAACAAGCAAGGGTCCATGTTCGGATCACAGCTTGGGGCCACAGGAGGGAAGACACGTTCAAAGGGCACATATTTCCCATGTCCCGGCCTCCCCTCCTTTTACACACAGAGGCGGTCCCTCTCATGCACGGTCTTTTTTTGGGGCGGGGGGGGACTGGCAATGCCCCCAGATAACCCTGGTCCTTCATCCTCTGCCACTACGTCTATGGCCCTTGCTGGGTTTGCACATAATTTGATCACCTGATCACTCCTGGCCTCTCTGCTAGACCAC
This sequence comes from Catagonus wagneri, assembly GCA_004024745.2. NCBI lineage: Eukaryota > Metazoa > Chordata > Mammalia > Artiodactyla > Tayassuidae > Catagonus > Catagonus wagneri. Next base: position 6,210,892 of record PVHT020000180.1, read on the forward strand.
CACGTCTATTCCTCTTCTTTGCTGCGGGCCAGCACCTGGCACAGAGTAGGCACTTCATAAATATTCTAACAAATGTACTCGTTTAAAAAGTACAGAGCCTGTGCTGTCCTGAAACTGCTCACAGCTCTAGCCGCATGAATGCACACCTGTTCTGTTTGCCATCAGAAATAACACAGAGGATAGGTTAGATAAAACCTGAAGTAGAATATTATACAGCGGTGTAAAAGGATGAAGTGGTTCCCTATATATTGACAGGCATGAAGAAATCACCAAGACTTACTGTTGAGGGAAAGAGCTAGTCACAGAATAGAAGCTTAAAAAAAAAAAAAAAAGGAATAAAAGTTGTATAATCAAGTGTTGTGCAGGAAAGATAAATAAACACCAAACTCTATTCTGTGGGGGCCGCAGTCACAGCACATGGAGGTTCCCAGGCTAGGGGTCGAATCGGAACTGCAGCTGCCGGCCTATGCTACAGCCACAGCAACAGGGGATCCGACCCATGTCTGCAACCTACACCACAGCTCACAGCAACACAGGATTCTTGACCCATTGAGTGAGGCTGGGGATCAAACCCTGGTCCTCAAGGATACAAGTTGGGTTCATTTCCAATGGGCCACAATGGGAACTCCAACACCAAACTCTTAATAGTGGATTTCTTAAAGATACAGGACTACAAGAGGCATTCAGTTTCTAAATATTACATCCCAGCCCTGTGTGAATCCCTTACACCATATGTTATAAAGTTCATCATGTTTAGTGGTCCGGATCCCAGCTTGCTGTGTGACCAGTAGCAAGTTACTTAACTTCTCTGAGCCTCCCTAACTTCATCCATCAAACTCCTATAAAACACTAACTGCGCCTTGCACTGATGTGAGACATACAATATATGGCACAGTGCCTGTTACAGAGTCAGTGTTCGATAAATAGTAGCTACTATTATCGCTGTCATGATGTTATCGTCTCTACAACCAACTGCTACACGTATATATGTCTCTTGAAAGTCACATAATAATTGACTTGCTGTGAAAACCTCAAGAGAAAAGAATCCAAGTTTTGGCAAAGTCCCCCATCTAGCTTTAGATTCTCACTTGAACAAGGAAATATAAGTATCACCCCATGGACTCTGATGCCACAGTGAAAACAAAGAGCTCCCCTAAAAACCTGTCTTCCAAAAAGGTTCTCAATGAAGGCCCCGCGTTTCCCACTTTAACACTTCAGCCAGCTTCAGAAAGCTGCTGTCGTCTCCTGTGAGATTTCCCCCAAGATAACCTAATAAAGCCAAGTGCCCCCGTCAACGCAGGCCCAGGGCAGATGTGCTGTGAGCAGCTTGGCAAAGAGGCACGAGGCAGGTCCCCCGCTCTCCCTCGGCGCGTCCCTCCCCAGGGCAGCTGAGAGGGCCAGGCGTGACCCCTGGAGTTTCCGCCGGCTTCTGCCAGGGCTTACCTGCAGGGTCAGGTAGAGCCTGTGGGGGCTCCCGGGGCCAGCCCAGTCCACGCTGACGGCTCGGCACTGAGCTAGGGCTGGGCGAGCTGCACTTCGGATGCTGGAGTCCTCTTCGTTGCCAGCAGGGGTGTCTTTGCCACGCCCTGTCCCAGGACAGAGGAGACAGGTGAGACCCTTGACACTGGCTGGAGACGGCTGGCCGGGGACCGACCACTGGCCAGCGCTGCAGCTCAGCTCCACTGTCACACACCACGGGGCTGGCCCAGGCGTGGCCAGGAGGGACTCACACGCCCTCATGTGCCTGCCCTACTCGGAGGAAAGCCCTGGCACCGGGCAGGGGCTGCGCTCCTTCCTAACCAAAAACCACCCCAGGATCCTCTGCAAGAGGTCACCCAAGACCCCTCCCTCCACGGTGGCCTCTGGGGCTGGCACCAGCCCAAGAGCTACCTCTACAGACAGTAGCAGAAAGAAGCTGACACATCCAGGCTGTGCTAATCTTCGCAGGAGGCGCACCCCGGGGCCGCAGCCTCATTACCAAGGCTGCCTCTAGGTGGCAAGTTCTCCCCAGCTTTCAGCAAGACCAACCCCCAAGCTGCGTGGCCCGGTCCCCGGGGCCTCCAAAAAAGCACACTCAGGACCAGTCAAAGTGCATCCTGTAGAGCCTCTGACATACCTGGGTGTGTGTTTTGGGGGGGGGGGTGCTGACTGCGGCAGCGACACCCCCTCCACCTCCCCCACCCCTCCACTGCAGCCTGTGGGGCCGGAGGCGGTGGGAGAGGGGACCGGCCCCAAGGGGCAGCTGCAGAGCCCTCACCCTGGGCTGTAATCATATCCTGAATGCCATCATTGGGCCAAGTGCTTTCTAGACCTGTTGCCCTCCTTGATCCTCAGTTTCCCTGTCAACATAATGGGCATATGGAACCAGCCTCAGAGTCCTGTGGTGAGGGTGACACACATGAAGTGCTCACACAGAAAGTGGCCACCGATGCGGGTTGACAGCTCCTCACGACAACTCCGAGCGGTAGGAACCGGTGGCCCAGAAGGGTTAATGCGCAGGGTCACGGGGAGCCAGCGTTCCAATCCCACATGCTAACTCACCCTCTGTGTGCCTGCCCTTCTCGAGGCCGCGGTAAGAGATGGGTTGGGGTAGAGGGCCCGGGGACCACACAGGCTGAGGCTCTGCCCAGTGGTGGGCACTCTGCTTAGCATTTCACACTCGGAATCTCACTGGACTTTTGTCTTAAATTTTAAAAGTGAACAAAAGTCTGCATGGTCGAATAATTCTCTTAAAACTCCGGTAACAGACTACTATGCACACACGTAAGACCGGAAGGAACTATGGAAAATGTTTAGTGACAAGCTTACAGGTGACTTTTATTTTCTTTTTTATATTTTTCTGTGTTTTGGCTTTTTGTTCTTAGTTCTCCAAGAACACATTTTTTTAAATCTTTTTCTTTTTTCTTTTTTAACCAGGAAAGCAATATTACTCATTCCTATTACATTTTTAATCCCTTGGACAACCTCGTTGGGTACAGGCCATCCGCAGCCCCTTCCAAACAACTGGGGCTACCTGACCCCAAAGCCCAAGCTTTTCCCGGAGGCCTCCAGGGTCATCATTCTGGCTGCTGCCAGTGTCACAAGTGTAGTGGCAAAGAGGGGACCAGGGTTTGTTGTGTGTCCTCTCTGGGCCTCTGTTCTCCCCTCTCTGCATCAAGGGGACTTGACGGTCCCGGAGGGACTCTGCTAGGTCAGACAGCTGGCCAGTCTAAACCCCTCTCCCCATAGGTGAGGAGCAGACAGACACTAACCCCTGAAGGTATCTTGCCTGAAGATCCCCCTCTCCCCACCCTTCCAGAAAGACCTGCCCAAGCCGAGGTAGGCAGACAGTCAGGGGACGGCTCTCCAGATCTGACGATCCAGCCCCTACCCGGAATCAGAGGAGCTGCCCACTTCTTGATGGCACCAAGGGACATGACCCAGAAAGAAGAGCTGGGTTGACAGCTCCCCCAGGGGGACAGAGGGGAGCCAGACTCAGGACTCTCTCACTGCCCACCTGCTGTCTTGCAGCCTTGGATGGCACCTAAAAGGAACCGCACGGCACCCACCCCCTGCCAGGCCATGCTCAGGAGCAGCCTGGGTCCACTCCTCACGCCATCCGTCGGAGAGCCCTGGCGGGATCAAGTGTCAGCGCCGCGCAGGGCGCCCGGCAGCCCTTCACCTACCTTGTTTACCAGCTGCGGGCAGAAACCAGAGCAAGACCAGGATTGCTCTGCTAGGGACGGGCAACCCGGCCGGGCCAGGGAGCTCGTGGCTGTCGGACGGCGGCGTTCTCCCCACTGCTCCACTGGCTGCGTTAACGTTTAACTCCGCGTCCCCGGCTTCACTTTACAGACGGGCGCCGGGCAGGTGCGCCCTGCGAAATTGACGCCCTGACTCCACGCCCGGCTCGCGGGCTGCGGGTACCCTGTAATTACCTGACAGCTCCGAGCCTAGGAACTTGCAAGAAACCCCAGTCTCACCGCTGGTATCTGGAGGAAGGAAGGGAAATAAAGAGGCATTTTAAAAATGCGGACTCACCAGTTCTCAACCTCCCCGGGCCGGTGTGTGGGAAAGGGCGGGCGGCCGGGCTGGCTGGGGCGGGGCGAGCCATCCCCGGCTCCGGCTCCCCGGCCCGGCCCACTCGCCACAGGCCGCGCAGCGAGGGCGTGGCTCCCAGGTTCCACGTCCTGCGAGTCGGGACCATGGCCCGGCGGGGCTCAACAGCCTCCTCCGGGCGCCGGGCAGCCTGCAGAGAGAGCAAGACGGTGAGATTGAAGCGCGCTGGCTGGCACCACCCCCACCCCTAGCAGATCGGAGCCCACCAACTGACAGGGTCTGCGGAACTGGGTCACCTGTTACTCAGAACCCCAACTCGAACGTCCCCCACGGACCCCCTGGGCTCCCGGGATGAAACAGGACCTATCACCGTTTCAGGGCGCTCCTTACAGAGGAGGCTCAGAAGTGGGCAAGAAGCCCATCAGTGTGTCTGCAGTGCAACAAGGAGACCCCACATCTTAGCACTTCCACCGAGCCTGGCTGCATGAAGACAGGTCACAGCCCCACAAAGAGGAAGCTCCCGTCAACAGCATCTCCAAAAATCCATTCAGAAGGGGACTTCTCTGCATCACTGAGAATTTATACACACACACACACACACACACATACACACATACATATATATATATGTATTATATAAAATTCTCTTAAAATCAGCTCATTCGTGTATTCAACTAGCCCTCATCTGTTCCTGTAACTGACAGAAACCATGGTAGGAGTTGAGATCAAAAGATTCATTCATTCTTCATTTAATAATTATTTATCCAGTACCTGCTGTGTGCCAGGCACCTGCCAGGGGTCCTCTTTGATCAGGAGAGACATGGCCTCAAAGCTCCCTGTCAGGAGGGAGGTAAACACTTCAAGGAACCTTCTTAATCAGAACAGGATGCAGGGAGGCACCAGGTGGTATGGGAGGACGGGGTGGGGGCTGGGAACACTGGTCTGGGTAAAAAGCCCCACAGAGCCCTTATGAACTGAGCAAATGAACAGAGCACACTTCATTTACTGCACAAGTCTTTATTGAGCACTTATTGTGTGCAAAGCACCCTGGAGGGCATTTAAGGTCACATCAAGTCATAGTCCTAGATTCAGACAATAAGTAATGCCATACACAGAAGAAGCCAAGTCAGCTCTGAGACGCAATGTGGAGTTTGCATTTTTTTTTTTTTTTTTGGCCGCCCCACAGCATATGGAGTTCCCAGGCCAGGGATCAGATCCAAGTTGCAGCTGCGACATTGGGAACTCCTGCTTTTGGTTTTAAACAGAGTTGGAGGCACCCAAGGACTTCCTAATGGCACCGGGCTGTAGACCACTTTCCCCACCTCTCACTTCACTGACCGCTCTCTACCAGGCAGTAAAGATACCCATTTGAATGCTGTCCACCTCCCAGGACCCTCTATGGCTCCCCAGGGTGGGGCTCACAGCACCCAGCCTGGAGCAGCAGCTCCATCCACACCAAAGTGGGTGAATGCTCTGACAGAAAGGCACACAGAAGCTCCAAGCAAAGCTTAGAAGAGGGCTGGCGATGGAGACACAGAGCTCGGAGGCTGACAGGGGTCACCGTGCCACAGATGGGGATGCACTCATCAAAGGTGACACAAGACCGGGGAGGGTGGAGCTCACTCTGGGTGGGAAGAAAAGCTGGAGGAGGAGGTGGCGGAGGCATCGGCAGGTGCAGAGTCCTCAGAGGTGACTGAGAATGAATGGAAGGACAGGACGGTCAGTTCCTAAGGAACCATGCCAAGGGGAGGTCAAACTGGAAGAAAGCCCCTGGGGGCTCTTTAAGGGAGAAGGTCAGTGGAGCAGGGCGGAGGGCAGACCTGGGAAGGCCCAAGGGGGCTAGCGGAAGCTGCCACTTCCTCCTCTAGGGAAGCTGGCGGGGATGGGAAGGAGAGGATGTGGTATTTAGAATAAGGGAGATTTCCACGTGCTGGGTGCATAGAGAGGCAGGAATGACTAAAGAAGCAAGAAGAGGCAAAAGAAGTAAGAGATCAGGGATAGGTGGCCGAAGATCTGGTGACTGACGCTCTCAGAGCTGAGCCCCTGGAAGAATGCCGGACTGCTGGCTGGGGTGTCGCAGTCTCTGCCTTCCCTGACCAAGGAAGACAACTTGGAGGAGGCTCCTGGGCGCAGTCTCCCTGGCAGGTGGGCGGGACTGCTGGCCAAGGGTCAGGGCAGAGGCAGCTCCACTGAGGAAATGGAGAAGGACCAGTGTGGAGTGGAAGGAACTGGGAGGAGCAGCCAGCTGTCCCCTTCTCCAGGCTGCTGGGCATAGAGCTGGACACACAAGCAACCCTGAGAACCAGCTGCCCAGCAGGTGAGGGGGGAGCAAGACAGGCTGCACCTGCATGCAGAGCCACCGGGAAGGTGAGCCTGTCAAGGGCACTAAAGGTCAGTTCCACGGTTGAGGGAAAAAATTTTCTCTGCTTTTTGTTTTTGTTTTATCTTTTCTAGGACTGCACTCGTGGCACATGGAGGTTCCCAGGCTAGGGGGTCTAATCGGAGCTGTAAGCCACCGGCCTACACCACAGCCACAGCCACACTAGACCCAAGCCGGGTCTGCAATCTATACCACAGCTCATGGCAACGCCGGATCCTTAACCCACTGAGCAAGGCCAGGGATCGAACCCACAACCTCATGGGTTCTATTGGATTCGTTAACCACTGAGCCACGAAGGGAACTCCGCGAGAAGAGTTTCAAAGAGATCAGCTAAGTCTGCGGGGCAGGGACCGAAGGAGACAGTATTTCCTGGCTTTCAGGAAGGGAAATTGGGAGGCAGTCAGGAAGATATCAGGACGAAAGAGGAAGGGTGTGTGCGAGTTCCTGAGGAGGAAAAAGCAGCAGAATTTAGCAGCCTGGGGGGTTTAAAGGTCAAAAGTATCAAGGACTTTCCAACAGCCCAAGGCTGGAGACTCAAAAGCCTTGGTCCTGGGGCGGGGTGATGGGGTCAAACAAGGAGCGTGGTTATGACCAAAAGCTGGTTTTGAACCGGGCTATGCCACTTACTAGATGTGTGACCCTGGGAGAATTATTTTGTCTCGGTGCCTCATTATGTCCATCTGTGAAATGGGAAGAACACTACTTTACAGGATTGGTGTAAAGTTTAGACAATTCATATGCACAATGTTCAGAATCACATCAGCGTATACCGAGAACCCCCCAATTTTATTTTCCAGTGACCTCCACCCAGTGGTGGGTGAATGCAGAGGCGCTGGCTGCAGGTGAGGGGCATCTGCCTCTCCGGGTTTAGGCCAGGGTGGTAGACCTGCAGCCCCCCTCCCCCCCGACCAGAGATAGTGCAATGACTGGGGGACAGGCTTGTGACAACTGCCCGGAAGGCTCAGTCTCCCTGGGAGAGCGGGCAGAAGGTCAGGGAGGCTGGACAGGGGCTGGACCTCCCCTGCGCACAGTCACACGTCCTAGGTTTTACAGATCAACCTGGATTTCGAAACCTCTGCTCCCTGTGCCCACGAGGACGGCAAAACTCATTGCCCTACACCCCTAAAGTCCAGTCACTGCAAATACAGGACTCCATTCTGAAACTGCATTCCTTGCCAATGACTCTCTGGCCAAGGAGAAGGCTACTTTTACCAAGGGCAAGGCGGGCAGCCTGGGCCAGCAGAGGTGCTCACCCAGCCTCAGGCAGACAGAAAGCCAGGGAAGGTGAAAGACGGGTAATCAGGCCCCCTAACCTTAAGACATGTATGGGGGGTGGGGGTACTTGAGAATTTAAATGCAGCTTCCTCTTTAAAATCTGCCAGGACCAGGCCCTTCACTGCGCCAGAGTTCTGCTCTAACTCACAACAGGGGGTAGAAAGAGGTGGCTTCTGGCTGGCCCTCCCTGCTGGAACCCCTCCTCACCAGGCAGCCGCTGTCAAAGGCTCAATTTCCCCCACCGCCCAGGAGAGCACCGGCCCAGGCTCTCCTTCCTAACCTCTGGCCCACCCCACCCGGCCCGACCCGGGCCTGCGATGCGAAAAGCAAACTGCCCAGGGGCGTACGTGGTGGGGGGAGCCCTGCGGACGTAGCCGGGGACCTCTGCCAGGGGAGAGGGCGGCGCTGACCCGCACGTAGTCCCCCGGTAGTGCCCGGCTTCCCCAGCCATTGAAATCGAATTGGTGGTCCCGAGGCTGCTCCGATCCCAGGGGACGTGCCGCCAGCTTGCCCTGCACGGCTCAGGCTGGACGGCGCAGGGGGCGGCGAGCGGACAGGGGAGAAAAGGGCTGGATCGCCGGGGCCCGGTCTCCCTGCACCCCTCAGCGGGGCGGGGCAGGGGGATCCCGGACCCAGCACCCCGAACGACTGGTCAGGCGGACCCCTAGAGCCCAGCTCGCCCCCTGTCTGCCCGAGCCCCGGACTCACCGGCCTGGCGGAGGCAGGATCCCGGTGTCGCCGCAGCACCCGGGGCTCGGCCCGGCCCGCCGGCTGGAGGCTGCTCCACGCCGCTGCCTCCTCGGCCCGCCCCGCTCCAGCCCCTCCCGCACACTTTCCACAGGAAATGATTAACTCGAGGCCGCGGCGCGTTCCCATGGCAACCGGCTCCGACCCCGGGGGGGGGGCGGGGGGGCGGCACGCGCTCTCGCTCCCGCACACACGCACACACTCATACGCAGGGCCACCCACTCCAAGCGACCTTCCCGCTCGGTCTCCCCAAGCCCCCGCACGTGCCTGTGCACACAGGCGCGCTCACCCGGGCACACACGCCCCGTCCTCCGTGCTCACACACATACACACGGCTGTCACATATATTTGCACACGTGCTCTAATGAGTCTACACGAAGGCACTCACATTCTCACACACATTCCCACGCTCATTCGTACATGCATGCTTTTGCACTTAAACTTACACGGTCAGACGCACCTCCTCACTTTTGCAAGCGCTGCACTAGTTACTGCTCACACACACGCTGCTCACAAGTGTGCGCTTGCTGCCCTTCACACGCTCCCACAAACTCCCGTACACGTTTACTCGACTTTATAGCACACACACTGCACACACTCTTACACGCTCTAGCTAGTACCTATGCACACTTGCACATGCTCACCCACTCACTCACTTTACCCCCTGCTTTCTCACAAATGCTGTACACACTCCTTAGGACACACACCCACTTGCACACATGCATGTTCGCCCAGGACTGCCGACTCTTGTCTCATAATCCAGCCTACACAGGCTTTTAAACCCCAGTATGCGCTTTCACACACACTCTAGTTAGCACACACAGTCACACGTTAGCACAGGCATTTTTCACGCACATCGTCTCACTAGCTCTAATAGGAGTACACAGGCCAGGTTGCCTCCCCCGCCAGAGTGCCACCTGCTGTCCCTGGCCCTCCCCCACCCTCCTTACCCCTTGCACAGCTCCCTTTCCAGAGCAGGGAAGATGTTTGAGATGCTTTAAGGTAAAATATTCCTTTAAGCCCCTGTGAAAACATGTACAGAATGCAGCTGCTTGAAGCAAGCAGCAGCTCCCACTGCCGCTCGGGAAGCGCCCCCCTTCCCCTCCCCCCCCAGAATGCCCCAGAAGAAGCCTGGGGGAGGCCAGGGAGCCTACCAGCCAAGGAGAGACAGCTGACCCGGAGGAGCCACTCTGTTCTTTGTCTCCCAAACAGAGGCAGCATTTACTCCAGTCAGCAGCAATATTCCCCCTCCAGGGTACCGAAGGAGGAGAGAGAAAAGAAACTCAGAAGCCAGCCCAGTGCAGGCTGATGGTTCCGCAGATAATCTGAGGGGGGTGGGCACGCTGCCCCTTCCTGCCTAATAGGGGATGGGCCAGGAGAAGCCTGGAGGGGGCCCTGCAGCTCCTGATGGGTTCTGTCTCCTACTGCTGGGCAGGCGCTGGGCTGGGCATCAAGAAGCTCAACCATAGGGAATTCCCGTCATGGCGCAACAGAAACAAATCTGAGTAGGAACCATGAGGTTGCAGGTTCGATCCCTGACCTTGCTCAGTGGGTAAAGGATCCAGCATTGCCATGAGCTGTGGTGTAGGTCACAGATGCAGCTCAAATCTGGCGTTGCTGTGGCTGTGGTGTAGGCTGGCAGCTATAGCTCTGATTGGACCCCTAGCCTGGGAACTTCCATGTGCCGCGGGTGCGGCCCTAAAAAGAAAAAAATAAGGCGGCGGGGGGAGGGGGGGCTCCAGGGTTCTATTTTCTCACTGAGGTGCCCCAGCAAAGGCCCAAGAGAGGGACCAGGTCACTCTCCAGGAATGGTTCCCTGGAGAGTTAGATTTCTAGCCAAGAACCCTGGATAAGCCTCCCAGTGGGCGAGCAAGCCATCATCTGAGAGCTATCTTCTCCAAATCCCTCTGCCAGCCTCCAGTCAGCAGTGATCAGGAGGACGGGAGGGCTGGAAGACAGCAGATTTTCTCTAGATTCCTGACTAAGTATCTTCCTTTGTTATTTGACTGGGGAGGGGGGTGCGGTGGGGGTGTCTGTCTTTAAAGTCCTGACATGGAACCGGAAGCCTTGTCTTAATTGTAGCTGGGGCATTGACACTAACTGCAGGTTCGTTCTGACAAAGCCGATGCCAGGTTTTTAAATTAATAATAACATTTATTGTTCTTTTTCTCTGATTACTAAAGTAATAGATGTTCATTGTAACCATAATCCCACCCACTAGAGATAAATGCTGCCAACATTTTAGTACAACTTTTTTTTTTCCTCTGTGCACATAATAGCTACCATTGATCCACAGCTAACACTGTGCCAGACACTGCACTGAGCTCTTTAAAAACAAGATCCTGTTAACCCCGAACACCCTGTGAGGCGAGTACTGTCATATCCCCCATTTTTAGGAGGGAAAACTGAGCCTCCTAAAGTTAATTCATAAACCCTCTGTGTGTAACAGCTGAGATATGAACCCAATAGTTATGTGGGGGTGTGTGTGTGTATATATATATATATATACACACACACAACCATAAAGTACTACACACACACACGCAAGAGCTTATCAAGTTCAAAGCACCAGTGAAAGAAAAAGAAAATTGAGACATTTAAGGAAGCATTTTCCGAATTCTAGCAAAACTCTGACTTGAAATGCAAAGCCAAATTGCTTCACGATTGGAATTTAGAGATTGCGCGTCAGGAATTACATACCGATGACTTCAAGGTCATCTCTACCCCCAGAAACTTCACTGGTGGTTTGATATGGAGGCTGCCAAGTCTCCGTGGCCACACAGAAAGGGAAAGCTTTACCAGAAACCTGGCTACCCAACGCTGAGTTCCCGAACCTATGAGGACTTTTGGGTTAAGCCTTTGACCTTGACCTCCTGCCTACCTTCTGGCAAAGGTGTAGGTGTCTCAGGGAGAACCACGAAATGCAGTGGGCAGAACACTGCACATCTATACCCACATCTGCTCCATCTCTGAGACAGTGGGGAAGAGCACCATTTTTGTTTAAAGAGCTTGAAGCCCCTTAACTCAGGCATCCGTCGGAGAGAAAGCCAAGGGCGAGAGAGTTCTGCGGCAGCAAAGAGGGGGCAATGACAAGCCAGATTGTGTTTGATCTAATTCTTGCATCAACCCAGAGGAAACCATGCATACGACTTACACGATTTTTGAGTTTTTGTTTATTTGTTTGCCTCTTTGCCTTTTCTAGGGCCTTACCCGTGGCACATGGAGGTTCCCAGGCTGGGCGTCTAATCAGAGCTCTAGCCTCTGGCCAACGCCACAGTCACAGCAATGCCAGATCTGAGACGCATCTGCAATCTACACCACAGCTCATGGCAACACCGGATCCTTAACCCAGTGAGCAAGGTCAGGGATCGAACCTGCAACCTCATGGTTCCTAGTCGGATTCATTAACCACTGAGCCACGATGGGACTCCGATTCTTGAGTTTTAATGACTCCAGCTGAGACCCCAGGAAGAGCACTTTGCAGTGCTCTTCTCCCTGTCTAGAAGGCCTCTCTCCTCACCCCGCTCCCTCCACCCACATTTACCTGGCCAGCTCCTCCCTGTCTTTCAAGTCCTTCAAGCTTAGAGGTCACCTCATGGATACTAGTCAGGTTCTTAACCCACTGAGCCACAGTGGGAACTCCAGAGATCACCTTCCTTGACCCTCCCAGGTACCACAGTCCCCCGACCGCTCACCTCCCTGCCACTGGACTGTAAAGGCCTCTCCTGTCTACACCATCACCACCCTTTCCTGACTGGATCACAGGGAACCTCTGCTAGAGACCCGGATCCTACAGGCACTGGATTCCTGGCATCATGTCAGTTCTCCCTGAATAAATAACTAGCTCATGTGTTGTTCAGAAAGGAAGAACAGGATGCATCAGGCACAACCAAACAAGATTTCTTTCCATGTAAACCAATGATCATTCCTTTTCTTTTAAACAGGAGAGAAAATTGGGAAGCTGATGAAAGTTACTAAAGCAAGCAATTGCTGAGTTTGCATCTCCTGCTCCCCCACCCCCTTTTTTGATCTTTTTAGGATCACACCCGTGGCATATGGGGTTCCCAGGCCAGGGGTTGAATCAGAGCTGTAGCTGCCGGACTTCGCCACAGGTATGGCAACACCAGATCGGAGCCTCATCCACGACCTACACTGCAACTTGTGGCAACACTGGTTCCTTAACCCACTGAGTGAGGCCAGGGATCGAACCCACATCCTCATGGATACTAGTCGGGTTCTTTACCTGCTGAGGCACAACAGGAACTCTGCTAATGATAATTCTTATCAAAAGGAAGAGAAGAATCCTCAAGGAGTGATTTCAACGTGGTCAGTAAGGAGCACCCTGGAGCTGTGCGAAGTGTGTAACCACGCACCATCCTGGGTAACAAACAGCGTCCTGAAGTTGGAGAATACCTTCTGGGGTTGAGTCACACAGTAAGTAATCCTGACTCAATTAGCCACTGTCTTGAAGTCACATTTTCCAACAGCCCTGGAACAGCCCGTCACAGACAGCGCAGAAGCAGCTGGGCAGATGCTGGGAGGGGATGGGCGGGCTCTGCACCCAGCCCTGCGAGCCCGAGTTTGGGTCCTCACCAGCCACCACACGGCCCCTCGACCTCTGAGCATATTGGGGGGGGGGTGCTGGCTCCCACCTGCCAGCTCTGAGGAAGCCACGCTCCTCCGAGGGCGGGAAGGGGTAGGGTCTTGGCCTGCTGGCCTGTAAACCCCTTTCCTTCTCCGCTAGAGACCCAGCTCCCACAGGCACTCAGTGCCTGCTAGATATTTGGGCAAATGGTGGCTTTCTGTCTCCTCACCTATTCCTGCTCCCTCTGTGCCCTCCCTCTCGCTGTCCGAGGGTGCCCTCCTCCTAAAAGCTGTATTAACGGGAGTCACCGTTTTCCCATTTCCAAAGGTCGCTGCGGAGAACCCAGGCAACTCTCCCTTCGATGAAACTGCCTTGGTCCACAGTCTCTAGAGGGTGACTGCCTTTCTGCACGTGCCAGCGAGGACGGATTCGGCAGAGCTTCCTGGCGCTCAGGTGAGGGGAACCTGAGATCTCTGGACGACCTGGGGAAGAATGTGGTAGAAATACCCCTCTGAGCATTCCAGGGTGGAAAGCAAACAGAGCATGTGCATGTGCATGTGCATGTGCGTGTGTGTGTGTGTGTGCATGTGTGTGTGGCGGGGCAGGTCTAAAAAATGAGAGGAATGCCAACACTGGGGAGATATGTACTTACGCATCAGGTAATAAAAAGATTTAGGACGGGCGGCTGTGGGACAGCCCTGCCCGCACCGCCCTCCCTCTGAGTCAGCTTTTCCCTCATATGGTCCAGACGCCTGGGCTCCCTCTCCCAGAAGCTCCCTCCCTTCTCTTCTTGCTCCTAAATCATTCTATCTCCTTGTTCTAAGCCGACACATGCATTATTAACACCATTCCCACTTTTTTTCAGCTTCCCCATTCATTTTCCCCCATATGCTACAAATTCTAGGTAGCCGGTTTTTTGTTTGATTTTTTTTTTTTTAACTTCAGTTTTTTTCTCCCTGCACAAATGTAGTAGAAATCAAGAGAGGAAAAAGCCCCCCCCCCAACCCCACCTCCTACACACACACAGATCCCACCACCCTTAACTTATTGTCAGTGGCCCAGATTTTCTCTCTAGTACTTGACTTTGAATAGACATTATTTCTCTATTAAGGGGAGATCAGAGAGAACAACCAAACTGGGTTTGGGGGTCAGGTGGTCATGGGTTTGAATCCTGGCCCGGTTACTTCCTCTGTGCCTAGGTTTCCTCCTGTGACAATGGGAACGGCTCTGCAGCCTAACTCATTGGGTTGTCGTGAAAAGTAAATAAGAACAAACATGTTTGACCCCGAGCTCAGCATCTGGAGCACCAGCTGCAGTTGTAGTGGGAGACAGACTGTGGATACAATTTTCTAATCTGCCTTTTTCTCACTTTAAATCATATGGTAAGCATTTTTCCAAGACACTTTTTCCTACTTAAAGCCTGCTCTTTTTTGAACTGCAGTCCCCAGACTGAGGATGAGGCCCAGGTGCCACTCAGCACAGTGGGGTCACAGTGTCTGAGGCATATCCAGCACTCTGTAAAAATGACTGAAAAGGGAGTTCCCACTGTGGCTCAGCAGGTTAAGAACCCCACTAGTATCCACAAGGATGTGGGTTTGATCCCTGGCCTCAATCAGTGGGTTAAGGATCCAGCACTGCCATAAGCTATGGTATAGGTCACAGACATGGTTCAGATCTGGTGTTGCTGTGGTGTAGGCTGGCAGCTGCAGCTCTGATTCAGCCATTAGCCTAGGAACTTTCATATGCCACAGATGTGGCCCTAAAAAGAAAAAATTAAAAAAAAAAAAAAAGACTGGGAGTTCCCACTGTGGCTCAGTGGTAAGGAACCTGACTAGTATCCATGAGGATGTGGGTTCAAATCCTGGCCTAGATCAGTGGGTTAAGGATGTTATTGCCGTGAGCTATGGTGTAGGTCACAGACACAGCTCATATCCCGAGCTGTTGTGGCTGTAGCACAGACCGGCAGCTACAGCTCCAATTTGATCCCTAGCCTGGAAACCTCCATACGCTGCAGGTGAAGCCCTAAAAAGCAAATAAAAAATAAAGACTGAACGGAATAAACATTTTAAATGACTGCATAATGTTCCTCTAAATGGCTCTGCCCAGACTGAGCTGACCATTCCATGGGATCAGATATTCAAGTAACTGCCTTTTTTTTTGACGTTTATAAATAGCATTGCATCCGTATTTCCCCACATGCAGCCTGTTCCCTGGGGAGAGGGTGGGAGATGGGGGAGAGGGAGGCTGTTAATTTCATAAAAATCTGAATAAAGAGTCTGTGCATTTTTTTTTTTAACGCTTTCTAAACGTGTTACCAGATTGCCGTCAGAAGGGCTGTACCAAATTTACACTTTACACTGTCGCTAGCAGCGTTTTCGATGAGAACTACTTTTTTGCACTAATTTACAGTTTTTCCCTTAGATCTGGAATTCTCGCCCGGGCTGATTCCCCCATGAGGCATGAGGCTTACAAAAAGACGGCTGAGCGATGGCCGGCCCGTCAAGGGAGGGGAGTGTCTGGCTCCTTTGCTGTGTTTCTGTCTGCTGGGCGAGGCCGGGCTAGGAGCCCTGAGTCAGCGCGCCCCCTCCCTGCCTGCTCAAGCCCCCAGACACCTTCCCTGGGGGGGGCCTGGAACACCCCACAACCCTGGAAGATTCTGTTCATTTGGCCATCAGCAATATTAAGGCGAGTCCCTGCTCTGGCACCAGCCTGCCTGCAAGTTCACTCTGGCTTCTTGCACTAAGTCAGCCACTCCCGGAGAGAAAAATCCCTCACGAGACCCTGGCATCTGCAATCAGCTTTCTGTTCCTCGGGGGCAGAAAGGGGGGGAGGGCACAGAGGCAGCACGCAGGTAAGGGAAGCTGTGTGTTCCCAGAAGCGCAGCCACGGCACCCGACCGCACAGCCAGCCTCCTGGCACCGCCGGCATGGCTCACCCAGGTTGAGGAGCAGCCAGTGATCTCTCCCCTGGACTCGGGTCCTCCTCCTCCGGGGGTGGCCCTTGTTTGCAAACTGCCACGGGAAGTTTTGACGCTGCTGATTAACCAGACTCCCACAGCTCTGGGTTGTTAGTCATCACGACAAGTCTCAACCTTCTGCCCGCCCTGCCGACATCACCAGCTCCCAGGTGACAGGAGAGAAGTAACCAGGAGCTCAGTAGTTTCAGTCGCTTCCATCATCATTGTCGCAGGGGACAGAGAGGACTGCCACCCACCCCGAACAGGCAGAACGTGCAGGGCCTGGAAGGCAGCGTGGGAATTTAATCTAATCCGATTCAGCCCGCTTCTGCGGGGGGATCGATCATTGTGTGCCAAGCACCGGGCTAAATGCTTTCTCTGCAGGATTGCCTTGGGTTTTATTTAATCCTTACAACAAGGGCGGTGGGCATGACAACCCTCATTTTACAGATGGGGAACCTACGGTGATGTGTTATGAGTGGCCAGGTCGGGAACAAGTAGAGGGCAGCTGCAGGAAGGCGGGGACCCCAGGCCAGGAGCTGTGTTCCCAGCCACGGCGTGACCTGGGTCATTTGTCTTCCCCTCTCTGGGTCTCCTGTCCTTCCCTGGGTAAGCGAGGAGGGTGGGCCGGTGACCCTTCCAGCACTAATGCCACGAAGGAGGGTGTGGGCAAGCTGGAAGGGGTGTGGGTGTGATCCTGGTCCGAGGGAGGGATGATTCCAGCTCTCGGACCTGGGGCTGTGGCTTCATTACTCACAACCGCTTCACAAATGAAGGAATGAATGCCAGCAGAAGAAAGGAGAGGAGTGGCTGCCAGGGGCTGCAATGGGGCTGGAGGCGGGGGTTGGGGGGAAGTGACTGCTACTGGGGTTTCTTTTGAGGGTGACTAAACGTTCTAAAATTAGATTATGGAATGGTTGCATAACTCTAAAAAAAATACTAATAACCATGGAATTGTACACTTTAAAAGGGAGAATTTTATGGTATGGTAATTAAATATTTCAATAAAGCTGTTTAAGAGAGAAAGGAAGGAGGGAAGGAAGAGAAGAGGGTAGGAAGGGAAGGGACACCCCCAAACTCATTCTATGAGGCAACCATCACCCTGATACCAAAACCAGACAAAGATACCACAAAAAAAGAAATTACAGGCCAATCTCACTGATGAACATAGATGCAAAAATACTCAACAAAATACTAGCCAACCGAATCCAACAATATATTAAAAGGATTGTATGTCATGATCAAGTGGGATTTATCCCAGCGAGGCAAGGATTCTTCAATATCCGCAAATCAATCAGTGTGATATACCACGTTAACAAACTGAAGAATAAAAACCATATGATCCTCTCAATAGATGCAGAAAAAGCCTTTGACAAAATCCAACACTCATTTCTGATAAAAACCCTTCAGAGAGTGGGCATAGGGCGAACCTACCTTAACATAATAAAGACCATCTATGACAAACCCAGAGCTCACATCTTTCTCAGTGGTGAAAAGCTGAAAGAATTCCCACTGAGATCAGGAACAAAATAAGGATATCCACTCTCGCCACTACTATTCAACATAGTTCTGGAAGTCCTAGCTACAGCAATCAGAGAAGTATAAGAAATAAAAGGAATCCAAATCGGAAAGGAAGAAGTAAAATTATCACTGTTTGCAGATGACATGATACCATACCTAGAGAATCCTAAAGACTCTACCAGAAAACTGTTAGAGCTCATCGACGAATTTGGCAAAGTCACAGGATACAAAATTAATACACAGAAATCAACTGCATTTCTAAATACTAACAATGAAAGATCATAAAGAGAAATTAGGGAAGCAATCCCATTTACCATCACAGCAAAAAAGAATCAAATACTTAGGAATAAACCTAAAGAGACAAAAGACCTGTACTCTGAAAACTATAAGACACTGATGAAAGAAATCAAGGATGACATGAACAGATGGAAAGACATACCATGCTCTTGGATTGGAAGAATCAATATTATCAAAATGACTATACTACCCAAGGCAATCTATAGGTTCAGTGGAATCCCTATCAAATTACCAAGGACCTTTTTCACAGAACTAGAGCAAAATATTTTAAGGTTTGTTTGGAAGCACAAAAAGCCCAGAATAGCCAAAGACATCCTGAAAAAGAAAAATGGAGCTGGAGGAATCAGGCTCCCTGACTTCAGACTCTACTACAAAGCTACAGTCATCAAAACTGTATGGTTCTGGCACAAAGACAGAAATATAGATCAGTGGAACAGGATAGAAAGCCCAGAATTAAATCCACGCATCTATAGTCAACTAATCTATGACAAAGGAGGCAACAATATACATTGGACAAAAGACAGCCTCTTCAATAAGTGGGGCTGGGAAAACTGGACAGCTGCATGTAAAACAATGAAACTAGAACACTTCCTAACACCATGCACAAAAATAAACTCAAAATGGATTATAGATCCAGACATAAGACCAGATACTATAAAACTCTTAGAGGAAAACATAGGCCAAACACTCTCGGACATAAATGACAGCAACATCTTCTCAGATCCAGCTGTCAGCGTAAGGACAATAAAGAGAGAAATAAACCAATGGGACTTCATTAAACTTCAAAGTTTCTGCACAGCAAAGGAAACTCTAAACAAAACGAAAAGACAACCCACAGAATGGGAGAAAATATTTTCAAATGAATCAACTGTCAAAGGATTAATCTCCAGAATTTACAAACACCTCCTACAGCTCAATACCAAAAAAACGACCCCATCAAAAAATGGGTGGAGGATCTAGGCAGACAGTTCTCCAAAGAAGACATGCAGATGGCAAATAAACACATGAAAAGATGTTCAACATTGCTCCTCATTAGAGAAATGCAAATCAAAACCACTATGAGGTACCACCTTACGCCAGCCAGAATGGCCATCATCAAAAAGTCTACAAACAATAAGTGCTGGAGAGGGTGTGGAGAAAAAGGATCCCTATTACACAGTTGGTGGGAATGCAAATTGGTGCAACCACTGTGGAAAACAGTATGGAGATTCCTCAGAAAAATCAAAATAGAATTACCATTTGATCCAGCAATCCCACTCCTGGGCATCTATCCAGCAGAAACCATGACTCAAAAAGACACATATACTCCAATGTTCATTGCAGCACTCTATGCAATAGACAGGTCATGGAAACAACCTTAAAGCCCATCGACAGAGGAGTGAATAGGGAAGATGTGGTACATACACACAATGGAATATTACTCAGCCATTAAAAGGAACGAAATAACAACATTTATAGCAACATGGATGGACCTAGAAATTGTCATGCGAAGTGAAACCAGTCAGACCATTAGACAGCAAAACCCAATGCTACTGCTTACATGTGGAAACTAAAAAGACACAATGAACTTCTTTGCAGAACAGAAAATGACTCACAGACTTTGGAAAACCTTTGGTTTTTCAAATAAGACAATCTGGGGGCTGGGGGGATGCACTGACGTTTTGGGACGCAAATGCTATCAAATTGTCTTTTGATTATTTTTGTACACCTATAATTGAAATAAAATTCATTAAGATAAAGAAAAAATATGAGCCTCTCAATAGATGCAAAAAAGCCTTTGACAAAATCCAACACTCGTTTCTGATAAAAACGCTTCAGAAAGTGGGCTTAGGGCAAACCTACCTCAACACAATAAAGGCCATCTATGACAAACCCAGAGCTCACATCTTTCTCAATGGTGAAAAGCTGAAAGAATTCCCACTGAGATCAGGAACAAAACAAGGATATCCACTCTCGCCACTACTATTCAACATGGTTCTGGAAGTCCTAGCCACAGCAATCAGAGAAGTAAAAGAAATAAAAGGAATCCAAATTGGAAAGAAAGAAGTAAAATTATCACTGTTTGCAGATGACATGATACTATACCTAAAGAATCCTAAAGACTCTACAAGAAAACTGTTAGAGCTCATCAATGAATTTGGCAAAGTTGCAGGATACAAAATTAATACACAGAAATCAACTGCATTTCTATATACTAACAACAAAAGATCAGAAAGAGAAATTAGGGAAGCAATTCCGTTTACCATCACAGCAAAAAGAATCGAATACTTAGAAATAAACCTACCTAAAGAGACAAAAGACCTGTACTCTGAAAACTATAAGACACTGATGAAAGAAATCAAGGATGGGAGATTGGATTAAGATGGCGGAATAGAAAGACTAGAGCTCAACTTTTCTCCCGAAAAACAGCAAAAATACAGCCAAATGACGAGCAACCTTCAACCAAATGGACTGTAAACTTCCAAAAAAGATACTCTGCTCCAGAAGACACAGCGGAGACCACATCAAGAGGTAGAAGGGGCGATTACGCGATAGAAGCAACCCCATACCTCCCGGGTGGGAAGCCCCACAGACTGGAAAGTAACTGCATCACAGAGACTCAGCTACAGGACTGAGAGTTCTGAGCC
>PVHT020000180.1:6232317-6249633 GCA_004024745.2 Catagonus wagneri
CTAAAAAGACACAATGAACCTTCTTACAGAACAGACAATGACTCACAGACTTTGGAAAACCTTGGTTTTTCAAATAAGACAATCTGGGGGGGTGGGGGGATGCACTGGGGGTTTGGGATACAAAATCTGTAAAATTGACTTGTGATGATTTATGTACACCTATAATTGAAATAAAATCCATTAAGAGGAAAAAAAAAAATCAAGGATGACAGAAACAGATGGAAAAACATACCATGCTCTTGGATTGGAAGAGTCAATATTATCAAAATGACTATACTACCCAAGGCAATCTACAGATTCAATGCAATCCCTATTAAATTACCAAGGACATTTGTCACAGAACAAAAACAAAACATTTTAAAGATTGTCTGGAAGCACAAAAGACCCAGAATAGCCAAAGACATCCTGAAACAGCGAAGAGGGTAGGAAGGAAGGAAGGAAAGGGGGAGGGAGGGAGAGGGCATAGAGTCTGGGTCACGGGTGCCTTTGAGATTTCCCTCCTCGGAGTGGGGCCCTGACACCCAGCCCCTCCCCTGTCGCCTTCCTCCAAGCACCCAGAGCCTGGGAAAGGTACGCGTCAGGACACCCAAGTGGCAGGTGACGGCTCCAGGTTCCACTGAGAAATGACCTCCTCAGAGGCCGAAGGAGCCATGAATCAAAGAGCAGGTGCGGGCTTGGAGGAGTGGGGGGAGGGGCCGGGGATGGCAAGAGGATGGATGGAGGTCAAAGCCGGGGGCGCTCAAGGAGGAGACCCTGAGAGTCAAGGCGAGGAGGAGCTCTGACGGCGAGGCCCAGGAAACAGAGAGCCTGGGCTGGCTAGGGCCTCTCTCAGTGCCTGAAAACATCATGGCACCCTAGAGAGCATGCTTCAGAGGTACCGCCCACTCCTGCGGGCCCCTCAAACTGGTACTGTCATATTCTGCCTGCCACCAGCGGGGTCCTAGACAGAGGCAGCCATCCCAGAAGCAACATCAACCCAGACCTTGACCCTGAGCCCAGTGCACAGGTGCCGGGGATCCAAAGTGAGGGCAACACTGGCCAATAAGAGTCGGGAGCTCATCCCACTTAGGGCAACTACCTGCTGAAAGAAGGGACTCCCAGGGGGTCTCCGAGGCACAGCTTCCCTGTCTACATCTCCAAAGGCAGACAAGACAGAAAGCTCTTTAATATCTGCCGGCAGCCAACCCGCCCAGGCTTCTCCACCACTGCTTCGCCCAAGGCTCCCTCCTTTTGTTCCCTGAGTGCACCGCGCGTCCACCGCCCCTTTCTGCACGTGCTGTTACCTCCTGGGTGACAGTCTATTCACCTAGTGAAGCCCAGCACAAATATCACTTCCTCTGTGAGGCCTTCCCAGCGCTGCCCAATCCGAGTGCTCCCAGGACCACTTCTCTCTCCCTTCGCTCACACTCCGCACACTCACACTCTGGAGTGGACTTTGTGGGGCACTTAGCAGTCTCCTTCATTACTCTGGGGCCCCCGATTCAGGCCCCCATGCTGTGTGATCTTGGGAAAGGCACTCAACCTCTCTGAGCCTCGGTGCCCTCATAAACTCTTAATAATAAGAGTTTTTTCCTTTTTCTTTTTTGGTCTTTCAGGGCCGCACCCGCGGCATTTGAGGTTCCCAGGCTAGGGGTCGAATCAGAGCTGTAGCTGCCGGCTGATACCACAGCCTCAGCAACGTGCGATCTGAGCCACGCCTGTGACCTACACCACAGCTCACGGCAACGCCAATTCCTTAACCAGCTGAGCGAGACCAGGGATCGAACCCACAACCTCATGGTTCCTAGTCGGATTCGTTAGCCACTGAGCCACAACGGGAATTCCAAGAGTTACTATTATTACAGGTAATACTGACTGTGCATTTACTATATGCCAGGCACTACATGCGAAGTACTTGATGTGTAAGAGCTCACAATCCTTACGGTACCTTAGGAGGTAGGGCATATTATTATCCCTCGTTATTGATGAAGAAATTTGGTTAGGACTACCACCATTCTCATGACTGCTATCCTCTCTTCTGCCACAAAGCCTAGCATGCAGCAGATACTCAAATCCTGTCTGTTCAAGGCTAGCGTGGATGAAAATAGGAAGGGGACTTGGACAGGAAAATGGTTTCAGAAATGGCCCTGCACACTCTCCAGAATGCTCAGGCCTAGCCCTGTCCTGGCTGGGATGGCACCATCTCTGGAGCCTGATGCTGGCAGACACTTGAGCACCTGGGGTGGCCTGCTTTTGCTTCTCCATCAGCTCCATCTTTACCCACAGACTCTGCCCAAACCAGTCCAGCAATGTTCAGAGCCCCACAGCAAATGGGCCATTTGGGCAAATGGTGCGTGAGGCTCTGAGGGTCCCCAGGGGCTGGCTGGGGTGCGTGTGTGAGTGTGTGTGAGTGTGTGTGTGTGTGTGTGTGTGTAGAATCTGTAAGTACTTGTAACCAGAATAGCTTCAGGGTTGGCTTTGCCAACTTGAGGCCAAAGGTGCATAGAGCCCTGTGTCTCCATGCTCCCAAATCCAGCTGCCCCAGTATTTTCTAGGAACTCCCCCCACCCCTGGCAAACATTTCCTGGAAGCCCCCTGGGCTGCTTGCAAAGTTCTTTGCCCATCACGCCCACTGGCTGATCTGGGACCACTTCAGCAGCTGGCCTGTTGAGCGTGTCCTTCAAAACCAGTGCAGATACCTGAGCCCCCATCACCAGGGAGGCTGGAGGTGCCCTAAAATAGATGCTGCACCTGCCGGTGGAAACAGAGGCTCTGACAGCGAAAGTGTGGAGCGCGCTCCCGAGAAACAATCCATTAGGGGCGTGGGGGGAGGGGAGAAGTGTCTACTGTCCTGATCACATTTGTCCCATGGCTAAGTTGCCTGGTGGCATCCCAGTGTTCCTCTGGAATGTCACCCATACCTCCAAGACCCCAGGCTCCTTTCCTGGCACATGGGTGCACACGGAGTCCTTGGTGCCTGGATTACGTCTATGCCCTGTGGTGAGCCCTGCCCAAGGGGACCCAGTGTCTGTTCATCCAATGGACTCTGCTGGGCTGCGCCTGCCCAACAGGTGGGCTTTTACAGCCTAGAACTGCAGCTGGGGTCGGGTCGTCCAGAGTCCTGTCCCTTTTCGCCCTGAGGCTTCCTCACCCGTGATGTAAATTCGTGGATGTAAACAGGAAAGGGTGCGGTCAGACCCTCCCACCACTCAACCTGCTACTCGCAGTCATTCAACAAAAGTGCCTATCGCCAGTGAGTCCAGGGAAGGAGGGCGCCTCCTCAAATCCTCAAAACACGGCCATTTACAGGTGAGAAAACCAAGACCCCAGAAAATCAATGGTCAGTCCAAAGCAAGTGCCAGAACCAGGTAACCCGAGGCTACTTCTCTCCACCGCCCACCCTTACCTAATGCGCAGACACTGACACTGCTGGCCCCAAACCCAGAAGCTGTGACAGGCGCCCTAGGAAGGCGGCAAATGGGATCAGATCTTTTCTCCAGGGTCTGAAGGGCCCCAGAGGCCCGTGTCTCCCCGCCTTCCCGCTGAGGAAGGCCTCGGAAGACCCCGTGGCTGACCAGTAGGTGAGGGGTCTGCGGGCCACACGGGAAACTCTGGACCCAGAACTGCGAAAGCGAGTCGCCACTGATGCCCCTCATCCACTAGTTACAAAACCACAACGCACTGTGCGGTGACGGCGGCTGCTGCGGGCCGGAGGAGTGTTGTTGCCAGACAGGTTGATGAGACATCTGCTGAGACGGGCTCCAGAAACCAGGCCTGGGCTGTTGCCACCCCAGGCGGCTCCCGGGAGGCCGAGGCCACAGGGGCAGCCCCCGCCTCTCCCGGGGCTCATGCAGACTCACCCCAAACCCCAACATAACCCTCCCTAGAGTCACGGGAGCCACTCCCTGCCCCTGGGGGCGGCCACTCCATCCAGGCAAGGTTCCCAGAGACCACGGCGGGGGGCAGCCACCCCACTCACCCCCGGCGAGGTCAGAGGTGGGGAGACTGCAGAACTTTCCAAGTCTATAGTCAGGACAACCTACTCTGAACCATTAATAAAGATAATTATAGGCAGGATAACAATTACGGCCAACCTTTCTACAGCGCCCATTACATGCCAGGGACCACACTGGGCACTCTTTCTGGATCTTTGCATGTATCAGTTTCCTGTGGCTGCTGTAACAAATAACCACAAACCAGACCCCTTAAACAGCACAAGTTCATTCTCCCCCAGTTCTGGAAGCTAGAGGTCAGAATTCACGATGGCGGCAGAGCCACACTCCCCGCAAAGGCTCTAGGGAAGAAGCCTTCGCCTCTTCCAGCTTTTGGCGGTTGCTGGCAATCCTTGGACTTCCTTGGCTTGTATTTGGATTATTTCCACCTCCGTCTCCACATTGTGCTCTTCTGTGTGTCTATTCAACTTTTCCTCTGCTTATAAGGACATCAGTTGTGTTGGATTAGGGCCCAGTCTAATCCACTATGACCTCATCTTTTTTTTTCATTTTTTAAAGTTTTATTGAAATGGAGCTGATTTACAATGTTGTGATCACTTGTGCTGTACAACAAAGTGATTCAGGATCCATTCCAGGATGACCTCATCTTAGCCTGACTTCTTCTGCAAAAGACCCTACTTCTAAAGAAGGTCATATCCGCAGTTTTTTTTTTTTGTTTTTGTTTTTTTTGCTTTTCAGGGTTGTACCCACGGCATGTGGAGATTCCGAGGCTAGGGATCTAATTGAAGCTACAGCTGCCAGCCTACACCACAGCCACAGCCATGTAGGATCCGAGCCATGTCTGTGACCTACACCACAGCTCACGGCAACGCCGGATCCTTAACCCACCAAACGAGGCCAGGGATCGAACCCACAACCTCATGGTTCCTAGTCAGATTCATTAACCACGGCGTCACAATAGGAACTCCAATATCCGCAATTCTAAATGGACATGAGTCTGTAGGGGACACGAAGCAACCCACTCTATCACGTGTGATCCTCCCGACGGCCCTGCTACTGCTCTCATCCCCTCTTACGGATGATAAAACCAAGGTTCAGAGAGGTTTAGCAACTTGCCCGAGGTCCCGAAGCCAGGACTGGAACCCCGTGTCTCTGATCCTAGATTCCCACACCGTGTTGTCCTAAACATCATCCTCATCACCACCGCCTCACAGGGCCCAGCAGCTCACTGCTCATAAAGCTTTTCCTGGCCAGTGTTACCTCTTCTCCCCACCATGGGCTTGCGAGGCCTAGGCTGTGGTCTACAAAAGAAACAGACTCCATTCATCCACCTGGCCCAGGTCATAGAGCTCAAGCATGGCAGTCTTTCAAACCCAGGCCCAGCGCCCTCCGTGATGTAGGCTCCAAACAGGGGTCTAACGGGAACATTCCAGGGCTTGGTCAAGTCAGTCGCAGCTATTTCCCCAGCGAGATCAATGGCTGCGCTGTGTTTACTGATAACACCCACTTCAGTTACACCTGCCAGAGCTCATAAAAGGTATTGTAAATCTGCGGCTTAGATTCACTTCCTCGGGTTTCAGCCCCTCGTCCAGGATTGTTCTCTGCCAGCAGCATAGCCAGCTGTTTGAGCGGTTACAAAGCGAGAGAAAAACCAGGTCAAGAACCACGAGGCTCTCACAGCTCACCTCCGAGCCGCAGAGCCTGCGCTGCGGCGAGAGATGCGACGGGCACTGTTTAGCCAGTGGCTCCCGGCCGAGAAGGCGTGAGACACAGAAACAGCCCTTGTTAGCCCGGCGCCAGGCTTGGCTCCAAGCACCACTCCAGGCACCATCCAGCTTTTCCTGGTAATCTGCACAAGTGCTCACGAAGTAGGTAATATTGGTGGCCCCACTTTCCCAGAGGAGGAAACTGAGGCTCAGGGGAAGGCCACGTTCTGTTGGTGTGTGGCCAAGCCAGGACTTGGGCCCAGGTCTGCCTGAATTCAGAGCCTCATTCTTGGTCTCTGCAGGGGTGACCTCTAGGGAGGCCTGGAGCCTGCGAAGAGTGACTGCTACGATGGAAGCACCTTAAAGCACAAAAGGGGAGTTCCCTTCGTGGCTCAGTGGTTAATGAATCCGACTAAGAACCGTGAGGTTGCGGGTTCGATCCCTGGCCTTGCTCAGTGGGTTAAGGATCCAGCGTTGCCGTGAGCTGTGGTGTAGATTGCAGACGCGGCTCGGATCCTGCGTTGCTGTGGCTGTGGTGAAGGCCGGCAGCTACAGCTCCTGTTAGACCCCTAGCCTGGGAACCTCCACATGCTGCACGTGTGGCTCTAGATAAAGGCAAAAAGACAAAAAAAAAGGCACAAAAGGGACAAAGCGGGGCTGGAGGGAGATTTGAGAGGGAGGCCAGGCCTGAGGACCAGGAGACATGAACCAGTGTGCTCTGGAGCTAAACAGGGCGAAGGGGAGGACGTGAACAGGACACAGGCAGGCGGGTGGGACCCTGGAGGGCCTCCTTCTGACACTGCAATAGCCAGAGAGCTTTAGCTTGTAAAGGTTTAAACCATAAAGGTTTAACACATCACCTTCCAACTTTTTTTTTTCTTTTTTGAGCCACATCTGCAGCATATGGAAGGTCCCAGGCTAGGAGCAGAATCAGAGCTGCAGCTGCCAGCCTACACCACTGCCACAGCAACACCAGCAACATCAGCAAGCTTAGCCACAGCTTGTGGCAATGCCAGATCCTTAATCCACTGAGCGGGGCCAGGAATTGAACCCACATCCTCATGGATGCTGGCCGGGTTCATAATCCACTGAGCCACAATGGGAACTCCATCATCGCCTTCTGACTTTAAAGACACCAGTGGCTTTCTGTGAAGCTGACAATAGAATCCAAACTCCTTACATGGCCAACAAGGCCCTGCAGGAATTGCCCCAATGACCTCCTCAGCTCAGTTCTGCTCCAGCCCCACAGGCTTCCTTCTTGTTCTCCAGACATGCCACTGGGCCTTTGCACTTGCTGTTCCCTCTGCCTAAAATGTTGTTCCCTGAACTCTGTGGATGCTGGCTCCTTGTCCTTAGACTCTTGACTCATTTGTCCCCTCCTCAGAGTGGCTATCCCTGGCTCCCTGTCCAGAGTCAGCAGACCCCAGTTATTCTCAATGCAATCCCCCTTTTCTTTTCTCCTTAGCATGTGCTGCATCCTGCAATTACGGTTTATTGTTTGCCTCTTAATTGTCTTTTTCTCATGAAGCTAAGGACTTTGCCTTGTTCCCTGCTGATGTCAGCATCCAGCACAGTGCCTCACCCATGGTAAGTGCCCAGTGGATATTTGCTGAATGAATAAATAAGTTCACTAGAAATGTGGAGTCATAGATGGATCACCCAAAGGCTGGGCACAGACTGGCCAGCAGTTGTGATGGGATGAGAAGCACAGCCCAAGAGCAAGGCCCGAGTGGAAGCCGCTGGGGAAATCCAGGGAGAGGAGAGGCGTGAGCCACGAGGGGCCAGCCTGGTACAAGCAAAGGCAGAAATGCACAGAGAGGAGGTTGTTTTCTCAAGAGCAGCACAGACAGAACTCATGGCCAACCGGCTGGCATATGAGACCCTATGGTAAGAGCTTAAGGGTGATCTGTCAGGGGACAAGCGAAAGGTAGACCCTAAGACAGCCTACGCCCATTCATTCATTCATTCGTTCACAGGTATGAAGTGTCTCCTTTGTGTAGGCAGTGAGGAGGGCTGTTCTGGAGGGGGCCGAGGCAGGGATGGGGTCAGAGTAAAGGAGGTAGGGGTTGCCTGGAGCTGCTGGGCGTTAAGCCTGGAGGACTTCCTGGAGGAGGGTGACCAGACCCTATGAGAGCTCTACCTCAGGATGCAGCTCCAGGTAGAGGCAGGGGTAGAGGCAGCCAGGGGAGCTGGGTGACTCTCCGCTGCTTCAGCTCCAGTCACAGCCACAGAGACCAGACCCGAGAGGGTTTCTCAGTTCATATCCTGCTCCAACCCCTAACAGGGACGCAGATCAGAGGGCAGGGGCTTTTAGACTCAAAGGTGAACTTTCACCCCATAACCCTCTGCGCCCATTTGCTAGCAGCCTCAAAGCTCTGAAGGCTAACTGTCCCCGAGTTTCTTGTAGGCCTGGGCAAAGTCCAAGGGTCAGCCGTCTTATCTTGTTAGGTGTATAGAGGGGCAGTTCTGAGCAGGGATGGCTGGGTACATGGACCACAATTTGCTGACCTCAGAGTTCTAGAAATTAAAAGAAACACCACCTGCAAATAAAACACCAAGAAAACTCCCCAGAACACAATGGCCCCGCAGTTAGGAGCTTGGACTCTGGGGTTAAAATCTGGGTTCAACCAGCACAGACAAGCCCCTTACCTCCGAGCCTGCTTTCCACAGGGGCTCTTTTCCTGCGGGGCTGTGTTTACGCCAGACGAGTTCAAACAGTACAATCTCTGGTGAAAGTGGATCTTTTCTCATGAAGCTAAGGGTTTTATCTTGAAGCCACCCCCTCACACCTGACTTCTGTCCTCACACTCACTTCCTCTGAGACAATCGCTGTGACCAGCGGCTGGCGGATCCTTCCGAAAGGTAGTCCCCAAATACAAGCTCACGCTCAGCAACGCCGGTTCCCTCTCAAACATCAGCACAGACTGTCTTGTACTTGGCTTTTCTTACAAAATGAGCATAATCATAACACCCGTCCTTCAAAGGGTGGTTGAAGAGATGAGCAACATCATGTATAACGAAAGCCTGGTCCGCTGCGGTATTCGGTACCTAATGAGTGGTGGCACGTATGCGGGGCCAGTTATGTGTCACGCACTGCTGGGGGGTCCAGCAGTCTACAAAACACCTAGCCTGCCTGTCCTCTTCAAATATGTCAACGTCATGATATACGAAGAAAAAAACTCAGAGCCTGTTCCAAGTGGAAAGGGACTAAAGAGTCATGACAACTCAAGGCCACACCTCGGCTTGCATTTCCTTGCACCGTAAAGGGCATTATTGGGACAGTTGATGAAATTCCAATGCAGACCAAGGATTAAACAGTCGCATTGTTTCCACATCAAGCTGCTGATTATGATCACTGTACAGAGGTTGTAACGCCTTGTTTCTAGGAAATATACACTCAAACATTTAGGAGTAAAAAGGCATCATGCATGTCTGCTGCTTCAGAGAGACAGAAAAGGATAAAGCACATATAAAATTTTATACTTGGGGCACCGAGGTGATGCGTATCTGGGAATTCTTTGTATTATTCTTGCAACTTTTCTATAAAGTCTGTAATGACGGAAGGAAAGAAGAAAAAAGAAAGAAAGAAACGCATAACCCCTGCCCTCGAAGGGATGTCCCGGCAGGTCGTTCCAGGGCAGGCTTCCAGGGAGGGTGACCAGCCATCCAGGTTTGCCCAGGACCATCCTGGTTTTAAGATGGAACATGGTGCATCCTAGGAAATCTGTCCGTCCCATGTGAACCGGGATGGTGGGCCACCCTACTTGCAAGAGAGCCGTCGTGGAGGAACTCTGTGGACACACGATGAGCATTCTGTGGGTCCAGTGAGCCTCCCCCGATGGCGGGGACCCCAAGGC
This sequence comes from Catagonus wagneri, assembly GCA_004024745.2. Classification (NCBI taxonomy): domain Eukaryota; kingdom Metazoa; phylum Chordata; class Mammalia; order Artiodactyla; family Tayassuidae; genus Catagonus; species Catagonus wagneri. The sequence goes on from PVHT020000180.1 coordinate 6,241,813, forward strand.
CACGTCTGCAGTGGCGGCAGGTTTGCTGTAAGCAGGCTGAGTACAAGCTGGACGCCTCACCCCATCCGACAAGGTGCCGGGCCAGCAACTTACTGGCAAAGAGAACTCAGAGAACAAGATTTCAAAGCGGCCAAGCAGCTCTTCGCCTTGAGGCCCCAAGAATGGAATGAAGCAGATAAGGGGCCCAGCCCCACTCCACTGACACCTCCTGACCAGTTGCTCACTCAGCCTCAGGCCAATAGTTAACCCGCATCTGAAGCCTCTTCAGCTATATCGCTGTGACCGGAACCCGACTTGTGAAGGCTGGATGGACACCAGGCCTCTGGCCCCGTCAAAGCACTTCATGACTGAGGAATGTGGCCTACAGCGCAGCTCGCCCGGCCAGGCCTGCCTGGCAGGTTGACGGCTGCCGGGGGCGGCCTGTGGGCGATCCAGGCTGCTTGGGTCACGGTGACCTCCTGGGGGACTTCCCTCCTGGGGGAGGCGGGGCAGAGTCACCTCTGTCCTCACGAGTCACCACCCAGGCCCCTCCTTCCTGTCCCTCCCCACCAGACACCAGGACCTAAGCCATGACCCCCAGCCTCGCAGGGCTCTGAGGGGGTAAACGGGGTTTGCACCCGTGCTTTGGGCTCCACCCGTGAAGGCCCCAGACACCAAGATTATGACGAGGAGACCAGGCTGTCAAACACCCCGCAAGGAGGGTGCCCCTCACAGAACTCCCACGGCCGCCCCGGGCCAGCTGTGAGTCAGCCTTTGACCTTGGCCACCTTCTTAACTTAGAGGAGCAGCAGCTGCCCACCCAAATTAGCTGCCCCTTGTTCAGCCTCGGTTCCTCCGCTCACATGCCCCGCTGCTCAGGTGCTCCTGAAAGTCAGGTTGGCAGCGTGCTGCCCTGTGGGGCTGTTTTCCTGCGGGGCTGTGTTTACACCAGACGAGTTCAAACAGTACAAACTCTGGTGAAAGTGAGCCGCCCCCTCACGCCTGACTTCTGTCCTCACACTCACTTCCTCTGAGACAATCGCTGTGACCAGCGGCTGGCGGATCCTTCTGAAATGCAGTCCCCAAATACAAGCTCACGCTAAGCACTGCCAGTTGCCTCCCCAGCATCAGAACAGCTCACAGACTGTTTTGCACTTGGCCTTTCTGACCCTCCAGACCACACACAGAGACATGCCCCCACCACTCTGAATCTTCTTCCGAAGAGTAAACACACCCAAAGGATTTAACCAGTCTCTGTTGACAGATAGTTGAGTTGCTTCTAGTCTTTTGTAACCACATACAATGTTTCCAGAAACATCCTCGTCCTGGGATCTTTGCTGTCCCTTACAAGTAGTAGTAGATATTCCTAAAAGTGAAATGGCTAGCACTGTCATTTTTAATTTTGAGGTCGCGCCCCCGCCCCAACTCCTTTGAGAATCCAGTGAAAAATTAAAAATCCTCTCTCCAGGAAAAAAACCTACACAATGATTTTGCATTCAGCTTCTGGAGGGAGGCTCAAATGATGCCCCATTAAGAAGACATCATATAGGGGAAAAGACTATGTGTAAGTAAATTGCATCTGGAGTTCCCTTCGTGGCTCAGTGGTTAACGAATCCGACTAGGAACCATGAGGTTGCGGGTTCGATCCCTGGCCTTGCTCGGTGAGTTAAGGATCCGGCGTTGCCGTGAGCTGCGGTGTAGGTCGCAGACGCAGCTCGGATCCCGCGTTGCTGTGGCTGTGGTGAAGGCCGGCGGCTACAGCTCCTGTTAGACCCCTAGCCTGGGAACCTCCATATGCCACGGGTGCGGCCCTAGATAAGGCAAAAAGACAAAAAAAAAGAAAAAAGAAAATTGCATCTGGCCATCACTTCTGTATGGATGTGTAGAGATTCAGTCACTGTAAAGGAAGCAACGAGTCTGTTCCACCGAGAGGCACAGAAACAGCCAGAGGAATTCAGTTCAGATTCCACAAGTCAGATTCCTTATCACACCTTGCCCACTAGGGTACATACCTCTCGCAGTCGTCATGCTCCTTGCCCTCAGCTCCCCAGAATGTGGCCGTGGAGAAGGCCGGCTGGGCCGGGGCTGCCCCCCACCGCCAGGCGCTAAGGTGCTGGGGCCCGGGGCCACCGACCCTACCTGCAGCTGCCGTCTCGCCTCCGCATGTGAAACCAGACCCTGCGCCTGGAAGGCTCTGGAACTCACACGCTCAGTGAGGTATTAATATTTTATGCCCACAGCCAGTGAGGACTCAGGTTAACCAAAGTCTCTCCAGGAAGCACAAACTCCATCATCTCTCAGCCAGGATTCACAGGGCACTACAGGGAATTGACGAGAGAAAAGCTAAAAGGAAACAGAGCTGGCAACAGCCTGTGGCTGGTCAGAGTCTGGCGTCAGTGGCCTCAGGGTCTGAGTTTGGGGCCGTCCAGAGCCAGGAGCTTCCTTTGGGTGGTAGTCACACGCAGGTGTCCACCTGGCTCTAAGCCACAGGGTGCTGCCCACGGTGAGGTCATGGCAAGAGCTGAAGCCAGAGAGCCAAGGGCCTCAGCTGACCGTCTCCCAGGCCACTCACCTGACAGAGCTTCACACAGACTGTTCCCAAAACTCCGGAGCAGCGCCAAAGAGCCACCTGGTGCCTGGCTCCACGGAGACACTCGACCCCTGCTATCCCCCTTTCCTCAAGGTTCCTGGAACTCAACCTCTCTCCACGCCTCAGGCTACCCATGCAACACGTCCCTGAGATTTTAGGATGGTGGCTTCCCTGTCCCCCTGCGGAACGTGACCATTTCCTGGGGCCCATGATGGTCATGAACTTGGGTCACAGCAACGAGGAGGCCTTGGATGGTCAGAAACTCCCAAACCTTCCAGGAAGCAGTTTAGAGAGGAAGGAACTGAAAACTCCCATTTCTGGAAGCCCACGTACATTCTAGAAGGATTTGTCCTGAAGGCTAAAGCCACGTTGCCGTCTGTGGCTCGTGTACTGGGAAAAAAACACCTCATGTTCCCTGAGCACTCACTGCCTACCAGGGAGCAACATAAGCACTTTCAGGCATGTCCCCTTTTATTCCTCCAACAGTCCCTTGAGGTAAATCCTAGCAGAAACCTCGCTTGGATTTGCAGCCCAGCAGCTCCGCCGTGGACCCTGTGGGCTTTCCCCTGAAGGAGAAGGCAGGAGAGAGCAGCTGGCGGCCCTTGTCCCCGTGGTGGAGCTCAGCGTGGGCGGTCGCTGCTGTACCTGCGTCACCTTTGCAACAGCTCCGTGAGGTAAGAAGTGTGTGTGTGTGTCCCTTTCTCAGGGGAGGAAGCCGGCGTGAAGCAACCTGCCAGGCAACCCAGTGGCAGAGCTGAGATTCGGCCCCGGGCTGGACGGTCAAAGGCCCTCCCTCGCTGGGCACTGCACGCGGCAGCCCACGTGCGGACGTGGCCTTGAGGAACTGGAACAAGGAGTGGGGGTGGGAGAAGCCTTTGCAACATGGGCGGCGAGGAGCGAGGGTGGCGGCAAAGTCTGGTCTGCGTCTTTGCCAAGATCTGCTTCTAATCGTCTCCGCGAAGAGACAGCCTGGGGTGGGGCCTGAGGGCTCTGGGCAGGGGTCTGAGCCTGGGTTTCTGGTCCCGGCTCTGCCCTGACAGATCCAGTCTCTTCACAAGCCTGGGCGGAGGGCGGACTCTGCCCACCCTTCTGGCCCTGATGCTTTATGTTACAGGAGCAGGAAGCAGGGCAGACGCACAAACCCTCATTCACCGGTTCTGGGGGTTCTTTTGGGGTTTTTTCTTTTCTTGCTTTTTAGGGGCACACCCATAGCATATAGAGATTCCCAGGCTAGGAGTCGAATCAGAGCTACAGCTGCCGGCCTACACCACAGCCAAAGCAACGCCAGATCTGAGCCGCATCTGCGATCTACACCACAGTTCACAGCGATGCTGAATCCTTTACCCACTGAGCGAGGCTAGGGATTGAACCCGCAACCTCATGGTTCCTAGTCAGATTTATTTCCACTGTGCCACGACGAGAATTCCTGGACTGACTTTCAGTTCACACCAGAGAAGCAGCCAGTACCCAGGAGAGCCACTCAGCCCCCCTCAATAGCAAGTGTGCCCCCACCACACACACCAGCAGAGGACAATGACAGCTGACACTGTCACTACACCCATTTTACAGATGAAGAAACTGAGGTTCGGGAAAGTCAAACAACTTGCTCAGGGTCACCACAAACCCAACAAGCTACAAGGCCGACATACCCGGTAGGAGCAGTAGACGTGGTACCCAAAGCCTAGAGGACTTTTAGAAGCCCAAGAAAATAATTGATTTTATTTATTTTTGTCTTTTTGCCTTTCGTAGGGCCGCACTCACGGCATACGGAGGTTCCCAGGCTAGGAGTCTAATCGGAGCTGTAGCCGCCAGTCTAAGCCACGGCCACAGCAACGTGGGATCCGAGCCGCGTTTGTGACCTACACCACAGCTCACAGCAACACCAGATCCTTAACCCACTGAGCGAGGCCAGGGACTGAACCCACAATCTCGTGGTTCCTAGTTGGATTCGTTAACCACTGAGCCACAACAGGAACTCCCCAAGAAAACATTTTAATTTCACTTAAAAGCAAAAGAAAAAAATAAACATTCAGGATGAAGAAAAATGGTTTCATACATAATAAAGTATTCATCTTTACTCCAACATTGTGATAAACATTTTTAGATTTTTCTTTTTAAAGAAAAAGAGAAAGGGGTTCACAAAAGCAAAGTGCGTAGGGCTTGTGAAAATTATCAGACCAAAACTTGAACCCCAGATCCATCCTCCCTGAAGGCTAGGGCTGTCAAAGAAATGCCCAGCCTTACCCCTGGTGTCACAGGAACAGCACCCAGGGCCATCCCAAGAGCTGCAGTGTGCACCTGTCCAGAGGGTCGCTGCCAGAACAGCCACTCGGTCATGGATGCTCGCCCTGCTGGCCACTACCCCTGGTGGGCAGGCCATCTGGGCTTGATTCCTGGTCTCCAAGAAGCTGTTTCAGGGGCCAAGTCATCCATGGGGAGAAGGCAAGGAAAAACATGAGCCCCTGGAGGTGCCTGCCCAGGAGAAGCTGGAGAAGAATGACAAAGATCAGCCAAGAAAAACATTCTGGATTTTCTTTCTCACCTGAAAGAAAACAAGAGATAGCCTGGACCCCGGGAACTCTGTTTGAAAGACTTGGTATAGCCCAGGGGGACAGAGAACCTTAGCTCCGGAGTCACACAGACCTGGGTCTGGGTCCCCACTCTGCCATTTAGTTTGCTGTGTGAGCTTGACAAAGTTACTCTACCTCTCTCTGTTTTCCCATGTGGAAAGTGCAGTAATAAAACTCTCCTTCCCGCACACATACTCCCCAATAGGGTTGCAGTGAGAGAGCTGGTGGAAATGAAATGCTTCCTCTATAGAAAAGCAGTAGCAACTAGTAAAAGACAGAAGAATATTCACTTGTTTGGCAAAGGAAAAAAAATTGATCGGGTCTTGAGTAATTGTTACTCTGTACGCTTACCTGAGACGTTGATAAATTTGGAGAAGCCACTAAGGCCACTGAGGCCATACAGCGAGGTCAACCTCCTTTTCGCTCCCAGGCTTTGAGGGGACAGTTCAGACGAGAGGTGGTAACCTCAACACTGAAACGGGAGTGTCACTTCCAACGAAGGCGTCATGGGAGTCGGAAATTCATCAGCCCTCGTGCCTTTCACCACACTCGAACTTCCCAAGTCCAGGATTATGCAACCACAGACAGAAACCATGAAATGGGAACAGAGGCCTGAGTAATGAGCAGACCTGGGGCTTCCCTCCAGGTGAGCAGCGCTGTGGCCCAGCAGGTGAGAGCCTGTCTTGCAGGGAGGCTCGGTGCTATGGTTAGAACCCAGCTGCTCATGGCAGGGAGGCAGAACTCTGCTAATCCAGCGCCGAGTTTCTCAAGGCCATCCCACAGCCCTGGGCAGAAGGCAGCCTCCTCAGATGACAGCACCGCCAGGCCCCTCCCCAGAGCAGCATTTCTCAAACAGTGTGCGCACACGAATCACCTGAGATGTTGTTAAAATGCAGCTCAAGATTCAGTGGGGCTTCAGAGTCTGCATCTCTGACAGGCTCCTGGGTGACGCCGACTCCGCTGGCAAGGATAAGGATACCCACTCCCTTCTCAGGCAGGTGGCAAGATCCGTGGGTACGCTTTTGCCACAGAGATTTGTAAATGAAAATTGCACGCATCTGACCCGATAAAGCCGAATCCTCTCCCGTGACCGCTTGCCCTACCTCATCCTGCCTTGAGACACCCCTGCTTATGTTTAGGGAAAAGTTTTTTGCTTTTTTTGTCTTTTTTAGGGCCGCACCTGCAGCATATGGAAATTCCCAGGCTGGGGGTCCAACCAGAGCTACAGCTGCCGGCCTACACCACAGCCACAGCAATGCAGGATCCAAGCAGCATCTGCAGCCCACACCACAGCTCACGGCAATGCTGGATCCTGAACCCACTGAGCGAGGCCAGGGATCAAACCCACGTCCTCATGGATACTAGTCAGGTTTGTTACTGCTGAGCCACGATGGGAACTCCTATGGAAAAGTATTTTAAAAGAGGAATTCCGGGAGAATTACCTTGGAGTGGCTCTTTTCTTTTATAAAAATATCAGCCCTGGGGGCCTGGAAAGGGGGAGGGGTCAGCGGTTCCCTCTTCTTGTGTGAGACACAGTAGGCGGAGAAGTGAAGCTTAGGGGCCCATCAGCCACCCCATCAACTCCACCAGGACCCCCTCTCCTAACTCTTGAACATAGACAGCACTCTGGGGATGTGGTCCAAGCATCGTAGGGAAATCTCTCCAGTGGGGACAAGCCTGGCACCGGGAGCAGGGCTGTGCACCCACTGAGGCAGCTGGGCAGGACCGACTCAAAGAGGAGCTTCCAGCCGCATCCCGGGCTCCTTGTCTCAAGCATGAACCACCAGGAAGCAACCCCCCAGAGCACAGCAGCGATGTCAGCATCAGAGACCAGGACACCAATGAGCAGAGCCCCCCCACACACACCTCTGGTGAGCTCCCCTTTCTGACGATACCTAGGATTTGGAAGGAGAGGCTCAAAAATTCCTGCAAAGGAATTTAAAGCCACCCCTCTGCTTCCTCGGGGAGCTCGGGGACAGAACTAGAACGAGTTGATGGCAAGTATTAAAGCAAGGCTGTACCCACTGCATATACTTCGTTTAACGACATTCAATATTTAGGAGGGCATTCAATATTTTACTTTTAAAGTAATACACATACGGTGGTTTAAGCACACATGGTCAAATACATTGTTTGATTAAAAAAAATTGCTAAAGGTTACCATCTGCTAAAGTAATCTCTGTGTTGTTTCTTAGCAGAGCTGTCCTCACTTCAACTGTTCTAGGCCAAGCAAACATCAGTTAGGCCCTAAGTAAACTGTGCTCCTTTCCATTTTTTAAACATTAAAAAAAAAAAAATGTATTGCAGGAGTTCTCTTATAGCAAAGCAGGTTAAGGATCTGGTGTGGTCACTGCAGTGACTTGCATCGCTACTGTGGCACAGGTTCGATCCCTGGCCCGGGGAATTTCCACATGCTGTGGGGCCAACAAAATTGTTGTTGTTGTTGTTGTTGTGTGTGTGTGTGTTTATTTATCAAAGGTTATATTCATTATATAGTTCACTCATTATTCAGTAAAATATTCACCTTCAACCTTTTCTGTTTGTGTTCAAATTCTGAAATTTCTGTACGATAAAAATACCTGTGCATGGAGTTCCAGTCGTGGCTCAGTGGTTAACAAATCCAACTAGGAACCATGAGGTTGCGGGTTCGATCCCTGGCCTCGCTCAGTGGGTTAAGGATCC
>PVHT020000180.1:6250633-6261910 GCA_004024745.2 Catagonus wagneri
AGGCCCGGGATCAAACCTGTGTCCTCACGGATACTTGTCAGATTTGTTTCCGCTGAGCCACAGAGGGAACTCCTTGAATGTTTATTTATTGCAACCCAACCCGCTCTGAACGAAGAAGCTGGAAGACATTCCGAAAAGCAGCAACGACGCATCTATGGGAGGTCAAGGCCTGTATCCCCCGTGGATTTCGAGAAGTGACCAATAGGAATAGAATAAGAGCTGTCGTCTCCTGGGCACTTAACTAACACGCCAGCGATGTCTACGGCATTTCATTTAATTATCGGAACATCCTGCTGAGGTGGCATTCGTCAGCCCCCGTTCCGGAGACTAAGAGAGGGATTAAGTGACTCACAGTTTCGTAGCTGAGAAAACGCGATTCTAACCCGGGCACCTGTCTCCAGGCCCCAGTCCTCAGCCAGACCTCAGTGGATTCCAGAGTGAAGCTGAACCACAACCAGCCTGTGTGGGTCACTCCTTCGGGGAACGCGAAGGCTGCACGCATTTTCTTGTCAGCCTTCATTACACTCTCCCCCCGCCCCCTCCGTAGGGCTAAGAGCATTATTTTCTCTTGATGAAGAGCTAAACCTCCCACTCAAGAAGTTCAAGAGCTCATGCAAAGTCAAAAACGGAATTTTAACAGTAGCGTTTTTCTGGAATCAGGCTGAAAACACTCTCATGGATGTACCTTCCCCCCAAAGCCACAAAAAGAACACAACAACATGCCCTCTTGGTCCAAAATGATTTTCCTGACTTTCATCTCAGCCCTTTAAAGAAGCATCATCTGATCTGTTAGTCTTTACTGAGACGAACAGCGTGTATAGTGTGTGAGGACGTGTGTGTATGTGTGTGTGTGTGTGTTGCAAGGGTGACAGAGGTGGGGAAGGAAGCGACAACTGAGGGATTCAATCAACTCCATGGGAGAAAAATAATCACAACACCGCAAATGTAGCCGCAAACATGAGATCAGGTTGCCATAGCAACCGTTTAATTGACATTTTCATTTTCCCAGCATTTGCTCTGGGCAGGTGTGGGCAGATATGCGTCCCCAGAGATGTGTGAGGATGAGGGTGTGCCTGTTTGCTACCATCAATGTTCACAACTGGGGAGTGGCACTGCTCCAAGTAAGGCCTTTGGAACTGGGGTCTTGGAACATGTGTTCCCAAGCATCCGTGCCCTGTAGGGCACCAGTGCTACGTTCAAAGAGGTGGACGTGATGACATTCCTACACTTCATCACTGCGTGGACAGGACCATGAGGCTCAGGCTGGGGATCCTGCAGGGCGGCCGTGGCAGAGCCTGCCTCGGACCCAAATCCACTGACTCCTGGTGACTTTTCCACACTGGTTTGCTGAACCAGGGTCAAGTAGGAGGGGCTGGAGAAAAAAAAATGAGGTGTGGAGACAGCAAAGGGCAGCTTAAAATCCATCCACAATGCAGGGTCCCTTTTTTTTCCTTCTCAAAGAATGGTTGTTTTCTGCACCAAACTGGGCATTGCCAGCAAATCTGCTTCCAGGCGACAAAGAACAAGGGAAGTGGGGGTGGGGGCTCAGTGATCCGGGATGGAATTATACCCGGTTTTACCTGTAAGAGCAGCTTACATTTTAGCTACAAACTTCCTCCATGCAGCCTTGAGATTCAGCATTCGTGCGCCTAGCAAGCTGTACTGCAGTCCTAGAGGCAGCCCTGGATGGGTCTTCGAAGCCTCGACACACACAGAATACTAAACACGCCCCAGTCCCCGACATGGCCACCTGGTTACAGCCCTGCCCGAGCTTGTCTGCAGCAATTTCTCTCAAAGGCAAGGCTGCATGTGTTACCAAGCATTTGTAGACAAGACTGAATTCGGAAAGCACGGCTCCAAAAGGGAAAATAGGAGCTGTCAGCACATCATTTTCGTGGGGGCAGGAAAATCTTTAGGTGGAAAATACTGCTTTTATGACTTCTCCACGAGGAAAGAATGGGCTGAAATTGCTATGATGCTGTAGCTTCCATTTTCCAAAAAGCAAAATGCCTTCCAGAAGCGCATCAAGGTTAGACCGCAGCATAGCTTTGTTTAATCCATTCCCCCCCCGCCCCCCAGGGTTTGCATTGTCATCTTTTCTCCATGAACCATTCCTGCACCTTCTAGTTACCACAAATCTCATCCTAGATAATGTACTGTGTCTCTGTACGTGAAAATCAAACAAAAAGGCACCACTGCATGAGATGTGCGAAACCCTAGGTAGAAAGGCGACTTGGCTGGGATGGCCTCTGCGTTATGTGCAGGAGGCCTGAAGACTCGCACGCAGAAGACAAATTCAGGGGCCTCTTCCTAAAGCCTTAGAACAGCATTTTGGGAAATGTCTCTTATTTCAGGTGGTACTGCTGCTCCCCAAGATATTAAAGATTATTTGTAATTGTCTCTGTAACTGAAAGGCTGGGGAAAAAAATCCTATAAATTGGAGACATGCCCCATAAGTCATTCCTTTCATTTTTGTTTTCCCTTTCATTTTATTTTAATGCCACTGAAATTTAATTTTTTCTTTTTAGGGCCACACCTGCGGCAGTGGAAGTTCTTGGGCTAGGGGTCAAATCGGAGTTAGAGCTGTAAGCCTACGCCACAGCCACACCAGATCTGAGCTGCATCTGCAACCTACACCCAGAGCTCATGACAATGCGAGGCCAGGGATCGAACCTGTGATACTAGTCAGGGTCTTAACCCTGAACCACAATGGGAATTCCCCATTGACATTTTAATTTAAAGTACATCCTATGACTTAAAAATATTGGCATTCTGGCTAATATTATATTTGATGCTTTGTACTTGAAAGTAAAAAAATGTCAGGTTTTATTTATCCAAACTTACATCTAAGTTTTGTTTTTTTTTCTAGATATAAAATTCCAAGATATTTGAGCAACACTGTCAATTTGACAGTTTAACCACTATTTTAAGCACTTGTTTTTTTTAGCACTTTCTTATTTTATCACCATCTTTTTGCCATCCACAACACCGCTCTGCTGTCTGACAGACTCTTCAAGTTGGCGCTCCCACCTCAACTGTCCCCTCCCCGCACCTTCGCCCCCCCCCCTTAGTAAAGGGCTTCAGTTGCTCAAGTCAAAATCCTAAAGCGAGCACTTTCATTCTTCAAATCCTCACCCCAGCCATTAGCAAGTCTAGTGGGTCCCACGCACAAGACCATGTCAAACCACCTCCCACACCCTCACCCTGGAGGACCGAGGAAGCCACCTCACCAGGGTCCCCATGTCCCCCAGTGTCCCCCTCCAGACAGCAGCCAGGGGAACCTTGTAAAACCAAAACCTGCAACATGTCACTTTATTCAGTCTTTGCATTCAACAAATATCTGCACCCTCACTCTGGGCCGGTACTGTTCTAGCACTTTCTAGACCTTGCTAGACATTGCATTCTCAGGAGGAGGACAACAGACAAAATTAAAGAGGGAAATGTAGAGTGTGCTTGAGGAGAAAAAAAAATAACGACAACCCAGGGAATGAGGACAAGGAGTACGGTGAACTCCAGCCCTTTGTTATTATTTTTTTGGCTGCATCCACAGCATGTGGAAGTTTCCAGGTCACATGGAACCCATACCACAGCAGCTATTCCAGCTACAGCAGTGACATTGCCGGATCCTTAACCCACTGTACCACCTAGCAACTCCCACGCCAGCCCTTTGAACAGAGGGTTGCAATTTTAGCAAAAGTGGTCCCTGAAAGGGGAAAATGAGACCTGAAGGAGGGACGAGAGCGATCCGACCACCACCTGGGGGAAGTTACCCCTTCCAAGGGCTCCCCACCCCATTAAAACAAAACCCCAATTCCTTATTCCTGCCCGCAGGTCCTCTATGCGCCCCCATCGGTTTCTCTAATGCACTTTTCCCTGTGTTCTTCAGCCACACGCCCCCCTTGGGTTTGCCACCCTGGCTGCCGGGCTCTCTCCCATCTCAGGGTCTTTGTTCTGGGTGCGCCCCTGTCTGGACACCCCACCCACTCCTCCACGCACGCCCCACGCCGCCTCCTCTTCTCTCAAGGCTGCCTTCTGTCCATCCTCAGGTCCTAAGGACGTCGCTTCTGATGGAGTAGGATGGTTGCACAGGTAGTTGCGGAAGTCCCAGCAGGGGACCACAGATGGAGAGGGCAACCTAGGGAGCTCTGGATGACCACTGCAAGCTAATACTCGCTCAAGAAAACCATCAGACGGAGCTCGGTTGCTTAACTCTAAAACCCTAAATAAAAGCACAAGATGGGCCTCGAGTCATTGAGTGAAAGATAAATGAGGACTGCATTCAAGTTCAGATAGGTAATGATCCTCAGGACCCAGGACAGGAATTAAGAGAAAGATGACGTTCCAAAGTAGGAGACGCTCATTGTACAGAAACCGGAGATGACTCAACATATTTTAGCATATGTTAGCACCCTTCTGATTTGAATAAGCACCATGACAGTCCTAGATTGACCTCATAGAGTCAAATACTCTCACCCAATATCCAACACGAAAAAGAAGCCCGTGATGTAAGCCTGACATCCACTCGAAGAACAAAGAAGAAGGCTGTTTTTTCCCCACTCTCCACTTTCCTTGGATTATAAAAATGTGGCCCATCCAATGCTCGGGGAAGAGCTTCTTTGCCCGCCTGCTTGTATCCCTCAAAAGCATCCTTTTTTTTCTTTCTTTTTATGGAGATTCCCATGCTAGGAGTCAATTCAGAGTTGCAACCGCCGGCCGATGCCACAGCCACACAGAATCCAAGCCACATCTGCGACTTACACTGCAACTCACGGCAATGCCAGAGCCTTAACCCACTGAGAGGAGGCCAAGGATCAAACTCGCATCTTCATGAATACTACTCAGGTTCTTAACCCACTGAGCCACAACGGGAATTCCCATCCTATCTTAATAAATCTATTGCTTGCCCACCACTTTGTCTCTTACGGCATTCCTTCTGCACTGAGACACAAAGAACCTGAGCCTCAGTAAGTCTTGAGCACCAGGTGAGTGATTCTAACTAAAAAACTCGTGGGTTCAAGTCCCAATCTGGCTTCTGGCCAGGTTGAAGTCATAAGTGTTATCAGTTTCACTTCCTCAAATAGGCCTTTTCTGACCTCCCCCCAGCCTCTCATCACCTGCCTTCTCTGTTTTATTCTCATTATGGTTCTTATCACCATCTGAAAGCATCTTGTTTTCTGCCAGCTTCCCCTACCAGGAACGCCAGCTCCAAGTCAGAGGATCGTGCTGGCCTGTTCACAGCCTGGAACAGGCCCTGGTACGGACATTCAATACATATTTATCAAGTGAGCAAATCCATCAGTCAAGTCCGCTAGATAATGAACTTGTAAATAATTAACGCAACCCAGGGTGGCAGAGCGAGATCACTCAAAAACTGATCAGCCCTCATCCTAGGCGCTGCCATTTTATCAACAAGAACAACAGCAAGACCAATACACAATAAAGCAATTCAATAATAACTCAACAATTTCATTTCATAATTCAATCCAGTAAAACAGTTCAATACTAAAAATCTGAACACTTGTTCAATTCTTTCACCTTTACTGTCCCTTTTTATCCTAACAACCAAGTGAAAGCTAGCCCATTATTCCCACCTTTTTTTTTACCTTAATGAATTTTATTACAATTATAGGTGTACAAAAATCATCACAACTCAGTTTTACTACATTTCCACCCCAAACCCTCAAGTGCATCCCTGCACCTCCCAACCCAACTTGTCTCATTGGGAAACAATTCCCACCTTAATGAGTCCAAAAAACGAGGTTTAGGGGAGATTTTCTGATTTGTCCAAGGTCACTCAGCCACCATGGGGTAAAACCAGGATGCTGACACCAAGGCACACAACTGTACTCAAATTCCTCCAAGTAAGTATCATGGAGCACCCACCATGTGCAAGTAACTGAGAATTTCAAAGACACATTATCTCACAGGCAAATTGAGATTTTTTTTCCTTTTTCCCTTTTCCTTTTTTTTTTTTTAAGGGCTGCACCCGCAGCATATGGAGGTTCCCAGCCTAGGGGTCAAATCAGAGCTGTAGCGGCCAGCCTACACCACAGCCACAGCAATGCCAGATCAAAACTGTGTCTGCGACCTACACCACAGCTCTCTGCAACACCAGATCCTTAACCCAATGACCGAGGCCAGGGATGGAACCTGGTTCTTGGTGGATGCTAGTCAGATTCGTTTCTGCTGAGCCATGGTGGGAACGCAGAGATCCCCCCACCCCCCCCAGGGCTGCACCTGTGGCATATGGAGGTTCCCAGGCTAGAGGATCAAACTGGAGCTACAGCTGCCGGCCTACACCACAGCCGCAGCAACGGTAGATCAGAGCCTCCTCTGAAACCTACACGTCTGCCACAGCTCATAGCAACACCAGACCCTTAACCCACTGAGCGAGGCCAGGGATCGAACCTGCATCCTCACGGATACTAGTCAGGTTCTTAACCCATTGAGCCATAACAGGAACTCCGAGACATTCTGAGATAAAAGAATTTTCAGTTAATTTGACCTATTTGAAAGAGATCCAACCATTGTATAGACAGGATGTGAGTATTACCCACCACTGATGGAGCGCTTCCTGCTGTCCATGAGGCTCTGGGCCACGTCCTTTGCGTGCATTACCTCGTTACCACGTATTATCACCTCCATTTTACAAAGGAGTAAACTGAGGCACCAGCAATTAAGTGGCTTGCTCAAGGCCCCAAAGCCAGGAAGTGATGGAGCTGAGTTCCTGAACTCAGGAAAAGCCTAGTACACGTGGGTTAGATCTGGCCTGTTGGCAGGACTTCTGAAAGTGTAGAAGATACCAGAAATGCCTAAATCTGGAATCTTCAAACATGCATGACTTTTGCTTTTGTTTTTTTCCTTTTAGGGCCACACCTGCTTCATGTGGAAGTTCCCAGGCTAGGGGTTGAATCTGAGCTGCAGCTGCCGGTCTACACCACAGCCATAGCAACACAGGGTCCCAGCTGCATCTGCAGCGCCAACCGAGGATCCTTAACCCACTGAGGGAGGCCAGGGATCGAACCTGGATACTAGTCAGGTTCTTAGCCTGCTGAGTCACAAGAACTCTCAGCCATGCATGACTTGAAGGAAAACACCCCTATACTCCATTCTGGGGAAGGGGTTTTTCCTTTATCTAGAAGCCATATGACCCGCTGGGCAAGGTCTGGTCCCGCTGCTCCTTACCTGTGAGCCATGGCTCATTATCGCCGAGAGCAGGACGCCTCCTGGGGAGGGGGCTTGGGGCTTGGCAAGAACAGCTCCGCTGGAGGTGCGGGGGCCAGGCCAAGGCCATCCAGGGGCCTCCTTTTTGCCTCTGCCGAGGTCTCTCTCCCACAGTCCCCTCCAGCCCCTCCGCAGGGCCCAGCTGTTTGAACTCAGTAGCACCAGGGCTGGAACCGTGAACATGACGCCTCCCGGCCCGGCTCACTCCGTCCAGCTGCGTAAGCAGAGTCTTCCAAACGGGACCACCTGCGATAGTCTATGCCCTGGAATTTTCTGCTCGGTTCACCAATTTCTAGCAGTGGCTTTGGTGTGGAACAAGGCAGGCATTCAGTCTGTAGCCTAGCGATTAAAAGCCTTTGAGGACTGGATCCTCAAACTTCCAGGGGAATGGCCAAGCAGGGGGCCTTCAAATATCACCCGTTGAGTTTTCTACGCAGTGTTTCTCCTCTGTGGCCCAGTCCGTCTTGAAAAGAATTAGAATTCTAGAGGGGGGTGGGGATAAAAATGAAATAAATTAGGCCTCCAATGTTCAAGTGGGAACAAGCTGCCCAAAACTGAAACTTAACTTTCATCCCCTCCCCCAAATCCTGCTTCACCGCCCCCTCCAGCCTTCCCCTCCAGCTGATAACAAGCACATCCTTCCCAGGCCTTGACTGGAAACTGTAGGTGTCTTGGTCTCTTTCTCTCTTTCACACCCCCACAACCTCTCAATTACGACACTCCTGGCAGTTCCACCTTCAAGTATCACCCAGAATCTGATCACTTCTCCCCGCCTCGACTGAGCCCACCCTCTCTATGGGGGATCCTGCAGCGCTCTGACCGTCTTCCAGTTCCAGCTCCAGCCCTTAATTTGCTACCAACGCTTCTCAATTCATCATCAGAGCGGAGCGGTCAATCCTGTTGCAAATCAAAGTGGAATTACGAGACTCTCCCTCTCCGAGCCTTCGGTGGCTCCCATAAGGCTCCAGGTAACAGCCACATCTTCCAGGGACCCTCGAGGCCTCTCTGTTCCCAACCCTCACTGCTCCCCACTCCTCCAGCCTGCTCCTGAAATCCGCCAGGCACCCCCGGGGCCTTTGCACCGGCTGCTTCCTCTTTCCCCGTGGAAATTATCCGCATGGCCTCCTCCCTCCCCGCCTTCACAGCTGCTCAGCTGTTTTTTCCCTCAAGGAGGCTCACCCCAACCTCACTGAAGGCGACAACCCATTCCTCATCTTCCGCCCCCCTCGCCGCAGCGCTCCCCGCATCCCTTACCTGCCCGGGGTGTTCCTCGCTCCTCCCCAGCACCTGACACCCCGAGCTGCTAAATGACGCCCAGGTCTCCTGGGCCCTTGGTTCCTAATCCGTTTTCCCTTGTGAGAGGGAGTTAAGTCCTGCAGAGTGAAGCTTTTTCTCGGCTTCGTTTGCCAGGGTGTGAGCCTGGCACGTGCAAGGGGTTCAGGAAAGTTTGGTGAAGTGAAGGGGAGGCCGCGAGGCGAGGAAACCCTGCCATGCGGAGACGAGAAGAGAGGAAACCTCGTGGATGTTCCCGCCCCGCTGGGAGGTGAGATAAGAAAAAGGAGCCGGGGCGGGGCCGGAGAGCCCACGTGGGCCCCGCCCACAGCCACGTGCAAGCCCACCGCCAATTCCACCCCAGCAGGAAAGGGAGGCTGGCGCAGGGGGAGTTCCCTCCCTGCTGGGGAGGGCGGGGCCTAGAGGACCCCCACGCACGGGTCCTCAGCTGCCCTGAAATCAGGCAGAGAGAAGCAGAGGGAGCTGCAGGACGCCTCTGGCCCTACCTGTGGGCGCTCAGCTGCCTCCCATCCGAGCGTTGGCTCTTGCAGGTGCCCAGCTTTCTAAAATAAGAATCGCAGTTGGTGAAGGAAGCAAAAGACACAGTGATTCTAAGAGAAGCAGCTTCTCTGCAGATGCTGGGGTGCCAAGTCCGGCCGGGACACCTCGCCACCCAGGCCGGGAGAGGATGGCACCGCTCACCCCGCACGAGTGCAAATTCCTGTCCAATCCATCCTGCTCTCCACCACCCCCCCCCGCCCCCAGCGCCCCGGCTGCTTAATGAATCCGGTCACAGCCCGTCCTTCCCCCCTCTCTCCTTCTCCATCTGGGTGTTAAGGAGAAAAGCAGATTAGAAATGTCGCGACCAAGGTTGGTTCAAAGCCACACCACCGAGTGTGTTCCATCGCAACAGGTCCGATTTCCTTCCCCAAGCAAACAGGTATTGGGTTTTGAGAAACTGTCTACTTATATTAATTTCGTGAACTCGGCTATGGCCCGGGGTAACTCTTTTATGTGCAAAACAAAGAAATGACAAATAAAAAGGCGATTGTTTTCCCTTGTAATGGCCAACAGAGTCTAGGCGTGTCAAACAGACTCAGGGCTGCCCAATTTGCTGTTATAATCAGGGCAGGTGAGTGCCTTAAGAGGCTGTGCAGGTGATATGGGTGAATAAGACCCGATTAAGACGTCTTTTTCAGGGTGGGGGGTGGTGGTAGCTTGCGAGTTTGGGATTAGCAGATGCAAGCTATTATATATATAGAATGGATAAGCAACAAGGTCTTACTGTATTCACAGGGGACTATATTCAACATCCTGTAAAAACCACAATGGAAAAGGGGAAAAAAGACATTTTTCATCACTTTATTGTTCAAGAGAATACACTGTTCAATTAAGTCCCAATGCCAGAAGAATCCTTTGAAAAACAACTTAATACTCTGAAAAATTATTGTTGGGATATCTTTGTTGTTAAATTTTTATTTTATTTTTATGGCCACACCCACGGCACATGGAGGTTTCCAGGCTAGGGGACAAACTGGAGCTGTAGCCGCCGGCCTATACCACAGCCACAGCAATGCCAGATCTGAGCCACATCTGCAACCTACACCACCTCTCACAGCAATGCCAGATCCTTAACCCACTGAGAAAGGCCAGGGATTGAACCCGCAACCTCATGGATATAGTCGGATTCGTTTCTGCTGCACCACAATGGGAACGCCTAATTTAAGATTTTAGGAAACATTTTTTAAGCTTTATTAAGTCATTATTTTATATCAGATGCTCTGAAATCACCATACATCTTGAGGCATCTACAAAAACTATAAGCCCATATTACCCACAAGGGCGCTCGGTTGTTATCACGATGCGCTTGGGAATGATTGTTATGTATTGTTTTCTTTAGCAGGAAGCTGGAAGTGAACAGGAGTGACTGAGCTGTGGAAGGAGGACCTCACAGAGAGCTGAAATTCAGGACCGGCATTAAGAAACCTCACGAATCTCATTTTCAGTCCTGTGTACCGACCTCTGAAGAGTCTCTAAACAGAAGCCCAAGTAACGACCACATCGTGTGTTTAGCAAAAAGATTTACCACAACTTGGGACTTTCTGCCTGTGTTTCTCTCAGCAGGACTGAAAGAAAAACTGCTGAGGTTTACATACTTTTTCAAGGTGTTCCTATTAGAAGAAATAAAAAAAAAATCTCAAGAATTTAGATTCCCGGGAGGCAGTGGCCTCAAACTTTGTTTCATTTTCAATAGGGAAACAATCACATAAAATTAAGCTTTGTGAGAAAATTTCTGTGATTTAATTTCGACTCTCTTTTTCTCCCCTCAAGGAAACATTAAGCCTAGAAGCCTAACAATATTCTTCCCTGAGGTCACGATAAGTAACCCACTTAGTACTGAGTGATCAGACGATGCAGGGATTAGCAGAGAGGTTAGCAGTAAGCTTTAGAGGGTTATACCCGGCCTGCCATCAGTTGGAAATTGGGCCCCACTGTTGGAAGCAAAAACTGGTTAACCAACTGAAGGCCCTTACCGCAACAGTTTCTGGGTAATCCGTGATCTCAGTAGAAAGGGTAAGTTGTAAATAAGCCCAGCAATGAAACCCAGTTTTCACTCTTCCATTTATTCCTTATAGACGAGTTTGAGATGAATTACCTTGTGGATAACGACACTAGAACTTAAACACGCCGCATCAATTCCCATCAACTGCTATGGGTGTGTGTCTGCAAAGGCACTTACTTTATCCTTCCCGATGACATTATTTTATTTTATTTTATTTT
>PVHT020000180.1:6262910-6331571 GCA_004024745.2 Catagonus wagneri
CTTTGTCTTCTGGAGTAGAATATCTTTTTTGGAAGTTTACAGTCCATTTGGTTGAAGGCTGCTCGGCATTTGTTTGTAGTTTTGCTGTTTTTTGGGAGAGAAGTTTAGCTCCAGTCCTTCTATTCCGCCATCTTAATCCAATCTCCTAGGATGCAGGATTGAATGTGCCAAAATTCACTGAAAAGTAGTTCTCCGGGGTGTGTATCTTATCAGCCGGAGGACCCTGAACAAGCTGCGCCCCTGCCTAGGTTTCCTCATCTGCATAATGAAGCCATCTCAGCAGCGACCTCATCCTGCTGTTAAGAGGGTTAAATGAGTGAAACATCCCGATGACATTATTTTGAAGCACTTAGTCAAGTACTCAGTGGGTGCACACTGGTACTTCCCCAAGAATATGGAAGTCAGTATACAGTCTTTAACTTCCTTTTTTTTTTTGACCACGCCCAGGGCATGTGGAAATTCCCAGGCCAGGAATCGAACCCACACCACAGCAGTAACCTGAGCCACTTCAGTGACAACGCCAGATCCTTAACCTAATGCACCAACAGGGAACTTCCCGTCCTCCCCCTTTTTAAAGTATATAATATTTTATTTTTCTTAAGTTTTTGTCTTTCTCTCTCTTTGGGGCCACACCCGTGGCATATGGAGGTGCTCAGGGTAGGGGTCCAATTGGAGCTGTAGCCGCTGGCCTACACCATAGCCACAGCAACACCAGATCCGACCCACATCTGCGACCTACACCACAGCTCATGGCAACACCGGATCCTTAACCCACTGAGCAAGGCCAGGGATCGAACCCGCAACCTCATGGTTACCAGTCAGGTTCGTTAACCGCTGAGCCACGACGGGAACTCCAAGTATATAATTTTTTAAACAACAAGAGTTAGTTTTTTAGGAAGGGGAGGACATAAACTCGACGCTTTTAGAATAGATGTTGTGTAGACATGCTTAGGACGAGTGGTTAACATTCTTCACAGCGTGAGTTAAGATTCAAAGGATTTCCAGTGGTTCCCTCTGGTTGTAATGGGAAGTTTCTGAGGAAGGAAATTGTATCAAGGGAGAGAGAAACCACTTTTCCTCTGCCACTTAGTAATGGAAATCTCCGAGTAACAAGCGCTGTGTGAAAATACCTGGACAAACCAGAGATATGTGACTCCTTAAAGACTGTCATCCACAGTGCTGGGCTCTCAGCAGGATATGTTCAATTTAGAAATTCATGTGCTTTCAGTTGTGGCAAATTTCTTGAGTTATTTCTCTTATTAATTTTTTTAGGATTCACAATCGCCAACACATGGAAACAATGTAAATGTCCAACAATAGATGACTGGATGAAGAAGATGTGGTATATATACACAATGGAATACTACTCAGCCATAAAAAAGAAACTAATGCCATTTGCAGCAACATGGATGGAACAAGAGACTCTCATACTAAGCGAAGTCAGAAAGAGAAAGACATACCATGTGATATAACTTATATCTGGATTCTAATATACGGCACAAATGAAACTTTCCACAGAAAAGAAAATCATGGAAATGGAGAACAGACTTCTCGTTGCCAAGGGGGAGGAGGAGGGAGTGGGATGGACTGGGAATTTGGGGTTAATAGATGCAAACTATTGCCTTTGGAATGGGTAAGCAATGAGATCCTGCTGTACAACACTGGGAACTATAACTAGTCACTTATGATGGAGCATGATAATGTGAGGAAAAGAATGTATGCATGTATGTGTGAATGGGTCACCTTGCTGTACAGTATGAAATTGACAGAACACTGTAAACCAGTTATAATGGAAAAAATAAAAATCATTATTAAAAAGAAAAAAATTTTAGGGCCTCACCCACGGCACATGGAAATTCCTGAAGCTAGGGGTCGAATCAGAGCTGTACCTGCTGGCCTATGTCACAGCCAGATCTGAGCCACATCTTCAGCCTATACCACAGCTCATAGAAGCACCAGATCCTTAACCCATGGAGCGAGGCCAGGGATCGAACCCGCGTCCTCATGAATACTAGTTGGGTTCTTACCCCACTAAGCCACAATAGCAACTCCATTCCTGGGTTATTTCTTTGCTATTTTCCTCCCCTCTGTTTTCCTTAGTTCTCTCTAGAATTCCTTCGTGTCTGTTTCTTTGCTTTTTTGTTTTTGAACTTCTGATTTGAATGTACCTTTCTTTTCTATCTTTTCATCTTTTTGTTCGAGCTCCTGAGATGCTGCCTCAACGTTATCTTCCAGCCTGCTACTGATTTCCCCTTGACATTATATTTTTAATTCCCCAGAGGTTTTTATCATTTTTTTTAATATTCCTTTATTACATAACATTTCAAGAATGCATTTACATCTCATCTCTCTGGGACTATTAATTATAAAGTTCATTTTCTTTTCTTTCTTCTGCTGCCTAGATTGTTTGTTTTCTCTCTTTTCTCCTGTTTGTCTTGTTTTGGTATCTATTCCTCAGTTACAGACTTCCTGGTAGATTATTCTTGACTTTCTGTTTCTATTTAATCATGAGGCATTACGAAGTTGACTGGAAACTGCTGGGTGGAAAGAGGTCATGATTGGAAGACTTCCTGTACAAGGGACCGAGTGGGGACCGGGCCCTTTCACAGGAGGGCCTCCACTGTCACTGTCTTTAGGTCCTTTCTCTTGAGCTGGTCAGTTTCCCTGGAAGGGGATAGTCCCACCTCCTGCCTAGGTTGAGCATAGTCCCTGATGCCGGCATTCTGAGACCTATGAGAGGAAATAAGGCCAGACACCTTGTCGTTTGGGGTGTCACTTGATCTCTTTGGGGTTTGATGGCTCGTCAGCCCACCCCTCTGTGCCAGGTGTTTCCAAGTCCAGATTCTTGGACATCTGTGGTCAGCTGTTGTTTCCTCTCCTATTATCTTCATCCTTATGAGCTTTTACTTTTTAATCCTTTACACTCATTTCATGCAGGTTCAAGAAGGGCTGCAAATCAATGCACGTGCTCCAGCCTCCACGCTTAACTAAACATCCTACCCACTCACATTTCACTGCAGGAGGTTCAGTGCAAAGCACATTCATACTAGGATCAATAATTGTTCTGTAAGCTCCACTGAGCCCAACCGGAGAAGAGAAAAAGAAAGCATATGGAGAAAAGATTTCTGGGAGTTCCCTTCATGGCTCAGCAGTTAATGATCCCAACTAGGATCCACGAGGATGCAGGTTTGACCCCTGGCATCGCTCAGTGGGTTAAGGATCCAGCATTGCTGTGAGCTGTGGTGTAGGTCACAGATGCAGCTCGGATCCTGCATGGCTATGGCTGTGGTGTAGGCCAGCGGCTACAGCACCAATTCTACCCCTAGCCTCGGAAACTCCATATGCCTCGGCTGTGGCCCTAAAAAGCAAAAAAAAAAAAGATTTCTGGAGCAGTGGAACAGCACATTGAAGGTGGCAAGGGCTGTGGTCCAAGCAGCGGGCAGTTCCCAGTTGCAATCATGCAGCGTTCCTGGCAGTATCGAGGGGGGGCGGGGCAGGAAGGTGCATGTGACCAAAAGAACATTTCCTACAAGGAAAATATTTTCTTTTTTTTTTTTTGTCTTTATGTAGAGCTGCACCTGCGGCATATGGAGGTTCCCAGGCTCGGGGTCTAACAGGAGCTGTAGCCGCCGGCCTTTGCCACAGCCACAGCAACGCGGGATCTGAGCCGCGTCTGCAACCTACACCACAGCTCACGGCAACGCCGGATCCTTAACCCACTGAGCAAGGCCAGGGATCGAACCCGCAACCTCATGGTTCCTAGTCGGATTCGTTAACCACTGAGCCATGAAGGGAACTCCAGGAAAATATTTTCAAGCTCACGGAGTAGGCAAACTGGTCAGCAATGTGTTTAGAGTATCAAAGACTGAAGATGAGGTTCTGAGTACCAATCCTGGCAGAGGGGCTTCCTTAGGGCAGCTGACGCCTGAGAGCTTTTCTGTTCTGTGTATGGTGGCTTCTTCCCATCTTTTAGCTCAAGCGTCCCTCAACCACCTTAACTGCTCTAAGCTAAGTACTTATTATGTGTATACGTGAATCATGCAAGAGCGCATAACCCAAGCTGCAGCTTCCTCGCTTGTCCTGGGGAGAGTCACCACGGCGGAGCTGCACGGAGGCCCATCACGAGCTGGCACAGAGTGAGGCCTGGGGGGCTGGCGGGGGGCGGGGGCGCTGCCAAGGAGGAGAGCTGAGCAGAGCCTTCCTGGCAAAGGAGGATCCCGGGGGATTAGAGACAAAATATAAAAATGCCTGGCACGTGGTAAGCCCTCAATAAATGGGAGCTTTTATTACCTCTTAAAAAAAAAGCCCCAAACCTGGAAACCTATGTCAACAAAGAAATGATCGTACGCTTCAAACTTTGCAAGGCTCCTCCTTCTGCCCAGGACTTTGCTGCACCGGCCTCCACCTACATCCCCGCCAGGCACGTTTCAAACAGGATTCAATTCACAGAGTGTTCAATCTGGGGAACCAAGAGGCCTTAACAGTAATAATAAACTTATTAGTGCTTGAGTAGGACCAAAGGAAAACTGGATGATTCTGGACTTGGAATTTTTAGTTTTTTTTTGGTCTTTTTAGGGCCACACCCGCGGCATATCCCAGGCTAGGGGTTGAATCAGAGCTACAGCTGCTGGCCCACATCACAGCCACAGCAACAGGGGATCTGAGCCTCCTCTGCAACCTACACAATTCATGGCAACGCCGGATCCGTAACCCACTGAGCAAGGCCAGGGATCGAACCTGCATCCTCGGGGATCCTAGTTGGGTTCATTAACCGCTGAGCCATGAAGGGACTTGGAAATTTTTTTAAAAAAAGGCAAGACCCTCCAGAGGAAAATGGCAATTCGGGGCTTACCCAGAGCAGCTGTCCCACCCCCCCAGTTCTGCCACTCCAGCTACCCTCCCACCGCAGGCTGATCTTGGTAATGAAGAGACAGGAGAGAGGTAATGGCCTCCGCCATCATCGATGACGGCAGCCCGAAGAAAAGTGATCTGCTGGAAACAGAATTTGGACAGATCAGCGGGGTGATGCAGAAAAGGAGGAGGACGGCCAAGGCGGCAGGGAGGCTGCTTTCTTCCTAATTCTAATCTGGGGGAGGGGGCTGGGGGGGGAGGTTGCTCTAGGGGAGGGTTTTCAGGACTGCAACTTGGAATGCCTTTTAGTTGCATTTTAAGAATAATTTCAGACATGCTATCCAAATGATATATGCATTTAATTAAAACAATTTCTTCGGAATTCCTGTCATGGCGCAGCAGAAACGAATCCAACTAGGAACCAGGAGGTTGCGGGTTTGATCCCCAGGCTCCCTCAGTGGGTTAAGGATCTGGTGTTGCCGTGAGCTGTGGTGAAGTTCGCAGATGCGGCTCGGATCCCACGTTGCTGTGGCTCTGGTGTAGGCCAGCAGCTGTAGCTCCCATTAGACCCCTAGCCTGGGAACCTTCATATGCTGTGGATGCGGCCCTAAAAAGGACAAAAGACAAAAAAAAAAAAGTCTTCAATGCTTTATAAGGAATTCGAGCACCCGAGTTGTAACAATCCTCCAAGGCTATGGGCTGAGGGCCCGATCACTGTTTTTCATCAAGTCGGACGGTTCCATTCCAAAAATCCGCCTCCCACACGCCTTCCCCTCCCAGCGCCCACCGCCGCCCGCACCTCGCTCTGCTCTGTAACATCAGCCCCCAACCCCAAGGCTTCCTTGCCTCTGGGCCTCCATGCCCCTGCCGCCAGGGTGCTCTTTCTGGAAAGCGGATCTGCCCGGGCTGTTCTCTCCTCCCCGGGCCGTCCCAGCACAGAAAGCAAATTCCTGAGTGTAACACCTCAGACGAGGCCTTCGGAGTCCAGCCCCCTCCTCCCAGGATTGCCAGCTGTCCCTCTGCCCTGCGCCCGCTCCCCCTTCACCTGCTCGTCTCCGCCTTGAAGGCCCTGCCTTCCATTTCTCAGCCTCCAAGACCCCACGTGTCCTTCAGCCTCTCGTGTCATGTCACTGAAATCTTCCTTCTCAATTCCTCCCGCAGCTGTTGGCAAATTCCTATCGTTACCCCATCAACGCGTCTTTGATTTAGGGTGTGATTTTTTTAACTTCTGTATTCCCTAAGAGAATGTGAATGCCCAGTCTCCTTGTCTGATTTTTGTTTTAATTACTTATTCCCAGTGCCTGGCACTGTGCAAAAAAGTATTCGATAGTCATTTCTTACATGAACAAATGAATGGTACTTGGCAAATGGTACCCTGTGGGTGTTGGAGTGCTGTCTCTGCAAAACAAATCTTTTTCTTTCTTTTTTTTTGTCTTTTTAGGGCCGCACCCGCAGCATATGGAGATTCCCACGCTAGGGGTCGAATCGGAGCTGTAGCCGCTGGCCTGCGCCGCAGCCACAGCAACACAGGATCTGAGCCACATCTGTGACCTACACCACAGTTCACGGCAATGCTGGATCCTTAACCCACTGAGCGAGGCCAGGGATCGAACCCGCAATCTCATGGTTCCTAGTCAGATTCGTTTCCACTGAGCCACGGGAAATCTGGCCAAACAAATCTGACCACATAACTCCCCGCTCTCTCGTCCTTCTCGGGCTCCTTCTCAGGTGATGAGGTTACAGTGGGAGCCACTAGCAAACAGGAGGAGGCGAGAAGCAGAGGAGTCTACGGGACTCTGACGAATTACTTATTTTCACTGAGTTTCTGTATCATCATTTGCAAAACAAAAATGCTGCCCAGACTGGCTTTGAAGGGCTCTTCTAGTTCTGTTTCCAGCCCTCACAACTCCAAGAACAAAGATTTTCCGAGTCTCTGGCAGCTATAACCCGAGTCTTAGCACCATCTAGTGATGACAGACACAGCCGCGGTGAGCAGAAAGGTGGCCCGCTGGGAGGGCGGGCAGAGGGAAAGCCCAGGCTTAATTATGAGGCACAAGAAATTAGGTCAAATGTGAAGTTAAATCAGGAAACCTAACGTCAGTGACTTCGGTCCCTTATCCTGGTGATGGAATAACTAATTAACCTCAGAACACATACGATGCAGCCAGTTGGGATGTATGAAACATGAAGATGGCAACAGCACAATTCCTGTGCACACCTCTGTTTTTATCAATTTACTGCTTATTATCCTAATTACATTTTTACCTTGGGAAGAAGTGTACTATCAAAGCATATAGCATAGAATTCTAATGACCCAATAAAACCACACAAAATATTTAGATACAAGGCGTATATTTTTAAATTTCTTTTTTTATCTTCATCAGTGTGTAAAAAGAAGTGTTAAAAATAAACCCAAATATTGCCAATTAACACTATAGAAAATACTAGGGACAATTCTGAGAGAAGAAGCAAAACTCCAGTGTCTAGAAATGCTTGTTTGTAAGTTCCATTAAAACATACTGACCCGGGGTCCCCATTGTGGCTCAGTGGTAACAAATTCAACTAGTATCCATTAGCACACGGGTTCAATCGCTGGCCTTGCTCAGTGGATCAAGAATCCGGCATTGCCATGAGCTAAGGTATAGGTCACAGACAAGGCTTGGATCCCGCTTTGCTGTGGCTGTGGTTCAGGCCAGCAGCTGCAGCTCTGATCTGACCCCTAGCCCGGAAACTTCCAAATGCCACACACACAAACAAAACAAAACAAAACAAAAAAACAGAAAACAAACAAAAAGTACTGACCTACTTTTAATTTAACCTGACATTTAATTTCTAAATTACTCTCTAGTTGCCAAAATAAGAATCAACCAACCAAATGAACAAACACATAAAAAAAAATTACTTCAATTGAATATATACTGAAATAGAATGACCCTGAGTCTTTGCTCTAATCTGTCCCCAGGGCCATGTTCCTGAGGTGACTTCCTGGGCAAACATTTTAAGTGGCAGGCATTTTATGGACACTTAAGTCTATAAGGGCCCTTGAGTGGGGAGGGGACAAATCAGTCCTACACTTAAACCATCTCTAAAGGGAGATCCCATTGTAGTACATAATTATATTTCCAGATAATAATAACCTATATCTGCAGAGCCCATTACTTTACAGACCTGTTCTTGTACCTCCTATTCCACTGAGGCCTGATAGAATCTTGCTTAGTGTGGACTAATGCATTACTTATTTTGCACGAGCCCAGAAATGCACACAGTAAGACATTGAAACTGGACTATATTTTCCAAATATGGCACTGCAGTGACCTTATTTCCCAAACCCCAAAATAAGGCCATTTGTGTCGACAAAAATATATGTGCCTACAGAGACAGTGAGGAAACTGGGGCTGCCAGTTCATATCGCCTGCAGATTCTTTCTTGGGAAGTTAATTAATTTATTAATTTATTTGCTTTTTAGAGCTGCACTGGCGGCATTTGGGAGGTTCCCAGGCTAGGGGTCGAATTGGAGCTGTAGCCGCCGGCCTACACCACAGCCACAGCAACGCGGGATCCGAGCAGCCTCTGCGACCTACACCACAGCTCACGGCAACGCCGGATCCTTAACCCACTGAGCGAGGCCAGGGATTGAACCCGCATCCTCATGGTTCCTAGTCGGATTCGTTTCCGCTGCGCCATGACGGGATCTCACCTCTTGGGAAATTTATAATCAAGAAGTGTCTGAACACTTGAGGGAGAGACTAGATGCAGAGTAGAAGACCCTGGGCTCGCCTCTCCCACAAGAACACCAAAATCATAACTAACCGCTCAGCAGCCATCAGGAAAAAAGACTGGAACCTACAGCCAAAGACAAAGAAGAAATCACGCGACAGTAGGAGGGGCGCACTCGTGATGTAATCAAACGCCATACCCCCCAGGTGACCCACGGACTGGAGAATAATTATATCGCAGGAGAGTGAGAGTTCTGAGCCCACATCAGGCTCCCCTGCCCGGGGGTCTGGCACTGGGAGGAGGAGCCCCCAGAGCATTTGGCTTTGCGGGCCAGTGGGGCTTGATCACAGGAGGACTGTGGGGGCCGGGGGAGGGGGCACCCACCCTTGGAGAGAGAACACGAGGCTCCGCTTACACGGGGTCCCAGCGCATTGCAGTGACTCCATAGGAGCCTGGGCCAGGAGGGTCTGCTCGGGCGGAGGAAGGTGGCCGAAGCTCTTTCTTGGGACATGAAAGCTGGTGGAGAACGTATCCCCAAGTACTCATCTGAAGGCTGACATTTTTTTGGGGGGGGGGGTCTTTTTGCCTTATCTAGGGCCACAACCGCGGCATATGGAGGTTCCCAGGCTAGGGGTCTAACAGGAGCTGTAGCCGCCGGCCACAGCCACAGCCACGCGGGGTCCGAGCCGTGTCTGCAGCCTACACCACAGCTCATGGCAACACCGGATCCTTAACCCACTGAGCAAGGCCAGGGATCAAACCAGCAACCTCATGGTTCCTAGTCTGATTCCTTAACTACTGAGCCACAACAGGAACTCCTGAAGGATGATATCTTGCTTGAGACTTTAAGAGCTGGCCCCACCCAACAGCCCAAGGGCTCCATGACTGGGATGCTTCAGGCCAGACAACCAACAGGCCAGGAACACAGTCCCACTCATCTACAGAGAAGCTGCCTAAAGACTCTCTCTAGACTCCACTGCCACCTCTAGACATGCCCCTGCCCACCAGAAGGGCCCCTCCCACCAGGAAGCCTGCGCAAGCTTCTCACCTACCCGGGGGACAGGCGCCAGAAGGAAGGAAACTGGCTTCTGCAGCCTGTAGACCGGAGTCTGCAAACAGGTCAGAACCTACCCTGGGACCAGTTGGTCCCTGGCCCTTGGGGGGCGAGAGGGGAATGTGCTGCTGGGACACACGGGATGTCCCCTACAGAAGCTACTTCTCCAAGGCTGAGAAACATGACTGAGTTATGGCATTCATAAAAATATACACACAAATTTAAACGACATGAGATGAGATCTCTGAAGAAGACATACAGGAGCTCCTGTTGTGGCTCAGTGGAAACAAATCTGACTAGGAACCATGAGGATGCGGGTGCGATCCCTGACCTCGCTTAGTGGGTTAAGGATCTGGTGTTGCCATGAGCTGTGGTGTAGGTTGCAGACACAGCTCGGATCCCACGTGGCTGTGGCTGTGACTGTGGCTGTGGCCGGCAGCTGTAGCTCCGATTAGACATACAGATGGCCAGAAAACACATGAAAAGATGTTCAACATCACTCGTTATTAGAGAAATGCAAATCAAAACCACTATGAGGTACCACCTTACACCAGCCAGAATGGCCATCATCAAAATGTATACAAACAGTAAGTGCTGGAAGGTGTGGAGAAAAAGGAACCTTATTACACTGTGGGTGGGAATGTAAATTGGTGCAACCACTGTAGAAAACAGTATGGAGATTCCTCAGAAAACTCAAAATAGAATTACCATTTGATCCAGCATCCCACTCCTGGGCATCTATCCAGCAGAAACCATGATTCGAAAAGACGCATGTACTCCACTGTTCATTGCAGCTCTATATGCCATAGCCAAGTCATGGAAACAACCTAAATGTCTATCGACAGAGGAGTGGATAGGGAAGATGTGGTACATATACACAATGGAATATTACTCAGCCGTTAAAAGGAAAGAAATAACGACATTCGGAGCAACATGGATGGACCTAGAAATTATCATGCTAAGTGAAGTCAATCAGACAGTGAGACACCAACCTCAAATGCTATCACTTACACGTGGAATCTAAAAAAGGACACAATGAACTTCTTTGCAGAACAGATACTGACTCACAGACTTTGAAAAACTTGTCGGTTCCAAATGAGACAAGTTGGGGGGTGGGGGGATGCACTGAGGGTCTGGGATGGAAATGCTACAAAATTTGTGATGATTGCTGTACAACTATAAATAGAATACAATTCATTAATATAAAGAAAGGAGTATCTTTCAGATAAAGAAACAAGAGAAATCCCCAGGAGAATAAGTGGAGACAGGCAGACAGGCAATCTACACAAGATTTCCTAGTTTTTTGGTTTTTTTCTTTTTTTTTTTTTTTTGTCTTTTTAGGGCCGCACACACGGCATATGGAGGTTCCCAGGCTAGGGGTCTAATCGGAGCTGTAGCTGCTGGCCTATGCCAGAGACACAGCAACGCCAGATCCGAGCCGCATCTGCAACCTACACCACAGCTCACGGCAACGCCAGATCATTAACCCACTGAGCGAGGCCAGGGATCAAACCCACAACCTCATGGTTCCTAGTCAGATTTGTTTCCGCTGCGCCACGACAGAAACTCCAGATTTCCTAGTACTGATGGGAAAGATCATCCAAGAACTCAGGAAAAGAATAGAGGCACATGAGTTGCCATTATGGCTCGGCAGGTTAAGAACCTGACTAGTATCCATGATGTGGGTTTGATCCCTGGCCTCTTTCAGTGGGTTAATGGCATTGCCATGAGTTGTGGTGTAGGTCACAGAAGCGGCTCGGATCTGGCGTTGCTGTGACTGTGGTATATGGCGGCAGTACAGCTCCAGTTCAACCCCTAGCCTGGGAACTTCCATATGCCGCTAAAGCAGCCCTTAAAAAAAAGACCTCCCCCTCCAAAAAAAGAATGGAGACACAAAATGGGAAGTTACAAGAAATTTTTAACAAGGAATAAGCGTTTGAAAAATGCAGGAGCCACAGAAGGAAAACCAGTTGGTCTCTTTATGACCAAAATCAGAATCCAATGGGGACGCCTCAGAGACAACCTTGAGGGAAAACGACTTGCTGGGCGCAAGCAGTTCAGGTGTTAACAACAGAAAAGAATGTAGCTGAGTTCCCGTTGTGGCACAGCGGAAACGGATATGACTAGGAACTATGAAGTTGTGGGTTCGATTCCTGACCTCGCTCAGTGGTTAAGGATCTGGCGTTGCTGGGAGCTGTGGCGTAGGCTGTAGGCGCATCTCAGATCCTGCATTGCTGTGGCTGTGGTGTAGGCTGGCAGCTGTAGCTCTGATTTGACCCCTAACCTGGACACCCTCCATTTGCCTCGGGTGCAGCCCTTAAAAGCAAAAAAAAAAAAAAAAAAAAAGGGAACGTAGTAAGTTATGGGTGATGGATTTATGAGGCAGGTTGCAGGTTTATGCCTGACTTTTCTATTTTACCTGCCATTAAGTATATACCTTAACCTGTAAGCTTCCTAGATGTACCTCTTTTATGCCCGATATGGTTACATAAAGGATGAAACGTTTTATTTAGATCAGTCAAATTGATCTGACAAATTCAAAGAGAGTTTTAAACATAGAGTTGAAAAAACAAAATTTCCATAAATAAAAATTTTAAATTCTAATAAAGCTTAAATAGGTAACCAAAGCCCTTGGGGGAGAAGATCCATTAGCCCAGGGCAAAGCCATCCGCTTCACGGTAAAAGCCAAACAAGGAAAACACCTTCAATTAATTTCATGGTGGCTTAAAACATATTAGGTTATTGGAACAATTACCTTCTGAACTGGCACATATTCAAAGGCAAATGTTTCTTATTTTTCAGCCCCCTCCGTTTTTTAATTTCCATCCTGAAATTCCATTTGGAAACTGTGTATCCACGGACGTCACGGTCCTTACCTCTTCTTTGTGGATAAGTGTGCTTTGCTTAGAGGTTTTTATAAGAGTTATTTTTCCTGTAATGAATACTCAGAAATTCAAGCCTGTCTTTTCAGCTTGCTGCATGTAAGTGTCCCTTGATTAATGGACCTGTCAACTCAAAGAGTTGATATCATACAACAAAGGCTCAGCTGAACCATGTCACTTCTTATCCTGGTTGTCCAAGCACTTCTGGTTTACAAGCTTTGTGCTTTTCCCAGCTGTAGCTAGTATTACATCTGGGGCTTTGCTAATAATAAAGTCGTATTCACGTAGAGCATTGAATTATTTAATTCAATCGAAAAAAAATTTCTTTTGTTCAAATTACATGCTTCATACGATGGAGGGTTTTTTTTCTTGCTATTATTTCACTACCATCAGCTGAACTGCTACCTAGCCATTTAAATCAATGTCTAGATCGATATAAACAACATTAATTTTTTTTTTCTCAATTCCTTCTGGAGATAAAGCCTTGCAAAAGTAGAATTATTTGAGAGGGAAAGAAAAACATAAGCCCTTAAATTACAATATCTTGCTTTAGTAAGTCAGAGGCACAGAATCCGCTATCAGTCAAGGCTGAAGGCTGACATAGCCAGTTTCTGCTTGTGCTTTTATGTTGTCAGATTCCATTTCAGTGGAAGAATCTGAACCTTCAGATTATAAATGTGCAGAATTATGGGCTGTTCCAAGCTTCTAGATAGACAATATTCTTGAAAAATTACATAATTGGTGGAGGAGGGGAGAAAAAAATGTGAAGGGAATTATAAAGACGAAGTGTCGCACAGTTCCAAAACAACGGACTACCTCAAAAAATGTATTCCATGGGGAGTTCCAGCTGTAGCTCAGTGGTAACGAACCCAACTAGTATCCACGAGGGTGCGGGTTCGATCCCTGGCCTCGCTCAGTGGGTTAAGGATCCGGGGTTGCCGTGAGCTGTGGTGTAAGTTGCAGACACGGCTCGGATCTGGCATGGCTGTGGCTGTGGCGTAGGCTGGCAGCTATAGATCTGATTCAACCCCTAGCCTGGGAACCTTCGTAGGCCGCAGGTGAGGCCCTAAAAAGACCAAAAAGAAAAAAAAAGGAAAAAAAATGTATTCCGCAATGTGAATAAAGGAAAGCAACAAAGGCCCTGCTGGGGCTCAAATGGCAAGAGAAAAGCAAAAAACAATCCTTTCGTGTCTGGAGTGGGGGGCAGATACATATAAAATGCAAACCTCCAAGGAAACAGGAACTAGAGTATGGATACATGCATACATAATTTCCATAGCCATAAAAATCTAAAATGTTAGAAAATAATAAGAAAGGGAACATAAATCTAGAGCCGAAATAGCTGGACACCGCGTGCAACAGAGAGGAAGCAGAAGGCATCCTTGGCACGGCTGGCACACGAGGACGAGAAGGCTGAGATGAAGCAGGGACATCCAGGTCACACAAACCTGAGCAGCATCAAGGCTAAAGGTCAAACACCCAACAATCAAACCTAAACAGCGTCAAGGCTAAAAGTCAAACACCCAACAATGACAACACAGGACGCACTGTGGTATCATTTGCAAGCATGGCATTAAGGACAGCAGTTCTATGCTAAGTATGAGCAATAAAACACTCAGCCAAGCACAATAAGGAAAGTTCACTGAAGATCCGCAAGTATGCAGCTTACTAATACAGGGATAAAAAGAGATTTAAGCAAGCTTTCTATAGAAACCAAAGTTTGTGATGAGACAAAACATCAAAGAAAAACGCCTGAAGTTTCCACAACTGTCCAGTTCCTTGTTTTGTTACGTTTCTAAAAAAGAGCAATTGCCTCTTCTGTCAGCCTACAAACATCAAAAAGAAATTGCTAAGGAAAACAACGGCAAATCCCCATGCACACATAGCTTCAAGAGCTGTTTGTTAGCTGTGTCACTCAAGGTCTCTCATTGGCTGACAAATTAAGAGAAATAATTCTTTTCTTTCATATTAGCAGTCTCATGCACACACGGTAGGGTCCTGCTGTTAAAAGTGGGTGGGTGCCCTTTGGTTCCTTTCTAAACAAGTCTGAGAAATGCTCTGATTCAACAAGCATTATTCTTTGTTTCAGTTTATTGTTTTCAGGGCCATTACTCATATCTGGAAGAATCAGCCCAGATTGCAACGGATAATTCAAATCTGAATCATACAGAATTCCTAATCTCCTTTTTCAGTCTTCAGAAACTTCTTTTCCAGTCATCATGTCATGATCCTAAGGATTAATTTTTTTTTTTTTTTTTGGCTTTTTAGGGCTGCACCCCCGGCATATGGAGGTTCCCAGGCTAGGAGTCAAATCGGAGCAACAGCTGCCGGCCACAGCCACATCAGCTCTGAGCTGTGTCTGTGACCTACACCACAGCTCACAGCAAAGCCGGATCCTTAACCCACTGAGCGAGGCCAGGGATCGAACCCACATCATTATGGATACTAGTCGGATTCGTTTCCGCTGCGCCACTACGGGAACTCCCCTAAGGATTAATTTTTTAAAGGATCTACCTACATCCTCAGGTGTATCCTTAAGGCAAATTTAGATTCCCTTAAAATGCGAAATACTTTTTGGCACAAACTTTCCACAAGAGTGCTGTTTACTACAAATCTGCCAAAAGTCAGAGTTCCCCTGTGGCTCTGTGGGTTAAGGAGCCAGCACTGTCACTGCAGTGGCTTGGGTCACTGCTGTGGTGCAATCACAGCCAGAAAAAAAAAAAAGGAAATCGCCAAAAACATCCAATATAATATAATTGGAACTGAGGTCAATCTGATTTTAAAAGCTTTTTACTTACTTTAGCCTGATAATTTGCAAGTTTTCAGTATGATCTGAATTATTCATTTGGACTTGTCTGGGAAACTTCAAGTTCTTATTTTCCCTTACTTTAAGGAGCAAAAACACTCTGGGATTCAGAAACCTAGAAAGGTGAAAGGTGGGGCGGACCATCCGCGGTCTACATGCACATTCGGTGGGGACATGAAACTTCCCTGCATGTTTCTCGGGGGACCCTGGGAAAAGCCCTGGCCTCCCGAGAAGATCCACATAACATGATAATTAGATCTGTAGCCATTTGTCTGGTTAATTGCTTTCCTGAAAGGACCATAAAGTTCCTCTTATCTCCAGGAGAGGGTCAAAGGGCTCCAGCTGGGCCTGGGTTAAGCCCCAAGGTGCCAGAAGACTCCAGCACCATGTCCTTAGGTATTTACTTCAAAAGGGGTGGCATTCCGGGACTGGGAGGCTGTGTTAGACAGTAAGCCGTCTAGCTCCTGGAGAGACTATTTACATGCCAAAAGCGTTGGACTATTTAAGTTTTAGGAAGGGAGGGGACAGTCACCTCCTACGCTCCGCCCCCCACACCCGCCACTTTTTTTTTGAGCAAAGAAACACCGTTTTCCCTTGTGTCTCACCTTTGGAGTGTCCAGCTGCTTGCATAGGACAACTGATCCCTGGCCAGAGGTGAGGCCTGGAGTAAGCGGGGACGATGCACTTACTTAGTTTAAGGTCATTGATAAGAAATCTGGCTCTGACCCAGAGCACCTCATATGCGCATTCCGAAGAAAATTAATAACAGTGCATATCAGAAGCCCAGCAAGCACTGACAAATGGTTACCAAGCCGGGCCGGGTTCCTTCCCTCCTCCTCCACCAGTCACGACCTGCTCTGGAGAACGGGCACCCAATCAAAAGCCCGTCCCTCCCCTTCCAAGCTGGGAAGTGCTGACGCCTCAGGGCCAAGGTCAGCAATGGCGGCCGTGGCCCTTGTTGCATAGTGCAGGGCATGGTGTCTGCCGAGGGGAGCTGTCGGATAAAATTCAAGACACCTAGTTAAATGTGAACTTGGGTAAATAAATAATGTTTAGTATAAGTCTATGCCAAACACTGCTTGGGCCACAATTACACTTTAAAAAAAAAAAAAACCTCCTCCATTCATTATTGAGCTGAAATTAAAATTTTATGGAGCACCTGTAATTTTATTTGTACTCTATCGTGGTGACCCCTTGGAGATGGCAACACCTTGTCCCCACTGAAAGAATAAAATATGGATTTCTCTGGTGGCCTAGCGGTTTAGGACTCAGGTGTGGCTGCTGCTGTGGCTTGGCGTTGGGCTGAAGCCTGTAGCACAAGGCCCTGTGCTTGCCCAGTGTCAAGGCCGAAGAAAGAGCCCAGAATCAGCAACAGAGACGTCAGTGGTTTAATGGCTGGGGGGAGCTTACGTGTCCGAATCGAGGTCCCCGCTGTGTGTGCAGCAGCCAGCGGGCAAGACCTGGCGGCAGTCTCCACAGGCGGTGGGCAGGGGGAGGGAACTGCCAATTATAGGCGGAATTAAGTCAGGTTGGTTCATTAGTTACCAGGGAAACCAGCATGGGACACACCCCTTACCGCCCCCTTTGATAAACTCTTACTAGCTGGGCCTGGGGCAAGTCCGCAGGGTCAGCCCTGTGCCTAAGGTGTAGGTGAGGCAGGCTCTGGTCAAGCAGAGGATGTGCGGAGAGCAAGGGGACAGCTACCTTGAATTGTCTGACCATACACTCAGGTTACTGCTGTGACTCAGGTTCGATCCCTGGCTTGGGAACTTCTACATGCCAAGGGCGTGGCCAAAAAAAAAAAAAAAAGAAGATAAAAGGTGCACTCAAACTTTTTTTTTTTTTTTTTTGGCTTTTTAGGGCCACACCCGTGGCATATGGAGGTTCCCAGGCTAGGGGTCTAATCAGAGCTACAGCTGCTGGCCTACACCACAGTCACAGCAATGTGGGATCCGAGCTGCATCTGCGACCTACACCACAGCTCATGGCGACGCCAGGTCCTTAACCCACTGAGAGAGGACAGGGATCGAACCCACAACCTCATGGTTCCTAGTCAGCTTCGTTTCTGCTGCGCCACAATGGGAACTCCCAAACTGTCTTTCTGAAGGAATGTTAGAGGAGCCTGACATTCGGAATCTAGGAAATGTTAACATCTGTAATTGATGTGTTATGGAGGGAATGTGTCCCCTATAAATTTATCTGCTGAAGCCCTAACCACCAGAATGGCTGATTTGGAGACGAACTTCTCTAGGGAAATAATTAAGGTTACGCGAGGTCTTAGAGGTGGTGCCCTGGCCCAGGAAGACTAGTGAGCTTGTAAGAAGAGCCCTCGCAGGGGAAGCTCCCTCTGCACACACACCAGAGGAAAGCCCTCTGTGGACACAGTGAGAAGACAGCCTTCTGCAAGCCGGGAAGAGGGTCCTTACACGGGAACCAAACCTTGATCTTGGACTTCCAAACTCCAGAACTGAGAAAAAATAAGTTTCTTGTTATGACAGCCCTGCAGGCTAAGATAATATGGTCACGATTAGCTTATTAGCCTCCATTAAATCTCTTTACAGCCTTGAGAGGATTGTTTTACTTTTCCCAGCTTGGAGACGGAACTCCCAAGGCCTGGAAAGTGACTAGAACAGTGCTTGGCACGTAGAATTTTTTTTAAATGTTCACTGAATGAATGAAAGTTACCTGGCGGCGGTCACGCCGCAGGTCTGTGGCAGAGGTTGGATGGTGGCTTCAGGGGTCTTTTCTCTTGGCTGTTTCTGTCTCTGCCAGGGCGCTGATGACCTGAGGGCAAATCCATTTTCAGACAGCAGGACAGTATATATAATTTGTGGGGCCCAGGGAAAATAAAAACATGAGACCCTGTTTACAAATTACGAATTTAAAGAAGGGGGAGTTCCCATCATGGCTCAGCAGAAACTAATCCAACTAGTGTCCATGAGGACATGGGTTCGATCCCTGGTCTCGCTCAGTAGGTTAAGGATCCAGCATTGCTGTGGCTGTGGTGTAGGCCAGCGGCTATGGCTCCAATTCAACCCCCAGCCTGGAAACTTCCATATGCTGCCGGCGTGGTCCTGAAAAGGAAAAAAAAAAAAGGAATTTAAAGATAGGTATTGGCTCAGCAGGTTAAGGACCCAACATTGTCTCTGTGAAGATTCGAGTTTGATCCCTAGCCTCGCTCAGTGGGTTAAGGATCTGGTGTTGCTGTGAGCGGTAGAAGAGGTTGCAGATGCGGCTCCAATCCAGTGTTGCTGTGGCTGTGGTGTAGGCCGGCAACTGCAGCTCTGATTCAGTCCCTAGCCCAGGAACTTCCAGATGTTGCAGGTGCAGCTGTAAAAAGACAAGAAAAAAAAAAAGGAAACTTAAAGATGGTGACAGGGCCAAGTGTGACCACACGAGTCACATAACCATGAAGCCTGCCCTGAGTCTAGCCCCGAGGGAGTGACTGTCACAGGAGAGTAAGCCTTAGCTGGGGGTTTTAGGGTCTGTTTTTGTATGAAGTTGGATTATAGACTTGCATGGATGGTGGGGAAAGCTGTGAGTTATATTGTAATAATTTGCATTTGTCCAGGTCTTTGTACAAACTCTCAGTTAAAGAGCTAAGAAAGAGGTGAGCACACCCCTTCTGTGGGTGTAAACTCCAGGCAGAGGCAGAGTTCAGAGAAGACAGAGTTCTGAGGTGGTTTCTATTCTACTCCAACTGCAGCAGAGTAAGGGGCGGCATGCCGGCTTTATTCCACGCGTCCGTTCAGACTGGCAATGCCAGTCTATTATTTGGTCATCTCAATGGCCCTTTACGGTGTAAGGTATTATCTCCACGAGGGGCTCGGTCTCAGATGTCATGGTCACCCACGGTAGGCAATCAAGCTGGGACTGGAAGCTAAGCAGTTTGAATCCACAGCCACTCAGAAGTGGCTGCATCAGGACAAGTCTAACGAGGTTGGGGAAACTGTAGGCAGTGGGCTTGGGAAGGCCAGAAATAACAGAGCTGTTTTTTATGTTTTGCTTTTTGGGGCCGTATCTGTGGTATATGGAAGTTCCTGGTCAAGGGGCCCAAACGGAGCTGCAGCTGCCGGCCTGTGCCACAGCCACAGCGACACAGAATCCAAGCCACATCTGCAACCTACACCACAGCTCACGGCAACCTCGGATCCTTAACCCACTGAGCGAGGCCAGAGATCAAACCTGCATCCTCACGGATACTAGTCGGGTTCCTAACCCGCTGAGCCCCAACGGGAACTCCTAAAAGGGCTGTTGTCGAGGGACTTGGACTCCTAGGGGCAGGCTGCTAAGGAATAAGACAGGGCTAAGGTATTGCTCCAGCAACAGGAATGCGGGATGGATTCTGGCCCCAAGGATGTCGATAGGAGACCAGCTAGTGAGTCCGAGCCAGAAAATAAAACTATGTTTTTCTCACAAAAAGGTCTATCACACTCGGTCAGTTTCTGAAATGAATCCACAAGCCAGGAAACTTTGTCTAAATAGTTTTAATTAAAATGCATTGTATTAGGATGAAAACCAGAGTGCACATAGCGTGTTCATGTTTACTAAGAAAATAATCCAGGTAGCTGAATACATTTGGATAATGAAACGTTAAATAGCTTCTTGGTTTTAATTTTATTGAAAATATTTGTGTTGTTAAAAAAATATCTTGCTGTTCATTTTCTACCCCAATGCAGGAAATGTTGAGAAATTTTAAATGAGTAGAGATTCAACATATACAAATAAAAGTCCTGTTTCAGCTGCAGAATGACAGAGTTCCTGACCTGTATCACTCGTAGCTTGGTGATCAACTAGTGCCCTTCCGTTTGGAGAATAATATCAGCCTCACATTCAGTTTCTCTGATACCGAGTTTGTGAACTGTCCATTTTTGAGATTTCTCAGTGAAATTAAGACACTGATAATCTCATTTCAAAATCAATTTTCTTTCCAGGACCATTCTTGGGAACCTCAAGAATCTCTCGCTTTATATAATAAGCAGTACACATTCAGGTGGACATCTAAAAGAATACGTATATTTATGTAAAAAAGATTTCTTATTAAGTAGGCGCTCACAGTGAGATTGTCCTTGAAACATTTTGCCATCTACTGAAGAGCAGTATGTTTACCCTTCCGATACATCTGAAATACTTGCTAAAGATGGAAGCATTTTCTATGCTCGGATCATAGAATATACACTGCAAATATGAAAAGGAGGAATGGGGATGGTAAAGAAAAAAATTAGTCCAAACCTCCAGACTTATTCTATTTAAAAACTGTGTTTACCAGTGAAATCATGTCTGTACGATATTTTTTTCATTGCAGCATGAACAGCATAAGATTGGAAACAATACAACTGTCCATCAATGGGAGAACGGTTAAACGGTATGGTACATCCATACAACGGACTAGATTGCAGTCCTGAAGAAATAAGCTCGCCCTTTATGTGCTGATAGGAAACAATCTCCCAAATAAATCAAGTGAAAAACAATAGCAGCTCTAATATGTTACCATTTGTGAGAAGGAAGGAGAGAGGGAAGGAAGGAAGAGAGGGAGGGAGGAAGGGGAAAAAAGGAAGGAAACAAGAATAAATTTACATATTTCTTTATGGAAGCTTAAAAATGTCTCTGAAAGAACAAACAAGAGCCTGATAATAATGATTGCTTCCAGGAAAAGAATCAGGAAGGTTGGGCACCTGGAGTAAGAAGGAGAATTTTTTCTTTTTCTTTCTTTTTTTTTTTTGACTGCACCTGCAGCATATGGAAGTTCCTGGGCCAGGGATGGAACCCGCATCGCAGTTGCGACCTGCGCCACAGCTGCGGCAACACCGGATCCTTAACCTGCTGTGCCACAAAGGTACTTCCAGGCGAAGTTCTAGTAGATATTCTTTTGTACACATGTATATATGTTCTTATCTTTAAAAATAAAAACCTTTTTCAAAGGGTAAAATAGTAACACTGCCCATCACTATATTCAATATAAGGATTACACAGATCATTGTTTACACAGTCATTGTCATACACTAGATGAATCTGTTTGCTACCCTGGGATCTGGAAATGCTTAGACCAGCCTGGAAATTCCCATTTGGTTACTTTTTTTCCACAGGGGAAATGAAGGTGCTTTTAGTTGGTTGGAAAAATAAATACTTCTTTGCCAGCCTTCAAAGGCCCCTTCAGCAGTTGACAAATGTTCCGTAATTTTATACGAAATGGACAGGACCTATTGGAATGCCAGATCTTTTGTGTTCACTGTTACTGATGGAAACAAATGGTCCAGGACAGGTTTTTGTTTTTAATCACTCACTCCAAGAGCCATTTTGTATGCAAATATAATCCTCTCAATAAATATTCATTTGATGGAGTGATTCTTTTCCTTTTTCTTTCTTTCTAACCATAAAAGCAAAATGACGGGAGTTCCCATTGTAGCTCATCTGGTTACGAACCAGACTAGCATCCATGAGGACACTGGGTTTGATCCCCGGCCTCACTTAGTGGGTTAAGGATCCGGCATTGCCCTGAGCTGTGGTGTAGGTCAAAGATGTGGCTTGGATCTGGCGTGGCTGTGGTGTAGGCTGGTAGCTGCAGCTCCAATTCGACCCCTAGCCTGGGAACTTCTATATGCTGTAGGTGCAGCCCTTAAAAAGCAAAATAAAAATAAAAGCAATATGACAATCTAAAGAAACCTCAGAAACTCAGTGGTATCAGCCATGAGATTCCATCTTCTAGGCTTAATGGAAGTTGCTGCTATCGTTTCTACAGCAAAGGTGTCAAAAGCAAGTAACAGATTAACCCCTGCCGAGGAGGACTGGGTATCTGGCAGGGAGGATGCTGGCCAGTAAGCCATTCCCACTGGATCTGATCTGGGCTAACAGCATCTCTGGGATGAAATACAGTCAGGGGAAGACAAGTGCTAACTGTCCTAAGCATCACGGTCCTAATGTGACCGCCCAGCCAAGAAAAACAAACAGCACGGGTCAGAGGCGCCATCACTCCCACTTAGCCAAAGGAACAGCGTAAGCACCCTCCCTTCTGCCAGAAATGTTTTGCAGTCTTATAACGTGGGAGACAAATT
Source organism: Catagonus wagneri (assembly GCA_004024745.2). Classification (NCBI taxonomy): domain Eukaryota; kingdom Metazoa; phylum Chordata; class Mammalia; order Artiodactyla; family Tayassuidae; genus Catagonus; species Catagonus wagneri. The sequence goes on from PVHT020000180.1 coordinate 6,285,273, forward strand.
CCTGAGGAGAAAACCCGAAGATTCAACAACGCTTTACTTCTCCAACAAGTCTCCCCACGTGTTGAAGCCCCACAGAAAAGCCTTTAGTTCTTATAAATGATAAGTTAGGGGGTGGTAGCGTCCTCTAGTGATGTTGGGAACTTTGGGGCACACACTATGAAGTTTGTTCATTTCAAGCCCAGCCCCAGGAGAAGCTGATGTCAGGGCAGGAACGCCGGTGGAGCGTTTAAGCGAGAACGGCTGAGGCCACTACTGAGGACCAGGGTCTTGGCCTCGGGGAGCAGAGCAGGCGGTGGCGCCGCGCGGCGAAGCAGGGGCCGCGAGGGCGCAGCCTGCCGGCGTAGCTCGCTAGTCGCTGCCTCACTCTCCGTCTTTCTTCTCCTCCTTCTCCTCGGGGATCTTCACCGATAGGATCTGTTCATCGGGATCCGGACCCGGGCTCATGTGGATCCGCACCGCGTGCTCCTCGGGCCCGGCCGCGCCCTCCTCGTCTCCCTCCGGCCTCTCCTGGGAGGCAGGCGATGGAGAGCGCGCGGCCGGCTGCTCCGGGGGCGCGGGCTGCTCCGGGAGCGCGGGCTGCTCCGGGGGCGCGGGCTGCTCTGGGGCGGTTGAGCCCGCCTCTCCGGTGGCATCTTCCGAGCTCTTGGCCTGAAATTTGGAAAGAGTGACTGGTGAGGCGGAGGGTGCTTGGAGAGGTCTCGGGCACTTCCCGGTTCCCCGCTTCTTGGACGCCTAAAGAGGAAGATGGCGCTCGGCCGGTGAAATCTGACAGCTGGAGGGTTGGGTGGAGCTGCATCAGGGTTATTCGGTAGAAACAATAGATCAAGGAAAATTAGAAGGATTAAAAGTCTTGGTTGGATTTCGTGGAAGGTCTTTGGGATGGAGTTGCTGGCTCGAGGGGAGAGACCCATCATTGGTCACTGAGCTACAGAGGGAGGAAAGACTGTGACCAGGAGGGGACGCCACCAAGGCTTCTGCAAAGCTCAGCCGCGGGTCCTGCCCGGTTGGCAGGGCTGGGTGCTCCCAGGTCCATGAGAAAATCTCTAAGCAAATAAGGTAAAAGCTGACGAGGACAGGAGCAGCTTTGGCCCGGCCCCTTTTCTGGAAGGACTCAAAGGTTGAGACCCCCAGGGGAAGCACGGTACCACCGGCCTCAGGCTGAGCTGAGCCCCTGTGTTTGGGGACTTGGGGAGTAGCTCCAGCCTCCAGCCGGCAGGGTTCCCATGGATGGGGTTCCGATGGGTGTGATTAAGGAACTGGGTGAAAACCCAGGTGTTTGTGGATGGATACCCACAGCCCCTCCTGCTCTTTCTGACTCCATCTCTGCCTGGGAGGAGACTGGGGAGGGAGCAGCCTCCAGGGAACGAGGCTGGACGGTCCGTGGAAAGTTTAAAATGAGAGCAGCGCTTATGAGGAATAGTGACCCCTTGAAACCTGCTCAGGTCAGAGGTGCAGAAGGAGGGGATGTGGGGGGGGGCCAAGATGCTCCTAGAACCCAAGGCAGCTCTGGGGACTGCCGCTCCCTCTGTCTCGGGGTTTCTACACGTTTTGTATACTTGTTCCCCCCTCCCCTGTCCACTCTCAACTCTGACCACACTCTGCCAGGGCAGGAGGCCCAGGTGGTGTCCGTCATGGGATCTTCTGGAAGCATCCTGCTGTGAATGGAGCCAGAGGGATCCTGGGAAGGCCGGTCCAGTGCTTCACCATGTTTCACATGCTTTTATAAAGGTATCCAGGGAATCCTGCTTCATCTCTGCCACCTCAGGTGGCAGCCACAAGTAATCCGAAGGACCTGGAGGAGCTTTCCCCGGACCCAGGGCTGGTGGTGACAGAGCCAGGATTTGAACCTTTGTCTTTAGACTGCTGTTTAAGAGCTCCTGCACTCTGCCTTTCCGCCCAGGTTGTTCTAAAACTGCCTTTTATGAGAACACATATGCAAATGTAATTCACGTCTCCAAGCCACTTGGAAGCAACAAACCTCATTTCAGTTGAAACCTTTCACTGTACTGAGAATGCTCTTGGCTTGAATTTCAAGTCCACTCAGCCCCGCACACCAGCCAGCACTAAAGACCCCAACTTGCCATCCTGACCCTGCCCTTGGGAGTTGGTGGACCAATCACATCTGTCCTCAATCTGGGGCTATTGGTGGCTGTATGTGGAGAATGTCTTAGAACCCCAGGTGACTGGTGTCACTCTCTGGATTCCTCCTGCCAAATGATCTCTGGATTTTTTTTCCTTTTTTTTTGCTGTTTAGAGCACACCCGTAGCATACAGAAGATCCCAGGCTAGGGATCAATTTGGAACTGCAGTTGTCCAACTGTGCCACAGCCACAGCCAAATGGGATCTGAGCCGTGTCTGTGACCTACACCACAGCTCACAGCAATGCCGGATCCTTGACCCACTGAGCAAGGCCAGGGATCAAACCAGCATCCTGGATACTAGTCAGGTTCATTTCCACTGAGCCACAGCGGGAATTCCCCCAACCTGGATTGAGACTGAGTCCACCAGGCTCCTTTGAATTCTGTCATGCAGACTACGGTCCCCTCCTGGACACTGAGTTCCTGCCTCACCCCACCCCCCCTCTCCCAGCAGGCTCCCTAAAGGACAGTCATGAACAACCATAATTAGTGCAATCATTCTAATTGGCATTCTTGGCATTAGTCACAGAAAAACGTCTCGGAACTAATTTTAAAATTCCCTTTAGATTTATGGGGGCGGGGACTATTGGCACTGTGCCTGTTGCCTTGGATTTTCAAACCTTTTAAACTGTCACAGACACAACATTAACTATGAGAACGTCACTGTCATCTGCGGACAGACATTCCCTGCCCACACCCACTGCTCCTACCTCTGTGGCAGCACCCTATGGGGGAGCAACTCCCACCCTCAATCCAGGGATGGACGTTTGAGCCAGCCCGCCCCAGAGCGCCACACTGAATGGCTCCAGAACTGACACATACCCGATTCTGTCCAATGACTATGAGCACTGGGACTTTTTGCTGGAACTACTGAGAAAGAAGAACTGTTCTGTTTTTTCTTTCTTTCTTTCTTTTTCTTTCTTTCTTCTTTCTTCCTTCCTTCTTTCCTTCCTTTCCCTTTCTCTCTTTTCTTTCCCTCTTTCTCTCTTTTCTTTTTTTGTCTTTTGTCCCTTTTTTAGGGCTGCACCCGTGGCATATGAGGGTTCCCAGGCTAGGGGTCTAATCAGAGCTGTTAGCTGCCAGAGCCACAGCAACACCAGATCTGAACCGCGTCTACAACCTACACCACAGCTCATGGTAACGCCGGATCCTCAGCCCACTGAGCGAGGCCAGGGATCGAACCTGCAACCTCATGGTTCCTAGTCGGATTCGTTAACCACTGCGCCATGACAGGAACTCCATCTTTCTCTCTTTCTTTCTTCCACCTGGCGGCACATGGAGCTCCCATGGCAGGGATCAGATCCAAGTCGCAGTTGCAACTTAAGCCACAGCTGTGGCAGCACTGGATCCTTAACCCACTGTGCCAAGCCAGGGATTGAACCTGGGTCCCAGTGCTCCCAAGACACTGCTGCTATTTTGCCACAGTGGAAACTCCACAGAGAACCTTCTTTCTGTGGGAGCTGCTCAGCCAGGAGGATGTCATCCTAAACTCTTGGGGCCTGCCTGGGGATGGAGCCATCCCCGGGAGCAGCAGAGATAACGGTATGCCAGAACTCATCCTGTTGGCCTCATGTGACCTTTTAGATCCAGGCTTGCTTGAACTTTTCAATGAATCGTCCCAAGACATTCCCAATTTTCTCAAGCTAATTTGAGCTTTCACTGTCACCTGCAATTCTGTTGCTTGCCAACCAAATGAATCCTGAATGAAGGATGAATATTCCCTAAAATTGAATGTGTGGACCCCAGGCCTTCTTACTGGTCTGTGGTTGAAATAGACCTGGTGGCTGGGTCTCCAGCTGCATTACCTGTTCCAGCTGCTGCTGCTGTCTTGCCGCGGCCTCCAGAGCAGCCAGCTCCTTGAGTCGGGCCCTGAGGTGGGCAAGCCTGCCGCCTTTGGCCCCCTTGGCGCCACCCAGCTTTCCTGCTGCGGCCAGGGCGGCATTGAAGAGCTTGGGGGTGCCCGCCCGTGGAGGAAGGATGAGCACGCTCTTCTCCTTGGGCTTGTTGTTATTTCTCAGCATTCGCCTGAAAGAAAGCAGTGTCCGACGGCATCACCAGCAAGCTCTGGGAGAAAAGCAAGCCTCATTTGCCCAGAGCCCTTTAGTGGAGTTATATGATGGTGGTCATTTTAGCTAATAGTTTTTTGTTTTTGTCTTTTTAGGGTTGCGCTTGCAGTATATGGACGTTCCCAGGCTAGGGATCGAATTGGAGCTGTAGCTGCTGGTCTACACCACAGCCACAGCAATGCCAGATCTGAGCTGTGTCTGTGAACTACACCATGGCTCATGGCAACGCCAGATCCTTAATCCACTGAGCAAGGCTAGAGATCAAACCTGCGTCCTCATGGAAAATAGTCAGATTTGTTTTCGCTGAGCCACGACAGGAACGCTAACATTTGTGGTTTTAATCTCTTCAATTCGAGGTGACATTGTCATGCAGCAACAGTGAACAGAAAAGCACCGTGTCCTTTAGTCTCACAGTCACCCTTGAAGGTAGGTCCTATTATTCTCCCTCACTTCGAATGAGGAGGTGGAATTTCAGCGAGGGTAAGCAACTTTCCCGAGGCCACACAGCTAGGAAGTGGCAGAGCTGGAGCTCGAACCTGCGCCTTTGACCCCAGCACCCCAGGACTTAATGATTACAAAGCAGTACCATGCTCATTATCTTCTTGGACGCTGACAATACTCTGTGACCTGGAAAGGGCTGGGATTATTGCCCCCAGAAGAGGTGGGGAAACAGGCTCAGATGGGAGGGGTTGTAGGAAGTGGTAGAGACAGAATTACAACCTGGATCTAAATGCAATATGCCACGCTGCTTCTCTAAATGAGGAGAATATTTCCCATCAAAGAGAGCCCCAGCCTTGTGTAAGGAATTGTTCACACAACAAATACGTGGCGAGTGGTTTGGCTCAAGAACAAATGAGTTTTGCCTGCAACCTAGCGGGTCTAGACTACTAATTGGCAAATTCATTCATCAGGGTTCAGACAAAACTTGTTTGTTTAAAAATGAGGCCATTACTGGCTGCTCATCTCATCAGAGGCAATAGACTGAAATTTTGCATATTGATATTAATTGCCCAAGACTTGCATTTTCCAGCGGGGCCTTCCCCCGGAGACCCCAAACACAATCATTCCGCAGTGGCCTTTTACAGGCCTGGCACTGTCACCTCTGTTCCTTGAGTCCATAATCCACAGCACGAGGGTCAACAAGAAGGCTCAGCTGGTACTCCGGTGACACGAACTGGAGAGAAGTGTCTACAGGACCCTGGCTGATTGCTAATGGCTCTGTTTTGAAACATCGAGCCGGCTTCTGGGACATTTCCAGGTTAAGGAAATTTATCCTCATTTTCAGTTGACACACGTCTCACTGTAATTACCGTATAATTCACGCCTGGAGAGAGTGGCGTGCCTGAGGCCTTTTTGCATTTTATGGAGCCGCCGGGCAGGGCGCTTTGGGGCCTGGGGACCCCCATCTGTAAAGTGGGCAGTTGGACAGAATCCCACGCGTGCTTCTCGCCCACTCTGATGCCCCTGGGCTCTGTGGCTCCCAGCCCCACCTTTCCTCGGATGGGCAGGGCTCATCTGGGACCCCCCGCTTCTCCCTTCCAGCTTGTCCGTCCAGAGAACCAGCCTCTGGGATGACCTGAGTCACAGCCCCCTTTCCCCATTCCGGCCGCCTCACGCTGGCATAAACCGGCATCCTGGCTGACTTGCCAAACCTACACCTAAGCCAGCCAGAGGAATGGCAGGCGAGAATTCTATCGCCGCGCCACCCGCACCAGCCAGAGGAATGGGCTGGCAGCTCTGAGCGTGGCTCTTCTGAGCCGTGCTCCGTCGGCAGGGGGCAGGGCGGGAGAGGGCAGGGAAGCCGGTGCAGTTCTCATTATCTGTGGTCATTAAGTTCTACTGAGTCCCTGCAGACACCAACGGAGTGACTACTGGGCCATCGCTTCAGGGGAAATCCAGGATTCACTGACTGCGAGCCCCTTGACACGACACTTTCATCAGCTAATCACTACCTAACTTCGTCTTCAGTGTGTTTCTGTTTAAGGACATCTTATTTAGTATATATCATTGATTCGTTTACAATGAACACTTGAGCAGTTCCCACTGTGGTTCAGCAGGTTACGAACCCGACTAGTATCCATGAGGATGCAGGTTCGATCCCCTACCTTGATCAGTAGGTTAAGGAGCCGGCGTTAGCATGAGCTGAGGCGCTGGTGGCAGATACGGCTTGGATCTGGTGTTGCTGTGGCTGTGGTGTAGGCTGGCCCGGGAAATTCCATATGCTGTAGGTGCAGCCCTAAAAAGCAAAAAAAGAAAAAGAAAAAACAAGGAACACTCAGCTCTCTAACGTGGCAACACACACTTCAGCAATACATCTGGAGCCTTTTTAAGAGAAAATCACCAAAAATCATAAAAATGTGAAAAACGTAGCATATACTGAGCCACAGAAAGACAGCTGTTTACAACATGAGCTGCAGCACGAGGGAAGAGCACCACACTCTTCAGCTTTAGCTGGGAACGTGCAACCCGGGCAACTCAAATATTCTGCCACTCTGTGCCTGGTTGTGAAAGTCCTTGTAAGCCCTTGAGGCCTGATTTGGGGTTACAAATAAATTTTCGTTATTTTAGTGAGTAGGTGAATTGCAAATATAGAATCTGTGAATAATGAGGATTGACTGTAGGTCCCTGTCCCTTGGGAGGATAGTGGGGGTCGGTCAACTTTGCATGGGAGCTCAGGTAGACCAGCTGTTCCAGGGACTTGCAGCTTCTCTAAGAGCAGCCAGGTAAGATGAGTTATGGGGCAGCTTCCTTCCCAGTGCCTTATAAGTATTATGATCTAAGGTCAGCACTGCATCCACTCACCTGGGAGCTGCCAAAGGGATCCTGTAAAAACCTAAGTCACTCCTCAGTGTCAAACCCTGCAGAGCTCGCATCTCCCTCAGAGTAAAAGCCAAAACCACTTCAAGAGCTCACCTACCAGTCTCACTCCCTCCAGTTCTTCCATCCCACATCCAGTTCCTTTTCTTGCTGGTCTGCATATAACACCAAGTCTGTGCCTCCCCAGGGCCCTTGCACATGCTGTTCCCTCTGCCTAGAATGCTTTTCCCTGTAGGCAGTTCCCCAGCTCACTCCTTCACCCTGTGCAGGTCTCAGTTAAAGTGCCACCTCCTCAGAATGGCTTTTCCTGACCAACTTATCTTGCATAGCTCCCTCCACCATCTCTGTCTCCTCACAAGGCTTTAGGTTTCCTTCTGGCCTTTATCCCCAGCTGACACATCACAGTCATTCACTGCTCCAGGGTTGGTTTCTCTGACTAGAATGTAAGCATTGTTTGGTCCGTGCTGTGTCCCCAGGCCTTAAGCTATATGCTTAATACATTACTGTGCTGCTGAACAGGTGCTGGTGAGTTCGTTCCCTTTATCATGACCACTTTCTGTGCAGTTTATTTATGGTGACTGAAGTGGAAAGTGAGAATAGGTGATAAAAGGCAAGAGAGGAAATGGCAGAGGTGGACTGAAGAGGTTTTATCCCATGGAAAAATTATAGAGCGAATTTAATGGGTAAAGAGGAACAAATATTACTAACATGTCTTGAGCTCCTCTTTGTGCCAGGCCCCCTGCTGGCAACGCTGACATACACTACTGACACACGCGGTTTACTTTGTCTCCACGGCAGGGTAATTGCCTTTTAAGTAGAGACACTGTGCCAGAAAAGTAAAATAACTTCTCCAAGGTGACATAGCCAGTACAGCCCGTGGACAGAGTTGAGCCCTGTCAGCCTCCCAAGCCTAGTGTGTGTTTCCTACCACGTCCTGCTGACTCCCTCACTCAGTTAAAAACCTAATCTTGGAGTTCCCCGGTGGCCTAATGGTCAGGGACTCAGCATTGCCACTGCTGTGGCTCAAGTTATTGCTGTGGCTCAGGTTCAGCCTCCAGCCCAGGAACTTCTGCATGCTGGGGGCGTGGCCAAATTTTAAAAAAAATGTTTTTAATTAAAATAAAACCTGATGTTGCAACATGGATGGAACTAGAGACTCTCATACTAAATAAAGTAAGTCGGAAAGAGACCGTTGCAGCCCAGGTTCAAGCCCTGGTCTGGGAACTGAGATCCCACATCAAGCTGCTGCACACAAGGGCAAAGAAAATGCAGGAACTTAATCGCGTGACAGAGCGAAAACCACCAGTATAGGAAGAAAGCTGCATCGTGTGGCCCACAAGGCCACTCCTGAATAACCCCTGCCCCAAATGCAGAACCTAAAGGTAGTGACGAGGAAACACCAGACACACTTAAATGGAGGGACAGTCTGCAAAATAACTGGCCTGCCCTCTGCAGAGAAGTCAAAAGCACTAAAGACAGGAGAAGGTGAGAAACTCTGATCCCAAATCAAAGGAGACTAAAGTGGCAGCATCATGCAATGGCGGATCCACGAACGGAAGAGAAGAAAAGAAAAGCTGTAAAGGACACTAGTGGGATAATTAACAAAATATGACTGTGGATTAGGGATGAGATAATAGTATTGTTTCAATATTGAACTTCCTGATTATGAGAAAGGTACTACGGTCATGTAAGAGTCAGTCTTTAAGAAATGGATGCTCAAGTATATACAAATTTCTTTCAACGGAAAACAAACAAACAAACAAAAAAAAAACGTACCTGGCCTTCTTCCGGAGCAACTTCTGAGATTCGGGATAATGCACCAAAATTTCATTCAGGTCCTTCTTATCCAGAATGAAGAGGTTGGTAAACCCGTGGGCCACCACGTTAGCCGTGCGCCGGTTCCCGCCCCCAACAGCCAGCAAGCTGGGGCAGAGAAGGGAGGGAGGTGAGACCCTGCAGAGGCTGCAGCTTCGATCACACTAGCGTCTTCATTTCAGCCCTGCCTGGAGCACGCAGGTGCGAGCTTAGCCTACCCTGCACGTGTCAGCAGGTGCTAATGCTGCCCCCCCCCCAGTGGTTTCCTCAGAGCCACCAAAGGGCCCTTGAGGACATGGTCCCACCCACCGGCCACCGCCCCTTCCCCAGCCTTAGCCCTGGGCCCCCCCTTTCACCCCACTCTGACCTTATTTCTCCAAACACAGATCCAGCTTTTAGCATCACCAGCACGGACTTCCCATCTGGGCCGCCCAAGACCTGCACCTGCCCCGCCTGGATGATGTACATCTCCCGGCCTATCTCCCCCTGAAACAGAGACAAGTGTCCAAAAGCCACCGGAGAGGCAGCAGGGCTGGGCCCAGAGGCTGGTGGCACAGCGCGGAGGAACCTGGCCTGGGATCCAGCCCTCCCACTGACACGGCGTGTGGGGTGGGGACAGTCACTTCCCCTCCGGGCCTCAGCCTCCCCACCTGTGCACGGGGGGGAGTGACCGCCCCCAGGATTACGGTGGGGAGTGAGTGCTGTGATGGGAAGGCATGTGCTAGATAAACTAGGAGACCCAGGTGGCCTGTATGTGACTAGCGCCCCGTGACACACACCCAGGGAGGCCTGCGGCATATGGGAAAGCTCACGGCGGTTCACGCAGTCAGCCGACATCTGAGCCTCCCCCACATCCTACCAGGAGCCCAGAGGCATCTGTTAACTGAAATGGGAATGATACCAACTTAAAGGAGAATATCTGGAGTTCCCTTCGCGGCTCAGTAGTTAACGAATCCAACTAAGAACTATGAGGTTGTGGGTTCGATCCCTGGCCTTGCTCAGTGGGTTAAGGATCCGGCGTTGCCGTGAGCTGTGGTGTAGGTCGCAGACGCGGCTCGGATCCCATGTTGCTGTGGCTGTGGCGAAGGCCAGCTACAGCTCCTGTTAGACCCCTAGCCTGGGAACCTCCATATGCCGCGGGTGCGGCTCTAGATAAAAGGCAAAAAGACAAAAAAAAAAAAAAAGTAAGAAAGAAAAGAAATTCATGACTTTAAAAATAAATTAATTAATTAAAAAAAAAAAAGAATATCTGGTACTTTTCTGCGCCGGGCGCTGCTCTAAGTGCTTGACGTGACTGAGCTGCTCGATTCTCGTTCTCGGACGGAGGAGCTCTTTGCCCAAGGTCACAAAGTGCGGCCAAGGCAGAGCTGGGATTTGAACCTGGGCCGTCTGGTTCCAGAGCTCATGGTTCTCATGGTGGTTATGAATTGAACTGTGTCCCCCACCCCCGACCCTGCCAAAGTCACCGGCCGAAGCCCTAACCCCCAGCTCCTCAGGACGTGGCCTTGTTTGGAAAGGGGGTCCTTGCAGATGTGATCGGTTAAATCAAGAGGAGGTCATGCCGGAGCTGGGTGAGCCCCTAACCCAACGCGACCGGTGTCCTCATAAAGGGACATCTGGGCACAGAGACAGGACGATGTGAAAGACACGGGGAGAAGACCGTCATCCACAAGCCAGGACGAGAGGCCAGGGCAGATCCTCCGCTCACTGTCCTCAGAAGGAACCTACACTCGGCTCTTGAACTTCTGGCCTCCAGAACTGTGAGACAATGCATTTCTGTCACTTAGGCCATTCCATTTGTGTACTCTGTTGCAGCAGCCCTAGCAGTCTGATACGATGGTCTTAATCCCGAATTAAATCAAATGAATGAATGAATGAGCAGGTTGCTTCAGGCTGCAATCAGAAATACCCAATCTGCCAGCAACTTCCCATTTTTTTTTTTTTAATTTTTCTTTCTGGGTCACACCCATGGCATATGCAAGTTTCCAAACCAGGGATCAAACCCAAACCGGAGTTGCAACCTATGCCACAGCTGCAGCAACGTCACAGCGCAGCTCAAACCACTGCGTGGGGTCAGGGATCAAACCGATGACTCCAGAGAGACAAGCCAGATCTTTAACCCACTGCACCACAGAGGGAACTCCCCAGCACCTTCCAATCTTCACGCCCTCACAGGCCTGTGCGTCTTTAAAGGGAGAAAGACCTAGGACAGGTACGTGGCTTACACTTTTGATTCATTTGACAAACATTTCCTGGGCATCTCACACATGCGCGCCCTTAACAAAAAGGAAGAAAGTTTCATTTCCCTGTTTCAGTGTCTGATTTGACGCAGAACTGAAATGTGAGGGGTCTAAAGGGTGCACCCTCATCTCACTAGCCAGCCCCCGAAAGGTCCAGGGGTGGCCTGTGGGTGTCTCAGTGAGGCTGTCACAGAGCAAATCCCGTCAGCAGAGGGCGCCATTCACACACAGTCGCTATGTGCTCCCTTCAGCATCCCCTGCAAACTCTCCAGCAACTTGATTCACTTTCCTTCATCGGAAGGAAAGCCTGCATAGCCAACAACGATACCACCAAAAGCAAGGGCACCAATTCTGCGCCAGCCACGGTGCCAACTCTGTACGCACATCTTTTTCAATTCTCACAATCACCCCCATGAGCGAGGTACTACTGATTTCCCTACTTTACCCATGAGAAGAGTCACACTCAGAAAGGGCAAGCCACTTTCCCAAGGTTGCACAGCTAGAAAGTGGCTCCAATTTCAGACAAATAACTCTGTTGCTCCCAGATCTCTCTAGGCCTCTAAGGCTGTAGCTTTAAATTCTCAGTCACCTGGGGAGTTCCCGTCGTGGTTCAGCGGAAACGAATCCGACTAGGAACCATGAGGTTGCGGGTTCAATCCCTGGCCTCGCTCAGCGGGTTAAGGATCCGGCATTGCTGTGAGCTGTGGTATATGTCACAGACATGGTTTGGATCTGGCATTGCTGTGGCTGTGGCGTAGGCCAGTGGCTGTAGCTCCGATTAGACCCCTAGCCTGGGAACCTACATATGTCGCGGGTGCAGCCCTAAAACAACAAAAGGCAAAAAAAAAAAAAAATTCTCAGCCATCTGCAGCACCCTTGCCCCCCTTCCCCAAGCTCTCTGCTTCCAGAAACTTCACTGTTGCACAGGATACAACTCGGAGACAGGGCCCTTCTGGGGCTGGGGGTTCCTGAGTCTTACAGGGGTGGTGCTTGGTCAATATTTTCACCCCTGTACACACACTAAGCCTCCTTAACAGCTCTGAAATCCAGTTCCTATTCCTCTATCCTGACCACTCACTCACCAAGTGACCTCGGTCTCATCTTGAATCCCAAAGAATGGGAGCAGAAGGGGCCGAAGACACTGTCAGCCCTGGGACTAAAGCCCAGTGTTTCCCAGGATCAGGTGGGTGACGTAATGGAGAGAAGGGAGTCAGTGGGGCAGTGGGAGGGGCGGGGCCTGTGGCATCCCCTTGGGGCCAGCCCCTTCTCCGCTCCAGCTGACTCTATTTGGGAAAGTGGGGCTCCGTGTTAGCCGATTTTCTGTTTTCAGCCAGAAATCTGGATTTTTTTTTCTTTTGTTAGGGCCACACATGCAACATATGGAAGTTCCCAGGCAAGGGGTCACATTGGAGCTGCAGCTGTCGGCCTACGTCACAGCCGCTGCAACGCCAGATCTGAGCCACGTCTGTGGCCTATGGCACAGCTCACGGCAACACCGGATCCTTAACCCACTGAGCAGGGCCAGAGAGCGAACCTGCATCCTCATAGATACTAGTTGGATTCTTAATCCGCTGAGCCGAAGTCCAGAAATCTGAATGTTTTTCTTTGTGCCTTTTTTTTTAATTTTAGGGCTGCACCTGTGGCATGTGGAGGTTCCCAGGCTAGGGGTCCAATCAGAGGTACAGCTGCTGGCCTTTGCCACAGCCACAGCAACGTGGGATCCAAGCTGCGTCTGCAACCTACAGCACAGCTCATGGCAACGCTGGATCCTTAACCCACCGAGCGAGGCCAGGGGTCGAACCCGTAACCTCATGGTTCCTAGTCGGATTCGTTTCCACTGTGCCACGATGGGAACGCCAGAAACCTGAATTTTTATGTCACATCTTTATTTTTTTTCTGGTCACATCCATGGCATGTAGAAATTCCCAGGCCAGGAGGCCAGGGATCAAACCAGTGCCACAGCAGAGGCCCAAGCTGCTGCAGAGACAATGCCAGTTCCCTAACCTACCGCACTACAGGAGAACTCTGAAACCTTTCAATTTCTGAAGATTGGAGACTAATTCAAAAAATTATTTTAGTTTAGGCCAAAAAAAAAAAAAAACCCATAAAATGCTGAGGTTGCCTCTTACGCAAGGACCATGTTTGTGACCTCTGACCTATCCCACCCCTTCTCTAGCCCCATTTTCCTGATGGGAAAACCAAGACCCTAGAAGTAGTTCCGGCTACACAGTCAACATCCAGGCCCTCTTTAGGCTCCTCACTTTCCTTTTCTTCCTTCCTTCATTCCTTTCTTTTTACAGCCGCACCTGCAGCATTTGAAAGTTCCCAGGCTAGAGGCCAAATCTGAGCTGCATCTTTGACCTACGCCACAGCTTGTGGCAACATCGGATCCTTAACCCACTGAGCAAGGCCAGGGATCGAACTGCATCCTCACGGACACTATGTTGGGTTCTTTTTTTTTTTAATTACTCAATGAATTTTATTACATTTGTAGTTGTGTAATGATCAGTTGTACAGCGTGTCCTTCCCAAACCCCCAGCCCACTCTCCCCACCCCACCCCCAACCTGTCTCCTTTGGAAAACATAAGTTTTTCAAAGTCTGTGAGTCAGTATCTATTCTGCAAGGAAGTTCATTGCGTCCATTTTTTAGATTCACCACGTCAGGTTCTTAACCCACTGGGCCACAATAGGAACTCCTTTCACTTTCTTTTTCTGCAAAACGCGGCTCCTTATCCTGGCCCCCATAGCCCCCTGGAGAAGGAGCAGGGCCTGAGGCACATCTGAGTTTAGTGCCTGGGAGCTGGACGAAGCCTCCTTGTGCCAAACAAGCTGGAGCCTGGGGTCAATTCACCACATTCCCCACTCCCGGCAATTCCGCTCTCCCCCCACTTGCAAACCTCACTGGGCCTTCAAAGGCACTCCCTCCAACCCAGCTCTGACAGGCCGGGGGCTGTGAATCCCAGAACACACAGCAGCTGCCTTGGGCCACTCACCTTCTTGCACACGTAGTCGTTGGGCAGGTAGACAACAGAGCGAAGCCTCTTGAGCATGTCGAAGATCATCTGCCGGTCACAGCCCTAGCCGCAAGAGGAGGCCAAAGGAGCTGTTAAGAAAAAGGCATGGGCTCGGGGCCTTCCAGAGTCCCGAGGGTGGGGACCTGGGTGGGCGGTACCTGGAAGAGCGCCACTTTGCTGACGATGTCATAGTTGACGTCGATGGCGAGGTCCAGCCGCATCTTGTCGGGAAGCTGCACCATCAGCTCTGACTCGTCTGCAAACAAGACCCTGGCGAGGGTCAGAGCCACAGCCGGGCCCTTCCTTCACACACACAGGGCCAGCCCACGCTGCACTGGCTGGGCCCCCAGGCATGCCATTCCTCCACCACCTGCAAGCACCCTGGATTGGGAGGGCACCCTCTCTGCTTCCAGGCCTTTCCCAACGCTGTTCCCTCTGCTGAGAACACCCCCACTTCACTTTCCCGGCTATTTCTTTTTCTTTTTTTTTTTTTGCCTTTTTGCCTTTTCTAGGGCCACACCCGTGGCACACGGAGGTTCCCAGGCTAGGGGTCCAGTCGGAGCTGTAGACACCGGCCTACACCACAGGCACAGTCAGGCCAGATCTGAGCTGCATCTGCGACCTACACCACAGCTCACAGCAACGCCAGATCCTTAACCCACTGAGCAAGGCCAGGGATCGACCCTGCAACCTCATGGTTCCTAGTCAGATTCGTTAACCACTGAGCCATGATGGGAACTCCTTGCCTGGCTATTTCCCACCCGTCCTTCAGAACCCAGCACTCATGTCACCTCCTCCAGGAAGTCTTCCCTTGACATCCTCCCACCCAGCTATTATGTCACCAGTCCCTGTGCCATAGCACCTATCACACCCTTCATGGCAACGGTTTGCCAACGATCTGTCTTCTCCGCTCATATTGGAAGAACAGCGTTAGCACTTACTGTGTGGCAGGCACTCTTTTACAGAGTATTTTTCCAAGACGATTTCGTTAAATCTTCCCGGCAGCTCAAGAGGCACCCAATACTATAACCCACTTTACAGAGGAGGAAAGGGAGTCTCAAAGGGCAGAGATGCCCACAACCATGAGCCCAGGTGGATGGAATCAGGCCCTGTGACCTCAGAGGCTATCCTGGGAGAGCAGTGTGTCTGCCCACCGTGGGCTCTACGGTGCACAGCTGAGAGGTTGGCACGGAGTGAAGGTGGCAGCTGGAGACAGAAATGCACCCCAGGGCCCAGCCCTATGGCCCACCCACTGCACCACAATTAGCTTAGGGCTCAAAACTGGGTCTGTGCTACTCTGGGCAGGTCCGAGCCCTGTTTAGTCCTTAACATGCATCCCTGTGAAAAGGGGCCAATGTCACAAGGCCGTCCTTAGAACAAAATGAGACAGAAGTGAACTTGGAAACTGCATTGTCCACAAACCTGCTAATACTCCCAGCTCAGGAGACTGTGAGCTGCAAACGTGGCTTCTTTGAGACCAAATTAAACCCTATGGAGGTGGAGGGGGGAGCCCTATCATTTTGCTGAGGGCCCTGGGGGACTCTAAGGCACAGTGCAGTGGCCCATGAGGCCTCCAAAATGATGTCGAGGCTTCGAAAACAAAATTACTAGCTCCCCAAAATGAAAACAGGACAAAATTGAAGTCAATTAACATACACTTAGCATATTCAAATTTCACTAGGGATTCCATTTAGAATCCATGAAAACTTCACCACATTTGGAAACAGTTTATAGGTATGATACTCCCACTTTGCCAGAATTACTGAGCACACCTCATCACTGACAAGAAAGCACAAACAACAGTGAATGAAAATTGGGCATTCCCTGGTGGCCTAGCAGTTAAGGATTTGGTGTCACAGCTGTGGTGCGGATTCGATCTCTGGCCTGGGAACTTCTGTATGCCGTGGGGACAGCCCCCCAAAAAACATCGTTTCAGTCAAAACAATTTCAGAAGAGAAGTATAACGTCAAAAAAATTTAGAAAATAGGAGTTCCCGTTGTGGTGCAGGGGAAAGGAATCTGACTAGTATCCATGAGGATGCAGGTCCGACCCCTGGCCTTGCTCAGTGGGTTAAGGATCCAGCGTTGCCACGAGCTGTGGTGTAGGTTGCAGACCTGGCTCAGATCTGGCGTTGCTGTGGCTGTGGCGAAGGCCGGCAGCGCAGCGCCGATTTGACCCCTAGCGTAGAACCTTCTGTATGCCACGGGTACAGCCCTAAAACGCAAAAACCAAACAAAAAATTTAGAAAATGTATATTATCTGCATGGATGTATATGGAGAGAAAGAGAGGGGAGAGAGACAGACAGAAAGAGTCTTCCTTCCTTCCTGGTTTCAACTGCACTCCCATCTTCAAATCGAGCTGCATTTCAAGGTGAGGCAGGGCAATCAGAAGACAAGCCCCTCCAGTCTTCAGGGGTCTCCTGACGGCCCAGTGGGGGGTCACCTCCCAAGGCCTCCCTAGGTCCCGTCCCCCTCACTTAAATGCCAACAGAGGCCCCAGTACTCAGGGCCTCGGGGATGCAGGAGGAGGGCAGGGCCCAGGAAGGCAGGGCGCTGGTGAGGGGTGCCAGTGGCAGGGGTGGGGTGGCGGGTGAGGGATGTGGCCTTACCCAGCATGCCTTGGGAGTGCCAGGTGTACTCGTACCAGGTCTTGACCCGGTTCTGCACGGACCTGGGGATTTTGTAGAAGTTCATGTACTTCACTGTGCTGTCCATACAGCTGCGGTAGTAGGTCTGTCCCGCGGTGGCAGCCCCCACCACGTCTCTCATCTAGGGGGATGGGGGGTGGCCAGGAAGCCACTGGGTCAGAGTGGGGGCCAGGCTTTGGGGACACGTGTCATGGGCACATTTACTTAACACAGGGGAGGGGCGCATGCTCACGGGGTCGGGGGAGGAAATCAGGAGAAAGGGAATTCCTTGTCTATGCACAAAGCTTATGCCTCCAGTGTGGACGTGGAGGAGTGACGCTGCTGGCCCCTCGGGCGGACTCAAGTTCCAGGAGGGAATGCCTCGCTGTGGGGGCGCTGATGCTGGGGCAGGTCTGATTCTGGTACAGCGTCACCCCTTGGTGCCAGAGGCCAGTTTGACGGCAGCCTGAGGAAATATGAAGCAGGTACTGCTGCTCCCGGCAGAGCCCTCACGGTATCTCTGAGGACCCCTGGTGGTCACTTCACGCACTGACTGCAGTACGAGCGGAGCCCCCAGCGCATCGGAATGCACCAGGGGCTTCTCTCCAAGAAAACAGCCCAGATCCTCAGCCTCTGCGGAAAGCTGTTCCGCCCAGCTCTCCAGATACCTCAGAGGGGCTGACATTTCGTACGGGAAGCAGCCTCCGAGAGGAAATGGGACCTACACCGCCATCGCCACCCCTTCACGCCCGGACCCTCAGAACGCCCGGCTCCTAACTCTCAGTTCAGTGCTCTTTTCCGGGCTTTGTCTGCAAGGAACAGGCAGAGATGGTGCTGCTGGCGGCAGCGGGAGGGAGAGGGGTCCTGCAGGCGGGGGGTGGGGGTGGGGGTGGGGGTGGAAGCCAGACTGGTGACCCAGCTACCTGTCCAATCATCACCGAGAAGGCGAAGACCCCTGTGAAATAGTTCAGACCCTGGAAGACAATTTCAAAGAGTGTCTTGGGGTCGGGCAGGCCGCCAATGGTGATGAGGGTCTTCACAGCCCAGTAGTAACAGCGAATGTAACTAGGAGAGAAAAGGAAGGGACCTCAGTCGTCACAGGCCCCACCCTGAGCCTAAGTGCGGCAACGCCTCTCCGCCCGCAGCGCCCCCTGCAGCTTGTAGAGCACGTTTGCAGGTGCTGTCCGGTTTGGTGGTGGTTCTGCCCAGACCCTACACAGATGTGCCGTCATCCCCATTTACAGATGTGGAAACTGAGGCTTCCAGGGGTTGCTAGGAAGACTTGGCAGGAGGATAACCGGGGTTTTCCGGCTCCTGAAGCCTGGGCTCCCGCAGTTTCCCTCAATACATGCCAATGTCCACAGTCTTTCCTTTGCTATCTCATCATGTGGTTCGAAAACAATCTCATAATTGAAAGGCACCTCGAGGATCACCTTTCTGGACCCTCCCTCTTGCTCATCCATTTGCCAGATAGTGCAACTGAGGCCCCCATAGGGGAAGGTCACCAGCTGGCAAGTTCCAGAGCTGGGAGTGCAAACCTGATGTCATCTGCTTCTCTGAGCTGTCACCCACCACCAGCAACCGCTTGACACAGGTGCATAAACCTTCGGGAAGGGAGGTATGGGTGATGGGGTCCTACTGTCAGGTAAAAGGCATAGGAAATACCCCAAGCTTGTCTATCACAAAGCAACAAGAGCCCCTCACACACCTGTCCCTACCCGTTCATTTTTTATTTTTTCTCTCTCTCCCCCCTCCTTTTCTTTCTTTTTTTTTTTTTAAGGCTGCACATGTGGCATATGGAGGTTCCCAGGCTAGGGGTTGAATCGGAGCCACAACTGTCGGTCTACACCACAGCCACAGCATGGGATTCGAGCCACACCTTCGACTTACATCACAGCTCACAGCAACACTGGATCTTTAACCCACTGAGCAAGGCCATGGACTGAACCCACATCCTCGTGGATACTAGTCAGGTTCTTAACCCACCAAACCATAATGGGAACTCCTATTCATACCTTCAGACCAGGCCCTCCCAGAGGTCAGCAAGAGTGAGGTCAGCCGGGCCTAAACACCGGGTGATCTCAGCAGGCTTTCCTGTGCCTCCTGTCCTCCTACCAGGGCACAGGAGCTGCCCAGAGCCTGCCCTGGTGCCAGTGTCTTGATATATCCACGCTTCGGGGTCCCTACTCAGCTGGGACATGAAGAACATCATCCAGCTGACCGATCACCTGGTCTGAGAATGACCCCAAACTGGTCCCCCGCTGGGCTCCGCTCACCAGCTATTTATGCAGCATCGTGGTTAGAGTGTGGGCCCTGGAGCTGGACTGCCTGGCCTCAAACCCAGCTCCGCCACTTTCTACCCGCAAAACCTGGACACGTTACCCATCTGGCCAAGCCTCAGTGACCTTCCCCTGAAACGAGCTCGGCAAGAAAACATCCTTCACAGGGCGATCGTGAGGATGATATGAGGCGCAAAAGAGCACCCAGCACAAGGTGGACACTCAATAAGTGTCAGCTATCAGAGCCTTCACTGTCGCTGCCGCCTTCAGTGGGGGACAAGAGACTCACCTGTGTCCTCAAGAAGCTCCCTGTCTGTGGGGACAGGCAAGTCGGTGTGCAGTGAGCACTGGGAGGTGGGGAAGCAGAGGCTGTTGGAGAGCTGGGGTGGTGGGCGGCTCTGCCTCTGAATAGCTGCGAGGCCTGGGGCAGAGCTCCGGCCCCTCCATTACCTCCTGGTGCATGAAAATAACCACAGCAGCCGGGACTGCCCTGTCAATCCCCCGTCATACCAGTCCTGGCCACCAGAGGGCGAGCTAAACAGCCTTTAGAGGAACTGAGCTGAGTGCTGCCTGGACGCTGGGTGCTGTTGGGCCACCAGAAGCAAGAAGACTGATGTCCACATGGCTCCAGCTTCCCCTTCGTGGCTAGAGAAGTCAGCCGCTGGCACAGATGGCACATCTTAGGGGCCTCCTGTGTCTTCCATGCCCCTGGGCACGTGGGGACCCCTGCAGGCTGCCCCAGACTGAGCAGAAGCAAAGCAGGATAAAGAATCCAGTTCTATAGGAATTCAGGTCTTTAAGCCCCTGGCCCACAGCAGGCAGCAGAGAAAGGGTCACCACTTTGAAGTTATTATTACAGTTAATATTGACCTCCTGGAGGGGCCGTTCTTCACTACTCTGCTTTTGCATATCTCAGGGTTCCCTGTAGGATTTCCTTTTGAAAAGGATATCACAGCCAGGAAAGCGGGCCTGGGCCCTGCAGAGCAGCAAGAGCTCCCAAGGGACCCGCGGAGGGAAGTCCCAGGTGGCCAGCCCGTTCCCTCTTGTCCTGCCTGGCCTGCCATTGCTCCCAGACCTGCCCGTAACGGGTGCCAGCCCCAGCCCTGGGTCGTGGGTTCTTACCCTGTTGGGACACAAACCTCTGTGAGAATCTATGGGAAGTGAGGAAGCTTCTCCTTAGAAAAGCCAGAATGTTCCCCAAATTCAGTTCCAATTTCAAGTGGGGTTTGTGACCCCCCTTAAATCTCTGGACCCCAGGTTAGGAGTCCCTTTCCTGGTGTGCTGGCTGCCCGCTAAGAATGGCCACAGCTAGGAAGTGGGCTCACTGGCTCCTGTCCAGGCACGGACTGGACATGCTACACACAGTTTATTATTTTGCACAAGGAATTTGATTTTTTGGTTTCTTTGTTTTTCTTCTTTTTAGGACTGAACCCAAGATATATGGAAGTTCCCAGTTACGGGTTGAATCAGAGCCAAAGCCACCAGCCTATACCAGTCACAGCCACAATGCATCAGAGCCGCCTCTGTGATCTTCTTGAGGCTGGATCCTTAACCTACTGAAAGAGGCCAGGGATCGAACCTGCATCCTCATGGATACTAGCTGTGTTCTTAACCCACCGAACCACAACGGGAACTCCTTACAAGGAATTTGAATGTAATCCTACTTACTTTGCAGATGAGAAAATTGAGTTTCAGAAAGGGTAAGGGCCTTACCCAAGGTCACAGAGCAATGTTTAATAGATAGCTTCTGTTCTTCTCTTGGCATAGAAGGGGCCTTAGAGTGCTCTCTTTGCCCCCTTGTGAGGGGACAAACGAATGAATGAGTGAACAGTCTAGTCATGGGCTCAGGAGCAGGGCTGTGGATGGGTTCATCCAAGGGGAAGAGGGAGCAGGGCCGGGGATGGTGTGGGGGTGCAGGACTCTGACCCGCTCCCCGGCACACACTCCACCCCACAGCGGATGTCAGGGTTCCTCCGCTGCCTGCCTGGGCTCCCCTAGACCTGGACTCTCTAGGAGAGCCCTGCTCAGGCCACAAGCCCATTGCGGAAGGCAATAGCCGTGGCCCCTATGGCTGACTCTGGGGCATCTGCCCTGAGGGGTGTTCTGGATCAACAACTACTCTACAGAGAAGCCACCCTGGACGCGAGTGCCTGCCTGTTGTAGCACCTACTGGAAGCGAGTGTGTGGAGGAGGTCAACATGTTGACCGCTGGACTGAGGGCATTTTGTGCCACTAGTGGGCACTGCCCAGGGCCTGCCTGAGGGGCCTCCCCGACCCCTGGACACTTCCTCTGTCTCTTTGTCACTGCAGCTGATCGAGTGCCCACTATGGCCTGGCACTGGACCCCTGACCCAGATGCAGCCAATCCTCAGTTACCGCCTCAAGGTTGGGGCCCATTATCAGCCCCATCGGGCAGATCAGAAAACTGAGGCTCGGAGCTCCCGTCGTGGCGCAGCGGTTAACGCATCCGACTAGGAACCACGAGGTTGCGTGTTCGATCCCTGACCTTGCTCAGTGGGTTAACGATCCTGCATTGCCGTGAGCTGTGGTGTAGGCTGCAGACGCAGTTCGGATCTGGCATTGCTGTGGCTGTGGTGTAGCCCGGCGGCTACAGCTCTGATTAGACCCCTAGCCTGGGAACCTCCATATGCCGCAGGTGCAGCCCTAAAAAGCAAAAAAGAAAAAACAAAGAATAGAAAACTGAGGCTCAGACAAGAGAAGTGACCTGTCCACTGCTAGCAGCTGGCGGTGCCAGGAGTCACCCCCTAGGCTCCTGTTTCTAAAGTTTGTGCTCTGACTCCCCACGCTCATCCCTGACCTTGACCCCAGGTGTTTGTCTCCTTCCCACACTGTCTTCCACCCCCGTCATCACACAAACCCTATCTTGGGTGTTTTTGTTTTGTTTTGTTTGCTTTTTAGGGCCACACCTGAGGCATATGGAGGTTCCCAGGCTAGGCACACCACAGCCACAGCAACGCCAGATCTGAGCTGTTTCTGCGAACTGTACCACAGCTCATGGCAATGTGGGATCCTTAACCCACTGAGCAAAGGCAGGGATTGAACATATTGGATGCTAGACATATTAGTTTCTGCTGAGCCATGATGGGAACTCCTCTCTGTACTTTCCAATCCACTTTTCTATAAACCTAAATCTGCTCTCAAAATAGTCTATTAATTAAAATAATACCTTTAAAAAAAAACTGCATAAAAAGTTCATGCCTGTGGCCCTGCCAATCCCCTTCAGGAATTTATCAGGAGGAAACTGTCAGATCAGAAGACGAAGATTCCTAGCCGCAGATGCTCCCCTCAGCATCACGTGTTGTGGTGAAAAACTAGACATATCTCAAGTGGCCAATGATGAGGAAGTGGTTACATAAATGTTGCTACCTCTGTGTAGCAGGCATAAATAGCACGGTTTTTAGAAATTTGCTGATGGAGGAAGTTCCCACTGTGGCTCACTGGGTTATGTACCTGACTAGTACCCATGAGGGTTCAGGTTCAATCCCTGGCCTTGCTCAGTGATCAGTGAATTAAGGACCTGGCCTTACTGTGGCGTAGGCCAAGAGCTCCAGATCTGATTCAACTCCTATCCTGGGAAGGTCTATATGCTGCAGGTGTAGCCCTAAAAAGCAAAAACAAACCAAAACAAAAAATTTGCAGACGGAAACACATGCACAGTATCATATAACTCTATTTCCTTGTTGGTGGCAAATTTTTCCACATTTTCACATTTCTAAAATTGGGATTATCTTACAACCCATGTGTACATTTAGTGTAATATTTTTTTTTCCAAAAAACTGTATTGACTCAATAATGTATCACGTAATTAACTGCATCTTAGGCTCAAAGAAATAGAATATGCTCCTGATCTTTCTTTCATAATCAAAATGCATATAGGTATATAAAGGAACAGTGAAAAAGAAACTTTTGCTGGTTCCCTATTGCCTAGGGCAGTGCTATCGAATAAAAAGATGATGTAATCCACACGTGAAATTTATAATTTTTGAGTAGCTGCATTTCCGAAAAGCATAAAGAAACAGGTGAAATGAATTTTTTTGTCTTTTTTGCCTTTTCTAGGGCCACACTCGCAGCATATGGAGGTTCCTAGGCTAGGGGTCTAATCAGAGCTGTAGCCGCCGGCTGATGCCACAGCCACAGCAATGCAGGATCCGAGCTGCGTCTGCGACCTACACCACAGCTCACGGCAACACCGGATCCTTGACCCACTGAGCAAGGCCTGGGATCGAACCCGCAACCTCATGGTTCCTAGTCGGATTCGTTAACCACTGAGCCACGACGGGAACTCCTGAAATGAATTTTAACAATGTGTATTTGTTAACCCAAAATACCAAACTTAATATATCGACATGTAACCAATATGTTAAAAATTAGTAATAAGATGGTCTATATGTTTTCTTCCTGTCTTCCAAATCCTGTGTGTTCTCGACACCTGCAGCGTATTTCAGTGGCCTTTGCACTTCTAGTGCCGGGCAGCAGCCCGCTGCGAACAGGGGCTGAGATAATGGCTTGGACGCCTCAGAGGAGAGGCCGCTGGCCCCTCCTCCCTCACCAGGTTCTTCCCCACACCCTCCGGCCGCACGGGGCTGCCCCCAGCTCCGCGACCCACTATTTTGCAGTTCCACACCTTTCTTCACGCTGTACCCACCCCACCCCTGCCCCCAGGATTCTCTGCCCTTTCTCTCCACCTACCAAGGCCAAGATTAAACTTAACTTTTCAGAACTGACCTGCCCACACCCCCTCCCCACCCCTCCACAGCACTGGGCATTTAAGACTCTGTAGCCACACTGCCTGGGTTCAAATCCCAGCGAACTTATGACCTGTGCAGCCTGGGGGAGTCACTTCACATCTGTTACTTCATCTAGGAAATGGGAATGATGATATCTGTCTCTGTGACTGTTGGGAGATTAAGTTACTGTTAAGTTCTTAGATCAAGGCTGATTTGCTATGTTTCTCCTCTGCCTGCTGCTATTTTTTGGCTCTTTTGCTTTTTAGGGCCGCACCTGTGGCATATGGAAGTCCTGGGCTAGGGGTGGAATTGGAACTGCAGCTGCCAGCCTGCACCACAGTCAAAGCAACATCAGATCCCACGTCTGTGACCTACACCACAGCTCACGGTAATGCTTGATCCTTAACCCACTGAGCGAGGCCAGGGATCAAACCTGCATCCTCATGGATACTAGTCGGGTTCATTACTGCTGAGCCAGGACAAGAACTGCTGCTGCTGTTGTTATCATGGCCAGCAGCAGCAGCAGCATTTGAGCATGGCTCACAATGTGTGGCAGCTTTCCAGACTGGCAAGTAGATTTCACCTCGCTGGCCAGCTCCCCCACAGCCAGCGATGCCCAGGAGGCTGAGGTGAGCAGTATTCTCTGGCCTCCTTCCCACTTGGCCACGCCCACGGGGTAGAGGCGTGGACGCGCGTGTGCGTTGAACTGTCCAACTCCGCTAGACTTTGGGACGCTGGACGGCTCTTTCCAGCGGGTCATCTGTGCCCCTCTGCCTGGCATGTGACAGGTGCTCAGGAAATGTTAGGTTAGTGAGGATAAGGAGCCTTGGACTTCACCTTATCGTGGCAGTGATCCATGGGAATAAGGTGGCCTCCACAATGCAACGTGGCGCCAGCGGGACTCCTTTCCAGGAGGCGTAGTACTGTGAATTATTAAGACCCGGGAGCAAGACTATGGCTCACCTGTTTCCTACGCCGTCGTAAACCCAGTGAGTGGAGCCCAGGCCCTCGTAGGCCGACGCCCAGTAATACAGGCATGAGTTCAAGTGTAAACTGTAGAGCAGGTAGGCTGTGGTCCTGATGACCCTGCAGGAGGAGGCAAGGCATGAACACAGTAGCAGAAAGGGCGGCAGTGACATCTCCCCCCAGGGGTCGGGACTGCAGGGAACGGGCCACCTCCGCGGTACCCACCTCAGAGACCCCCGTGGAGCCTTACAGCCCTGCCCCGCGGCCTGGTGGGATGGACACTTGGCCAATGGGAACCAGCCAGTGACTGGACTGGGCCAACCACGGCTCTTCTGAGACACTGTCGGTTAGGAGTGGTGATGCTTTTTTTCTTTTTTCTTTTTGCCCTTTTAGGGCCGCACCCGCGGCATATGCAGGTTCCCAGGCTAGGGGTCTAATCCGAGTTGTAGCCGCCGGCCTACGCCACAACTCACGGCAACACCAGATCCTTAACCCACTGGGCAAGGCCAGGGATCGAACCCACAACCTCACGGTTTCTAGTCGGATTCGTTTCCACTGAGCCACAACGGGAACTCCCAGGAGTGATGATGCTTGAACAGCAAGTTGTCAAAGGCTGGGTGCTGGAATTGGCCCAGAGCTACTGTGTGCAGACACCTCTGGGGAAGTGGAGGGGCTAGGGATGGGGGTGGGGCGCATCCGTGCAGAGGGACAAAGAAGGGACAGAGGCACACAGGGAAGCGCCGCTCTGTGAGAGACGTGGAGGGGACCTCTGGCCTCAATCCTGGCCTGGCTGGTCTGGCCTGGCCACCCGCAAGACAGCCCACCATGTCTTTACAGCCGCTGCCCCTGTGCTTGAGCGGCCTGGGGTGTGGGGGTCAGTTCCCCGAGCTGAGATCAAACTGAGGCCCAGCTCCCTGGAAACGCAGGGCTGCCGTGCGCTCAGCCTGTGTGCACCCTCCTCACAATTGGGGGAAACAGGACATTCCTGGTTCTCAAAAAAACAAACATCCCTTTGCAGAAGGGCCAGGAAGAGGCCGGTCTTCCGGTGGGCGGCAGTGGTGAGGGGGCCGCGGGGCCAGGAGAGGTGAAAGGGGAAGTGACGGGGATGGAGGATGTCTTACTCCGTTCTTGCTGCAAATACCCTGGGACGTGTGCATGTGTGTGTGCATGTGTGTGTGCATGTGCGTGCTTGTGTGTGTATATGTGTACACTTGTATGTGCATGTGTGTATGCATGTGTGTGCGTGTGCGTGCTTGTGCACGTGTGCTTGTGTGGTGTGCGTGTGTGCTTGTTTGTGTGCATGTGCGCGCACGTGTGTGTACATTTGTGTGTGCATGTGTGTGCTAGTGTGTGTGTGCGTGTGCAGAGACCTCACCTGTAAACGTAGGCTTTGCTGAGGATGGATTCCAGGCGGTTGTTGAACTCGAAGAAGGCCATGTACTGGGAGGAAGAACAAGGCATCAGGGGCCGCCTGCTGTCGGTGGAGCGGATGCCGCCCTCACAGCCCGGCCCTTCCCCACAGCTGCCAGGACTGAGGGTTCTGTCTGCAGACCCCTGCAGGAGGGGCTTAGAGAGTGAACATTCAAAATGGGAGGTCCTAAGCCCCCTGAGGGGTGGGGACCCAAGCCCCACTGATGAATGTGATGGAGACCCCGGCCCCTCTTCCCTGGAACTTACCTATAATCATGTGTTCACCGTGTGCACATAATTTCAGGGGATTCCTAGATCTTTCCAATCCTTTTCCCCCCCTCTTTTGGTCACACTGGTGGCAGGAGGAAGTTCCTGGGCCAGGGATGGAAACCACGCCGCAGCAGTGACAACACCGAATCCTTAACTCACTGTGCCACCAGGGAACTCCCTAGGCCCTCTGAATCCTATCATGAAACTTTTAAGGTACATGCAGCCCAGGTTAAAGACCCTGTTTTCGATGTTTACTTATAAAGACAATGATTATATAAAGAAGCAGCATCCCCAACGTCCCCCACTGATCTCCTTCAAAGGCTTATTTATAGTATTTTACTTATAATAAAAGTATAAGAGGAGTTTCCATGGTGGCTCGGCGGAAACAAATCTAACTAGTATCCATGAGGACACAGGTTTGATCCCTGGCCTCCCTCAGCGGGTTAAGGATCCCGCATTGCTGTGAGCTGCAGTGTAGGTCGCAGACATGGCTCGGATCCCACGTGGCTGTGGCTGTGGCGTAGGCTGGCAGCTACAGCTCTGATTCGACCCCTAGCCTGGGAACCTCCACGTGCCACGGATGCAGCCCAAAAAAGACAAAAAAAAAATTTTTTTAAAGTATAACTGCTATTTACTGAGCCCCTTGTATGTGGCACCTTATACACATTACCCAGGTGCTTCTTTACATGTTAGTTACGTGTTATCATTCTCCTTTTACAGAGAGGAAACTGGCACTCAGGGACACACAGCTGCTAAGTGAGAGTCAGGGTCTGAACCCAGATCAGACTCGAAACTGCAAGCTCTTTCCCTGTCATCATACTTCCCTCTAGATCTCCGGACACATGTTGTTTGACTTTTGAAAATAACATTGAGCCACACTCACTGTCATCCAAGTGTTCATTCTGATTTCCATCTGGAGTTTGCATTGGATGAAGAAAGACCTTGGACTTGGACCCTAACCTTGGATGCACGGAGCTGCATCCTCGGAGTCCTGCTTAATGTTAGGTGCATGAGTTACATTCACCACCACCATGGAACCAAGCTATGGATCCCACCTGTGCATCTGGGGTAAAACGTGGGCTGTGCATCCAACCCTCCCCACTCTGACGTTTGGCTCTAAAGCAACTAAAGAGCCCCGGGAGGCTGGCATGTATCAGAAAAGACTGGCGCCATGTCCAGTTTCCCTCTTCCTCTGGGCAGCCAGGAAGCTTGCGAGCAGCTTTCATGTTGAATTCTAGCAAGATGTGCTTTCTTTTCATTGGGGTCCTTGCATTCTTCCCATTTTCCTCTGCCCTGTTTCTCGAGGTTATTAAAGTTATTGTGTTTGTCTCTTTTGTAAATTCCCCTGTAACCACTTTGGGGGAAAGGCATCAGATATCATGTAAGGAGAAAGATGAATTTAATTGGCCTGCCAGAAAAATCTGTTGAGGGGTTCCTGAGTGCTCTGATCAGCTGTCCACTCCGGTCACATTAAAGGACGTTGCCAGGTCTCCACTCTACACTGTGTCACCCTCAATGGGACACTGGCTCTGCCCCAGTGACAGGAGCACTAGCCACACCAATGATGAAACAGGTGTCAGGTTCCCATTTAAATCCATCCGGGGCACTTCCTGGCTCCTGTGACCTTGGGCTAGTCACCCAAGTTTCCAAGCCTCAGTTTCCTATCTTTTAGATGGAGACCATTATAAAGCAGAAGTTCCTCTATTGCATCTCTATAGTTACTGAAAATAGACAGTGGAGACAGACTGCCTGGGTTCAAACCCAGACTCTACTCCTTCCTTCCTGTGTGACCTTGGGCAGGTTACTTAATCTCTCTGTGCCTCAGGCATCTCATTTATGATATGCTGACACTAACAACACTCATCTCATGGGGCTGAGGAGTAAGCACTTGTAAAGCTTCCAGAACTTCTAATATATCCTGACAGCTAACATACAGCACCACTAAGAAACACTAACAATCATAAGGAATTTCCCACCACCTCCTGGGGCCCCACTTTCTGCTGCCTCCCCAGTGCTGCCCGGGACAAACACTTGGACGCCAGTACGGGTGCAGAGGGCAGAGGGGCTGAAGGCCTGGGATGGTCTTACCTTCAAACAGCGGGGCAAGCGCAGGAGAGGATTCACACCGAATTTCAAGTAGAGAAAGTCCAAGGGCAGGAGGCAGAGCATGTCCATCTGCAAGGCCAGCAGGACACCACAGGGTGTAAAACAGGAAACCCCGGGTCGTGGGATGGGCTAAGTGGCAGGTGTTTCCACCTCCAGTGGAAAAGCGAGGTTGCAACGCCCCTGGGGAGATATCCCATCAACAACCCTCTGTTTGGCTCCAGCCCAGGCCGGTCCTGGTGGGGACCACACCACACTGGCTCCAAAGCATCCAGGGGCCCCAGAGAATCACCTCCCGAGACCCCCCCCCCCAGGACACACCTTAAAGCGCTGGGACTTCAGGTAGTTGTCGCGCATCTCCTTCTTGTCCGTCTGGAATAAAACAAGTAATGACCGTGAAGTGGCCTGGGAGCTTAATCCCTGACCCCAGCTGAGCAGCGACGGACCTCCCCGCAGAGCCTCCGCCTTCCCGTCAGAGTAAGAGCCCCACGGACACGGGGCTGAAAGGAACGGTGGAACTTCGGTTGAAAGCCTCACAGTCTACAGCTGGGTCTACGGACAGGGGGGTCAGGTTCCCAGGGCTGGGGGGGGTGTTGTCCAAGGTCACTCAGCTCCATTCTGACTTCTTGGATGGAAGGCAAGGACATTGAGCTTATTTTCCCCACACACCGACCGTGCCTGGACCGTCTGCCACCTCCTTCCCTGAGGAGCTGGCGCTGCTCTGCTCAGACTGGGAAAGAGGTTGCCCGGGGAATTCTGTTTCCTCTAAATGATTTTTTTTTTTTTTAACTTTTTGGTTTTTAGGGCTGTGTCCACAGCATATGGAGGTCCCCGGGCTAGGGGTCCAACTGGAGCTGTAGCTTCCGGCCTACACCACAGCCACACCAGATCCAAGCTATGTCTACAACCTACACCACAGCTCACAGCAACGCTAGATCACTGAACCCACTGAGTGAGGCCAGGGATCGAACCTACGTCCTCATGGATGCTAGTCAGATTCCTTAACCACTGAGCCATGATGGGAACGCCTAAATGACTATTATTATTATTATTGTTGTTGTTGCTGTTGCTGTTATTGTCTTTTTAGGGCCGCATCCGCGGCATATGGAGGTTCCCAGGCTAGGGGTCTAATCGGAGCTACAGCTGCCGGCCTTCGCCACAGCCACAGCAACGCCAGATCCAAGTCGTGTCTGCGAACTACACCACAGCTCACAGCAACGCCGGATCCTTAACCCACTGAGCAAGGCCAGGGATTGAACCTGCAACCTCACCGGAACCCGTAAACAGTTCCTAGTCAGATTCATTTCCACTGCGCCACAATGGCAACTCCCCCTAAACTGTTTTAGAGGCACAACCTCAACTCCTCTGCACACAGTGGAGGCGGTTCTGCCGGCACGGAATCTTGAAAAGTGACCTGCACAGGGAGGTGGGACCCTGCCAAGTCACAGTCAGGACTTGTTTCCTCTCCAGTAAGTGCACCAGAGCACGGAATCCCCATCTGGTCCAAGTAGCGTGCTTTCCGCAGACTCCCCTGGACATGACGACTGTGTGCTGGGCCCCCTGCACACATCGCCTCTGGGACTCCTCACAGCCATGGTGTGAGACGAGCAATTACTACCCCCATTTTACAGATGAGGAAGGTGAGGCTCTAAGAGGCGATATGATAGAGCTGAGATTTGAACCACATCTGCCTGCTCTAAAGGCCATTCTGTGGACCACTTCTCCATCTCTAATTCCATCAGGTGGGCCAGGAACAATTTCGCCTTTGGCAAGATCTGATGTGTAATTTTTTTTCTTTTCCTTTTTAGGGCCGCACCCACGGCATATGGAGGTTCCCAGGCCAGGGGTCAAATCGGAGCTACAGATGCCGGCCTACACCACAGACACAGCACTGCAGGATCCGAGCCGCATCTGCAACCTGCACCACAGCTCAAGGCAACACTGGATCCCTGACACATTGAGCGAGCCCAGGGACCAAACCCAAATCCTCATGGATACTATTCGGGTTCTTAACCCACTGAGTCACAGCGGGAACTCCTGATATGCAACTGGAATGTATCACAGATATGTGAAACAAGCACCCAGCTGCCGAGCAACCACAGGCGCCAGCCCTGAGGTTTCCTTGTTCATTCGTCCTGCTGCCCATCGCAGCGTCAGGGCTCCGCCTCCCGCAGGCCCCGGCTGCAGGGCCTGCCCCCGCCCCGCCACCTGTCTGTGACTCACAATGATGTCCCCGCCTCTGACAAACTGCAGGCGCAGCTGGAACACGGTGATGTCCAGGAGGTAGATGAGGTCGCACAGATAATCCATCAGCAGCCAGAGGTGGATGTTGTCCGGCGTCTGGTAGGGGAAGGCCCAGCGCACGGGGATCAGCCAGCAGTTCCAGTTCCAGGCCAGCACCACGAAGAACAGCCACAGGATGTACATCAGGTCTGGAGGGACGGGACGGGCAGGGTGTGCTAGGCGCTCAGCTGGGCTCAGGCCTGGAGTGTTCTTCCCCCCCTTGTCTGTCTGCACTTTCCTATAAGCACTGCATGCGGCTCTTCCATAACTTGGGGGGGGGGGGACATGTAAAACTGTCTTCACTATTAAAGGCAGGGAGAGCCTTCATAAACTGTAAAGTGCTGTGCACATATAAAGGGTTGTTATTCCTAAAGAACAGAAAATGGGTTAAAGGACAAGTGAGAGGGAATTCACTTTAGAATGAACTCTCCCATTTCTTTTTCTTTCTTTTTTTTCTTTTTTTGCTTTTTAGGGCCACACCCGCAGCATATGGAGGTTCCCAGGCTAGGGGTCCAATCGGAACTGTAGCTGCTGACCTTCGCCACAGCCACAGCAACGCGGGATCCGAGCTGTGTCTGCGACCTACACCACAGCTCACGGCAACACCGGATCCTTAACCCACTGAGCAAGGCCAGGGATCGAACCCACAACCTCATGGTTCCTAGTCGGATTCGTTCAGCACTGAGCCACGACGGGAACTCTGAACTCTCCCATTTCTAACTAGAGCAGCATCTCTGAGAAGGAACTGGCAAGAGCAGAGTAGAAAAAAGACTTGGCCAAGTGTCAGGAGTGCTGGGTCTGCCACTGACTAGGTGTGTCTTTAGGCCAGTTAACCCCTGTATGCCTTAGTTTCCTTGTCTATGAAATGGGTGTGATCTTTTTTCCCGCTTTTCTTTTAGGGCCACGTGTATGGCATATGGAAGTTCCCAAGCTAGGAGCTGAACTGGACCTATAGCTCCTACAGGCCACAGCCACAACCACGTCAGATCCAAGCTGCATCTATGACCTACACTGCAGCTTATGGCAAAGCCAGATCCCCAACCCACTGAGGGCGGTCAGGGATCGAACCCGCATCCTCATGGATGTGAGTCAGGTTCATTTCCGCTGAGCCACAACGGGAACTCTGGGTGTGATCTTCTGTTCCTAGTTCAGGGGCTTCTGCTTGTTTGGGGCCCACCCTCGCTCCCCCCCACCCCCATCCCCCTGCCCTCTCATACGACGTGGTGGCGATACCCACTGCCCTTTCAGGACTCACTGGTCAGTGGGTCGATGCTCTGGGGAAACTGATACTTCTTCCAGGGGCGGCGTTTGAACTTGCAGCAGAGCATTTCGCAGTAGTGTTCCTCCTCCGCCTGCCCTGCCCCGGCTGGCTTCACCTCTGGGGCTGGCTCCGGGGCTTTCTTGGCTGGGGCTATAGGATGACACAGGCGACCCTTTGACCGTGCCCTGAGGCTCTTGTGGAGAACGCCAAGAGAAAGCTCCCAACTGCAAACTCTGGAACTGGAGCCGAGGGACCCTGGCACCACCCCAGAACTTACAGCAAGCTCTGTGCTCTCCTGCCGCACTCCCCGCCCTGCCCCCCGCTCCCCAGTCCTCTTGAAAGCAACCTGGGCACCTGACCCCAAACTCTTACCAGCTACCAATCTGGGACCACTTCTCGGGAGCTGCCTAAAATGAGCTGTTTCTGGGCAAGTCGGATGTTTCAGCTGAGGGTCCGTGTGTGCGCCCGTGTTTGGACCCCTTGGGTGTCTCTGGAGGGCTAGGGGCACTGGTACCCAGGCCTTCCACCCCCCACCCCCAGGGCCAGAAGTCAGGGAAACGGTGCTCTCGGTTTTTCAGAGCAGGAATCTCAGCTTTTCCATCTCTTAAACAGGACGCTGAAGACGTGGAATGGGATCACAGCCTTCCTGTGATCGCCTCTGATGATGCTGGCGGTGACCTAGGAGCTGGCTCTTATAGATTCAATACAGCTATGTTTCTAGCTTCAGGATGATGAGGTCAGGCTCTGCTAGGTCCACTGGTGGCACCATAAGATCTAAGGCACAGCCCTTCTTTGGAAAGACCTAGAAAACCTCCTGGGGATGAGAGCATAGTTCTTATTTCCTCCTGGCATTTTGAAACCAGGAAATTTTCAGGTAGCCCCATAAGAATATTGCAACTGAGGCCTCTGAAAAAATAAGACTGTGTGGTTCGAGAGTGGGTTATGGACACAATTTGAGTACAGGACCATGAGACATACCCCAGGGTGGACCACCGGCCTGCCAGTGCGCAAGGGGCAGAGGGTGGGAGGAGAGAGCCAGGTACCACTGGATCACTGTCAGAACTTTGACCTTCTTTCCTCCCCTGAACCTGTACTGCTAAACCTGGACGTAAGGGACCCCCAAATTCCAGAGGGTGGAGATCTGGGCTTCTCTCCAGCTCCCCAACCATTACCTTGGGGCCACCCTGTCCACCCCAGGTCGGATGGACCATCCCCAGCTCTGGACTCACAGGGCTTGGGGCTCTCCTCATCAGAGGTGACATCAGGGTCAATGAGCTTTTCCTTCACCTTCTCCGTCCGCTCCTTGAAAAGCTTCACCAGTTCCTGGAGCCGGTCGTTGATGATGGCACTGTTCTGGCTGGCGGTAGAAGCTGCGCGGTCCTGGTCCCTGTGGAAATGCCACCCAGAGCTGAGCAGGCTGCGTGGGAAGGGACCCCTGTGCTCCCAGCCAGGGCTGGATCTCCAACCCACCTGGCCTGAGAGGGTGAATCCTGCTCAGTCCCCTTTTTTTTTTTTTTGGCTTTTTAGGGCCGCACCCTCGGCATATGGAGGTTCCCAGGCTTGGGGTCTAATCAGAGCTGTAGCCGCCAGCCTATACCACAGCCACAGCAATGCCAGGTCCGAGCCGCGTCTGCAATCCACACCACAGCTCATGGGAACGCCGGATCATCAACCCACTGAGCAATGCCAGGGATCGAACCCGCAACCTCATGGTTCCTAGTCGGATTCGTTTCCACTGCGCCACAGCAGGAACTCCCTGCCAAGTCTCCTGCCATCAAAACCTCAAACCCACTTTAATATCTCCTGGGAGGAAACTCAGTCTGGGAATGACTAGCTTTCAGAAATTGTACCGTGCAGGCTCTGTAAAATGATGGACAGTGAAAAACACTGGGAGGAAAGACCTTTGAGTCCTGAGGTCACTCCAAGAGCTGTGGCTGGGGAGGAGGGGAGGATGTCAGGCCAGAGCCAGGGCTGGGGTGTGCACTGTCACTAGCCTGCATAGACACTTCAGGAAAACATCTCCCATTGGCCCAGCCCTTGGGACAGTGAGATGTCAGAGAAAACAGGTCCCAGCGCCTTCACAGTGGCCTCTAAACATATTGCACAGAGCAGCTGCATCAGAATCCCCTGGGCAGTCAGTCTGCAGTTAATCCATGCAAAGTGTTGCATTCAGAATGGAGAAACAATGGGGTCCCACTGTACAGCACAGGGAACTGTATCCAAACTCTTGGTTTAGAAGGTGATGGAAAATAGTACAGAAAAAAAAAAAAAGTACATATATGTGTGACTGGTTCACTTTGCTATAGAACAGAAGTTGAAGGAACACTGTAAATCAACTATACTTTAATGAAATTATTTTTTACAAAAAGAACACCTGGGGAGCTTACAAAGATGTGGCTTCCCCAGGGCCCACCCTCTGTGGTTGTGGACACAGTGGAGCCCAGAGTCCAAGCCCCTCCTGCAGATGAGATCGTACAGGACTCCTGGGCCAGCCAGAAGCAGCCGGGGCAGGAGACCCAGCTCAGCCTTCCTGCGTGGAAGCCACTGTGGGGAAGGCTCTAAAAACATCCCCGCTCCCCTAACTCACCTCCCTTTGCTCACCCAGACCTCTGACCCCCTGAGACTCCCAGAGGTGGCCCCCACTTACTCAGTGCCCTGTGGGCTGGTGGGGTCTGACCAGGCGACCACGGGAGACACAGCTGGTGACAGCACCTTGAGCTCTTCAGCCTCATCATCTGGGGAGGGCAGGCTCTTCCTGCGAGAGCACAGACACAGAAGGG
Source organism: Catagonus wagneri (assembly GCA_004024745.2). NCBI lineage: Eukaryota > Metazoa > Chordata > Mammalia > Artiodactyla > Tayassuidae > Catagonus > Catagonus wagneri. The sequence continues at coordinate 6,320,091 of PVHT020000180.1, forward strand.
GCCTTCAGGGGGCGGCGACCTCGGCGGGGGTGTGGGGGGCGAGTCAGCTCGGAGCCCACCCAGAGCGAATCCGGGCTGGGAGGAGGGGAAAGAGGATGGCGCTGCCAAAGGGACCTCGTGCGCCTGCAGGGAAACAGAAAGGGAGAGGGGGACACATCCACCCCCTGACCTCCGTCTCCGCGTCCATTGAACGGCCTGGCAAAAAAGTAACAGCACTGACCTGGTATCGGGCAAAACTGAGTTTGCACCCCTGCCCTGCCTCTTTCCAATGCGCAGCCTTGGCAAGTTGCTTAAACTCTCTCGGCCGCCTCAGTTTCCCCCTCTGTACAGTGGGGCTAAGTCTACCCAACTCAGTGAGGGACTTAGGGCTCAGCTGGGTCTTGTTTTAAACATCCTTCTCTCTTCTTCTTCCCAGACTGAGGGCCCTGCCCGCCCCGAATCACCCGCGTCCCGCTCTGTCACACTCACACCACCGTTCCAGCAGCCAGAGAAGGTGTGCAGGCTCACAATCCGCCTGTTAACCCTCCTGGCAGCTCAGCCTCCCTCCGTTCGTGGATGTGCCCCTGGCTGGGAAAGTTTACACCCGTGAGCCGTAGAGTCTGGTCCCCCGCTCACGGTGTGACCTGGGTCAGGCCCCATCGCTTCCTGGAGCTGCCGCTTCCCCGTGTGAAGAATGAAGACTGTGTTATCCCCGGGGTCCCCGTCATTCAGTCCACATCTGCCGCGGAGCGCTGCGTTTGGAACCGTGGAGACTCGGCTGACGGCATCCAGGTCTGAACCCACCTGGTGCCCTTCCCACCTTCACTCACCGGGACGCAGGAGTCCAGCATCAGGGCTTCTAGAGCACACAGCCGGAGGGACGTACGGCATGCGCTTTATCCAGAAGGTTCTGAAACTATCCTATTACCTGCTGCCAACTCGCCTACGATGGCAAAACTTATGCGTTCACATCTTTCACATTCTAATTAAAACGATGGCCACACACAAGAAGACCGGGACAAAAGAAATCTCGTATGTGGGGCTTAAACTCAGTCCCCCTGCACCCAGCCCGGTGCTCTGTCCAGGCCTGGAGGGGACCCAGAGTGTGGAACTGAGTCAGCAGCACCGCCTGCGCCTGGCCCTGTGCTAAGCACCTCACATACAGCAGCTTGCTGCACTTTCACAACAATCCTAGCAGACAGGTTCTCGTTTATCACCACATTATAATGGAGGAGATGGAGGCCTAGGAAGGCTAAATGTCTTGCTGTAAGCCTCGCATCTGCAAAGTGGTAAGCTGGGATCCACGCCAAACCACAGCCTCGCGCTGTGAGAAGGGCCTTGCCCACGCGCCCCTCTGCCCCTCTGGTGACCTTCTGGCTCCCAGCAGTTGCCCTCAGTGCTCATTCCATCCCTGACCACAGGCAGCCTCACCGGCCTTTCACGTCACGCAGCAGAATTCCTTCTTGGGGCCCACCTCAGGCACAGGCTTGCTCATTTTCTCAAGGTCACGTTCTCCTTAGCACTCTGTGGAACGCTCTTATTTGATTACGTGTTCGTTGTCCCTCTCAGCCCCCCGAGAACGTCAGTTCCATGGGAGCAGACCCCTGCCGCCTTCTCCCTGATGCATCCACGGCCCCTACAGCAGAGCCTGGCGCGTGAAGATATTCAATAAATGTTTGCAAATGAATGAATGAATGATAATAAGAGCCTCAGAGGCCCAGCTCAAAAGCAAATGACAGGAGGGTTGGATTCTAGTCCCAAATGATCTTAGTCCTCTCCATGTGCCCAACTGTAATCACGCCTGTACAGTTTCGATACCCTTTTAAAGGGAACAGAGGGAGGTAGACCAGATGTCTGCAACCACGGCGGTGCCATGCATTCTACTGTCTGTTCTCTGGGCTTGATTTGGTGAATTAAACATAGGGACTGATGGGTCTGTGAGCTGTGTTCTGAGGTTGGGTGAGATTACGACTCTTTTCCAAATTAAAATCTGGGGGACTTCTGCTTGCTACATCCAGCCGTGCCTGTTCTGGCAGGCTTCTGGCCTCAGCTAAAAAATTACTCAAAGGCTCATAGATGAAAGCAACAATCAAGAAAAAAGAACCATCTCTCAATCTAGCCAGCTCAGGAGAAGCACTGATGGCTCCCTTTTAGCTTAAATAGCCATTCACCAAGCACTGCACTGCACCTCACAGCCTTGCTACAGCTCTGGGCAGGCTCTCTCTCAGCTCCCTGGCTCACGCTGTCCTAAACTCTAACCACGCAGCAACAAACTTATCTCAAGAGACACAGAAATACATGCAACCTTGACTGTGAATCCCACTCTTGGGACGGGAGCCCAAGGACAGAAAGCAGAAGACCAAAGAGGTGTTCCGAGCATCCATTCGGACAGTGTTCAACAAGAGAGGATTTGCTGTGTCCATCCTGGCGCATGGAGCCGGAGGACGTTACACAGCATGACCGTGAGTGTTAAGGCGACAGCCTGACAAAACGGAAAACGGCTCATTAAATAAGATGTGGTCTCAGATGAGAGGTGAGCCAATCACTCCTCCTGTCAAAACCTCTTGAAAGCATGGGCTCCCAAACAGGGTAGGGAAGAGAAGGCAGGAAAATCAAACCGCCGCCTAGTGTGCTGGGCCCGGGGCAGGCTTCACGCCAGGGTTCTTCAGTGTTTCTGCTGTGCGACTCAACAGTAAAGCGAGGGCGTGGAAATCAGCCCTGCCCCACTTATCACCCGCTTCTAACGTCCAGTTGTGAGTATTTGGGATAACACTTCCTTGGAGAGCTCTGTCCGGAGCAGCAAGCCGGGAATGAGGAGAGGCGGGAAGGGTGGGGCCAGAGTCCCAGCCCTGAAGCCCACCTGGCCCGGGACCTTGGGTCTGCTCCTCCCCTACCTGCGGCTCCGTGCGGCTGATCCTGGGACCGCGAGGGTGTCAGATTTGGCAGGAGAAGGGGGCGGCAGTTCGGGTGAAGGTGGTTTCTCCTCCTCCTTGATGAGGGGGTGGCTGTCGGCATCCGTGTCTTCCACCAGGACTTCCGGGTGCTCCTCCGTGGCCGGCACTTGGGGAGGGGACGGAGGACACAGTCAGAGACCGAGAAGCCAGGGCCCGGGGCCTGGCTGTGTTCATTCTACAGAGAAACCACAGAGAGCACGTGCAGACAGGCCTCTGGCAGCCTCGCCCCCCAGCAGGGCCCACGGGAAAGCTCCACGCAGGGGGTGCAGGGACACAGAGCCCAGGCAACTAACCCAGAGGTGCCCCCAGATGCCTCCTGGAGCCCAGCTCTCCCAAGCCCAGCCTGGTTTCCCTGAGCTGGGAGAAACATCAAGGCCGTGGGGTGGGGATGGGGGTGGGGTGGCGACACTCACAAAGGACACGGGGAGCCTGGGGTGCTGGGGCTGAGTCCGAGGACCTGACCTAGCGCAGGCTGGCCTCGCCGCTTCGCCTCTCTGGGTCTCCGTTATCGCCATCCCCAGTCAGCACTTCCCACTCCCGGTGGGTATGAGAGGGGCAGCGGGGTGGAGGACAGGCACCCAGCCCCAGTGGAGACATTTGAAAGCTTCCTGAACTCAAGAGTAGCAGACTGTTCTGTAGCCTGTGACCACTTTGGGGTCCCCATTTGCTATTTCCCTATTTATTCTTCTTTCTTTACCAGCCGCCCCGCGGCATAGGAGCTCTCCGGGCCAGAGGTCAGATCTGAGCTGCAGCTTCGACCTACGCCAGAGCCTTTAACCCGCTGTGCCGGGCATCAGGGCTGTGTCCTGGTGCTGCAGACACACCACCAACCCCGTTACGCCACAGCGGGAACCCTGGCATTTCCTTATTTTTGTACATGCCAAGAGCCCTTGAAATTCATCAACCCAATCCCTCTCCTGACTGCTGAGGGGTCTGCCTCCTGAGAATTGGGTCCTCCCTCCCCTGGGGGGCTTGGCTGTGGCCCTATTTCGGGCTTCGCCGTTACCCACCCCAGGGACTGTGGGCACAGCTCTGAGGTGGAACGCAGAGGATGCTGAGGGGCTGTGATGGTGCCCCCCCCACTTCCCCTTCACGTGGGCGGCACTGCCCAGTAGCAGCCAGGCACAGGCCTGGGCACCAGCAAGGCAGCCCCCAAAACAGGGAGGGCAGTATTTTGGAACACTCGGACCTGTGACCCTTTTTATTTGTTTAATGACCACCATGGGAAAAGCCAGCACTTCACGAAGTTTGGTGGAGGGAACGTGAGCAGAGCGCAAGACTTTGGGGCATTTGTGTTACTGAGCCGCCAGGCGACGAGGACGAGCAGGACCGAAGCTCTGCAAAGTGGAGACGTTTTGCTGGACTCACCAGAGAGGCCCCAGGCCGCGGAAAGCAAGCGGGCCGCGGGTGAGGGACTCCCCGTGCTCCTGCCAGGCCTCCGCGGAGGTGAGCCGGGGGCGCAGAGGCAACCAGCACAAGGTCAGCCCCTCAGAAGGGCTCAGGGCCCAAGGGTGCCCTCGGCAAGGCCCCCAGGTAGAAGAGAACACCCTGGTCTTGGCATCCATGAGGCTGTGTCAGGAAACCTGGGGGCGAGCAGACGCTCGCCTTGCCCCCTGCCCTTCCCCGCACGACCCTGACCACTCCCGGAGGAGGGGGAAACTCTGAGCCTGGTGTTTCATTTCCTACCAGCCTGGCCAAGCAGGAACTCAAAATAGAAATTACATTGGTTTATGTTGTACTGATTTATAGAATAAGAATACTGTGATTAAGAATATAAAGAATAATACTGCATGTTTAAATTGGTTTAGAGAATAATAATATTTACTGTTAAGCACTTCCAACGTGCCCACCAGGCATTTGTTTTACTAAACTCTAAGTGTTTTATACATATAAACTCTTTCATCATTCCCGGCCGCTCTGTAAGGTCACCGTTATCACTGTCCCCATTTTGTGGCGAAGGAAACCAAAGCACAGGAAGTTTAAGAAACTTGCTGCATGGGTTAAGACCTGGCATTGTTACTGCAGCGGTTTGGGTCGCTGCTGTGGCACAGGTTCAGTCCCTAGCCCAGGAAATTCTGTACGCTGTGGGTGTGGCCAAAAAAGAAAAGAAAATAACTTGCTGCGGAGCCAGGATTTGAACCCAGGCAGCCTGATTCTAGAACTGCAGCTCTTATGCCATCCTGAGTTTAGTGATCGGCACACATAGAAGCCTCTGTTAAAATGAAACTTCGGCTCAGAGGTGCCAAGCAGCGCCACTGAAATGCGAACAGCGCTCCCACCACACGCCGGCATCGTCTGCGGCATATCGAATCGTTGTGGGTCAAGCACAGCAGATTCAGCCCACTGTCCGAATGTGTCACTGGGCTGTTTCTCAAAATGTGGGGCTCCTGGGGACCAGGGAGGGCGCACGATGACTTTAGATGGCACGGCCACGGCCAAGGACAACCGAATGGAACCGCTCCTCCCTGCCTCCCTCTTCAGTTCTCTCTAGGTCCTGGATGTGCAGCGAGCAAACCTCAGGTTTGTGCTGCTGCGGCCTTAACACATCTCGGACGCGCCCTAATCCTTTGTGTGGCCAGGGGAGCAGGCTCGGCTGTGAGCCTTTAGGCAGGCACCCACCTCACGAGAAGCTACCAAAATGACCTTGTATCTTTATGCTGATTTCTATTTATGGCAGGCCAGGCTGCTCTTCCATTTGAATTGTAATGTAAAACTTACCTGTTTGTTTGTTTTCAGGTTTTTTTTTTTTTTTGGTCTTTTGATTTTGCTTTTTAGGGCCGCATCTGTGGCATATGCAGGTTCCCAGGCTAGGGGTCAAATCGGAGCTGCGGCTGACAGCCTACACCACAGCCATAGCAACGCGGGATCCGAGCCGCGTCCGCAACCTGCACCACAGCTCACACCAACGCCGGGTCCTTAACCCACTGAGAGAGGCCAGGGATCGAACCTGCATTCTCATGGATACTAGTCGGGTTTGTAGCCCACTGAGCCACAATGGGAACTCCCTAAAGCTTTCTGTTTAAACACGTCATTAAATGAAAAAGTGAATCCACTGAGAGAAAAACTGTAAGCAAATCAACGCGGAATTGGTACGCAATGTACAAAAACTGAGGAGTGAGGATGTTGGGGTGCTGTGGGGGAGCCTCTGGAGTGAGAAGATTTAGGGCTTGCCCTAAAGACTGAGCCTGGGGTGCCTCCCCTGCCGTGGGGTTAATGGAATGCCCCCTCAGCCCCCTCCTGCCCACCCCAAGCCAGGAGAAGGCGGGAACGAGAGTGGATCGCCCCTCGTGAAATGCTGAGCTCTGCCGATCTAGGAGGCAGCCTTGCCCAGGGCCATCCCAAAACAAATTAAAGATCAAGTGGACAAGTCTGGTTTGAGTCAAGGCAGAAAGTGACAAGGCTTGGCCCAGAGGCACAAGCATGTCCCTCAGCACTTCGTCATCTGACAGCAAACAGCAGGAGCCTGAAGGCCACTGCGGGGACCTTGTCAAAATTAAACAGGTGCAGACAGGCACCCTCTCTGCACTGGCCCCTGAGGACGCCTCTCCTCCCAGTCTGCCGGCTGGCACGTGGGGGCCGCTCCTTTCCTGAAATGGAATTTACTGGGCAGATACTAGCAGTCCTCAGAAAGTCCAACTCCCAGCAAACTCCCAAGGTCAGTAGATTCTGCCTGCGATGGGCCTCCACACTCCTCTTCTGGTCCAGTCCCTTCTGATTATTCTCCTGCCCCACCCAAATCCCTGCTGCAAGTCTTTTGGCCTGTGTGACTTGTTTAAACTAGAGTGTGAGTGACTACCTGTATAAAAAATGATGATCTACAGAAAGCCATGTTTAACCCAAAGGAATGGATTGCTAATTGTGGATTTTTAGGCATTGAGAAAAGATACTAATACCCTTCAAATCACCACAGAGCAAGACGAAGGCATTGGTCAGCCAAGGGGGAAGGGTTGGTTTTCCATGAGTCCAACTAGTAGTCCCGCACCAAGCCCATGGCACCCATGCAGGAAACAGCCGACACCATGCATAAGCACACATCACAGGCACCAGCATGCTGGGAGGGCAATTTCACGCTACCTAGGCGACGGATGGAGCTCCTGGTCTCCTTGGCGAAGTTGGAGTTGGACAAGGCTGTCCTCCGGGAGATGAGGACAGGGATGCGGGTGGCTGGGGGGCGGTAGCTGGGCACATTGGGGAGGTGCTCCACCAGGTTTGAGGGGCCAGGTCCGGGGGCCACCTGGCCAGGTGGCTGGTCCTGGACCAGGTGATTCAGCTCCATATCCCGGCCTGGTTTAGCCATGGTGCTGGGGCCGGGGGGGTCTCAGGCAGAGGCGGGACCCTGGGGACTGCAATAAGGAACACAGAGTTGGGAGAGGCAGGCGGCGGGGGGGGGGGGTCTCTTCCCCACCAGCGCCAACACAGACCGGCCCGGTGCCCACCTGCCTGCAGCAGCTGCACCCAATCTGGCGCAACACTCTTTCCTTGGAGTTCAATGTCAGGAGCACCACCAGACATGGGGCTGGTCCGCCCAACAGCTCTGAGAGACAACCCTCAGCCCACCAGTCCTCATGCTTTCTCTGCTAACCAACCACGGGATCATATCCTACTTGAGACTCAAGTTAGAATCAACGAACCCAGAACCCCTCAGGCTCTTAAACCCCCAGCCTGTAACCACCTTAGCCTGGTAGAATTCTCCATCCCACCGAAATCCTGGAGTGCAATTAATTTCACTTCCAATCAGAAGCAATAACTTTTCACTATTGCAACACTGTAAATCAGTTATATTTCAATAAAAAATACATTCAAAAGAAGAAAGCGGTAAGTTTTCCTAGGTCACTAGTTCCCCAAATGGGCTGCAGATTGGAAACGCCTGGGGAGGTTTGGAAATGGCCAATGTCAGGTCCATCCCCTGAGATTCTGATTTAATGGTCTGGGGTGAGGTCTCCCCAAATAACTCCAATGTGCAGACGTGACTGAGAACAAGAGCTCAAGGCCACTGCCTCCCAAACATAAATGTGCAGAGAAATAGCCGCGGATCTTGTTCCAATGCAGTTCAGCCGGTCTGGGGTGGGGCCTGGGATTCTGCATTTCTAATCAGCTCCCAGTGGTTTTGATGTCCAGGTGACACCAAAGCTGCTGGTCTGGGACCCACTTTTTTTTTTTTTTTTGTCTTTTGTCCTTTGTCGTTTTTTAAGGCCGCACCCGCAGCATGTGGAAGTTCCCAGGCTAGGGGTCTAATTGGAGCTGTAGCCACTGGCCTACTCCACAGCCACAGCAACGCAGGATCTGAGTCACGTCTGCAATCTACACCACAGCTCACAGCAACGCCGGATCCTTAACCCACTGAGCGAGGTCAGGGATCGAACCCCACAACCTCATGATTCCTAGTCGGATTTGTTTCTGCTGCGCCACAACAGGAACTCCTGGGACCCACACTTTTAAGTAACAGCAGACAAAGGGCTGTGCCTCAGTGTTTCTCAATGGGTGGTTCCCAGGCCATCTGCTCCCAAAAGACTTGGGGAAAGGGGTGGAACCAGCCTCGTGAAACCCAAGTCTACACCCAGGCGATCCTGGTCTTGTTCGTCTAGGTGGGGTGCAGACTTAGTTGGTTTCCAGCAGATCTGGATAAAAGTTAACAGGGCATGTTTCCCAAAGACCGGGCTCGGGACACCTGGAGTTGAGACACCGGGGTCCAGTTCCATCTCCATCACTGGCTGGCTGGGATACGAGCATCATGGTCCCCATTACGTCTGCTCCCTCAGTGCCAGCCACCGCGCTGTGTGCCTCTGTGGCACTGTCACCCCCACTCTGCCCAACAGCCCTCTGAGGCAGGTACTGTTATTGCTCCCTCTTTCTTGATTTGGGAGCCACCGTTAAGAGAGGTCACAGAACCGGCTCTAGGTCACACAGCAGGGAAGAGGGAGGAGCCAGGGATGAAATGCAGGTCTGTGCCCTTGACCACTGGGCCAAACGCCGCCCACACAAAGCCTCAGTTTTCTCATCTGTAAAATGGTCTGTCTGCCTCCCAGGGCAGCTGGGGTGCAAGTGCCTTGAGGACTGTGGACGTTTGTAAGGCCAGGGCTCGGTGTCCGGCTGGTCGTCCTCAGCTCCCCTAGACTCTGTCCTCACTGTCCCTGGAGTGCTCAGGATTAGGGGCGGGCGTGATCAATGATCAGACTTGTGTGGGGGAATCTGAGTGAGGAAAGCTCAAAAGACACAGAGTCAGGAGTTCCCTGGTGGTCTAGTGGTTAGGATTCGCCATTTCTACTGCTGCAACTCAGGTTCAATCCCTGGTCTTGGAATTGAGATCCCAACCCACGCCACTGCACGCTGCATCCAAAAAAAAAAAACAAAGAAAACACAGAGTCTAGGACATGCCCTTAGCAAGCTCTGGCCCAGCTTTTCACTGAGATATGTTACATCTGAGCCAAACCCTCACTGGGTGGTAGCCTGGAGATCTGCATTCCCAGTGTGGGGGGGCAAGGGGGTTGGCTGTCACCCCCACTCTGCCCAACAGCCCTCTGAGGCAGGTACTGTTATTGCTCCCTCTTTCTTGATTTGGGAGCCACCGTTAAGAGAGGTCACAGAACCGGCTCTAGGTCACACAGCAGGGAAGAGGGAGGAGCCAGGGATGAAATGCAGGTCTGTGCCCTTGACCACTGGGCCAAACGCCGCCCACACAAAGCCTCAGTTTTCTCATCTGTAAAATGGTCTGTCTGCCTCCCAGGGGTCTGCTGGGGTCCTAGGGGCCCTCGGTGCAATTCCCCCTGGGGCATTTGAAGTACATGCCAGGCCCTGATAATGTGGCCCTAAGAGGCAGAGAATGATTTTTGCCTGAGGATGGGGAGAGTGTAGGGAGCAAGTGAGAGTGGAGCGTTTGCCCCTGTACCCCAGCGCCCCCAAGCCTGACAGCGTCCTAACCACCCTTATGCAGCCCCACCTACCTCCTGAGCTGGCGGCCTCAGCCTCCTCCTGCAGCGCCTGCAAAAGATAAAAAGGAAACTGAAGCTGTGGCCATCCAACCCGGTCCTAACCCTCGTCCAGCCCAGCCCCTGTCGGGAGCCCTCGTGGCCTCCGGTCCACTCCTTGCCCTGCCAGGCTGATCACACCCCCAGCCCACCTTCTGGGGCATCCAGTGCACACGGGAGCCCCAGGCCCCAACCCCTGGGCTTGTCTTGGATAACGAGGGGAAATTCTTGAGGGGCCCTCTCCGTGGGGGGAGAAAGGAACTGAAACAGCCCCACGGCACTCTCCACCTGGGCACCGCACTTCACAGTGTACAGCTGTGTGCAGTACTCTGGGAAGGGGAGTTGCCGTGGTGGCTCAGAGGAAACGAACCCAACTAGTAACCATAAGGAGCCAGGTTCGATCCTTGGCCTCGCACGGTGGGTTAAGGATCCGGCATTGCCACAAGCTTCAGTGTAGCTGTAGGCATGACTCGGATCTGGCGTTGCTGTGGCTGTGGCTGACAGCTGTAGCTCAGATTCAACCCTAGCCTGGGAACTTCCATGTGCCAAAGGTGCGACCCTAAAAAAGCGGGGGGGTAGCCCCATTTACAAAGGTGGCCACTGAGGTCCAGAGTTGGGAGGCCGTGTGCCCAGGGTCACGCAGCCACATGAGGACTGGAACCCAGGTCCACCCGCCCCCCATCCACGGCCGTATCACCCAGGCCCTCCTGACACCGTCCGCCCCCTGGTACAAGTGGAGCCTCACAGCACCAGCCCCTGCTCCCCTCTGTCCAGTGGGTGTTTCTCCAGCCAAACCCCCTCCCACCCCACAAACAAAGTGGACAAGGCCCCAGCCCAGTTCTCCAAGGGCCCAGGTGCCGGGCCCAGGGCCGCTCCATACCTGGTCTGAGGCGCTCTGGTGCTGCGTTCCACCTGCTCCTCTCTGGTCCTCGTCACCCTGTGCCACCAGACAGCTATCCAGCAGGAGACTGTGACTGCGGGGGGCAGGGGGCGCAGGAGCAAAGGGCTGGGGTTAGGGGTGCCAGGTGTTTCCTGGCCAGCGCTGACTGCCAGGGGCTGGGCCAGGAGCCGGGGCACACAGATGCCTAATAGGTCCTGGTCCTCTAGAAGCTCTGGGCGTGGGACAGGTGGCAAATCCCATGACCTGTTAAGTCTCCCAGTCTGAGTCATGTGCTGGAGCAAGTGCCTATGAAGGGCACAGCCACAGTTCTGCCCAGGAAGGAGGGCTTCCCAGAGGAAGCGGCCTGCGAGCTGGGAATATGTAGGGAAGGGTGTTCAGGAAAGGGGAATAGCATGTGCAAAGAAGATCACAGAGGATGGTTTTGAGGAACTGTCCCCTGGGGGGTGGACAAAGGGCACTGTATAGTGTTCAAAACATACGCCCAGGAGTTCCCGTCGTGGCGCAGTGGTTAACGAATCCGACTAGGAACCATGAGGTTGCGGGTTCGATCCCTGCCCTTGCTCAGTGGGTTAACGATCCGGCGTTGCCGTGAGCTGTGGTGTAGGTTGCAGACGCGGCTCGGATCCTGCGTTGCTGTGGCTGCGGCGAAGGCCGGTGGCCACAGCTCCTATTAGACCCCTAG
>PVHT020000180.1:6340033-6492050 GCA_004024745.2 Catagonus wagneri
TCCTGCTCCTGCTCCTGCTCCTGCTCCGCCTCCTCTTCCTCTCTGTCCTCCTCCTCCTCCGCCTCCTCTTCCTCTCTGTCCTCCTCCTCCTCCGCCTCCTCTCCGTCCTCCTCTTCTTCATCTTCTTTCTCCTCTTGAATCCGAGGCAGTTCCCTGAGTTGAGGTCAGAGGCGGGGGGTGAGGTCGCCTGCAGCTGCACCCCAAGTCCACCTCCTGCCCCCATTTTCAGTAGGATGTGCTGTGATGACCCCTGAGACCAGACCTGAAATTCCCACCCGAGACTCCCCATGGGGAGGCCCCGCCCCCCACCCCCGAGCAGCCCCGGGGTCTCTCTAGCAACAAGGCCCCCTCGCTGCATGCGGGGTCTCTCCTGTCCCCCAACTATCCCGGTACCCACCCTGGATCAGCCCCGGATCCTGCCTGGACCTACATCTTGGCCGTGTAGGTCATAGACCCAAGGACCTGGGGCCTCCCAGCTTGAGGGGTTACCCCCAGATCACAGGTGGGAACTGAGAGGGTTCAGTCCCTGTGGACGGTGACCCCGGAATCACTACCATGCTCACACGCTCCCATGCGGGCAAGGGCACTTGGCCAGCAATAGTGGACAGGTTAAATAAATTCTGGCATATGCACACGATGGAATACCATGCAGTTGTTAAAAAAAAAAAAAAAAAAAAAGGGAAAATGAGGATGGGAGTTCCCATTGTGGCTCAGTGGTAACAAACCCAACTAGTATCCATGAAGATGTAGGTTTGATCCCTGGTCTCACTCAGTGGGTTAAGGATCTGGTGTTGCCGTGAGCTGTGGAGTAGGGCACAGACATGACTCAGACCTGGCAGGGCTGGGGCTGGGGCTGGGGCTGGGCCGTGGGTGCAGACCAGCTGCTGCAGCTCTGATTCAACCCCTAGCCCGGCCTGGGAACTTCCACATGCCTCAGGTGTGGAGAAAGACAGAAAGACAAGACATACAGACAGGAAGGAAGGAAGGAAGGAAGGAAGGAAGGGAAAATGAAGACAATCTCCATGTACTAAATGTAGGAAGATCTCAATTGCTGAATGAATATAGCAAGGTGCACACAGTCGGTGCATGTGACGTAGTCTCTTTTGTGCAAAAAATAAAGAGAATCCATGCTTGCATGTGCTCAGACAGGCCCTGGAACAGAAGAACCTGGCCGCCGCTGTGCCCATGGGGCGGGGGTGGGTGTCTGGTGGGAGGGGAGGGAAGAGCAGGCAGGCTTGGTCCCCACTCTGTGCCCTTCTATGCCTTCGGGATTCTGTACCACGTGCCTGTTGTCTTCCCAAACAATCTTTGTTCTCGGGGCCTTCTCCGGCTCCCACCTGGGCACCCGCTCCAGCACTTCGCTCTCCTCTTCATCAGCGGGAGCTGCCTCCGAGTCCTGCGGGCCGGCAGCGCCCTCCTGATGCACGTCCTCCTCCCAGTGAGGGTCAGCCTCCTCTAGGACGAGCTCGGGCTCCTCCTGGCCTCCAGGGAGGATGCTGACTGTAGGGAACACGGGGGGCGGGGAAGGGTGGGCCTGGGCCTCTGAGACCCAGGGACCCCCCAGGGAGCCGTGGTCATCACCAGCCGTGCGCCAGCTCTCAGCCAAGCAGCAGAAACGGCACCGTCATCAGCGGGACTACTAACAGCCCGATCGGTGCTAAAGACGGGCTGAAGCCCGTGGTCACTCACCCTGCCTCCTTCCACTGGTTCCCAATATTTTTCCTCTTGAGACAGAGCTTCAATTACAGTTAGTCTTTGTTTCTGACCGCGGCCTCCTTCTTGGAGGTTTGTGCAGAAGCAGAAACTATGCCTCCGTACCACTGCATTGCTGGTGACGCCAAGAGACACAGGCTCAGGGGTCCACCCAACCGCACCCACATTCGCTGGCCTGGAACTTCCCAAAGGAAGCAGAGAGAGCTTGCCCTCCACCTGTTCTCTAGATGCCAGCCCCTGGTGACAGCATACCACATGCCCATAACCTGCTTCTGGAAGTCTACAAAGACTTCCTCCTGGACTCGAAGCTCCATGGTCCAAGGGAATTTGACTTTCTCGTGCAGGTGGCCTTTCAACATTTCTCCATGGATCCTGGTCACTGGTCATGAAAACCCTGTGGGGCTGTGAGCTTGGCAGAAGTGGGCTCTGAGGAGTCTCATTAGGAGCTTAAGCCCACCCGCAGATGGGAAAGAAGGGGAGAAAGGAAGAGACGGCCTAGAGAGCAGGTGTTCCCCAAAAGTTCCAGCAGTCATGGTGGCCCTCAAGCTGTGCATGAGTTATTAACGATGACTCTAAATGGAAACTGGCTTCAAGTTGTATCCTTGGACTTTGGGAGTTTTTGTTCACGGTGTAGAATAGTAATAATAACAACAGTAAGACTAGCTATATTTATTGAGCATTTACTAAGTGCCAGGCCTTATGCTAAGTGATTTACACGGATTGACTCAATTAGTCCTCGCATCAACCTTTTGAAGTGGAAATAACTTTTTTTTTGTGGTTGCGCCCGTACCGTATGGAAGTTCCCAGGCCAGGGACTGAATCCAAGTCAGAGCTGCAGCAACACCGTATCCCTTAACCAACTGCGCTGGGCTGCGGATCAGACCCAGGACGCCAGAGCAACCCAAGCCGCCACGGTCAGATTCATAACCCACTGTGCCCCAGGGAACTCTTGAAATGGGAATAACTATTTTTCCTATTTTATTTTCCTTTTTAAGTTTTATTCCCCACTTGACAGATAAGCAAATTGAGATACAGGTTAAAACCTTCTTTTATGGGGTGCTCCCCTAGGTGCCAAGCACGGGGCTGTCTGCCTTCCAAGAGTCACCTCACTCCCCACTCCTGCCTCCTGGCTTCCGGGTACCCACATCATCCTGCCTCTCAGAGGAGGTGCCTGCCTGCCCTCCAGCAAAGCCTCCCATGCGCACCCCAAACCACAGTCCTAGCGCCCCATCCCCACAAGCAGCCCCACAGTTTGCTCAGGGAGGATCCTCCAGCCGTGACCCTGAACCCAGTGGTGGGACATACATATCATGTGTATGGGTCATTCTGGGTCGCACCCAGCAATGGTGTAGCATCTCCGTCCTGATCAGCCCCCGAGGGTAAAACTCCTGTGTGACATCCAGGGGACACCCAGGGGTCGGAATAGCTCATGAGCCTTCGTGGCAGCTCTGCCAGGTAAGAACAGTACTCTCCCCATTTTACAGACCAGAGAGCCTGAGTGACTTGTCCAAGGCCACACAGGATGCCAGAGGCAGTGCCAGGTCCCCTGACTCGTTTCCCTGGTGCCATCCCAGGTGACAAACATGCCCCAGGAGTGTGTCCCGGGCATCGGCAGCCACTCCAAAAGAGGTGCTGGATGATCTGGGGGTGCCCTGAAGCCTGAAGCGCTCACGCGTCCTTGGTGACACCTTCATCTTCCTTCTCATTAACTCTTTCTTTCTAGGTATAAATTAGTAAGCATTTTACAAGCATTTCCTCCTTTCGTCTCTGTGCCAGGCCTGTCCCCACTTTACAGTCAAACAAGAGGATGGTGCCTGAGCTCACCAGCCAGGAGCGGCAGGCCTGGGGTGCGGACCCCGGGGCGGGGCCCGAGCAGGCAGGTGAAGGAGGTATGCCTCACCTGCGGAGCACTGAGCCCCCCCCCCACAGGCCTCTCACAGCCCTCCCGGGTTTCCAGAGTCCACCAGGTTCCCAGGTCACAGATGGCGCCACGAAGCACCATGGGTGCTCGAACTCACGTGGAAGCTCCATCCGGGGCTTAAACTTAACCTTGGAGTCCCTCATGGGCACACGCCCCTCCTGCACAGCATCCTCTCTGCTGGCCCAGGATGACCCTCAGTGCAGCCAAACGGGGTCCTGGCTCCAGGAGAGCAGGTCAACAGCCCCACCCAGGGAGGGAGCTGCTGTTTCTGGGACCCGCAGACAGGAAGCCAGGGGCAGGGACTCTAGGCCAAGGTCCCCACCCAGACCCTGGGTTGCTGGCAAAGCCCATCCTCCCTGTCATGACACCCGCTCCCTCTGCCTCTCCCTGGTCCAGACCCACATCCTCTCCCACCCGGCCCCCGAAGGACCAAGCTTCTAACTGGGTATTTCTCAAAGCGCGGTCCTTGCCACTACCCCCATCATCCAAATCATCTGGGGAGGAGGGCGCTTTCTTGAAAATGCAGATTATTGGGCTCCCAAACTCTAAACTGGAAGGTTTGAAGATGGGACATTCTCCCTAGCGGCCCCCAGGTGCTTCAGATGTGACTCAAAGTTCTGAGCATCCCTGCTTCAGTTGCTTTGCCTCCAGTGCTTGCTTAGCCTCGGATCACTCCCCGATCAACCACCTTCAGTGGCTCCCCATTGCCTACAGCCTAGTCCTCTTACATCGGGCTCCAACTAGGACTCCGGGCTCTACATTAGCTGCAGAGCCCAGCACTCTCCCCTTATTCTGCTCACTGTATTCTGTCTACTGCGTAGCCGTCCCCTCGCTGCCAGTTTGAGATCTCGGGGATTTCAAACACAGAGGCCTGTGTACACGGTGAAGGGGAGAGTGCCGTCAGCCTTCAGACTGTCCACAGGCCGCGAGACACTGTGGAACCACTACAGCCAGACTGTCCCAGTTTTCAAGAGAAGCCAGATTTTTCTATGCACGGCCACCTAATTTTAAAATGTTGACAACTAAATGTATTTATTTACTTTCCTTTTACGGCCACACCTGCAGCATTGGGAGGTTCCCATGCTAGGGACTGAATCGGAGCTGCAGCTGCCACCCTACCCCACAGCCGCAGCAACGCCAGATCCGAGTCGCATCTGCAACCTAGGCTGTAGCTTGTGGTAACACCGGATCCTTAACCCACTGAGCGAGGCCAGGGATCAAACCTGCATCCTCATAGCGATTATGTCAGGTTCTTAACTCGCCAAGCCACAATGGGAACTCCTGACAACTAATTCTAATTTTTCAAATCACTCCTTGCCCCAAATGAAGACATCTGTGGACAGCTGGGACCAAGGGCAACCAGCTCAGGACCCCTGGCTAACTTCTCCTTTAGCAACCCAATACAACAGACCCTTTTTTTTCTTTTTTTTTTTTTTTTGTCTTTTTGCCTTATCTAGGCCCGCACCCACAGCATATAGAGGTTCCCAGGCTAGGGGTCTAACAGGAGCTGTAGCTGCCGGCCTTGGTCACAGCCACAGCAACGCGGGATCCAAGCCGTGTCTGCAACCTACACCACAGCTCACGGCAACGCCGGATCCTTAACCCACTGAGCAAGGCCAGGGACCGAACCCGCAACCTCATGGTTCCTAGTCGGATTCGCTAACCACTGAGCCACAACGGGAACTCCTTTTTTTCATTTTTCAACTGCTCCCCAGCATGTGAAAGTTCCTGGGCCAAGGGTCAAATCCAAGTTACAGCTGTGACCTATGCCATAGCTGTGGCAATGCTGGACCCTTAACCCATGTCCCACAGCGGGAACTCCCCCACAGGCCATATGAATCCACGTACTTCCCAAGCCTAGGTACTCACTTTAGCCTTGCCCAAAGCAATAAGATCATCTGTTCACAGGTTTGATGTGCTAACATAGGCTTTTTAATGTCAATTAAAGCATCTGTTGCTGTCCACTCGTGGTTCCCCAACCCTGAGGGTGAGAACATGGTCAAGCCTAAGGAGATCCTCTTCTGGCAAAAACTGTCCCATGGGGACACCGAGTGTGCCAGGCGCCATGCTGAGAGCAGTGCCAGTGTCCTCTCAAAGAGAGTTCCCCTGGGCTTTCCCACAATGGGAAGTCCTCCTGCTGTCTAGCCTAAATCCCACAAGCTGCCCGGGGCTGGCCTTCCCCTGGCTCTGGTGGAAAGGGGCCAACGTCGGTCCGCGGGAGGCAGCGCCGGACTGGCTCCCCCCGCCCTGCCGGGGACTGGGAGGGAAGCAGGGGGTTAAGGAGGGTCAGAGGGCGTCAATGGCCACCTCGCCCCCCTCCCCTGCAGGTCTTCTCTTCAGGGCACCCTTCTCTCCTTCCATCCATCTGTCCGTTTGTCCATCTGCACTCTCCCAGGCTCCCTTCCCTTTTGTTTCAGAGGCCTCCAGCTGCCGCCACCCCTGAAACAAAGAAGATAGAAGGGTGGCTGGCGGAATGGACAGGCGGAGGGACAGAGTGCGGGACAGGGCCAGGAGGCCAGGGGCCGGCGCGGGGAGCAGCGGAGGCACACGCACCGCTCAGCCCCGGAGGGACGCCCTCGAGCCCTGCATCCAGTCCTAACCCGTGACACCTGTCAGTGTGGTGTTACCTGGGAACAGTCTTTGCGGATGTCACCAGTCATGACCCCAAGACGAGATCATGCCGGAGTTGGGGCGGGCCCTAAATCCAGCGACTGGTGTCCTTACAGAAGACAGAGGGGGCGACATGGCAGACACAGAGGAAAAGCTGAGACTGGAGGGCAGCTAGAGGCCAAGGGACGCTGAGGATGGCCAGTAGCCACCAGAGCCGGGAGAGAAGCCCGGCAGCGTTTCCCACGTAAGAGGATCCAACCCGCCAACACCTCAGTTTTGGACTTGCCGCCTCCTGGGCTGTGAGGAAATGCTCTCCTGCTGTTTGAAGGCACCCATTTATGGTCCCTTGTTATGGCAGTGCCATACCTGGTTCCTGGCCTCAGGGGCAAGTCGGCCCCGTGGCTGCCATGACCCCCAAGTTCCTGCCAGGCGGGGAGGCCCCTGCTCGGCTCCCTCCAGCTGGCCATGAGCTCCAGGCTGAGCGAGCCCTGCTCTGAGCCTCCCCCCACGACGCTGTCACAACTGCACAAACCCAATCGCCTCCCATAGTCACTCTGTCAAACCTGGGCTCCACAGGGGCCACCCCAGCCCGCTGGCCTGTGTCCAGGACGGAACAGAGCCACTGCCCTGGGCCTGAATTCTGCTCTACCGGCTGCTAGTGCTTGTCACAGGCGTGGCACACAGCATGTGACCATTTGTGAATGAATGACAGATGAATGAACGAATGAAGGCCCCCTATACCACAGGCTTCTCCAGGCACCATGACATGAAGGAAGAGCAGGCTTTGGACCCTAGCCTCCCCTCCTGGCTGCAGTCTGGGCACCAGTCCTGGTGCAGGGCTGGGAAAAAAGAACACACACCCCACGGACAAGGGGACACCCTCCCCGCTCAGGGGAGCTGAGTCCCATGGGGTCCAGTTCCCCTAGAGAGACCCCAGCCCTCCCCTTTCGTCCCCCAACCAGGGACTCGGCTGAGCCAAATGCACTGCCTTGGGCGACAGTGGGGAGCTCTCTCTAGGACTTCCCAGCAGGAAGGGGGCCCAATGGACTTGACCTCAGAATGACTTTCTCTGCATAGAAGCTGGAAGGCAGGCCAGGTTCCCACCTAGCTGCCCAGCCCCGGGGGCCCCAGGAGGGGCCTCCAGCCACCATCTGGCTCTGGCCACATGGCCAGGCTGACCAGAGGTGGGGCCTGCCGAGCCTGGGGCTCCCCCAGCTCCAGGTCCAGAGACTCTGGCCACCCCGCCACGCCTGCGTCTAGGCGGGGCAGGGACAGCCCCACTGCCCATGTGCACTCAGACCAAGCAACCCCCACAGAGACACACATGAGGGCCACCAACATGTCACTTACTGGTCTGCACGTCACACGTCACAGGGGAATCGGCCTCCTGTGTGGGGGAAAGGGGAGAAAACTGCGGTGACCTCCTCACGGGCCTCGCTGCTTCGGTCAGCCCTCCAGGCACCCACGGGGCCAGAGGGTCTCCTCACGGCTCTCAGGTCCCCGCAGAAGGTCCCGCCCTGCTTCTCTCTTCCCGCCTCAGAGGTCACCCGCTGCCCACGGCTTCCTGGTCCTGCTCTAGCTCCTCTGCCCGGGCTGGGCCCCCAACTAGGACGCCCCTCTCCAGTCCTGTTTGTATGAAAAACCTCTCCCGTCCTCCCCTGGAGGGTTTTCTCAAAGCTCCATCAGCTCGAAGGCCTCGCCCCGCCAGGCCTGGCCTCAGGGACCCCCGTTCGGCGATCGCATCTTCATCCACGGATCGTGCCCGCCGCTGGACGCCCCCTTCCCCCTCTTGAAGTGCGCCAAAGCGGTGCCTCCTCTGCCACCCATAGAAGCCGTGAACACCGAGCCCGAGGGCTCAGCCTGCAGGGAAAAGGCCCTGAAGCTTCCTGCCCACCTCCCGCTGTGGCGGGGACTGAGATCCAGGCCTCCCGCCTCCCGGTTCCAGGTGCTTCTGTGAAGATGTCCAGGTGTCCCCGAGAAAGCAGGGCAGGGGTCAGTTTCTTGGAGAGGGAGGGGTGACTGGCTCCACACGGGAGCCCTGGGCTGTCAGGAATGCACACAGGGCCCGCTGGCTTCCTGCGAGCCCCACTTCTTCCCAGAACATCCCCGGCCTGTCCTGTCTCTGGGCCTTTGCACATTCTGAGCCTCTGCCTGGACCATCTCTTTCCTACACCACCCACTTCATTTTCACCCATGCTCCCTCCTCCCCCTCCAGCTCTGTTTGCAGGCCACCCCCACCAGGAAGTCTTCCTTGATGCTCCTGAGAGGCCCCTCCTCTGCACCCACGTGGAAACACCTCCCCCACTGACCGTGACCTCCTGGCCGGTGGGGCTGGACAAGCGCTTCTCAGCCCTGAGGTTACGGTGACCAGAAAGTGTGTGTGGAATGAATGTTAGCCATGCAGACAGGCAGGTTGGGGGGACTGAGCTCCCGCTACAGGCTTTCTTCATCCTCTGTGACCACCCACCCACCCAGAGATCATTCCACCCTTGCCTGAGCTCCCAAGACCCCTCCGGCCACCACCCGGGGCCCCCACTCCCGCAGCCCAGCACTGACCTGTTCCCCAGCCTTCCCGCGGAGCGCTGGCTGCGGCAGGGCCATCTCCAACCGGTGCAGGAGCCAGGCCACCAACCTGCAAGTCGGAGAGGGTGGGTCACGTCCAGGTGGGGCCTCGTGGGGAAACTGGGGCCAGAGTCAGATTCTCCCTGAGGCGGGAAGCCCACCCGAAGGCAAACCAGAACCCAAGTCCCTGGTCCCCCAAACCATCGCCCAGCCCCGGCCTCCCCAGGAGAGAGAGCCTCTGGCTACTGTTCAGACCCTCCGTGTTCAGACCCTAGCAGGTAACTCAGTGCCCTCTACTCCCAAGGTGCATCTCAGGCCCTCATGTGGCCAGGGCGGGAGCATTTAGGCATTTAGCGGTACCTATCTCAATTTTATTGTCTTTTTAGGGCCGCACCTGCAGCATATAAAAGTTCCCAGGCTAGGAGTCGAATCAGCTACCGCTGCCGGCCTGCACCACAGCCACAGCAACCTAGGATCCGAGCCGCATCTGCGACCTACACCATGGTTCATGGCAACGCGGGATCCTTAACCCAATGAGCAAGGCCAGGGATGGAACCCGCCACCTCTTGGATACTAGTCGGGTTCAATACCACTGAGCCATGATGGGAACTCCCTATCCCAATTTTAAGCGCATGTATCATTTGGACCAGCAGTTCCATTTCCTCTGATTTGCTTGCACGTGAGCGCAGAGATGTCGGTACAGGGCTATTCACTGCAACCAGAGTGGAAACAAACCTAAATGGCCATGAAGAGTTAAATAAATCTGAGGCATTCTGTAATGAAGTCCTATGTGGCCATGCAAAGAATGGAGCAGACCTCTAGGTATAAAACCACCTCTAAGATAGATTTTTAGTGAAAAAAAGTGAGATGAGGAACTACAGTCGCTGCTGCCAGGTATGCGCATTTAAAGCAGAAATTGCTGAGCACTTGTCTGCCAGTGGCGCAGCAGAAGCTGCTTATACAATTGCCCGAGGAGGGCCACCAGAAACCCCTTTGAATTCACTCCCAGGTGCACGTGCTACTTTTCTAATTGAAAAGACTCCTTTGTGGAAGGTTGGGCGCTAGGCTGGGACCAGGTGCTGAGCATGCGGCCCATGGGAGGCGAGGCGTTTAGGGGGCTCACCTGGCAGAGTCCCCGGGCGGCGGCAGGGAGGTGGCCTGGATGCCGGGCTGGGGGTCTGCAGTCGGCTCCTCCTCAGGCTTTGGGGGGCAGGGAGCGGGCGGGGAGGGGCTCTCCTGGGCCTGCAGCGTGGGCTTCGTTTCCAAGGGGGGTCCTGGGGGCTCTGAGAGCAGGGAGGCAGGAGAGTGAGGGCAGGCAGGGGCTCCATGCCCCCCCCCCCGCAAGGGCACAGGGGGCCAAATTCAAGGCATCAATGTGATGGAGGAGCCCCTTGGGGACCACCCCAACTACCCCTTTATCAGACAGACCGGGGCCAAGGTGCAGGGAGGAGAAGGGGCTTGTCCAGGACCCCACAACCCTGTCCCAGGCTGCGGGCCTCCCAGCCTGGACCAGAGGGGGATTTCGGGGCTCCCTGAGCAGCCTATTCCCTGCAAGCCCTGAACCCCTCCCCGAGCATCCTTCAGGGCCCAGTGTCCCCAGCCCAGCCCGGAACCACCCCAGGCAGCGCTTCCCAGGTCCCCTGCCCGTACCTGGACCCACAGCAGCATCTGCAGGCTCATCTCTCCATCCCTGGGCCGCAAACAGGAAGTGAGGTCACGGAGGAGGAAGTGGTCCTGGCCAGCGCACCCCGCCCACCTTCCCCTGAATCCCCGCCCCTCACTCAGCCCCTCCTCCCCATCAAGGACCCGCCAGGGTGGAGAGCATCCTCTCCGCAGCCCCAAGGTTGGGGTCGGGCCCAGCCTGCGGGAGGGGTCGGGGTCGGGCCCAGCCTGCGGGAGTAGGTAGGCCGTTCCTGGGTGCTCAGCTTCCGGCTCCCCCGTTTTCCTCGACTTACCTCGGAAGTTTTCGGCGGCTGAGGCAGCATTTTCTCCAGATTCTGCTCGAACCACCTGAGGAGCCAGGGCCCGGGCCTGCAGAGGGGTCGGCAGTCAGCCAAGCGACCTCAGGAGTGACTGGACACTCTGTCGCAACCGCCTGCTGGGGTCGCAGGCCTCCGCCAGCCCTTCCTTGGCTCCCATTCTGCCCAACGGGGACCCTGGACCGGATACTTTTAAAGGGGCCCGGGTGGTGGGGGGACGCCCACCCACCTCAAATTCTGAACGAGGGTTGGACAGGCTCTGGGACCACAGGCCCAGCCTTGGCCTCGTGGGTAGCAGATGAGAGTGCGGGCTGCTTGGGGGACCTGAAGGCAGCATTCCCGTCTCCCCGTGACTGGGGCAGATACATCTGGCTTCATGGGTACATGAGCAGTGCCATCACAAAGGGCTCGAACTTAGAAGGGCCCATTTTTGGTTTATGCTCTATTGTCACCACATTAAAGTCCTAATATTTATTTATTTAGTCTTTTTGTCTTTTCTAGGGCCGCACCGGTGGCAAATGGAGGTTCCCAGGCTAGGGGTCTAACAGGAGCTATAGCCGCCAGCCTACGCCACAGCCACAGCAACGCAGGATCCGAGCTGCGTGTGCAACCTACACCACAGCTCACGGCAACGCCGGATCTTTAACCCACTGAGCAAGGCCAGGGATCGAACCTGCAACCTCATGGTTCCTAGTCGGATTCATTAACCACTGAGCCACGACGGGAACTCCTAAACCCCTAATATTTTTTTAAAGGAGTCCTGCGTTTTCATTTTGCACCAGGCCCCATCAATTGTGCAGCTGGCCCTGGGGTGAGAGTTGGGTCCCCAGATCCACCAGGCTTCCAGGCAGCCCCATCCTCTTCAGGGAGCTCCATCCTCCCAGGGGAACCCATCCCCCAGATCTAGCCCAAAAGAAAACCGGCAAGTCCTGTGGATGCCTTCACCCTAAATTGCTTTGCTGGTCTCACAAGTCAGCAGAGTGGCCCTGGGGACGCATGATCCGTGCAGCCTTCAGGGGACAAAGGAAATAAAGAGCGAGCTGGAGCAATGAATGAATGAATGGGGTGTGTGACTGCATGTATTCGTCCATTCATTCATCTGTTCATTCATTCCTTCTGAGCTGAGTCCCACATCCCTGTGCAGGCACTGTGCTGGGCACCAGGGGACCAGCCCTGTGCTCAAGGACCCTCAGTCAAAGGAAGGAAGGAAGGGGACATGAATGTGTGCCTCTGGATTTTCAGCAGAGACGGCAAACTGGAGGCTTCAGGTTTATTGGGGGGGGGGGACTCATGGTGTTTTTGAAAATTTTTCAACAAATTGGCAACATCTAAAAATTAAGCATTAGGGGAGTTCCCGTCTTGGCTCAGTGGAAATGAATCGGACTAGGAACCATGAGGTTGCGGGTTCGATCCCTGGCCTCACTCAGTGGGTTAAGGATCCGGCTGTGAGCTGTGGTATAGGTTGCAGACACGGCTCAGATCCCGTGTTGCTGTGGCTGTGGCATAAGCCGGCGGCTACAGCTCCTGTTAGACCCCTAGCCTGGGAACCTCCATATGCTGCAGGTGCCTAAAATGACAAAAATAAATAAATAAATAAATATTAAGCATTACGTAAAAACGTAAGTTTCTAGCTTCTCTACTGGTGGATCTGGCCACACTGGACCGGCACTACTGCGAGACAATGGCCCCTCCCTGGAGAGGGACATGGGCTCCCCTGTTTGCCACAGCCACAGTCACAGCCACGGCCAGCCTGCACCCCCCTCACTCTGCTCTGAGAAGTCCAAAGCTGTTGCCAGCTGCAAGGCACCTCGGTGACCCAGGCCCTGCCTCCGGGCTCCACACGGTGCGCACCTACACAAAGCTCATCTCAAAAGCGTTCACCTGCACCCCCTCCCCGTCCTCGGAAGGTGGCCCCCACCAGGGGTCTCCTGGTAATCAGCACCAAAAGCCATAGGCAGCACCAAGCCCATCGTCCGCATTTGTGGATGAGAAAAGTGAGATCCAGAAAAGACAGGAGGCACGTTCAAGGTCACGCACTGAAGCGGATCCAGACCCTCCCCCCCTCACCACAGAGGAGGCTCCTGGACGGGGACTCACCCGGTGTCTTGGGTCCTGAGGGCCTCGTTGGGACCATCTGCAGAGGAAAGGAAGACGGTCAGCAGCAAGAGGCCTGCCCTGAGCCCCCGCGCCCCGCTCGGTCAGCCCCACTCAAGCCCAGGTTCGAGCCCAGGTTCAAACCCAGGCGTAGGCAGATGCGAGGCTCTGGCTCTGTGCATTCTTCCAGAGAGTAGGACCCAACCCCACAGCCCCCAAGCCCACCTCTGTAAAGCCACCTGCCTCCTGGCCTTACCTGAGCCCCCAGGGCTGCAGTGCCCATGGATCTGTGCTCCTGCCTGCCGGGACAGACAGACGGACATGGGCAGAGAGTCCAGGTGCACCAGCCTCCCTCCCGCCCCTTCCCCACCCAACCCACCCACCTCAGCTCCCGGCCCCAGAAGTACCTGAGCTGGGCCCTGCACGCCGGCAGCAGCAGTGCTCCGGGCGGGCCCGCCGCCGCTGTGGACGGGCTGCGGGACAACCTTCCCCACGCCCGTCCTGAGCCAGGCCAACACCCAGCCGCTGGGACCGCTGCGGACAGAGATACAGGTCCGCCCTCAACATCCCCAGCCCCACGCCGGTCAGTATGGCCTTCCACAGCATCCTAAAGAGCTTGGTTTGAATCCCAAACCTCTATTTCCCCACTGTGACACATCGCCTCCTCCTGCAGCCTTGAGTCCCTCACTGGAAAGTGGGGGACACCAACTAGGCCAGGCGTGTCCCAAGCCGTCTCAGCACCACCACCCCCGCCCCTCCCAGTCAGATAGTACTCGATCACCCTGCTGTCCCATTAGCCTGGCTCCGGGGGGCCCCTTCCTGCCCTTGGCACATGTCTTGTGCTCTGGAGGGGTTGGGGGTTTCCTGTGGGGTGTTTCCTCGTGACGGAGGCTGTTCAGCCTAAACACGAGGGTCACAGACCCACTGCCTGAGGCCAGCCCCGCTGCAGACACACTCTCCTGGACAAGCACCAAAGGTTGAAAATGTTTGAGCTCTCTGGGAGATCTCATGGCAAAGTCTGAATTTCTGTCTCCATCAGGATAATCAAAAGCTCTGGCCACCCTGGAGCTGCATTTCACCTGAGCGCTGAGAAACCTCTGGTCCCCAGCCTCCATCTTCCTTGGTCATATGGTCCATTTGGTCCAGGAGACCCCCCTTCTGCCTGGGGCTCCCCTCGGCCAGTTCCCAAGAAGTCCTGGGCCTTTGCTTGGGGATGACTGCAGACCTGTGAGCAGAGCCCGGTGGCTCCCAGCTGGGCGGGGGGCTGGCCCTGAAGGGAGCGGGGGTGGCGCAGTACCTGTTCACTTCTGGGACCACAGCGACCTGAGACTGGAAGGATGTGGGTGGAGCAGGGGCAGCCTCCTGGCTTTCTGGAAAAGAGTCCCCCATTCTTTAGCACTGAAGCCTCAGATAGGCCCGTTTCTTTTCTTTCTTCCTTTTTTTTTTTTTTTTTTGGCTGCACTCAAGGCATATGGAAGTTCCTGGGGCCAGGGATCGAATCCAAGCCGCAGCTGCGGCAACGCCAGATCCTTAACCTGCTGCGCCGCAGCAGGAACTCCCAGAGGGGCCCATTTCTACCCTGCTGGGGAGGTCAAGTCAGAAGCAGAAAAGAGGGGAGAGCCCTAAGGGAGTCAGAAGCCTGGGGTTCAAGTTCAGCTCCACTAAAAAGCCCCTGGGAGCCTGCCCTTGGCTTCCCTCTGAGTCTCAGTGTCTCTTCATCTGCGAAGGGGACCTGCTGGCCTCGTGGGCTGCTGCCAGGCTCCCCCCTTCCCCACACTCCCCTGCCAGCAGGCTTCCAGCACTCACCCTGAGAGCCCGGATCTGCTGCAGCCGCTTCCTTCCCCTCACAGGGCTCCGCAGGTGGCTGGAGGGTTCAGACAGGCCCAGGTCAGCCCTTCCTGAGACCAGCCTGGTTCAGCCCGGACCCACTGACTCCACCCCCCACCCCGCCCCCACAAGACCAAACAGCTCTATTTTCACGGTTATTTCTGTAAGTCCTGGTACCCTCAGCCTCCACCTGGGACACTTCCTGCTTCCCGGCCCCAGGGACCCCTCTTCCAGGACTGGGCCCTCACACCTCCTCCAGGGTGCCCTCCAGGCTTATCACATCCCCCAGGAAGTTGCCCCACTCCAGTGGCTGGAAAAGAGGGAGGAAGGCTAGAGAGTTAAGAGGACTTGGGGCAACTGAGGGGAGGAGGAGGTGAAAAGGGCCCACTCCAGCCCCCAGCCCCCAGCCAGGCCAGCGGGCTCCCTCTCCTGCACCAAACCTTCCACCCCCCGTAGCAGCTGGGTGGCCTTCAGCCTCTGCCTCTGCCTCTGCCTCTGCCTCTGCCTCTCCAGCGGCACCTCCTGCTGCTGTGTGCGTGTGTGTGCGTGGACTAGCACGCGTGTGCGTATAGACACACTAGCATGAGTGTACACGGACACTAATCTGCTCTCTCTCACATGCATTTACACACACACACAAGCACATGTGTATACAGACAGTAACACAAAGACAGTGTATACACACGTGCATAAATACACAGGCTGATGCGAAAATAAATGCATCTTCTCACTCCTAGGTGTGTACATGTAAGACACAAAGCACATGGGATACGCATTTGCATGTGCACACATGTCCCACACACGTGCGTGTAGGCACACGCCCACTTGTGTAAATACACGTGTGCAGGCCTCCAGAGGCACACAAATGCAAATACCTGCAAGTGTACAGACACAGACACACGAACGTGCATGTGCACACACATATGTTTGCATGTGTACAGATAATCGTGTGCACACATGACATGTATATGCTCAGTCACCTCAACATAAGCAGGTACACACATGTGCATACCTGCACTGGCATATGAACATAAATACATATGTTCATCAACACACGAATACACACATAGATGTGCATGCACGCACAGAAGCCCAGAGCATGTATCTACACAAACATGCAGGCACATGCGAACATGTCCATACATGAACAGATATGCAAATGTGAGCACATATGCACACATGCACATCAGTTCACTCACTCAGAAACACACACACACACACACACACACTAGCATGTCCCACCTACACATGAAACTACAGACACACAAATGCACATATACACGAATGCACATAAACATGCACGTGCGTGCATATGTGAGCACACACACCCACCTGTGGATCAGCACACGTATTCGTGTGCACACACGTTGCTAACACACATGCATGCACAAACATACCATAAGATCACAAGGAGGACATGAATGCACAAAATGTGGTCCATGAACCAGTGTCAACGTGCAAACTCTTATTGGCCCACAAGGATTAAGCGGTATGTGGCAGGCTGTCTCCACACCCTGCTTCTCTCCTCAACGCAGTCTCACTGCCGAACAAACGGCGACTGAACCAAGTTTAGTTTCATCGCGGATTTACACCTGATCTCATCTTGAACGGGTATCAAACAGCTCATGCACTGGCTCTCTGAGGAGTTCTGTTCTAGACTCTAAAAGTTCGCAAACAAGGACTGATGGGCCAAGTCCAGTCTATGGCTTTTTTTTTTTTTTTCTAGGTTCGCACCCACGGCATATGAAGGTTCCCAGGCTAGGGGTCGAATTGGAGCTGTAGCCACTGGCCTGCACCACAGCCACAGCAACGCGGGATCCGAGCTGCATCTGCAACCTACACCACAGCTCACAGCAACGCCGGATCCTTAACCCGCTGAGCAAGGCCAGGGATCGAACCCGCAACCTCATGGTTCCTGGTCCGATTCGTTAACCACTGAACCATGACGGGAACTCCAGGCTTGTTTTGTAAAATTTTATTGGGACACGGCCGTCTACATTCCTTCATTTACATACTGTCTGTGGCTGTGTTCACTACAATGGCAGAGTTGGGTAATTAACAGGGATGGCCTGACCTACAAAACCCAAAATATTTACTCTCTGGCCATTTACGGAACCAGGAGTCCCCTACATTTCCTTTCAGCTCCAGGTTTCTCCGTTGTGGGGAGGCAGGTCGTGGGCCAAGCTGGGAATTCTCTGAGCGGCGAGGCCAGCCTGGTCTTCCTCACCCTTCAGGTCTTACCAGGGACACCTCCTCCAGCTCAGTCTCCTCCGGGGCTGTTTCAGGCTCCAGCTCCAGCTCTGGCTCTGGTTCTGCCCCTGCCTCCTCCTCTGTCCTGGTCTTCTGAGGGGTCCGTGGGGGCTGAGGCAGCACCCTCTGGACCCAGCCCAGCATCCTGACGCCTGTAAGGGACAGAGTCCTGAGGCCTCCCGGGAGTGCCCACAGCTGCCCACCACTTGTGGGCCGCTTTTGTGGGTTACACGTTTCCCTTGTCTTCCACCATCTTTGTTTTTTAATTTTTTATTTTTGTTTTTTTAGAGCCACACCCATGGCATATAGAGGTTCCCGGGCTAGGGGTTGAACTGGAGCTCCAGCCACTGGCCTACACCACAGCCACAGCAACACGGGATCTGAGCCGCCTCTGTGACCTACACCACAGCTCATGACAACGCCGGATCCTTAACCCACTGAGAGAGGCCAGGGATCGAACCTGCGTCTTCATGGATGCTAGTCAGATTCGTTTCCACTGAGCCACGACAGGAACTCCATCTTTCACCATCCTTAAAAACACTTTTGCAATTACACCTCCAGGTATTTACTTTATAGAAATACTCAAGCCCACAAACACGTGTGTGAAGAGGTTGGTCACAACAGTGTTAGAACAGAAGATGAAACACATCCGAATCCCTCAGGAGGAGACTGGTTATTGGAAAGTACCTAATTGTTCATTTGTAAGAGGGGCATAGATTAAATAAATTATAATAATCCAAAAATGGAATATTATGGAGCCCCCCCTTTATTTTTGCTTTTTTTATTGCTGTACTTGTGGCATATGGAAGCTTCCAGCTAGGGGTCGAATCAGAGCTTTAGCTGCCGGCCTATACCACAGCCACAGCAACACAGGATCTGAGCCACATCTGTGACCTACATCACAGCTCATGACAACACTGGCTCCTTTAAACCACCAAGCAAGGCCAGGGATCGAACCCACATCCTCATGGATATTAGTCAGATTCGTTTCCACTGAGCCAAACAGGAAATCCTGGAGCCATTTTTTAAAAAGCAGATCTGTTCAAACTAACATGGGAAGATCTATATTCTCTGGACTCCAGCCATGAGCAAATCAGTTAAACCCTCCACCCCTTGTCTGTAAAATGGGGATATTTTAGTACCTGTCTTGCAGGGATTATTGTGAGGATAAAACCAGCTGATGAGAACAGTGACTGGCACACACCGAGAGCATAATAAATGTTGGCTGTGGGAATTCCTTGGTGGCTCAGCAGGTGAAAGGCCCAGCACTGACACTGCTATGGCTCAGGTAACTACCACAGTGCAGGTTCGATCCCTGGCTCAGGAATTTCTGCATGCCGTGGGTGCAGTCAAAAAAAAAAATCTTCAGGCATTCCCATCATGACACAGTGGAAATGAATTCGACCAGTGTCCACGAAGTTGCGGGTTCAATCCTTGGCCTCGCTCAGGGAGTTAAGGATGTAGCATTTCCATAAGCTGTGGTGTAGGTTGCAGATGTGGCTCGGATCCCGCGTTGCTGTGGCTGTGGTGCAGACCAGCAGTTGTAGCTCCGACTCTGCCCCTAGCCTGGTAACTTCCATATTCCACAGGGGCAGCCTTAAAAAGAAAAAAAAATTCGCTCTGACTTAATATATGTCAAGCAAAAATGCTAATTATAGACTATCATGTCCTCCATGATAAATTTTTAAAAATACATCATGAGCAACATATGAATGGAAAATATTTTTTTAATATAAGATAAAAAAACTAACCTATTTTCATGATTAGAATTTTTTCTTTTTAGGGCTGCACCTGCGGCATAAGGAAATTCCCAGGCTAGGGGTCGAAGCGGAGTTGTAGCTGCCAGCCTACACCACAGCCTCAGCAATGTAGGATCCAAGCTGCATCTATGACCTGCACTGCAGCTCACAGCAATGTCAGATTGTTAACCCACTGAGTGGGGCCAGAGATCAAACCTGTATCTTCATGGATACTATAATCAGGTTCGTTACCGCTGAGCCACAAGAACTCCTAAAAAATTTTAAGATAAAGTAACAGGCCCCCTTCTTCATGGTTTAGTGCGATAGTTCAGCCCTGCCTTACGTGGACTCAGTTTCTGGCATCAGTTATCGTCCAGGAATGGGCGGCCCTGCCCTTAAGACTAAACCCCTGCAGGACGGCCTGGCCCAGAGGGCACCTCACAGGTCAGTGCATGCAAACTCCCAGCCCTTCCAAGGCCATGGCCAGCATGGAGTACTGTCCCTCTCTCAGCCATGGGCAGTCGGGGTGTTGATAGAGTGCCCCCCGCCCGTCCTCTGCCAGGGGCCCCGGCCCCCGTGCCCAGCTCCCTGCAGCCCCTGGCCGGGCTACCAGCCCTTCTACTCACAGCCCTGATTTCTGTCCCCGTTCTGGCCTCCTAAGTGACTTTATGGTGGGGGACACAGCTCTAAGTGGGAGGTCAGACAGACCCCTAGCTCAGCCTGGCTCAGCTGCCAAAAATGTGACCTTGGACCAGATATGACCCCTCTGGTCTCTCATTTCCTTGTTGGGTAGAGAGCAGAGACACTGATTTCCAGGGTTGGTGGAGCCCAAGATTGCGTGTTTAGGAAGGCGGATTCCACTGTCCACAGCCAGCCACCCACAGCCCTTCAGCCTTGATCGCCTGATCCTTATTCTCACCACCTCCCACTCAGCTTCAGTGAACTAAGCGTTTTCATCACTGCTGTACAACTGAGGAAGTGGTGGCACAGAGAGGCCCGTGGACTTGCCCAGGGTGACACAGCCAGTGCGTGGCCAGGCCGAGCTTGCACTCAGGTCTGCCCGACCTCAGCTGTCCCATGTCCTTCTCTGGTGGTTGTGGCCCTTGCCGAGGCCTGGCTTCTTCTGCAGTCGGTCCTGCGAGCCGTCTCCCGGCAGGCAGCAATTCTGGCTTGTGTTTCCGAACCTTCTGGAAATGACTAGGGAAGTCTTCCCCACTCCCAGTTTTCCTTGTTCCGCAGCCCTTTCCTCCCAGATGGAAACACCAGCGGGTCCCTCCCATCTTTTCTCTGCCTCCCCATTGATGAGGGAGGCTCGGGCGGGGAGGGGGCTGGGGAGCAATAGCCCAGGGCAGCGATGGTGCCTGGAGCACCAGCCCTTCAAAATCATCTGGGGAACTCGGGGAAAATACAGATTCCTAGGCCCCTCTAAACCCTCTGAAGGACCTGGAATCTGCATTTCGTAAGCTGCCTCGGAGAGTGACCAAGTCGTGAGCCCCATGGGGGAAGAGGGAAGACTCAGGTTTCCAGCCCCGCCGGCCTCTCCCCGTGTCTAAATGCCTTGCCTTGCCGGAAGGACAGCACGGAGGGGGGCGTCCCACCCGGCCTCCACCTCACCCTGAGTTACCTGCTCAGATGCCCGTCCGTGCACCAGCCGGGAGCTAGCTGCCTTCTTCCTGCTCCTCCCCGCCGGCCTCTCAGACAGAGCGGGGATTAATTGGCAGCAGTCGGGCCGTGTGCAAAGGATTAGGAGGTGCCGAACAGGGCGGGGAGGTGGCGGTGAAGAGAAGAAATGGGTGCTGAGGGAGCTGGCCTCAACCCCCAGGACCAGCAGGGATCTGGGCCCAAGAGAAGGAGCCCCACGTGGCCCTGGTTTGGGGCAGCATGAGCTTCCAGGGGACCTGGTTCCCCAAATACCTTGGCCAACCCACAGCGTGGCTGGCAGAAGAATGACAGCTTGGAGTCCCCAGGCGATTCTGGGAGACTCTTCAGGGTGGCTCATCAACTCTCAGGCAGCAGTGGCAGGAGGCACACCCCCATTCTCCAGCCCCAAAGCAGGGACTCGCGCAGAGTCCTTCTGTCCCAGACTCTGTCAGCAGCTTGGGCAAGGCCTGAGCAGCCCTTGTCTTGGCGTCGGCCGGAATGGCTGTGGTCCCAGGGCTGGGCCTTTAGGGAAGATGGAGGACTGACAGATGATGAACTGCCTCTGAGCCGGCCCCCTGACCTCAGGTCGGACCTTAGAGGAGAGGGGGCAGTCTCGGGAGAGTCGGGGAGGGGACAGAGTGCCAGCTTAAAGGGGCTCAATGAAGCAACAGGATATGGGTGGGGGCGGGGCAGTGGGCTGTTCAGCAAAGGCGCAGGGACTCCACTCAAGCCTCAACATCTCCCCAGCTTGCCTACGCGCCAGGCAGAGCGCCGGCCTTGGCACACTGAGAAAGACAGACATAGGACCTGCCCTCATGGAGCTTACTCTCCAACACAGGATTCAGACATAAAAAAGACTGATGGTGAGTAAAGACATACTGCAAATACACTGCACGCCATGAAATAAACCGCAGGGCAGAGACGTGTATAAGGGGGTGGGCAGTAGGTGCCTCTGTGAGAAGGTAAATTTTTTTGTGTGTGTCTTTTTAGAGCCGCACCAGAGGTACATGGAGGTTCCCAGGTTAGTGGTTGAACTGGAGCTGTAGCTGCCGGCCCCCGCCACAGCCACAGCAATGCCAGATCTGAACCACATCTGCCATCTATGTCACAGCTCACACCAGTGCCAGATCCTTAACCCACCTAGCGAGGCCAGGGATCGAACCTGCATCCCCATGGATGCTAGTCATTTCCATTTCCACCGAGCCACAACGGGAACCCCACGGAGGTAAATATTTGAGCGAGACCTAAGATCTGAATGAACGGTGTTCCAGGCAAAGGACAATGCAAAGGTAAATTAAGATCCTGAGGTTGGAATGAGCTTGGATGGGCCTGAAGAACAGGGAAGGGCTGGGGGGTAGCAGATGTCGGGAGGGTGGTGGGAGATGGGATCCAGGACAGATCACGTAGAGCTTGTTAGCTGTGATCAGAAGATTGGCTTTTAGCTGATGGACCGTGGAAACCCATGATGGTTTAGAACAGGGGCCGGACACGATCTGCACGGCTGCTGTGTAGTGAGCAGGCGTGGAAGCAGGGACTGGTCACAAGGTAATTGATGAACAAACCAGTTTGTGGCCAGATGACTCCCTGGCTCTTCTTCCTGTGCCAGACCTCTGATATGCAAACCACAACTCCCCCACACACACACACCCCGCACAAAGAAAATACAGCTGGTGTGGGAGAATGTTCTGTCAGCAAGTTCAAACACCAGTGGCAAAGCTCAAGGTGGCCCCTGCCCCTGCTCTTTACAGAGCAGGCATCCAAGAGGAAATGTGTCAAGAGGAAATGTGTCGTAGGTTTTAAGAGGTGTGTGTGTGGGCTTCATCTGGGGTTGGGAGAGTGGACTGGAGATATAAGTTTGGCAGCATCAGCTTAGCTTGAAAATGATGCTTAAAGCAGTTCCTGTTGTGGCTCAGCAGAAACAAATGCAACCAGTATCCATGAGGATGTGGGTTCAATCTATTGCCTCGCTCAGTGGGTTAAGGATCCAGCGTTGCCATGAGCTGTGGTGTAGGTTGCAAACGTGGCTCAGATCCGGCCTTGCTGTGGCTGTGACGAGGGCCGGCAGCTGCAGCTCCGGTTTGACCCCTCGCCTGAGAACCTCCATATGCCATGGGTGCAGCCCTAAAATGCAGAAAAAGAAAAGACTCTCTTGCATCTTCACTCCTGAGATGACGAAGAAGAGAAGGAACAATGGCCGTGCCAAAGAGGGCTGTGGCCACGTGCAGCCTATTCTCTGCACCAACTGTGCCCGATGCATGCCCAAGGATAAGGCCACTAAGAAGTTCTTTATTCAAAACATTGTAGAGGCCATGGCTGTCAGGGACATTTCCGAAGCGAGTGTTTTCGATGCCTGTGTGCTTCCCAAGCTGCATGTGAAACTACATCATTGCTTGATTGTGCCATTCACAGCAAGGCAGTCAGGAGTCGTTCTGGGGAAGCCGGGAAGGAGGCAACACCTCCGCCCTGATTCAGACCTGCAGGCACTGCCCCATCACCTCCACCAAAGCCCGTGTAAGGAGCTGAGTCCTTAGACACTGAAGGAATTCTATCCTTTTAAAGGACATTAAAATGGAGATTATACTTGAAAAGAAAAGAAAAGTTATGCTCAAAGCTACAGGACTGATTGACTCCAACGTAAAGAAGAGAAGGACCAAATATGGTCCCCGGAGGCCTCAGCACATTCTGAGATTGGGAAGAGGAGGAGCTAGGAAAGGAGGCAGGAGGAGCTGGGGACGGAGGGGGAGCACCAGGAAATGGGTGAGTGTGTTGGGGGAAAGAGCCGTCACATGGAGCACCGCGTGCGTGGAGGCCGACCCGCGCCCCAGACCAGGTAGCCTGGAGGCGTGGAACCCTGGGCAGTGGGCAGAGTCAGGTGGCCCCGGGGGGAGAGTCAAACGTTCGAGGGTGAGGAAAATGAAGAACCCTCTGCCACAACCCAGTTAGATGACTCTCATGTGCATGTATATGGAGGGAAAGAAGCCAGACTCAGAAGACCCCAATGGTCCGTGCACACACAGC
Source organism: Catagonus wagneri (assembly GCA_004024745.2). Taxonomy (NCBI): domain Eukaryota; kingdom Metazoa; phylum Chordata; class Mammalia; order Artiodactyla; family Tayassuidae; genus Catagonus; species Catagonus wagneri. Next base: position 6,363,388 of record PVHT020000180.1, read on the forward strand.
TCAGAAGGGGCACAATTAGCCTGTCTTGTCTATTGATGCAAACATACGTAACAAAACTGTAAAGAACAGCGGTGGTTATACTGTGCAGCCAGGACAACAGTTACTCTTGCAGGAGTTAGGACTAGGAAATGGGTACGTGGAAGCTTCTAGGGGCTGGCAAGGCCCGATGCTTTCTTTAGCGGACATCAGTTTTTTACAACAGCTTTATAGTGGTATTATTTGTATGCCATAAAATTCAGCTGTTTTAAGTGCACAACTCAATAATTTTTAGTAAACTGACTGAGCCGTAGCACTTGTTTTAGAACATTTCCATCACCCCAATAACATTTCCATCTTGTGCTTGTTAGAATCTCCCGTCATTCAGCCCCAGGCAACAACTAATCCGCTTCCTATCTCTAAAGATGTGCCTTTTCTGGACATTACATATAAATGGATCATATAATACACGGAGTGTTTTTGTGTTTATACCACAGTCTGTTTTTCCATCCAATAGTCAATGGACACTTAAGTTTTGTCTATGCTTTTTGCTGGTTTTTTTTTTTTTTTGTCTTTTCTGGGCTGCACTCGTGGCATGTGGAGGTTCCCAGGCTAGGGGTCTAACAGGAACTGTAGCTGCCGGCCTGCGCCACAGCCACAGCAATGCCGGATCTGAGCTCTGTCTGCGACCTACACCACAGCTTACGGCAACACCGGATCCTTAACCCCCTGAGTGAGGCCAGGGATCGAACCCGCAACCTCATAGTTCCTAGTCAGATTCGTTAACCACTGACAGGAATTCTTCTGTGTTTGTGTGTGTGTGTGTGTGTGTGTGTGTGTGTGTGTGTATCTACTTTTTGACTATTGTAAATAATGCTGCTGTGAACATTTGCACGCAAGTCTTCGTATGGACATACACTTTCATTTCTTTCGAAAGATTCCTAGGAGTAGAAATGCTGGGTCATATGGTAAATTTATGTTTCACGGTTTAGAAACTGCTACACCATTTGATAAAATTGCACCTGTGTCTTGACCTGACTGGTAATTTCATGGGGTCTCACATAAATTAAGGGTTCCATTATGTATGCATATGATTCTTGTGTTTTGTTATATTTTTTTAACCTTAAGAGAGCTAAAAAAAGGAATTGCAGTGGGGTGATGAATGAAGCCAAGCCTGGGAAAGTTTTCTCTAAGGGGCGGGACTTGGGGGTGCTGCTCTGGAGGCTGGATGACGCCCTGGAGGAGGAGCAACCACGGAGCCAAATCCTACCTGAATTAGAGGTCCCAAGGCCCATCAGCCGCCGCACTTGGGCAGGTGTGTGCAAAGCGTAGGCCAGTATATGCAAATAAGTCAGAATCTCCCCAGGGTTTCCTCACCCTGGGGATCCATTGCCCATGGTTGTGACCGTGATGGTGGGCAGGCCCCAGGGCTTCAGGGTGCTAGGCTCAGGCCCTCATGACCTTCTTTTTGGGAAGGCGGGAGGGAGGCTGCAGACCTGCAGGGGGCTGGGGCCCGAGTATCACCTGCTAATTCCTGTCCTGCTGAGGCCATCAGTCTCCCTGATCTCCTTATGCTGACCCTGGATCCCGGCTGCCACTAATCTCCCCTCTCGGGAGACCCAAGGACTAGGCAGTGCCCTCTTGCGGGGCTTGCAAGGAGGGGAGCACCCTGCCAGGTCACAGTCTTCCCTCACAGCGGGGCCCAGGGCGCCTGCCTAACGCTGATGGGGACTTTGAGGCCCAGAGAAACTAGTCTAGGGTCCCACGGCCTGCCCTGGTCAGCCCTGGCACGGTCACCCCCAGGGAGCCCAGCTCCTGGTCCAACATTTCCCAGCATGCCCAGCCTGTGCTGAGACCCAGGAGACCGCCACCTCCAAGGAAGCCTGAAAGCGGAGCCAGTGCAAGGACCCCTGGCAGCGGGCTCCTCCCCTCGGAGCCCACAGTTGCCAGGGTTGCCGCGGAGCTGGTGCCCTCACAATCAACCTGCAATGGGCATCGTCTCTGCAGAATGTTCCTTTATTCTCCTGCTGTCTCACAAGGCACTGGGGCTCGGCCTGTCTCCTGCCACTTTTCCTATCGTCAGAGAGCAGAAAATCCTCCACCTATGCCCCTGGGGCCCTCGGCCAGCCCATGAGGTACCTCGGTGGCAGGTCAGCAGCAGGGGCTCCGCCCTTTGCCCTCTTCTCGTTGCCCCACCCCCCTGCCCCTCCCCACGCAGGCCCAGCCCCTGCCCTCGCCCCGCTCCTCCTCCGTGACCCAAGGTCCTCTCTCTTCCTGCCCACCTCCCTACCGTCCGCCCCCATCTCTCAGCTCTAACTGCAGCCAGGAACACAGCAACCTGACTCAACAAATCCTCACTAAAGCTTAAATGACCGAAAGGCTCTTGGGAATATCTGCTATTTAAAAGGAAGCATTGGAGGAGCTCCCATTGTGGCTCGGCAGGTTAAGAACCTGACTAATTTGAACCCATTAGGACATGGGTTCAAAACCTGGCCTCACTCAGTGGGTTAAGGATCCGGCATTGCCACGAGCTGTAGTGTAGGTCAGATGTGGCTTGGATCCTGTGCTGCTGTGGCTGTGGCATAGGCCAGCGGCTATAGCTCCAATTTGACCCCTAGCCTGGGAACTTCCACATGCTGCAGGTATGGCCTTAAAAAAAAAAAAGAGGGAAGAATTGGGGGTGGTTTTCTGGTGGCCTATGTTTAGGATTCATCAGTTGTCATTGCTGCAGTGTGGGTTTGATCCCTGGCCTGGGAACTTCCACAAGCTTCACGCCACAGCCAAATGAATAAATGCATAAAAGGAAGCACTGGAGAACCAGCCGTATTTTTCTAGTTCATATCTATCACATCTCTTCCCTTATTTGAAACCTTTCTATGTCTCCCTGTAGAGTTTTGGGTAAATGCCAGATACCGGAGCTAGGGCCCCAAGTCCGCAATTAGTTACCCAGAGGCAAACTGAACTTAATTCTAAACCCACTTGCTGCTGCTGCTTCCTGCTCATTATTGAAGAATAGACACAAATGCCATGTCTTTTAGAACATTCCACAAATGCCCCAACCCCAGTCCTCCCAGACACACCCCCCCACACACTGACCTCTGCCAGAGCCCTTAGCATATCAAAAGTGTGTGTGTGTGTGTGTGTGTCCCTGACCCCATCACAGCTCCAGGCACACAGTAGGTACTCAGTAACTGCTGGATGAATAGACAAGTCAGCACAGGCCAAGGTTGCATTCCTACACTGATGGCTGTCCGCTTGGGCTGTCTCTGCCCCCCAGCCATGGCCCGCATCCTCGACCTGGTGCCCTGGGAAGATGGTTCCACCCACGTGTACGCGTCCCCGGCCATCTTGCTGCCCGCGGGGTGGCAGCGCAACCAGCTGGCCGGTGTCAAGCAGCAGCTCTACCACCCAGCTCTGCCCAGCCTGCGCCGCATGGACATGGACTCCGTCAGGGCCTGCCTTTCCGACGAGCACTGCCAGTCCACCACCTACTGCCGCAAAGGTCAGGCCCCCTGGCCGCCACTGGCACGGCCCCTCTGGGCCTTTGGGGAGGGCACAGATGGCTTGGAGAGAGATCTCAGACGGAGGCACCATGAGTGGCAGGTGAAAGGGTTGAAGGGACTAGACCCAGCTCAGCTCCTTCCTGCCTGGGAAACCTCCAGGTCTGAGCCTCTGTTTTCTTACCAGTAAAACGGTGATGCTAACAGGGCCTGCTATTGTGAGATTAAAATGAGATTGAGGCATGAAAAGCACATAATATGTGCTCAACAATAATGCTGTTGTTATTATTATCAACAGAGAGAGAACTGTGCAGAGTCAGCAGTTGCAGGGGGAGTAGGAAGAACAGCAGAAATAACTTCTGCCCAATCATCTCTCCCTCTGAAAAAAGGAAGAGAACACTTGTCATGAAAGAGAGGTGGGCACGTGAGTCTTTGGGGTCAAGGGCCACACGGGCCCAAGGAGGAAACCTCCATCAACTGAGAAGCTTACGGATACTGCTTACGCAGATTGTTTATCCATTTTCTTCTCTCTCATTTTCTTCTATTTTGTCTTATTTGACTTGATTTCTAGGCGCTCGCTCTTTATTTTTTTCTTTCTCGCCACGCTCACGGCTCAGGGAATTTCCCAAGCCAGGAACTGAACCTGTGCCACAGCAGCAACCCCAGCCACTGCAGTGACAATGCTGGATCTTTAAAATTCTGCATCACAGGAGAACTCGGCGGGAGATCTCTTAATATCAGAGAAATTGCACCTTATCTGCAAAATAAGTGGAAATATTTTTCCCATTCATCTTCCCTTACGTTGTCATGCAGAGTTTATTTCTATGTAGTCCAAGTTATCAGTATTTTCTTTACCTGCTTTTGAATGAAAGCCTCCCCCACCCCAAGATTATGAAGAAATTTACATTTTCTCCAATTACTTCTATGGTCTTATTTTGTTACATTGAAACCTTTGACCTATTTGGAGTTTATTCTGTTGTAAGGGGTGTGCTAAATTAGAATCTACTTGATCTCAGATTCTTTTTTTAAAAAGTGTCTAGTATTTCAAAAACTTTCTAGAGCTGTGTGGACAAGACCTCTCCTGTGTGGGCCTGCGACCACTGGTGGACGCCTCATCTTCCTTTCTCTTTCTCCTTCAGATGACTTTGACAATGCCCAGTTCACCCTGCTCGGTGTTCCCAACAAACCCCTGCAGTGCTTGGTGAGTATCCTTTGCCCCTGGCCTGGGTTTGCCCTGGGGAGGGGGCCTGAAGGTCCTCTGTGCACCCAGGCCAAGCACCTCGGGTCCTGGGAGCCACTGGGCGCACTTCCTCACCCTGGGACCCGGCCCCTTCCTATCTCCTTCAGGGTCTTGGCGGACCCCTCCCACGTCAGATGAGCCAAGTGTCAGTTCTGGCCTAAGGGGTGGTCTCCACCCCTGGTGCGTGACTCCCTTCGTCTTGGCAGGACATCACGGCCACTGGCCGGAGGGTCCGAAACAGGTGCCGCCAGGGAAAGCTGGCGCCCATCGCGCCGGGCATCAGCCATGTCGACTGGCCCTGCTTCACGCGCGCCATCGAAGACTGGTCCCGCTTCGTGTCCTCTGCTGGCGAGTTCAAGCTGCCCTGCCCCAGCAAGAGGGGTCAGTTTATGGGCATGGACAATGCCCTAGGGCAGGAGAGCTAAGCGATCTTCTGGGTCCCTGGAGCCGGGACCCCTGCTGCTGAGCGCAAGCAGGGAGCTTCAGGGATGGGCTCGGACAAAGACTGGGCGGGAAAACTGGGAGCATCTGGGGCACTCAGAGCGCGCTGCACCCTAATGGACAGAGGTTCGAAGATGCGGGCCAGGTCCCAGCCAGGGGGAGCCTGTGCGGCGGAGGCGGAGAGCAGGGTTGGTTCTGCGACTAGCGGAGCCAGGTCTGGAGGCGGGACTGGTTCTAGGAGCAGGAGAGGGTCGTGGCTTGGTCTAGGGGCGGGGCTAAGGTAAGATCGGGGGCGGGGCTTGCTCCGGGCGGGCGGGGAGCAGTAGAGGGGCTCTCTTTTCGCAGTCGAGAGTTTCAGCGGCTACGCCGTGCGGTACTTGAAGCCGGAGGTGACCCAGAACTGGCGGGTAGGAAGCGCTGTGTGCTGACCTGTTCCTGGGGGCACGGGAGTGGGGAAAGGAGCGGCTAACACGGGGGTCACGGAGGAGGAGAGGAGACCCGGAGTAAGGTTTCCCAGGGACCAGGGCCAAGATCTCCGACAGTCAGCGCTCCTTTGGGCGTGGGCAGTGGAGTCTATGTCCCCCTGATCAAGGGATCCCTCTCCCATCCCTCTGCCCCCCGCTCCGCCCCAGTTCTGTCTTAACCAGAATCCCAGCCTGGACCGCTACGGACAGAAGCCCTTGCCTTTCGACTCCCTGTAAGTGACCCCAAAAGCCCCAGGACCCCATACCTGGAGGAGGAGTGTGGAGCTTCATCTGCTTTCACCACACCTAGTGGCCCTTGAAAATGTGCCACCTAGGAAGAATTGATTGGCTCCCATACACCACAAGAAAAGCGCAATTTCAATATGAACAAATGTTTAATTGCTATCCAACCCCTAGCAACTCCACCCTTTCAGAGAGGAGGCGTTAACGTGGGGCGAAGGTGCCGTGTAATCCTGGTGACATGGTGCCTAGCGACATGATTCTTCACAGAGAGGGTCACCCTCCTTACCCTCCTTCCTCTTTTGCAGGAATGCTTTCCGACGCTTCTCCTCGAAATACAGGTAGGGCTCTAACTGAGGGTTGGGGGGTGACCCTGCCACCTCCCCACATCTGGCCACGCCCCGCATCCGCCCTCGAGGGGCGGCCCAAGGGTTCAGGCGGTTCTCAGACCCCCTCTCCCCTCGCCGGGCCTCGCGACCGAGGCGCCAGGGAATTGGTACCCTACTGGGTGATGTCAGCGGGGCACAAAGGGCTTCCCCCTGGAGAGATCCGTGCCAGGCGAAGTGCAGCCCACTGGGAGCTGGAGGGAGCTGAGTGCACGTCCCACCCGATCGGTCGGGCGGGGTGGAATGGGAGGGTCGTCACTCAGGAGAAGAGCGGGGGGCTGGAAGAGTAAACAGGCATGTAAGAAATAGGATAGAAAGAGCCTAGAATTTGCCTTCCAGGAGGTGGGTAAGGTGGCAAGGGCTGGGGCTAGTGTTTCCAGCAGGACAGTGCAAGCTATCCCGGCACCATCATAATCTGGCCCTCTCCCACCTCTCCAGCCCCTCTGCCTGCACTTCATCAGTCGGTGCCAGACTCCTGGGCGCAAGCTAAACCACCAGCACAAACAAGCGCGCCACGTCTTCCCTTGTGCTGCTTCAGCTCCTAGATGATCCTTCCTTCTCTGCCTGAAAAACTCCTTACTCTTTAAAGCCCACCCCAGATGTCCCACCTTCCCTGAAGTCTTTCTCTGCTTCTCCCCTCCAGCTGAGCCCTGCTCCTGTAGGTCACCACATGTGCATCTCTCTTAGAGCACACGGACTATTGCATTATAATTATTGATGGAAAGTCGGCCTTCTCTCACCCACCCTGTGCACACACAAGGGACTGCTTTCTGGTTTCTTACTGCTCGATCATTCCTGCCAGAGCAGGTCCACTACATGACTGAAAGCTGAGTAAAGCACATGGGAGATAAAGATGAGGCAAACTGAAAGCGGGGTTTGAAAGTCCAACAGACCAGCCAAAAATATGTTAAAGAAAATAAGAAGCCATTAAAAGCTCTTGAGCCACAGAGAGGCAGGACGGAAGCTGTGTTTTCAGAGCCTTGAGGCAGGAAGTTCAGTTTGTCCCAGAGAAGGACAGCCTGCCTTCTCCCCGGGACACCCTGGAGGCCCTCACCTCCATCTCGTTTCTTTCCTCAGTCCTGTCAACTACCTGACCCCCTGGCGTTAACCTGTGAAAAGGATGTCAACCTCCAGACTGCCACACAGTGCCATCTCAGGGTCCCCGGCAAGACAGAGGAGGGTATGTGGTGGCAGCACCCATCTCCCTAAGGGTTCAGCCTCGCTGGAAATAAACCTTATGCTCCACAGGGAGGCACCAACGTGTGTGTGTGTGTGTATGTGTGTGTGTATGTGTGTGTGTGTGTGTTTCTGGGGCTAGGGGAGGGTCAGGACCTCAGGATCTTACCCTTAACTGCCTCCTGCCAATCCCTGGAGGACTAGGGGGGGGGTGCTGGTGCTGGGAAAGGTGTCCGGTGACCCCAGGTAGAGAATCAGGGTCTAAGCCCCAGAGCCCAGCCAAGGATGAAGTACAGAGGCAGGCCTGGGAAGTAGGTTTTCTTTGTGGCCCTGTTCCCTGCATGAAGCACTACAACCAAGCCCCTTCCACCTCAGACTTGAGCCCGAAAGAGAAAAGAGGGGTCTCGAAAGGGCTTTGTAGACAGCTCTCTCCAAAGCTCTTGCCATACCAGCGTGTGCTGGGGGCGTCCCTGGCAGAGGTGGAGTCAGGCCCTAGAGGGTGGGCCTGTGGCCTCTATTCTCTGTGAAGCAGCAGAGTGTAGAAGTAAGATGGTCACCCAGAGAAGAAAGCCTCCTGCTTCCCAAAGCACTGCCAATGAACATAATATATAAGCAAAAAGTTATTGGCTCTGCCCACAAAGCTTCAGGACTAGCCTTCACCTGCCTACCAACCTGCAGAAAAGAGGCGTGTTGTCCTGGGTTCAGCCATGGGCATGCCTGGGCCAGGCTGAGTAACTGGGCTCAAGGCTTTTTACTATTTTTTTTAACCTCTTTATCTTTTTTTTTTTTTAGGGCTGTACCCACGGCATATGGAGGTTCCCAGGCTAGGGATCTAATCAGAGCTACAGCTGCTGGCCTACGCCACAGCCACAGCAACGCTAGATCCGAGCCACATCTGCAACCTACACCACAGCTCACAGCAACGCTGGATCCTTAACCCACTTAGTAAGGCCAGGGATCGAACCCACAACCTCATGGTTCCTAGTCAGATTCTTTAACCGCTGCGTCACGATGGGAACTCCTCAAGGCTTTTTAGACACACACTGAAGAAGTGTGTCTCGGCATGGCTGGGGCTTAGAACAGCCAGCATCAGCCAGCATCAGCCCCTTCCATACACCCTACCCCGCCCCAGACCCAGATCGGGGCGGAGAGCCACCAAGTTCAAGAACTCTGTGAACAGAACTTCTGCTGCTAGGATCTGGGGCCTCAGGGCCCAGGGATGCATGAGCCTTCTGAAGTCATGTGCAAAACTGTGTTCTACCCACCTGTGCATTTTCGGTGGAAAGACTCCTTATTTTCCTCTGATCCTCAGGAGAGTCAGTGCCCACAAAGGTCGGGAAACCCTGGCTTACGTCCTCCTCATCCCCTTTCACTAATATTTACTGAGCCCCTAGTGCATCCACGCCTGCTCTTCAACAGAAGGAATTTAACGAACTATACCAGCCCTTCTCTTCTGGACCCTGTATTATACTGTTCAAAACATATCATCATGTGACCTATTATCTCCTCCAGGCTTCATACCCTATAAGCACCCGGAGAGTGAGCAGAGCCAAAGCCACCCTATTGCATAGATGGGGAGACTGAGCCCCAGACCAGGAAAAGCCTCCAGTCAAACCCAGGACCCAGGACTCAAAGCAAGTCCCAGCACTTGACAGTTTTCACATCTAGTTTGTGCTCGAAATTTGCAGAATAAGTTATTTCCTAGAATAGGGGTCTTTTGTTCGACCTTGGGTAATAAACAAGGAAATGCGCTGGATTGTCGTCCAATATGCAGGCAGAGCCTGTCTTACAGACTCGAGGCTAATTTTCATTTCTTTGGGGGGTGGAGTGGAAGATTATCCCGAGGTGAGGGACCGAGTCCATCTCTGCAATGTGAAGTACGGATGGGGCTCTGCCGACCACAGGGCAGGAGACAGGAAGAGGGGGACGAGCGGACAGGGAGTGATAAGCAGATCAGAGCCCCTTCCTCCTTGGAGGCCTGTTCCGGAGGTGCCAACCTCCTGCCATTTTGCATAGGAAAAAGCACTTTCCTTCCAGCCCAGGGCAGTTCACCTGGACTGAACCTTGGGAAGGTGTCAGAGCCACATTCTTCAGCCCTGAGTGACCCCTTCAGAGACAGCTCAGAGAGAGCCGATCTGCCCAAGGCTCCTAACAGGGAGGCTAGAGTCCTGGCCTGCATGGGACAGAGCTCCAGAGAGCTGCTGAGACACCAGGGAGAATCAGGTGTCTGTGTGTTTTCTCCTGGCCCTGCTTCCTTGACAATGAATGGCCAGGCTCATCCCCCTGGGAATGTGGTCCAGCGGATATTTGCTGCCCCCGCCCCCAGCCCGGTGCTGGGTGCTGGGTGCTGGGGTACAGACCAGAAACCATGCCTGCCTTAGAGGTGCTTTTCATTCCCTGAAAGCAGAACGTGAGAGTGTGGGCACCCCTAGACCGTGTTCCTCGAGCCCAGGAATTTGATTCGGTCCTTAGCCACCAGCTGACATTGAATCCTGATTCCATAGACGGTAAAATGTGTGCCCAAGAACACAGGAAACACATGAACAAGCCTGATGTAGAATGCACTTGCTACTTTCTAAGTGCCAGGCAATGTATTAAGCACTTTGCAGTCTCTTTTCCAGAAGGTGGGCAATTTTAGACCCATTTTACAGATGACAAAATAAACTACCCCAGAGTCACACATCTGGTGATTGGAAGACCTGGGAATTGAAGCCAGCCTGTCTGACCCCTGAGCTTGGGGCCACCATACTCTGCTGCCTTCCTGCCGAGAGAGAGATGCAAGTTAAGAGCTGGTGGCGGCGAGGGGGGGACAGTGGGGACATTCAACCAAGGATTTAGAGAGAGGAGGTGTTCCATCAGAAAGTTTTCTGCTGGTAACAATTACAGGGTTGGAAGTCCCAAGTGTTGGAGAGAAGCCACCTAGCCTGGGCCACTGTCTCCTGGTCTCCAAGTCCCCTCACCTTAAGGGGCTCTTTGCTCTTCGTAGAGAGCACATGAGAAATGCCCCCTGCGCTCCTGGCCTTGGGGACAGCCCAGCCTCCACGGCCTCACCTCCAGGCCTTCCTGGACTGACCCCAATCGGTCCTTACCCACCAGCTGACACTGAATCCTGATTTCATAGATAGTAAAATGTGTGCCCAAGAACAAAGGAAACACATGAACAAGGCTGATTTAGGCTGCACTCGCTACTTCCTGGCCTGATCCCAACTGCTACCCTGGACCTGGGCCTGGAAGCACCACCTCAACCCAGACTCCACTGCCAGGCACCTTGCTGTTCTAAACAGCCCAGGCTCTTGTCTGCCTCCTAAGCTTTGGTCAAAGCCTTCCACCTGCAATGCCTTCCCCACCCCTTCCCACCCAAATCTCACCCATCCTCCCAGGCAGGCCTCTCTCAAGTCCTCCCTTCTCCCCAGTTCTTCCCCAAGACTGGGAGGTCAGGAACGCTAGCTGTTTCGGGGGGACTAACTCACGGCCTCTGGCCCACAGTAGGGTCTTGGGAAATAGCGCCCTTGCCGGCCCCCCTTATCTTCTAATAGGATCTGGGACTCAGGAATGGAGCCTAGGGCCTCCTAGAACCAACACACAGACCTGGACTAAACGAAACAGCCACTACAAAGTAATGGTTGTGTTTGTTACAAAGGAACACACAAAATACACACCCTCACCCCGCGCCTGGGGCTGGCAATGGGGCGAACCAGGGACGGAGGAAGTGTCCTGCCCAGGGAGAGCAGGGTGAGGGGCAGGGAGGACTCTTGCAGGTAATATTTTGTACGAAGTATCAGCAGCTTTGACCTTTTTTGACCCTACCTTTTGATCCATGAAAACCTCAAAACACTCTCATCAGAAGTTCTGGCTTCATGCCACACCAGCTCAGTGTCTGGCAAACAGCAGGCGCTCAGTAATGCTTAGGGATGGACAAAGGCAGGAATGCAGACCCAGGGTGGGGACGGACACACAGGTGGGCGCATGTGAGAGGGGGCGCCCGCAGGCCCCGGCCCACCCCCGCCCCTCCCCTTGACCTCCTTTTCAGGGCCCTGAGGAGGACCGGGCATTCCTGCCAGAATCTTGGGAGATCTGTGAAAATCAATAGCGGCCAAGGATTCCCCTGGAGGCATGACCTTCAAGGAACAAAGAAAGCACCCGCTTGAGGATGGGGAGCTTATCAAAGGCGAGCCTGGCCCAGGAGGGGAGGCCCTGGGCAAATTTCCAAGGCCTGAGCATCCTGCGGTCCAGTCTGGGGCCTGCTCTGGAGGAGGGAGTGGGGTTGGGGCTGGGAGGTTGGGTGGAGGGCCCGGTCGGAGGGAAGCCTAGCCGGGGCGGCACCTGCGAGGCCGAGGCTCGCCACGGAGCTGCCTCTGCACAGACGGGAAGACAGAGAACGGCGGCTCCAATCCCTCAAGGAGCTGAGAGCGGGCCAGAGGGCTTGCCGCCCCCTCTGCCTGCGGGTGAAGGATTTTCCTGCTCCCCTTTTCAGCCCCAGTGCCAGCACCAGTCCCGGCCATTGTTCCCAGCTTCCTGACCATCAAAGAGTGGGTGAGGGTCAGAGCCCCAGGCTTCAGTGGCTGGAGCAGGAGGTTCAGGGCCCAGGGCGCTCAAGCCCCAACTCCCAGCCCCCACCTGGCCCACCTGGCCGGCCCCAGCCATTCCAGGCCTCTCTCATCACTAACTGTACGGCTTTGGGAAGCCCCTGGATTTCCCCAGGGTCAGCACAAAGCGGCTCCTCGCGTCTGCCCTGCCAGCTCATGGAGCCAGGATGAGGCTCAGACCAGCTGCGGGTGGGAAAGGTCTCGCGAGCAGCAGGGGTGGGGCGTGGTGACACTCAGAGGGGAGCGCTGGGCTGGCTCCTTTCTGCCTCTGACCTCCCAGCGCTGTGCTCTGCTTTCCTGAGTTGCCACTTGGTGCCAAACGCCCCGCACAGGTCATTACACAGAGACCGCGTGGAAGACAGCACCACTGGCTCCATTTTACAGATGAGGAAAATGAGGCCCAACAAGTTTCTCAGAGCTCTGGTGCTGATGTGTGGCAGAGGCACGGCTCCAGCCAGGCCAGTGTGGTGCCCTTAACCCTGACAGCACGGCCCTGCCACCACGCTGCATGAGCACAGGCTCCACTCCCAGAGGGCAGGGTTCCGGAGGGCTGTTGGTCCGAGCAGAGCCAGCCACACAGTGAGGGTTTGACAAAGCCGTCAGGATGATAGGCTCCCTGGGAAAGCTGTCTTTGGTGGCCCAGCCAGCCCTGGCAATGACTTCTAGGACCCAGGAGAATGCCCTTCCCCCCAGTGCAGAGCCTCTTGGGCGGGGTGGGCAGAATGACTAACTCTAACGTGAAAGGTTTAGGTCAGCCTCCCATCCCCACCCCCTCTGGCTCTCATCCAGACGCAGCCTCTTACCCCCAGGTACCACCTTCTTCCTGTCCTGTTACTGGTTGGAGCAAAGGGAACGATAATCCCGAGACTAAGAAGACAGCGCTGTCTATAGGCCTAGCCGGAATGTCAGAAGCTCCCCCATGAAAAGACCACACTCTGAGAGATGGAGACTTGTATCAGAGATGAGACACAGGAGGCTGTGGGGTGCCTGGGCAGGCAGGGGAGAGGTACCTGTGTGTGTGGCCGGGTACAGTGGGCAGCTGCGTCAGCCGCTTTGTGCTGTTTCTGTCACTTGCAATCAAGAGAGACCAGACTGAGAAGGTGGGGAGCAGACTGGAGGCGGGGGGAGCTGGGGAGGGGGAAAGGAGACACAGGATGATCCTGTCGCCTTCTCAGAATCAGAGCAACAGGTCTCTAAGGACCCTCAGAAGGCGTTCCTGCCAGGCCCAGTCCCTGGCTTCTGCCCATCCATGAGCTGCTGGCCTCACAGCCCAGCTCTCTTTACAGGGGCTGCGATTAAATCCTAAGGAGGTCAGGAGGCTGCAGCCCAGGGGCCCCAACAGCTGGTACTGCCAGCATCGTCACAGCTTCCTGCCCAGGCCTCCATATGCAACTCCATTCAGTCCTCATGAGAACCAAGCGAGGCAAAGGTTAACCGCCCCATTTTACAGATGAAGCAACTGAGTCCCAGAGAGGTTCAGTACTGGCTCAAAGTCACACCATCAGAATGTTCAAAGCTCAGGATTTGAATGCAGCCTTACATCTCAAGCCCGAGCCTGCCACCCTGCCACCCTGGCACCCTGGCCTGCACACCCTTCTCCCACTCTCCGTCCCAACATTCCCCTGTGGAAAAATGACCAGAACAAGCCGTGCTTTGGTCTGTGAAGGTCAATGTCTTTACTTCTAAAGCATACATTGGACTCACTATAAATTAACATCAAAAGGGGCTATCTAAAATGGAGTCATTCTTTTTAAAAACCCAGATCCTCACATTTTTATATAAGATCCAAAATGACATGAAATTAAACTATACAATGTTATGAACAGTATAACAACTGCTTTTAGAAAGCAAAATGAGAGGAGAAAATTAGCAGTTGGGACCACTGTCAGCCTGGGTTCCATGTCTTTTGAGGCATTGTGACTAAAGCCAGCACCGAGGGCAAGGACCAGCCCCTCTGCGGGCCCAGGAAGAAACCCCAGTCAGACAGAGGAGGTGGGTGTGGGCTGCTCAGACTTCTGAAGGTGACAGTGGGTCCCTCTGCTCCCCTGGGCTCTCAGGGTGTGCACTGATTAAAGTCTCCTTTTAAGACCCATGACCAGAAGGGGGCTGGGAGAGGGCAGGGGCAGAGCCAGGTTCAAAATGATCGTTCTGACAGTCAAGGTCTTCCAGCTTTTCTGAGGAGAGCCCTGGCTGTCAAGCGATACCAGTCAACTCCATTTACCTACTGGTTTCCTTAACCATCCTCTTCCCCTGACCATCCCTGCGCCCTGGACCCTCGGTTCCATGAGCCCTGGGCAGCCAGAGACATAGGGGGACCCTAGGAGGAGCCAAGGGAGAACACTCTGGCCTTGGAAGGAATTGGATGTTGTCTAGAGTGTCTTGGCAGTGCAAGACCCCTGGAGTCCAGGCCGGCAGGCAGACCGAAGGGGGAGGGTGCCCAGGAGCTGGGAGGACACTTTCACTTCCACCATCCTGGGTACCCAGGCATGGTCTTGGCCCCGAAGCAGGGCTGGGGCCAGATTGCAGCCACGTCCTTGGGGCTTTGGTTCACACAATTCAAGCAGGATGACACTTGCTGCCATCCACTGGGAAGATCCTGGGCTTGGCCCCGCTTCCTCCCAGGCACCAGGTGGTCTAAGAGTCCCCTTCTTTCCCATCAGCAGTTTCATCTGGCTGAGAACACACTCCCCACCGGAGCCTGGAACCAGGCTGCAAAGGTGGGAGAGGCACTTCCAAAACAGCGGGATTAGCCCTCAGTACAAACGCTGTCTTCCCTCCCTTCCCTGTGGACAGCACTGCCCCTGGCCGGGCCAGCTGCTCTCCAAGCAGCCCCAGCCCACGGACGTGTAGCCCTCCTCAACATCTCGCCTGGAGGATGCGGCCCCACTGGCCGAAGCTGACCGAGAGGCCTGTGGCTCACAGTCGGCTCTCCTGGTCCCAGGACCACATCAAACAGCAACTTAAAGGAGGATCCCCTGGACCCAGCTCACCCGTGGAGTCCGGCTCTACCAGGCCCTGCCATGAACCTCCTCTTCCCTAACCTATGTGGTTTCTAATCAAGCTGAAAGCTTTGGGAAGGTGGGACTAGCACCACCCCCTCCTTGGGGTGGAGAGAGGCCACTTGACTTCCTGCCTGGCTCCAGGCCCCCAGAGACAAGGGAGGCTGACAGCTCTCAAGAAAGTGAATCCTGTAGTAGGAAAGAGGTTTGTGAGATCAGGATCAAGCACAGCCCTCTGCCCCCCACCTCCACACCGGCAGGGGAGCGCCAGGCACCCACACCCACCGCCTGCCGGGTGCCCTTTTGTCCTCTCGCCCAGGGCCTCAAAACACCGAGCCGGGTGCAGGGATGGTGCCAGGAGGCCAGCCGAGCCTGATGGAGGCCGTCGAGAGGACTCAGGGCAGGCAGGCGGCTACCTGGTAGGCTCCCTCGGCCGCTGCAGCAGCAGCGCTGTGTTGAGCGCTGTGCTCCTGCAGCAGCGCCACGTCCAGGAAGCGCTCGCCGCACCACACGCACTTGAACTGCTGCTCGCGGGCGTGCACGCCCTGGTGCTTGTTGAGGTGCTCGCGCTGCTTGAAGGCCTTGTCGCAGTTGGGGCACTTGTAGGGTTTCTCGCCCGTGTGCACCCGCCGGTGCCTCTGTAGGTCGGAGGCGTACTTGAAGCGCTTCTCGCAGTCCGGGCACTTGAGCGGCTTCTCCCTTGCGGGGTCGCAGCGGTGCTGCACGAATTCGGAGGACGAGAAGAAACGGCGTTCACACAGGGTGCAGCGCAGGGGCTTCTCGGCGGCCGAGCAGTGGGCCAGTTGGTGCTTCTGCAGGGCTGACGCCCGCTTGTAGGCCTTGTTACACACCGGGCACTTGAAGGGCCGCTCAGCCGCGCCCGGCAGGCACTTGTGCCGCAGCAGCTCGGCGGACTGGTCGAAGCCCTTCTGGCACACAGGGCACTTGAAGAGGGTCTCGAGGGTGTGCACATGCTGGTGGTAGAGCAGGTGGCTGGGCTGCCCAAAGCCCTTCTCGCACAGGCCGCACTTGAAAGGCTCCTCGGTCTTGTGCGTGCGCCGATGCCGCATCAGCGCGTACTGCTGCTTGAAGCCCATGGGGCACAAGTCGCACTTGAAGGGCCGCTCAGCGCTGTGCGTGCGCTCGTGCTGCCGCAGGTCCGACGGCCGCTTGAAGGCCTTCTGGCACTCACCGCAGCGGAAGGGCCGCTCCCCGCTCGGCGTGCACGGGTGCTGCAGCAGCTCGGACGACTCCTTGAAGTGCAGCTCGCACACGTTGCAGCGGAACAGGTGGTGCTCACCCGAGTGCGCGTACATGTGGCGCACCAGGTGCGAGCGGTGCTTGAAGGTCTTCTCGCAGACCGCGCACTTGTACGGCCGCTCCGAGCTGTGCGTGCGCTTGTGATGCACCAGGTGCGATGACTGGCTGAAGCTCTTGTCGCACAGCGTGCACTTGTAGGGCTTCTCGCCAGTGTGGATGCGCTCGTGCCGCGAGAGCTCCGACAGGTGCTTGAAGGGCTTCTGGCAGATGGGGCAGCTGTAGGGCTTGTCGGTCTGTTCCGCAGGGGCGACGGCAGGCGGTGGGGGCGCAGGGGGCAACGAGGGGGCGGCAGAGGCTGCGGGCTCTGCCGCCTCCGCCGGCTTATAGGTCTTCTCGCAGATGGAACATTTCACGAGCCCCCCTGTTCCACTGTGCGCGCTGTGATGCTGCGCCAGGGATGTGAGCAGCGAGAAGCCCATCTTGCAGACGCCGCAGACAAAAGGCTTCTGTTCCGCCTGCACACACTGGTGCTCCAGCAGGTCGGTAGCCTGGTGGAAGATCTTGAGACACTGCGTGCACTGGAACGAGCGGTCGTGGCCTGCCAGGCACTGGTGCTCATGCGGGCTGGAAAGGTGTGCCAGGTCATGACCGCACACGCCGCACTTGGGGCCCGGCTCGCCCGCCGCCTGCAGGGGCGCGTGCTGCGGAGGCTGCAGGCCCGGGTCCGGCTGCAGGAGGATGCCATAGACCGCACAGCCCAAGGGGTTCTCAGCCGTGCCTGGAGGCAGTGTGTGCTCAGCCAGGGCCGGTGGTGGTTCTGCGTGGTGCTGAGGCTGGGGCGGCTGCGGCTGCTGCGGCTGTGTCTGCGGCGGCTGCTGCCAGCTTTCCGACATGCTTGGGAAGATGAAACAGGGTTTGGAGAGTAATGGCTTCAGTTTTCCCGCTTAAGGTGACCCACACCAGAGAGAGAAGATGCCCAGGATCAAGTATGGACGCGGACCTCAGACAAGGCACAGAGAGGGACTGGTCAGGCGACCCAAGTCATTAACCAGGACAGACTACAAGGCTCTGCCTACAGGAGGGGGGGGTGTCTTCGGTGCAGGGTGCCAGCAATAGCAGGGAGGCTCTGCCTTCCCCGATGACTGGTTCTGTAGAGAAGAGAGAAATCATGAGCTTGAGGCAGGGACATGCAGCTGTTCCCAGGCCCGCTCCTTGCTCTGCCTGCCTTCACCACACTGACATAGACCATATCAAGGCAGCAAGAGCGGCTTGGGGCTGGGAGATCCTCTCCCTTTACACACTGTCAAAGAAGTCTGCGGGCGGCTCAGTTACTCCAGCACAGGAGACAGTGGCTGTCTCCACGCCCACCCACTCTCAGCTCCCATCCCTGGGCCAGGAATCCCAGCCTCCCAGCTTACTGGGAGCCTCTTCAATTAGCTGTCTCACAGGTGAGAGTCTGGGTGATCTGACTATGATACAGGGAAATCACAAGTTCTGCTCATGCTCCAAGGAAAGGAGGGGGAGACCGACCAGTTAAGGCCCTGATGTCTAAAACAGGAATTTTAGTAACATAACTGTTTCTGGAAAAAAAAAAAAAAAGACAAAAAAACTTCTTACTTGGTAGCCCAATATATAAGATAGATCAAAGCAGTGAGGCTCTGGCTGAGGCCTCCCCAAGGCCTGCCAGGTCCTTTCCTGTTGCTGCTCTGAATCTCAACCCGGTACACAACTGCTCATAAGAATAGACTGTGGGTCTAAGAGACTACTCCTCCCCAAATCTGAGCGCCCTACAGCAAAAGACCTTAGTCAGTCAATATTTAAAGCAACTACAGGGAATTGAGGACCATCAGAAACTTCCTCCTGTGAGGGGCTGGACCACACCCCTCTCACTATCCCTCAGGTCCCCACCCTGACCATGTGCCTGTTCTCTCTTCACACAACAGGTGGGATGGCTTTTCAGGGACCTGAGCCAGTTCAGGGTAGGGGTTAGATCCACAGACCCACACAGCCTCAATGTCTACATAGCTGAAGTTCCTTGACCCTGATGGTGTCCAGGCCTGCAGGAAAATTTAAGCAATCTGGCGTTTCTCTCTGCAATGTGGGAACAAGTATGCTAAGCACAGAGCATTCCTCCCTCTCACCTTTCCAGAAACAACCCTGTCCCCTTCTCCATGTCTGTAACGTTCTGGGTAATCCACGGAAGGTAAAGACCACCAGTCCAGGCAAATCTCTAACTCACCACTTTGTGGCAGCAGAAGGTAATGACAGTGAGAGGGAGGAACTTTCAGAATCAGATGCAACCCACTTTCAGGTTCCCAGCTCCTCTGCCTCTAACACTGAAAAGTTTCTAAGTTTTCTTCCAAGGAAAAGAGAACTAAGGGGATGACTTCACAGGCCAGCCTGGCCTCTAACTGTTCTGCCAAAGAAACCTAAGAGTCAGGCTAAAAGCTGTCATCCTCAGCATCTTTTCTGGAGGGGAGGAAGGAGCCGCTGCTCTGGGTGGAGGCAGCAGGTTGCATGAGAGAGCAGGTACTGAAGCCTCCCCAGGAAAGAGGGAAGTGGAGCTACTATGAGCAAGGTCTAGGTCAGGCTGCGGCAGCCCAACTGTTTTTTTTTTTTCCTCCTGGCGTGAATGGCTGCCAGATTGAGGGTCCCTGGCCCTGAGCCTTCAGCTCTGCCGCCCACTCTGGCCCCCCTCCAGGAAGGTGCAGCCAGGACGCCCCTCTGATCACTCAGCAAAGAGGATGAGAGACTAGGTTAAGAAGGAAGGCAAGAGGAGGTCCCCACCTGCGCCGCACCCCGGCCCTTCCTCTTCCCTGGGAAACCGAATGAAAGCAGATCACCTCCCCACCAGCACTTGCCCGCCAGCCCAGCTGGGTTGCCTCCTGTCACCCCTCGTCAGGAATGGCCAGGCCGCTGCGGCCGAGCGCCCGCCCTGTGGGCGATTGGGCCCGAGGAAGGCCCCAGGGCAACAGGCCGGGCCCGGGAGGCAGCTGCGCGTCGAGGCCGGCCTGGGCCGCCCAGGAGCTCAGGAGGCCGCCGGGTCGAGCCGGAGGGAGTGGGGGGGGGGCAGGGCCGGCTGGGGAAGGGGTGCGGCGGGCGCGGGAGTGGCCCCCAGACGCGGTCCCGGGCGCCCCGCCGCTCACCTGCTCCAGGCCGCCCGCGGGGTCAGACGCGGGGCGAGTGGCGACTGGCTGCTCTTTCGGCCGCCCCTTTATTCCGACTCCATCCGCTGTAGCGCGGCCTACGCGCGCTGCCAATCCCCGGGCTCGCGTAGCGGCGGCGGCCGGACTGGGGGCGGGGAACGGGCTAACGGCGGCCGGAACCGAGGAGGCGACGTGCGCAGCCGGGATAGCGGGGCCGGGGCGTTGAAGCTCTGGGAGGGCAGGCGGGCAGACGGACCGATGGCCTTGCAGAGACCGGCGGACAGGCGGGCGGCGCGGGGGACAGGGAGGCGGGGCCGGGGGAGGAGCGGCAGCTGGGGCGGTGGCGGCTGCGGGAGGAGCGGGCGGCGCAGAGCGAGACCGCCCCCTGCCGGGGACCCCGCGGCCGGGCCGGGTCGGACAGCCCGGCGCGCGGGGCCGTTCTCCTGTAGTCCGGCCGGCACGCCTCAGCTGACCCAGGGAGGGCGCTCTGCTTCCGACCACTCTACTAGGCGTTAGGGGAGGGGGCTCCCAGGGCCCAGCCCCTGGCCCTACCCCTGAACCTGAGAGGAGGGGCCTCCTAGACTTTCTGGTTTTCTGGAACTGACCGGCCTCTGACTGCTCAGCTCGCTCTTTGAAGAGGTGTTCCCGGAGCTGGGACTTTGGGCCGACTTGAGAAGGGGCCCCGGGGACTCTGACTCGTCCAGACCGCGACGGGCAAGGATCTCCACTGGGTCTAGTGCGCTGACCGCTGACCCAGGGACCATCCGTTCCTAGGAGGTCCCGAGCTGCTGCAGACAGAGCAGCGGACAGAGAGGTCAGGGCCCAGAGCGATCTGTGAAATGGGCACACGGAGGGTGGGGGTTCCGGGATGCTCCAGGTAGCTGTCAAAGCGCGGCGAGCCGGCAAGCAGCGTGGTCTGGATGGGTAGTCTTTGCTACCGTCCTGCCGGGCCCCGCCCCAAACCCCGCCCAGAGGCGGTGCCAACTCGGGCCCCGCCCCCGAGGGAGCACTTCCGGCGCAGCGGAATTCCGGGTGCGGCGCGATTGCTGGCAGACCCGCGGTGTTGTCGTGGAGGGGGACCCCATGAGTGCGGCGCCCCTGGTGGGCTACAGCAGCAGTGGCTCCGAAGATGAGGCCGAGGCCGAGGCCGAGGCCGGGACCCGGGCCCAGCCGGGGGCTAGAGGCCGCGGTCGGTGAGGGGCGAGGAAGTCTTATGGGGAGAGTGCGAGATCGCTCCCGGGCAGGACCAGACCGTCGGGGAGGGGTGGGGTGGGTATGGGGCTGCTCGAGAGGGAAGAAAAAGGGGCAGTGCGGGGAAGGAGGATCAAGAGGACAGCCCTGGACAAAGCCCCAGAGTACCCCCACCTGGCCTGGACAAGGTTAAGAGGCAGGAAACGTGAGTTCGGGTCCAGTCTCAGTCGCTGGCCCACTGTCTCCCCGGGGCGCACCACTGTACCACCCTAGGTCGGTTTCCTCTTTTGGCGAGTGTTTCCATTTATCCATTAAATATATTCATTGAGACCCTCTCTGTGCCAGGCTCTGGACTGGGGACTCAGCAGTGAGCAAAACCCTTTAAGTCTTCTCCTTTGTGGCGCTTCCATTCTTAGTTGCCAGACCTGGTGTTTGTTGAGTGCTTTACAAGCCGAATGTCGGTTCATCTCACAGTAGCCCTATCAGGTGGAAGTACACTTTTTTTTTCTTTTTCTTTTTTTTTTTGTCTTCTTGCCTTTATGTAGAGCCGCACCCACGGCATATGGAGGTTCCCAGGCTAGGGGTCTAACAGGAGCTGTAGCCGCCGCCCTTTGCCACAGCCACAGCAACACGGGATCTGAGCCGCGTCTGCAACCTACACCACAGCTCAGGGCAACGCCGGATCCTTAACCCATTTAGCAAGGCCAGGGATCGAACCCGCAACCTCATGGTTCCTGGTCAGATTTATTAACCCCTGAGCCACGAAGGGAACTCCAGAAGTACACTTTAGAGATGAGAAAACCGAGGCCCCCAAAGGGCACCTGACTTGCCCAAGACCACAGAGCCACTCCAGCTCAGGCCTGTCCAGTTAGAGCATGTGACCTCCGAACCACATATTGCCGCCTGCCCGGTTCTTTCCCTGCTGAGGTCTGCCTCCTGGAGTTGTTGGGGACCCCCCCCCCCGATGACACGTACTAGGGAAAGAGCTTTGTGGTTGTCTAGAAACTGCTTATAGCACCTGGTGAGAAATAGGCAGAGTCACCTGGTACAAGGGGTTACAACTTGCATTGTGTGTACAGAGGAAGAGAATGCTAGGAGGTTAAATGTGCTTGTTTTCTTTTCTCTTGCAGGGGCCAGAGCCCCCTTTCCAGCCAGAGGTTGCCAGTACCGGACAGTGTGCTGCACATGTTCCCGGGCACAGAGGAGGGGCCCGCAGATGACAGTGCAAAACATGGGGGCCGGGTGCGCACCTTCCCCCACGAGCGGGGCAACTGGGCCACCCACGTTTACATACCCTGTAAGTAATGTGGGAGAGGCAGGTGGCTGACACTGATAGGTGCCTCTTGATGGGAGGAAGCTGGCTCCCACCAGGAGGAAGAAGCCAGAAACCCCTGACTTTGGTGATGGGAAAGAGATTAACTCAACAGAGAGAGAGCAAGTTTCAGGAACTAGGTTTCAGGAACTTGGTTTCAGTTTTGAATTCGTTGCCTAAAATATTTTTACTAACCCTGTGTATACTGTTCTCCCCGCTCATGAGGATGTGACCAAGGGAGGGTCTAGGGCAGAGTACAGCTGTAGCTGGTACTTCTAAGAGGGCTGTAGCTGTGCTGGCTTCGAGTCCCACTCCACCCTAGCCCTAATGAGTGAGTGGCAGGCAGAAGACGCCCAGGCTTCAGAGTCTGACCTCGCTCTACTACCCACTACTCTGGGTGCCCTTTAGTAAGTTACTGGACTTCTCAGGGCCTCAGTTTCCTCATCTCTAAAATGGGGATAGTAGTAATTACTATCCTCTAGGACTTTTCTGAAGATTAAATCAGATAATTTATGTCAAGTTCTTAGCATAATACACAGAGAATGTGGTAGCTCTTATTACTTTGTGTTAGGCAAATTCTTGGGACCTCTATTTCCCCATCCACAGAATGGGAATGATTCTCCATACTACCTACTCCACAGGGCATTTGGTCAAATTGAGTAACCTTTTTTTTTTTATTTAACACGGTCGTACTCACATCATATGGAAGTCCCCAGGCTAGGGGTCAAACTGGAGCTACAGCTGCCAGCCTAGGCCACAGCCACAGCAACGCAGCATCCAAGCCTCGTCTGTGACATATACTGCAGCTCGAGGCACCACTGGATCCCCAGCCCACCATGTGAGGCCAGTGATAAAACCTGCATCATCATGGATCCCAGTCAGGTTCATTTCCACTGAGCCACAAGGGGAACTCCTTGAGAAACTCGTTAGAGGTGAGCAGACTACTAACCATGCAGCTCTGGTCACATGTTAGGTAAAAAAAAAATTAATAAATCTATGAACATACAGTGGTGGTCCTTATCACATTCTTTGTCTTTATGAACAATTAGGAGCATCCTAAATGTCTATCAGGAGACTCTTAACGTCTAACAAATATGTCTGATTATTAAAGAAATGCACGATTTCTGATTATGGGTTACTATGGTTACTGTAATCATGAGCTTGACTTGTAATGAGAGCACTTCCAACATGTAGTGTTAGGTGGAGAAAGCCAGTGCAAGAACTGCTATGCCCTCATCTTCTTTTAACAAAATATATACATTAGTACATGCCCTGAGAAAATGCTGGGGAAAGAGGAATCACATTTGACAGTCTTTATCTCTGGGGTAGTGGTCTTGAAAGTGGGCTGCACATGCCCTAGGGGAGAGATAAAGGTCATTCCTGAGAAAGAAAAGTATTAAGGAGTTCCCGTCGTGGCGCGGCAGTTAACAAATCCGACTAGGAACCATGAGGTTGCGGGTTCGATCCCTGGCCTTGCTCAGTGGGTTAACGATCTGGCGTTGCTGTGAGCTGTGGTGTCAGTCCCAGACGCGGCTCAGATCCCGCATTGCTGTGGCTCTGGTGTAGGCTGGCAGCTGTAGCTCTGATTAAACCCCTAACCTGGGAACCTTCATATGCCATGGGTACGGCCCTAAAAAGCAAAAAAAAAAAAAGGATTAAAACTTTCTTCATCTCATCTTTTAGAATTTCTGTTCTTCAGAGTGTACATTTTATAACATATAATTTTGCAGTGTAGCACTTGTTTGTAATTTATAAACAAATACAGGAGTTCCCATCGTGGTTCAGTGGTAATGAACCTTACAAGAATCCATGAGGACAAGGGTTCAATCCCTGGCCTCATTCAGTGGGTTTAAGATCCAGCGTTGCCATGAGCTGTGGTGTAGGTCACAGATGTAGCTTGGATCCCACATTGCTATGGCTGTGGTGTCGGTCGGGAGCTATAGCTCCGATTCGCCCTCTAGCCTGAAAACCTCCCTATGCTGCAGATGTGGCCCTAAAAAGACAAAATCAGAAAAACCCCACACATTTACTGCAGGTATATGCACCAGCTTGTTTGACTAATGGCTGTGTGATCCCAGTAGTTTGATGACCACTGCTTTAGGTGATGGGCTTTCAGGAGCCCCTACTTTCTCTATTTCATATTTCTTCTTTATTTCACAGCTGTACTTGTGGCAGCAGCTCACGGCAACACCGGATCCTTAACCCACTGAGTGAGGCCAGGGATCAAACCCACATCCGCATGGATACTAGTTGGGTTCCTAACCCCCTGAGCCACAATGGGAATTCCAATTCCTTCCCTTTTTTTTTTTTTTTAACTTGAATTCTTTTCAAAGAGCGTATGTGTGTTACTTTTATAAACAGAAATACATATTAAAACATTATTATAGACAAAGGCTTCTCTCAAAGTAACTTTCTCCTAAAACCCAGAATAACAAAAGCCTTTCTCTGCCTTTTGGGCTTCTTCATCCACCATGGCGCCCTGGCTAAGAGCATGGCGCACCCTCTCCACTCCCCCCACCCCCAGATGAAGCCAGCGAGGAGTTCCTGGACCTGCTTGACGTCCTGCTGCCCCGCGCCCAGACGTATGTCCCCCGGCTGGTACGGATGGAGACCTTCCACCTCAGCCTGTCCCAGAGCGTGGTTCTGCACCACCACTGGATCCTCCCCTTCGTGCAGGCGCTGAAGGACCGCGTGGCCTCCTTCCAGAGGTGAGCGCCAACTGCTTCCCTCTCTCGTCTCCCACCCTCCAGGGTTCTTCTTCCTCCTGAGCTCCTGGGGGTGGGCCTGTGGGCTGCATTACCCCTTCAAGCAGGCCAGACCCAAAGCTTAGCACGCCCAGCGTCTCCCGGAGCCCCTGCCGTGCAATCCATCCTGCGTGACCTTGGGCCTGCCACGTAAGCTCTGGAAACTTCCGAGCCTGATCTGTGTGCCTCATAGGGTCCCTGTGAGAGCACATGAGGTCATGTGTGTCCTCAGCGTGACACCTGGAGAAGGGTCAGAACTCGGCCCCCGCTTCTGGTTTTACCTGCCGGCCCGGCTGTTTTTCCCTTAACGATTTCAGACCTCTTCTTCCTACCAGAAATGCCTTTCCTCCTAGACTTGGCCAGATCGAAGCCCCACTCCTTCACAGAGGCCCTCTCAGCGGGCATCTCCCCCAGAATCCCTCAGTCGCAGGGACCAGGCCATCCTGTGGTCATTTACACCCAGTGCTCCGTCCAATCGGCCCCTCATCCAGCCATCCCATGTCCCACCCTCGCTTGGAGCCCAGGTTCCTGCAAGCCCGGGGATGCGGTTTCTCTCTGAATTAGCCCACATCTTTTTTCCAGGTGCTTTGATCACGGTAGGCATCAAACAGATGTTTGCCAAATGGTTGAGCAGGAGGGAGGGAGCCGAGAAATCCACCTCAGATCCTCTGAATGTTGGTTCTAGAAGGAGCCTAAGAGGCTATCCAGGCGGTGATTTTCTTACCCTGGCCTTGTCTGCAGAGTCCTTTCTGCAAAGGAGATGTTACCCAGATTCCCGATGTGCGAGAAAGATAAAAACAGGGGTCTTCTAACCAAAGCCACACCCTTACAGTTCAGGAGGCGGTAGGCCCAGGAATTCCATAAAACTGCCCAACGCCATTGGAGAACCGCCGGTTTGTTTCACCCCTTCTCGGGGGCAGAGGGGGAGGAGATTTGTCTAGTTCAGTCAGCCAGCCAGAGCATCAGGACTAAAACTCACCTCTCCACCTGATCCAGCCCCCGATTCCCTTTTCCTTGAGTCACATATATTAGTCAAGACTCTCCCGATCACAAGTGCCAGAAATCCAACCAGAAACAGACTTAGGCTGGTGTGACTAAAAAGTCCAGAGGCAGTGCTGGTTTCGTGTGTGGGGCCAGGAGGCGTCACGTGGCACAAAGCCCTAACCCCCGCTACCTGAGAATCCTTGGGCCGTTCCCTGGACAGGGGTGGGAGCCAGCTGTGTTCAAGCCACATGGTGGATGGTAAAAGTGACATCAGCACACCGTGTCTGGGCTGGGAAGACCGAGTAACTAAGCCGTGGTGGGGAGCCGCCGCTTGGGCTCCCTGCACGCAGTTTTCTTTACCTGGGCCTTGCTAGGACCTCTGGAAACTTGGCCCAAGGGCCATGACCAGAGAGTTTTTTCCCCGGGGGGGCAGGGACATAGCTTGTTCTCCTGCTCACTCAGAGACCAGTGAACAGCCCCTGGACTGCTGGGTCGGCCCTCCCTCCTGCCGCCCTGCTGGTGTGGGGGTTCCTAGCCTGTGTCCTGCAAGGAGCCGGGTCAGGTGGCCTTTTCAGGCCTGACTGGTTGAGCCAAAGAGTTGGTACATTTTCGGTTCCATGGCTGTGACTGAGGGACTGCTGTGCTCCGATTGGCCAGGTCTGGGTCAAGTCCACGCCCCTGGGTGGAGGCGGGCTCACCACTCTACCAGCACAGAATAGGAGAGCAGTCCCCCCAACAGGACCACCAGGAGAAAGGGCATCAGGGGGTGTATTAGTCAGGGATCTCCAGGGAAAGAGAACCAGTAACAGTATATAGATATACATCAGAGGACATTTATAGGCATTGGCTTATACGGTTAGGGAGGCCAGGAAGTCCACACCCTGGACCAGGAAAGCCAGGGGTATGATTCAGTTTAATTCCAAAGTCATGAAAATCAGGGGGCTGATGGTGTGAGTCCTAATATGAGCCCAGAGCCTGAGAACCAGGGGCACTAATGCCCGAGGGCAGGAAAAAAACAGACATCTCAGCTCCAGCAGAGAGGACACCTCTGCCCTTCTGGTCTGTTCGACAGCTTGGATGATGTCCGCCCACCCACGCTGAGGAGGGCCGTTTGCTCTCCTCAGTTCACCAGTTCAAATGTTAAATCTATTCCAAAACACCCTCACAGACAAATCCCAAGATAATGTTTTACCAGCATCCCTTAGCCCAGTCAAGGTGACACATCAAATTAAGCATCACAGGTCTCTCCAGCCTTACTGCTGATGTGGAGAAAGTTTTGGTGGCCCGGATAGATGGCCAGCTACCACATTCCCTTAAGCCAAAGCCTAATTCAGGGCAAGGCCCTTACTCTCTTCAATTCTGTGAAGGCTGAGAGAGAGTTCAGGAAGCTGCAGAAGAAAAGGTTGCAGCTAACAGAGGTTGGTTCATGAGGTTTAAGGAAAGAAACCATCTCCTTGACCTAAAAGCACAAAGTGAAGCAGCAAGTGCTGATGTAAATGCTGCTGCAGATTATCCAGAAGATCTAGCTGAGAACATGAATGAAGGTGGCTACACCAAACAACTGGTTTTCATTGTAGATAAAACAGCCTTCTATTAGAAGAGCCATCTAGGATTTTCACAGCTAGGGAGAAGGAGTCAATGCCTGGCTTCAAGGCTCAAAAGCTCCAGTTCAGCTAAAGAATCAGCAACAAAATTCATCTCTCCACCTAATCCAGCCCCCATTTCCCTTTTTATTGAGTCCTGCTAACTCTCTTATTAGAAGCTAATAAGCTGGTGACTTTAAGTTGAAGCCAATGCTTGTTTGCTCTGGGGCCCTTAAGAATTATTACTCTACCTGTGCTCTATAACTGGAACAACAAAGCCCGGATGACAGCACATGTGATGGCAGCACATGTGTTAACAACACGGTTTACTGAATATTTTAAGCCCACTGTTGAGACCTACTGGTCAGAAAAAAAAAAAAGGAATCCTTTCAAAATATTATTGCTCGTTGTCAATGCACTCAGTGACCCAAGAGCTGTGATGGGAAAGTACGAGATCAGTGTTTTTTTCATGCTGCTAACACAGCGTGCTTGAGCCCAGGGATCAAGGAGTAAGTTAAACTTTCAACTGTTATTATTTAAGAAATACATTTTGTCAGGCTCTAGCTGCCAAACAGAGTGATTCTTCTGACGGATCTGGGCAAATCAACTGAAAACCTTCTGGAGACCTTCGCCACTCTAGGATACCATTAAAAACATTTGTGATTCATGGGAAGACATCAAAATATCAACATACACGGGAGTATGGAGGAGGTCAAGTCCAGCCTTCACAGATGACTTTGAAAGGATCAGGACTTCATGGAGGAAGTAACTGCAGATGTGCTTGCAACGGCAAGAGAGCTAGTATTAGACATGGTGCCTGAAAATGTGACTGAATTGCTGCTGTCTCATGATAAAACTTTGACAGATGAGGAGTTACTTCTTATGGCTGAGCAAAGAAAGTGGTTTCTTGACATGGAATCTACTCCTGGTGAGATGCTGTGAAGATTGTTGAAATGACAACAAAGGATTTAGAATATTACATAAACTTGATTGATAAAGCGGCAGCAGAGTTTAGGAGGACTGACTCCAATTTTGAAACAAGTTCTACCGTGGGTAAAACGTCATCAAACCGCATTGCATTACATACCCCAGAGTAATTGTTCATGAAAGGAAGAGTCAATCGATGTGGCAGCCTTCATTGTTTGCCTTATTGTTGTCTTATTTTAAGAAACTGCCACCACCATCCTAATCTTCAGCAACCACCGCCTTGACCTATCATTCGCTCTCTGCATCAAGGCACGACCCTCCACCAGCAAAGAGATTACGACTCACTGAAGGCTCAAATGATGGTTAGCATTTTTTAGCAAAAAGGTATTTTAAAAATAAGATATGGGCGTTCCCGTTGTAGCGCAGTGGAAACAAATCCGACTGGTAGCCTTGAGCTTTCGTGTTCGATCCCCGGCCTTGCTCAGTGGGTTAAGGATCCGGCGTTGCCCTGAGTTCTGGTGTAGGTTGCAGATGTGGCTCAGATCTGGCGTGGCTGTGCCTGTGGTGTAAGCCGGCAGCTGTGGTTCCAGTTTGACCCCTAGCCTGGGAACCTCCATGTGCTGTGAGTACGGCCCTAAATAGCAAAAAAATAAATAAATAAGCTATGTACTTTTTTTTTTCAGACATAATGCTTTTACATGTTTGATAGACTACAGCGTAGTGTAAACCTAACTTTTATATGCACTAGGAAGTAAACAAATTGTGTCATTCTATTGCAGTGTTCACTTTGTTGTGGCTTTCTGGATCCAAACCCACAATGTCCCCCAGGTGTGCCTTTATATTCACTCACAGATGTATTCACAGCAAGGAGGAAATACAACAGTTACAGTCCTCATTTCCATAACTCGCTGCGTGGCCGTAGCTGGTACTTACACTACCTTCTCTTGCCTGGCTCTGTATTTACTCCCTTTGCCTTCAGCAAGCACCTCAGCTGGGGGAGTGAGCCAAACCTCCATTCCTGAAGGGTCTGAGCCGCTCTAATCTTCCCTGGATTGGTCTGTTGTAGTTTCCCATTGATCTGAAATCACTGAGCATGGTAATACTAAAAGATGTCCAGGAGTGCCCATCGTGGTGCAGGGGAAATGAGTCCAGCTGGGAACCATGAGATTGCGGGTTCGATCCCTGGCCTTGCTCAGTGGGTTAAGACCCGGTATTGCCATGAGCTGTGGTTTAAATCGCAGACAGGGCTCAGATCCTGTGTTGCTGTGACTGTGGTGTAGGCTGGCAGCTGTAGCTCCCATTAGACCCTTAGCCTGGGAACCTCCATATGCCGCAGGCACGGCCCTAAAAAAATGAAAATAAAAGATGCCCTAATGGGTCTCCTATATCCCAGACGGCCTCTTCCTTGTCTCTACTGTGGACTAGTAAGCCAATTTCCCCTTGGTAGTGAGGGCCAGTGACCCCGGCCAACACTGTAACTCTTCTGTCTGTTGATTCAAAGGTACAAGGAACCCAAAGTGGCAAGGTGGCAAGCCTTGACTTCCAATTCAGTGGAACCACTATGGCTCCTGGTGGAAATATTCCTCCCTCTAGAACTGAGACCTCTGAGTTACGAGAGCATGAAATTGCAGGAACTGGGGGCAAAGATTTGGCCAGTGGTTCGCTAGGGTAATGGGGAGTGGTACCACTCCCATTTCTACCCCTGGATCCCTGGCTAGGGGAGAAGCGGCACCGTACGTGGATGCTGGCTCAATACATCTACAGATCTTGTGGGTTCTCTTCCAGAATAAAATAAAGTGAGTCACACACAGCTTCTGGTTTCCCAATGCATAAAAAAGAAGTTATATTCTTACTGTAGTCTATTAAGTGCATAATAGCAATTTTTTGAAAGAAAAAGTACATACCTTATTTTTAAAATACTTTATCCTTCATCTCAAAGGGGATATTGACATGCCCCCACACCACTGGTACCCCAAACATTTCACTGAGGAAGAAGACCCCAGAATTTTAGTTGGATTTATTTCCCACCCTCTGACATGCAGATGTCTTAGCAGTAAGTCTGATAGTTGCCCCTTCCTGCTCACTAGGTCTGGTCAACGTAATGGCGTCAGTGGGCTGGACCAGTGCGATATCTAGTGGAGGGGAAAGGTGATCACGAGAAATTAGGACAAGGGGCTGGAGAGAGGCTATGCCCCTGAGGAAGGTCAGCGAAGGTGCACCACTGGTCTGAAAGTGAATTGCTCTGGGCGTTCCGGAGAGGGACGCAGGAAAACATATCTGTCAGGTCCACAGCTGCAGCCCAGGAACCAGGGGACCTGTTCGTTCGCTTAAGTAATGAAACCACATCTGGAAGAGCAGCTGCAGTTAGAGTCACCACGCGGTTAAGCCGGTGATCGTCCACTGTCACTCCCCAAGTCCCATCTCTCTTCTGCGCAGACAGAGCGGGAGCTGAATGGAGATGTGGAAGCACCGCCCCTGCACTGTCAAGTCCTTGATGGTGGCCCTGATCTCTGCGGTCCCTCCAGGGATGCGGTATCGCTTCTGATTTACCGTTTTCCTCGGTAGAGGCAGCTCTAACAGTTTCCACTTGGCCTTTCCCATTGTAACAGCCCTCACTCCACAGGCAAGAATCAATGTGGGAATTCTGCCAGTTGCCAAGTATGTCTCTTCCAATTATACATTCTGGAACTGCAGGCGTAACCACAGGATGGGTTTGGGGCCCCCCTGGGCACACTGTGAGGTGGACCGAGCTTCACCTCCATTGATCACCAGACCTCCAAAAGCCCCTACTCTGAGCGACGCACCACAGTGACGTTCTGGGCCTCCTGGAATCTGTCAGTTCAGAGCCAGTGTCTGGTCATTCCCTTTTCCCTACTGTGCAGTTACCCTGGTCAGATGCCATAGGCCCCTCTAGGGTAGGCTGGGAGAGAGACCAACAGCATATATTTTTAATAACGTACCAGCCTCCTTCCTCAAGGGAACCCCCACCTCCCCTTCACTGAAGGGTCTGTGGGTCTATGAACTGACTCTAGCCTGGAAATTCAGGGGTCATGACTCTGCCTTTATAATTCAAGTTAGACTGTGGTTCACTTGCCTAGAACTTTTCTGCTTATCCAGATGAGGGGAGGATTCAGCAGGCTTCCTATCTATTTCACTTCTAGGAACAGCCAGCGCCCTAGGTCTGCAGAAGTCTGGCTAGGGCATGGATTGCTGCTTTGACCCTGCAGTCCATTCCCGTAGCTACGCCCACCTTGCAGATCCTGTGTTTCCAGTTCAGTCACGGGGCCCATGTCTGAGCCATCTAACCAAACAAACAGATCCTTTCCTGCCTCCCAAGCTGCAACATTATAAGCAGGTGCCTCTGCTTAGCAGGCCCGTATCAATAAATTCAGCCGGATCCAACTTTCGATCCTTCCACGATTTCCCCACACCTTTAGTAACCATTTGCACACAGTTTCCCTGGATTTCTGCTCGTATAAAGTAGGAAACGCAGGTACTTCTGGAGTATAGCCCGTCTCGGCCGTGTGGGTCACACACGGTACCTTGTCTTTAGGTAGGGGTCTGCTGGGATGTGGGTCTAATTATAAGGCTAGAAGCAAAGAGGGGTGATGGGGGTGGGTCCGGAGGGGACCCAACATTTTCTTGGCATCTGCCTTAGGAGCGGTGGACAGTGCCATCCCCTTAGGCAATGCAGGCAGTGCATTTCCTCAGGCAGTGCCCCCAGATGGAGGGGAAGGTCCATAACACCACTGGGGAGGGGACCCTCCCACTGGCAAAGAAGCCTCTTCAGGATTTAAGGGCTCAGTGCCCTCAGCTTCATCAGGGCCCCATCTGTTCCCAATCAGTGCCTTCAATTCAACTGTGACATCCTGCGTGGCCAAGGAGTTCAACTTGTGCTATAATTCAGAAAGCGACAGGAGAAGGCTCTGAGATCGACTCTCAGCAATTTCAGCCCTGCAGATGCGGGGGATGAAGCTCTCCTGCAGGGCACACCCAGAAACACTTAGGTCCTTTATGCTTGAGTTGGAAATTCAGTTCCCTGAGTGCATGTTTTTATTTCGCTTTTGTCCGGCAACATTAGGAGCCACCAGCCAACATCATAATATTCCTTAGCTTTCCAAAACTGTTTGAAAGTATCATATAGGGTCACTTAGCTCCTTGCTTCTAATTAATGGTTGCTGAGCAGGTACTTTCACGTCCCTGTAACAGTTCAGGGGGGGGGCATCAGTGTTCTACTACTGGAAACGTGTTGTTAGTGTCTTTAAATCGGTCAGATTAGAGAGCAAATTCCAGAAATCCCCAAACCAATTCAGAAAACTCATCCCTAAAATTCTGTTCTTCTAGAATCGTTTTCAGTGCCAAAACCTGCATTAGGGTTCTCCAGAGAAACAGAACCAATAGGAGAGAGAGGGAGAGATGAGGAAATTGTAGGAATCGGAAAGCAGCTGGCGCGGTTACCAAGGTGGCGTCGCATAGTCTGCCCTCAGGGGGGAACTAGCAAATGCAGTGGTGTCATTCAGCACGGCGTGCGGGTGTGTGTGTGTGTGTGTGACTGACGGTGTAGGTCCTGATATGAGCCTGAAAGCACGAACCAGGAACGCCGATGTCCAAGGGCAGGAGAAGACAGCCGTCACATCTCCAGCAGGGACAGCGTGCACTTGCCCTTCTGTTCTGTTCTGGAACAGACTGGAGGACGCTCCCCGACACTGGGGAGGACCGTTTGCTCCACTCCATTCATCTATTCAAATGCTAATCTTTCCAGAAACACCCTCAGGACACCTCAGAAATAATGTTTTACCAGCTGTCAGGCATCCCTTAGTCCAGTCAAGTCCACGCAAGAAATTACCCATCACAGTTGGGTGCGGGCTCCCAGGTCCACCCCAGGACGCCTGCGAGGCGCTGTGCTGTTAACCACACCCCTGCCCATCCCATCAGCCTCGTCCTCCCCGGAAGGGATGCTTTGCAGGCTGAAGGCTGACCGGGAGCCAAAAGTTAACTGAATCCGTGCCCTCGGACCAGTGGTGAGATCCCTCAGACGGGGATGAGACCTTGGCCTAAAACCTGTAAAATGAGTGTTCCCTTTGATGGGATTTGTCAAGTTGGTGCAGGAAGGACAGGAAGCCAGTCTGTCCCTCTGAGATCGCCTGGTGCGCCAGAGAACACAGGCAGAGCCAGCCAGAGTCCGAGCACCTACCTGCCTGAACCCGATGGTCCCCGTGTAACTGATCATAGGGGTACCCCATTCTCACATGGACAGAGACTCCTCACCCACCCCATGACCAGTGAGAGCACGGGCTCTGGAATCGGGTAGATTGAAGTTCAGATTGTGACTCACCAAATGCAGCCTCACCACGCTTCAGGTTCCATGTCTGTAAAATGGGTGTCGTTGCAGCTCCTCAGAGTTGTGTGAGGGTCCCCAACTCAGCCCAGGCACACGGCAATGTTCTTGTTGCTTAGACTGGGTTGGATTGCCTTTTTTTTTTTAACCTGCAAGGAAAAAATTGGCCCTTAAATCATCTATTATCACCTTAGCTGATGACTTTCTCAGTTCCCATCAGTAAAGCTGAGATAGACTCAAACTGCTTATTGGAATCAACAGCGCTTAATGGAGAAAAATGTTTGCTAGCATCTGAGAGATGTGCCACCTGAACCGAGGGTTTTTTAAGGTTTTGTCCAGCTCTAATATTGTAGGGTTCAATTTGCCACCTGTATAATAGTGACAATACCAAGTGTGAAATGAGTTAACTATGTTTTCAAAGTTCTGGGGTTTTGTTTTGTTTGTTTGTTTGTTTGTTTGTTTAGGGCTGCATATGGTGGTTCCCAGGGTAGGGGTCGAATCAGAGCTGTAGCCGCCGGCCTACACCACAGCCACAGCAATGCAGAATCCTTAACCCACTGAGCGATGCCTGGGATCGAACCCGATTCCTCATGGGTACTAGTCAGGTTCATTTCCACTGAGACACAATGGGAACTCCCAAAGTGCTGTTTTTATAATATGAACTATTTTCTCTGATTTTTGTTTCTTATTATTCTTCCTGAACTGTGGTCCTTCTTCTGAATTTCAGATTCTGCTTCACTGCCAACCAGGTAAAGATTTATACCAATCAAGAGAAAACCAGGTGGGTCTCCCTGCTCTGCCCTCAGTTGTTTCCAGCAGACAATTTTTTGGAGTTAAGACTTGAGGGGGCCTTGTCTGTCCCGGCTTTCTGTTTGTTTATGTTTTAACCAGCTCTATGACTACAAAGGCAGCTGTTGCCAAATCTGAACCTTTCATTAAGAAAAATAACCCGGGGAGCACAGGAGGAGGAGCTGGGTTAGTGGGAAAAGCCTGAGACACAAAGAAAACCTGGGTGTCTGCCCAGCTCCGTCTCCAGTTTAACACTGAGCTCATACTTCAACCTCTGTGACCTTCCATTTCCAAGCTGTCACGTGCCTGCCCTGAAGCATCCATCCTTGGGCAGTTGTGAGGCTCAAGTGAACCAAGTTTTAAAAAAGCATTCAAGTATGAGATGAACATAAGAAGAAATTTTTCTTATCAAGGCTTCAGAGCAAGCCTCCCTGTCAGACCCACTCCCTGAGGCGCCTGTGCTCTCAGTGCCTCTTAGGGAAGGGCTCACTCATTCATTCTGTGCTCCACAAGCTTGTCAGAAAAGAGACTTAAAACCCATGGTGTGATATGTTAGGCAGTCTGGAGCAGGAGGGCCCTAGGAAGGTGGCCTTTGCCGGTGACCTAAGGATGGGAAGGAGTCAGCCTTGGGAAGAGCTGCCTCACGAGCCTCCGAGCAGAGGACACAGCCTCGGAGGTGACTGTGAGGGGGAAAGAGCCTGGCATGCCTGAGGAAGCCAGTGAAGTAGAACCAGGGAGCTCGCGGAGAGCAAGCGAAGATGAGTTGGGCAGGGAGGGGTAGCTCCTGAAGGGCCTTCAAGGTCAAGGCAGAGAGTTTGGATTTTCAGTGTGATGGATGCCACTGGAGGGATTCAAGCAGAGGTGAGATGTGGCCCAGTTTATGTTTGGAAATGTCACTGTGGCCCGATCGTGTCTGTATGTGGCTACAGACTGGAGAAAAGATGTAAAGGAACGAGGCTGGATGCACGAGGAGCAGAGAGGAGACAGGTATCGCCACCTAGGTGAAGGGCCAGTGGTGGCCTGGCTTAGGGTGACGGCAGCAGAAGAGTCAAGAAGCAGACACACCCCCCAGTATACTGGGGGAACGAGCTGGAATTACCAGTGGGTTGGATCTGTGCAAAGTAGGGGAAGAATCAAAGTAGATTCCTGGGTCTGAACAACTGGGTTAAGTAGATGGCCCCGTCCTCTACGTTGGGAAACACCCATGGGAGGAAACGCAGAAGTTCTGCTTTGTGCCTGTTAGGTTTTGCGGCCTCTGACATCCCCAGGTGGAAAGGCACATACACAGTCGAGTCAACAGGCGAGGTGCCAACCAGAGATAGAAATTCAGGAGCGGAAAACCGGGCTAGGTGGGATCAGCCTGCCGTGGGTGCAGACAGAGCTGGCAGCAGGGCTGAGGCCTGGGCTCTGCAGCCTGCACCACTTAAGAGGCTGGAAGGAAGAGAGGGCGGCAGCAGAGTTCCCTCGTGGTGCGGCAGGGTAAGGATCTGGCATGGTCACTGAAGCATCTTCTGTGGCGCGGGTTTGATCCCTGACCTGAGAACTTCCACATGCTGCAGGTGCGACCAAAAAGGGGAGGGGGACAGAGACTGAAGAGGAGGCCAGAGGTGGGGTCACACCAGGACTGTGTTGTGGGGAGTATCCTGGAATCCAAGAGCAAAAAGGGTTTCAAGGAGGAAGGAGTCAGGTGTGTGTCTGATCCTGCCCGGCGGCCAAGGTGAGGACAGAGAAGTGTCTACCAAGTTCAGTACCTCGCGGTGGCTGGCGAGGTGGGCAGAAGATGTGCAGGGGGGAGCATGAGAGGCGGCGGAGGGAGACAAGCCATGGGGACACCGAGACTGGCTGCAGGTGTGGGTTCAAAGGAAGGTTTGTGAAGATGAGAGGGTGCTGATGGGAGGGAGCCGGTGCCAGAGAAAAGGGTCCAGCCCTGGAGGGATGACGGCGCGTGGGGGTTTGGACTTGCTAGGGGCGGCGGATGAAGACGGTCCAGCAAGGCGTCCTAGACCCTGGCGAGCCGCGGGCGGGGGTGGGGGGGATAGCTGGGGAGGGGGGACGAGCCAGCTCAGAGCAGAAAAGGGAACTGAACTCGCAGCTTTCTGTCTATCACATCCTCTACCCCCCTCCCCCCGCGGATGCTCTGTCTTCTCAGAGACTGCATCTCATGCCCGCGTTGTCAACACCTCTGCTTCCCCCCAGGACCTTTGTCGGGCTCGAGGTCACCTCAGGGCACTCCGAGTTCCTGGACCTGGTTTCAGGAGTAGACAGGGTCATGGAGGAGTTTGACCTCACCACCTTCTACGAGGTAAGCCGCAGCGTCTTTTCTCCTCCATTGGTGCATCTCTAACGGGGCAGAACACCAGCCTTAAAGAAACCCATCGGAAGCAAACCGAAAAGCCCTCGGGGACGTCCCCCGTGGGGAGTGTCCATGTGGCCAGTCCTCAGAGGACACACACCCCTGGGGAGCTCAGGGTCTCAGGTGTGGTCAGATGCAGGCCACCCAAAGTCCAGCATTTAGAAATCTTCTGTCTTCTATATGCACGAGATTTATGCCTTCTGCTCTGTAATATATCCATGTTTATTTTTATATTTTTATGAAGTAGTTTTCCCCCGTATTTTGTTGTGACATTGACACCCCAGGTAGAGTTGTATCCTCGTGCTCCTTCCTGTGCCTTGCCCCGTGCCCTCCAGGGGAACTTGAACTCCAAGGTGAAAGGCTTTAAAGGGACATAGGTTTCACTTGATGTATTCTTTTAAAATCAT
The DNA here is from genome assembly GCA_004024745.2 of Catagonus wagneri. Classification (NCBI taxonomy): domain Eukaryota; kingdom Metazoa; phylum Chordata; class Mammalia; order Artiodactyla; family Tayassuidae; genus Catagonus; species Catagonus wagneri. The sequence goes on from PVHT020000180.1 coordinate 6,400,430, forward strand.
GCTGAGATACAGAAGTATGATTTTGAATGGAGATAATTTATAGTTTTAGCATAATTTTAGGCATTTTGGGTTTTGTTCCTTTCATCTTAAAAAGTGTTCCATCTATCGGAATGTTTTAGACCAAAAAATAGTCAGAGCCTGGGTTCTCTTCCGTGCCCCAGATTTAATGACTCTCTATGATATGCAAAGGAGAGCCTCTGACCACAGGACTGTTTCAGTCAGCTCAGGCTGCCAGAACCAAATACCCTAGACTGGATGACTTAAGAAACAGAAATATGGAGTTCCCGTCGTGGCGCAGTGGTTAACGAATCCGACTAGGAACAATGAGGTTGCGGGTTCGATCCCTGCCCTTGCTCAGTGGGTTAACGATCCGGCGTTGCCGTGAGCTGTGGTGTAGGTCGCAGACGCGGCTCGGATCCTGCGTTGCTGTGGCTGTGGCGTAGGCCAGTGGCTACAGCTCCAATTAAACCCCTAGCCTGGGAACCTCCATATGCCGCGGGGCGGCCCTAAAAAATGACAAAAAAAGGCAAAAAAAAAAAAGAAACAGAAATATATTTTCTCACAAACCCTGGAGCCTAGAAGTCCAAGGCCAAGGTGCCATCACGGCCATTTTCTGGTGAGGGCTCTGTTCCCAGCTTGCAGATGGCCATCTTCTCACCGTGTCCTCCCGAGATGGAAGGAGCGAGGAGGCAGCTCTCTGGGCGCCAACCCCATCACGAGGGCCCCACCCTCATGACCTCATCTAAAACTAATTACCTCCCAAAGGCCCCTTCTCCAAGTACCGTCTCATTAGGAGTCAGGGCTTCAGCGTGACTGTGGGGGTGGGTGGGGGTCACAGTTCCTAGCCAGGACCGCCCAGGGTCAACTTCTCTATCTATGGCGGGTGCCTGGGACCCACACTGAGGAGCTGGTCTCCCCCGGGCCTCCCAGGGCTCCGGCAGGGATGCCGTGACAACGCCGTCACAGAGCTGCTGTGCGAGCGGTACTCGCCGTGGCAGCCAGGTGACCGTCTGCCCCCGCACGCTGTTCCTCTGCAGGACCCCTCGTTCCATGTCAGTCTGGCCTGGTGTGTGGGGGATGCACGTCTCCAGCTGGAAGGGCAGTGCCTGCGGGAACTGCAGGTGAATCCCCAGTGCGGGAGCGCAGAGGGGCTAAACCCCAGAGGTGATGCCGTAGAAGTGGGCGGGGGGAGTGGGGTGGAGCCGACGGGCCGTGGGGGGGTCAGGCCCGCAAACCCGGGTCCCTGCGAAATAACTGACACGGCTGGAGACCCCGCACCTGACCTGCGGCTCAGGGTGCAGACCCCCACCCGCAGCCGGCAGCGCCTGGCAGCCGATTGGCGATACGCGCTCTCTAGCCCCGCCCCAGACCTAAGAAACCAGACTTTAACAAGACCTCCAGGGATTTGTGTGCACAGTAAAATTTGAGAAGCCCCGCCCTAAAACACTGATCTGAGAGGATGCTGCAGGCCTCCCCTGAGGTCCTTGTCCCTCACCCAGAGGTCAGGGACCTGGGTGCCCCCAGGGCCCGGCAGGCGCTGGCAGTGCGGGAAGCTTGCAGGAGTGAGGAACGCCCGCCCTCACAGCCTTTCTCACATCGTGTTAAGTAGGGGTCTATTTCACCTTCCCATCAGTGCCCTTGGGGAGCACCTTCCCATCAGTGTCCTCGGGAAGCTGCCACTCACCTCTCTTGGGGGACAAGGTGGGGACTTGCCATGCAGGAGTGTGGACCTCATGTCACAAGCTCTTCTGTTTTTCAAGAGAAGCCAGAAATCAGGATTTTTTTTTTTAATGTGTAATCCCCCTATTTTCAAATGTTGGCAACCAATATGTATTTTCTAAGAAAATGTTTTTGCAAGCCAAACCAAACATGTGTAGGCAGGATGCGGCCCACGGGCCATCCTCAAGTAGCCATCCCTGCTCTTGACCCCTTCCTGGGGGTGACAAGGAGCTCCGGTCTCGGGCTCCAGCAGACCCGGAGTCCACGCCTGGTTTTACTGGACGCCGATCTGGGGCTCTGAGCATCCATGTCCTCATCTGTGAAGTTGGGACCATAGGACCCACCTCACAAGACTGCCAAGCTGATTAGACAAGGTGACCTGGAGAGCCTGGAGCCTGCGTGGCCGTCGGCCTCCCGGAGCAGTGCCCAAGCTCTGAAGGATTCCAGTCAGCTGGCTTTGTTTGCAGTGCCCTCTGGGTCCCCGATTCCGCTTAATGTGACTGTCCTCTCCTGGCTCCTGGTTTCAGGAAATCGTGGATGCGTTCGAAGACTCGGAGACGCTGCTGCGTACGCACGCAGAGCAGATCCGCTGCAAGTCTGGGAACAAATTCTTCTCGATGCCTTTGAAGTGAGCACCGGAGGCCTTCATGGTCCTGGGCCCCTCTGCAGCCAGGCAGAGATGGAGCCACCTACTCAGATGGACAGGGATGCCACCAGCCCCGCTGCTGGGAGGCCTGGCTGGAGGTGCGGCCGCTCCTGCCCCTCCAGGTAGCTGGTTCTCTTCTGGCCCTTTTGGGTTACAGGTCAGGTGCTGCTGCATTTCGGCCATTCCCAGAAATCACCAGTAGAGGGCAGCCTGGGCTTCCTAGCTCTAAGTTTGCGGTTGTTAAGCAAACAAAACAAAACAAAAAATGGGGGTCACCTGGTGAGCCCACCCATGCTCAGCCAGAATCCCCACTGTGGTTCCTCCAACAAATTGCCCCTCCCCCACACCCCCTTGGGCAGTTTGCCTTTTGATGCCATTGGGCCCAGACCAGGATTTTTTTAAACCATCACGCCGTGGCTCATCTCTGCTCAAGCCTGACATCAGGTCCTTCCGAGGGCCCGTCACCCAGTGTCGCTTTTATTTATTTATTTTTTGTCTCACCCACTCCTATGCCAGCAGAGGCCATTTCAGGGCCAAGGCCCAGGGTGCTAATTTGTGGTTTAGCATCAGTTTTCTCCATTCCTTCCTCCCACTCGCCCCAGCCAGGTGCCTGGGGAGACTTCAGCAGATGTTTCATCTTGGCCTGGCTTGTGGCTTTAAGCCAGGCCTCCAACGCTTTGTGACCTCTGGCTCCCATCAGCTTCCCAAAGAGGCAGAGGTGTCTTGGCCAGGTGGAGTTCTCTTTCTGCTGCGTCTCCTGCGTGCTGTGGCCTGCAGGTGGTCCGAGGGGACACAGAAGGGGTGGGGCATGGTGTTTCCGTTTTTCTTCAAGCCCTCATCAGAGCAAAGGACCAGTCTAAGAAGACAGACTTTTATGTTTTAGTTTTCATTTATGTTAAGAAATAAAAATTGCAGTGTTTATTTTGGATTTTGTTTTGGACTTGGACTGCTTCTGTTCAACTAGGTGCAAAGATGACTTTACTCTGCACCCACCTTCTCCAGCCCACCTCACGCTTTGGAGGGGCTCTTGGAAATCTCTGTTACGACTTCTGAGGTGGCCATGAGGAGCCTTAATGATGTCTCATGTCTCAGCACAGGGTGTCACCCAGTCTGCCAGGCCTGCTAGCCAGAGGGCTGCACACAGCACACCCGGGCACGTGGCAGGGGCCAGTGTAAGCACAGACATTTAGACCCGATCCTGCTATATAACCCTTTCTAGGATCCTCTCATCTGCTCCTCCCCAGAACCCCCTGAAAAGTAAACTGAGTAGGAATAGTTATTCTGCTTTTCCAGAAGAGCAGGTTCAATGACTTGCCTGGAGTCACAGGAGAAATCAGGCAGAGCCTCTAACTTCCACGCCCTTTGCAGCCTGCCTCCCGATCACGGTCAGGCCTGCTCTCCCCTGCTTCACCCCCGCCCTCACCTCCCCAGGGAAAGGCGTGGGGAACGTGGGGCTCTGGCTCCCACTCTGCCTCCTTGCATCTCTGTGCTTCCTGATGAAAGCTGCCAACCACGGTGCTGAAAGACCCAGATATTCACATTCTGTGCCTTCTTCCCCCACTCCTCCGCGCCGAGCTGCTGATTCAACTAGGACTGGCTGGTCGGTTCTTCTGGCTTTTGAGGTCACACTGGAGAGGGAGAAGAAGCCGAGCATCCTTCCTGGCAAATCTGATGTGCAGCCAGCACTTACACCTGCTCTGTGCCAGCCTGTGACCTGGGCACTTGGGTGATTCAGACTCCTCCAGCCCCTGGACGCTCACAATGGGGGGACGGACAGGGTGCAGAGAAGAATCCCCATCCCCTGCTTTGCACTTCGCCCGCCGCTGACTGGGAGGTACGGTGCGAGCCAAGCCACCCAGTTTCCTGCAGCTTCCATCTTCAGGATGGAGGCCAGCCTCCAGCAAGGAAGCTTGTGGGCACAGACCACCTGATCTTCCTCGTCAGGGAAGGGGAGGGAGCCTCCGTCTCGGGCACTCGGTCCTCTTCGGAGGGAAGCCCTGGACCATGTGGCACCACCATTAACAATCCAGGCCCACTGACCGGCCGGTCCCCTGGGGGAGGATGTGGAGCGGATGGAATCAGAGCGAGCGCAGCCACTTTGAGAAATGGGCCAAGATCAATAACAGGCTCTTCAAGGGAGAATGGAAGGTGGTGATGGAGGAAGGAAGCAGGAGATTCACCAAGAGGGGAGGGGAGGGGCGGGCAGGCGGGCAGGGTGGCGGGGCCTGGCAGGCACCCAGACACTGAGTGCGCCGCTGGAGAGGTTGCGCTCCCGGGCGCCGCGCTGACAGTGCAGAGCGGCTGGGGCTCTTCCATAAGAGGAGATGTGCTCCCGAGACAGGAGGCAAGACCAGAGCAGGCTGGGGTCCACCCCTCAGCAGGCAGGCGAGGAATAAAGACAGCTCTCCAGGGGGATTTTATCACGCCAGGGAGGGTGCAAAATCAACACATCTGGCCTCGGTGTCCTCAGATGTTCCCTGCAGGGCAGGGAAATAATCATCTCACAGCGGCCTGTTTGGCCCCTTTCCACCTGGCGCTCTCTCCACACGCCTCTCCGGACCACCCCAGCTTTGTTTCCAAGGAAGAGGGAAATTACCTTGGCTTGCTTGGCTTATTTGTTTATTCCCTATCTTGGTAGGAGCCTGAGGGGCCTGCAGGGTGGGGGGTGGCCAAGGGTGGGGGTGGGGGCTCTGGGCCTGGTTCCAACCCCTGGCATCTTTCCTTTCCTGGTGACAAGGGACCCTGGTCTCTACCTGAGCCAGAAGCTGACTTTCACGCATGAGGAGACTAACCCAGAGCAGAGATAACTTGCTCAAGGTTGCCCAGTAAATTCGTGCTGCGCAGGAACCCCTGGCCCAGCTTCAGATCCAGAGCTGTTTGTATAACCCCTCACACCACAGCAGGCTCTCAATGAAACTGTGCTGTGAAATGAGGTGTCTGAGCTTTAATTCAAAAGACTCCAGGAAAAAGAAAGGGTGGGGGAGGTTAAAGTCTGGATGAAAAGATAGAAGCAAGATGTGGGTAGTGTTTAAAGCGGGGCCACTGAAGGGCTGGCGTTCACACAGCTCAGTCCCATCCGTCCCCGCAGGCCTTGGGGTCTGGCCAGATCCGTAGACCCTCAGGCCCCTGTGATGGACGCAGGTACAAACCCACCTTGAAGCCCTGAGGTACCTGCAGGGCCCAAAGCCAGCCCCTGGGAGCTTCAAGGTCTAGTCACAAGGGATGCTGTTTCTTTAAGGTAGGATTTAGCCCAAGACAGGAACCTCCAGCAGAGAAAACAATGACAGCCTTGTCTGACCACAGTGCTTCTGGTTTCTGGGCTCCTGTCTTTACTCAGTGCCCCTAAACTCAAACCTTTTTTAAATTGGCCGATTGTGAATAAATACTGTGCAAAACTGCAATGCATGCAGCTGCAGTTTTCCTGTGGTCCATTTCTGATGGCCACAATATGTTTCCCAAAAGGAAATTTCAAAGTAAAAAATTTAGAAATCCATTTCCCAAATGAGGGACCCCGCAGAAAAGTTAGTCAGTGGAAATGGGTAAAACTGGCCCAACCTTTTCTCCAGACCCGGACTTCCTTTCCCTGAGGCTGCTCTGTTCAACACCCGGTACTGTTCACCGTCAGTGCTGACAAAGAGCTTTGCTTGACCAAACTTCAGGCAGGCTCTCCTGAACCGTCTCCCCGGCAAGGCCCATCTATGCACTTCCTTCTAGAATCCAGTTTTACCCAGTTTGAGCACGAATCCTGCGAAATCAGTGTATTGAGAATTTCCCTACCCTTGCTATCTAATCACACAGCATCCCCACGCCCTTCCCAAGACGCCATCCGATCGCCTGGCCTGCATCAGCCACAATCCCCCAGACTTGATGTCTCCTCTTAGTACTTTTCCATCCACCAGTGCCATGCCCCTCCTCCCACTTGCTCCTTGGCTATAAATCCCCTCTTGTTCTGGTTGCACTTGGAATTGAGCCCAGACTCTATAGAGGAGTCTCTCTCACCCTATTGCAATAGTCTTTTAAATAAAAACTATCTTCACTGCTTTAACCTCTGTCCAGCTCTAATTCTCTTTAACATTTTTTTAGTGCTGTGACTCAGATCTGGATCAGAACCACTCCCAAACCCTCAGATGTGACAATCAAGGCCTCACGGGGCACATCTATCAACACATTTTTTTTTTTTAATTTCCACCATACTTGCAACATATGGAAATTACCAGGCTAGGCGTCCAATTGGAGCTGCAGCTGCCAGCCTACGCCACAGCCACAGCAACGCTGGACCCAAGCTGCATTTGCAATCTATGCCACAGCTTGCGGCAACACCAGATCCTTAATCCACCGAGTGATGCTGGGGATCAAACCCTCATCCTCACGGAGACTTCATCAGGTCCTTAACCCACTGAGCCACAACACGAACTCCTATGCACACTTTTTGTCTCCTGTCTGCGTGCTGGTCTGGGGATCCAGTGGTACGTCTGATTCCAAAACCCAGTGCTCTGGATAAACGACCAGTGAAGCAGAGTGAGGACAGAGCTTGATTCTTAAGATTCTGAGTACGCTCTAGAAGTTAGAGTCCCAGACAAGCCAAGGCCAGGTAAGAGTCCTGTATTTCTCTGTAACAAGCTGGCTTAGAGTCCCAAGCAAGCGGCTGTCTATAAGAAGCTGGGTTAGAGACCTAGGTCTTTCTGATTGTAAGAGGCATAGGCTGGGCTGGAATGCCGCATTTCTCTATTTGTAACTGTAAAGGTTCTATTAGTCAAGAACCTGGAGCCTTCCTGATTGACCGAAATCCTCCTTCTCATACTCCTGCTGACCAGAGGCTTCCACAGCCCTGATACTGTCCATTTCCATCAGCAAAACTTTACCCAAAATTCTCGAGCTACCACAGCCACTCTGGGATTCCGGCGACCCGCCCAAATTAGTTCACCTATGCACGGGGAGCCCAAGGGCAAAAGGGAACAAAACTCTGATGCATAATGATCCACTTTTTTCACTTGGGATGAGGAAGACAAAATGCAGCTGAATGTGTCAAATCTCCTTCAAACTACTGAAGTTCTTAAACAGTGTCTTCAGAAAACACTTCCTTTTTTTTTGTCCTTTTAAGTCAAAAGTTTATGGCATATGGAAGTTGCCATGCTAAGGGTCAAATAGGAGCCACAGCCACAGCCACAGCAACGCGGGATCCGAGCCACGTCTATGGGGTACACCACAGCTCACGGCAACGCCAGATCCTTAACCCACTGAGCGAGGCCAAGATTGAACCTGCGTCCTCATGGATGCCAGTCGGGTTCAATACCACTGAGCCGCGCTGGGAAAGGTTTCTGAACCAGTAACCCCCCTCGAGCCCCTCCCAGCTCTCTGTGACATCCATCCCTGTCTCGCAGAATGTCCTTCACCAATGGCACCCCAGCCCCTCACCTCCCAATAACTCAAGGTCCCTGAGACCCCATCTCCTGCAGATGACGTGCGGGGCGTGGCCGGTGCTCAAGGGAGGCCAGTGGAAGGGAGAACATTAACTTTGGTCTCTGTCAGAGTTACACGCCATCGTCAGGGACTTTCCTAACTCCCTCATGAAAACGGGAAGATTTATTGAACGACTGACGATTTTTCTGGAAGTACTCTCCATATTCCCCCCTTTATGTAACTTATCCACTTACTGGTTGGCCCTGGGGTTGCCTCCCTTTGGTTTGGAAAAGCCAAAGAGAGCCCGGTTCCTAAGAGCCCCAAGAACCTCAGGCGACCCTGATTCTCACCAGAGGAGGATGGAAGTAAGAGGAAAGCGACCAGGAGCCATCCCTCAGGTCTCTCTCACCAAAAGTGATTGGTCGAATATTCAAAGCTGTAAACAACAAAGAGATAAGATGATAAGATGTGGCTGAGCATCCCCCGTCAGTTAGAGACAACACGGAAAGAGCATGCCAGGCTGGACCCGACTTCCCAAACAGCCTCTGCTCTGGCCGCAAGCTTTGGAAATGGTCTCAGACACATTACACAGAAACAGTATTAACTGGCAAAAGGCAAACATGTCTGAGCTCCAGCATCAGCCCAGCATGACGAAGCTGTTATTCCCAGAAAATTGGAAGGTACAATGCAAGCTTATGGCACTGCAATTAAAACAGCTAGAAGGACCTAAAAGTTCCAAAATCATGGTCTCCTATTGATTAAGACCATTGCTGAAATGGTAAGGAATTATTAAAAGGACACGGGACCGGGAGTGGTCAGACCTTGAGAGGAGGGGAAGCCTGCAGCACATTGTTCCTTCACACCACCTCGTCTCCTGCCCCCTTCTCAGGGTCACAAATTTTACCCATGGCCAGTTTTGACAATTTAGCTTATGATTTGCCTCTATCTCAACCTGTTCATATTTCTATGGGACCTCTTATAGCTCAAAACAACTTCCTTCTCCATTCCACCAGTGCTGTTAGGAAGCCTAGTAGATGGGAGTTCCCTGGTGGCTTAGGGAGTTAAGGACCTGACATTATCACTGCTGTGGCACAGCTTCAATCCTGGGTTCAGGAACTTCTGCATGCCACAAGCCGTGGGAATGACCGAAAAAAAAAAAAAGGAAGCCTAAAGAAACCTTCTCATGAGTTGGGGTATAAGAACCCATCATGTCGCTGAAGGACTCTTTCCACAGGTTCCTGACTCCTCCCCTTCAGGCCTACGTCGCCACAGCTTTTTTGTTGTTGTTCTCATTTCCCTGAGGTCTTTTGCGCCCTTCAACTAGCACTTATTTCACTGACATTTTTTTCTTTTCTTTTTTTTAAGGGCCACACCTGCAGCATCTGGAAGTTCCCAGACTAGGGGTCAAATCGGAGCTGTAGCTGCTGGCCTACACCACAGCCACAGCAATGTGGGATCCCAGCCGCATCTGCGACCTACACCACAGCTCACAGCAACACCGGATCCTTAACCCACTGAGCGAGGCCAGGGATAGAACCTGTATCCTTATGGATACTAGTCAGGTTCTTAACCTGCTGAACCACAATGGTAACTCCTATTTCACTGAAAATCTAAATCAACCACTAGATAGAATTCCCTCCTCTTTATGGGCAAAATAACTGCACGGATGTTGGATGCATATGGTTGCAGAGCCCCTTTAGGCAGAAACAGCCTTCCTTGGGACTCCCCAACCTCATTTAAGGCCAGCAGCCCTAGAGGGGCTCTGCCTCATAATCCAAGATTTCTTAGATGAGAAACTTCTAGTCCCCACTTCTAGTCCATGCACGACTCCCGTTTGGGCCATCAAAACCCCAAATGGCCAAGGATGCTGGTTAGTTCAAGATCTGAGATTTATCAAGGTCATCAAACCCAGACTGCTCTGGCGCCCCTGTCTGCTGCTCCTCCCCACACCCAGTATTGCCCAGACCTCAACTTGTGTTTCATCGTGTGTAGGATTCCCCTTTCTGAAGAATCCTAATATTTTGCCTTCACCTGAGACAACCAATAATATACCTGGACTGTTATGCTGCAAGGATTTGCGCGGTTCCTACTTAGTTCCCACACATCCTGAATGCCAATTGGAGGGACTTAAAATTCCCAGGGGACTCTACTTTAATCCAGTGTGCAGATGCCTTCCTTTTCTTTCTCTCTTTCTTTTCCTCCTTTCCTCCTTCCTTCCTTCTTTCTTCTTTTTATGGCCACACCTTTGGCACATGGAAGTTCCTAAACTAAGGGTCGAATCAGAGCTGCAGCTGCTGGCCTGCGCCAAAGCCACAGCAACACCAGATCTGAGCTGCATCTGCGACCTACACAGCAGTCTGGGGCGGCGCTGGATACTTAACCCGCTGAGTGAGGCCAGGCATCAAACCCACATCCTCAGAGAGACAACATCAGGTTCTTAGCCTGCTGAGCCACAGTGGGAACTCCTGACCTGCTTCTTTATGATGACTCCTTTTGGGCATTTAATACCTCTTTAAGGCATTCGCAAGAAAGGGCCATGAGGCAGCTAGAGACGAAATTCAACTGTGCTCGCTGTGTGTCTGATATCTGGGTCATGATATTTCAGCTGCAACTGAAATGAGCTCCACAGACCGAGCCTTCAGTATTCAAAATTTTCCTTACCCTGAAGGAGAAGGACGACCGACAGGTTTTGGGGGTCTTGTGAGCTATTGTAGGACATGGATACCTAATTTCACTGTGACTGCCTCTCCCCTCTATGCCATGACTAGGGAGATGCCCCCAGACCCAGCAGTCTAGGACCCTCGACCGAAAGATGTTTTCAGTACCTTAAGGGCTCTCTGCTTTCAGCTCCCACCCTTGAACTTTCCAGTGACTCCCTGCCTTTCTCCTTGTTTGCGCATGAATGAGAGGGTCATGCCCCCAGAGTGTCATCCTAGAAGCACACCAAAACCTCTGGGATATTAGAGTTTGGCCTTTGACCCAGCAGCTAAGGCATATCCCCCTTGCCTGGGAGCCATGGCTACAGCCACCAAACTGGTCCAAGCGACCCCTGATTTAGTTTTAGGTCATCTGCTTGACATACGTGTTGCTCAAGCTGTCCAGATCCTACTGCGTCATGAAAACACACAGTACTTCTCTGCATCTCGACTTACTTCTTCTGAAATCTTGCTATTCTCTCCGTCTCACATCACCACACATCACTGTCAAAACCTTCACCCTGGTACCTTGCTTCCCTGGCCCACTGACGGGAATTCCCACAATTGTGTCTTCAACACCAGATCATTACCCTGTGCTAGGCTAGAGTGAACAGAAAACCCCCTCCCCCAAGTTGACCTCACTCTTCAGGTCGATGGCCCCCATACCTTCCGGAAAGCAGATGGGGCCTGCCAGGCTGGAAATGCCATCACTGATCATCATAAGCCTCTAGAACATTGAGCATGACCAAATGTCAGGTCAGCTCACAGAGCCAAGTTAACTGCTCTCACTCGGGCTTGCAGAAGAGAAGAAGCGATGAATGTTACCGTCTATGCCTCGCCACCCTGTGTGATTCTGGTACATGGTAGAAATAGAGAGGATTCATGACAGCTGGTACCCCAGTCAAAAATGGGCCCCATTCAGCGGTTAACGAACCCGACTAGGAACCATGAGGTTGTGGGTTCGATCCCAGGCCTTGCTCAGTGGGTTATGGATCCAGCGTTGCCGTGAGCTGTGGTGTAGGTCGCTGACACAGCTCGGATCCCACATTGCTGTGGCTGTGGTGTAGGCCTACAGCTACAGCTCCAACTGGACCCCTAGCCTGGGAACCTCCATATGCTGCGTGTGCGGTCCCAAAAGCCAGAAAGGCAAAAAAAAAAAAATTGGCCCCAAATAGCAGAACTTCTAGAGGCACTGCAGTTACCGCAGCAGAGCATGTTAGTTAAAACTGAAGTATGTGGCACAAAAAATTCAGATAAAAATTCTGATAAATATGATAAACTCACAGCACCTACCTCAACCCCCTAAGAAATCCAAGTGGTTTCCAAGCCTTGAGACTACAGCACCTGCTTCCCGCTTCACGGCCCTAAGCCCCAGTGGGATTATCCACCTGCCCGTGAGAGAGAGCACTAATTCAGGATGACTCCTAAGGAAATCATAAAAGATGTCCCCATGGCCCAAATAACAGCCTCAGACTCAGAAAGAACTGGGTAGGAGGAGCTCCTATTGTGGCTCAGTGGGTTAGGAACCCAACATAGTGTCCATGAGGATGCAGGTTTGATCCCTGGCCTCGCTCAGTGGGTTAATGATCCGGTGTTACTGTGAGCTGTGGTGTAGGTCACAGACATGGCTCGGATCCCGTGTTGCTGTGGCTGTGGTGTGGGCTGGCCTGGGAACCTCCATATGCCACCGGTGTGGCCCTGAAAAAAAAAAAAAGGAACTGGATGGGGAAAAGCTGGTCGTCCAAGCCATTCAGATGGACTTTGGAATCACCGAGACGGCTGCTTGGTAACACTTAAGTCTCTCTCTCGAGTCACTGTGTGTGGTTTACATAACATGACTCATATAGAACGGACAAAATGCAGGATGCATGAGACAGACATGGTTTAGACCTTTTGGTTTTCCTCTGGATCAAGCAGTTCACGTGCTTCAACGGCCAGAAACATAATCCTGGAAAAACTGCAAAGATGGGGCAAGGAAGGGAAGCAGCTCCCCTCAGCCCTGCCTTCTCTGGCAATGAGACTTTACCCAGTTATCAAAAGCACAGGGTGGCTGAGGATTCACTGCTGTCTGCCTGTTTTCGTTTTCATTTTTTTTTTTTTTTTTTGGCCACCCCGCGGCATATGGAGCTCCAGGGCCAGAGGTCAGATCCGAGTCACAGATGCAACCTAAGCCTCAGCTGCAACAACACCAGATCCTTAACCCACTGTGCTGGGCTGGGGATCGAAGCTGCAACCCAGCGCTCCCAAGATGCTGTGGCGCCACAGTGGGAACTCCTGCCTGTTTTATAAATGGTTCAGGGCTTTCCCCTGCCCACGTGCCTCAGCAACATCAGATGCCAAAGTGCTCCTGTGACAAATCTTCCCCATCTAGGGTAGCGCCTCTACCATCCCTAAAGGCAGAGGATCACGTTTCATTGGTAAAATTATACAGGGAATCAAAAATGCAACACATCAGTCAAAGACTCCAGTGCCCTTACCATCCTCAGCCACCAGGCGCCATGGCAACAGCACCCTCAAGACCAAACTGGCTACGCTGTTTGAAGAACTGGACTCACCATGGCCACCAGCGCTGCCCCTTGCTCTTACAACTCTCAGATCTTTACCCCATCACCATGCAAGCTACCTTTTTTGTGTGTGTGTATCTTTTTAGGGCTACACCTGTGGCTTACAGAGGTTCCCAGGCTAGGGGTCAAGTCAGAGCTGTGGCCAGCAGCCTGCACCACAGCCACAGTGACGCTAGATCTGAGCCACATCTGCAGCCTACATCACAGCTTATGGTAACACCTGATCCTTAACCCACTGAGCGAGGCCAGGGATCAAACCCACAACCTCATGGTTCCCTAGTGGGATTTGTTTCTGCTGCACCACAACAGGAACTCTGAAGCTATCCTCTTTCGAAATTACCACAGGAAGACCCATGAGGGTGCCCTATTCATCTTACCGAGTGGAAGATTCTAACTCAGTTCAACTCAACATCCTTAGAGACCGTCAAGGGTTATCAAAATACAGTCAGTCCTACAATCAACAGGCTTCCCTTGACTGACTTCCCTGTAGAACTTCCTGATCATTCCTCACATGACTTACAAGTAGGTGATCTGGTATTCTAGAAACGCCACCATCAGAAAACCAATCTTGAGCCCAGAAGGGACCTGATACCATTTTACTCATTGCTAACATGGTTGTCAGAGCACAAGGTGTTCAGCCTTAGGCCCAGGTTTCACAACTAAAGAAACACAAGAGTCGTAGAGAAATAGCTCATATAACTCAACGTCAAAAAAAACCCCAAACAACCCAATTAAAAAATAGGCAGAACTGAATAGACATTTTCCCAAAGAGGAAATGCAGATGGCCAACAGCATCACTCATCCTCAGGTAAACGCACATCAAAACCACAATGAGATACAACGCGCACAGGTCAGAAGGGCTCTCAGCTAAAAGAACACAAATAACAAATGCTGGTGTGGACATGAAGAGAACGTTTACTGTTGGCAGGAACGTAAAGTGGTGCAGCCACCGTGGAAAATGACATGGCGGTTTCTCAAAAAACTAAAAATAGGAGTGCTCGTCGTGGCTCAGTGGAAACTAATCTGACTAGCATCCATGAGGACGCAGGTTCGATCCCTGGTCTTGCTTGGTGGGTTAAGGATCCGGCATTGATGTGAGCTGTGGTGTAGGTCGCAGAAGCGGCTCAGATCCTACGTTGCTGTGGCTGTGGTGAAGGCCGGCGGCTACAGCTCCAATTTGACCCCTAGCCTGGGAACCTCTATATGCTGCAGGTTCAGCCCTAAATATACCAAAAAAAAAAAAACAACTAAAAGTAGAACTACCATATGACCCAGCAATTCTGCTACTGAATATATATCCAAAAAACCCCAAAAACACTAATTTGAAAAGATATTTGTACCCCAATGTTCATAACAGCATTATTTATGATCGCCAACATACAGAAATACCTAAGTCTCTATCAACAGGTGAATGGATAAAGAAGATTTGGTACATACATACAACAGAATACTACTCGGCCAGAAAAAGAATGAAATTTTTGCCATCTGCAGCCACATGGATGGAATTGGAGGGCATTACGCTAAGTGAAATCAGACAGAGAAAGACAAATGCTGTATGATATCACTTACATGTGGAATCTGAAAAATGAAACAGACCAGTGAATGTAACAAAAAAGAAGCAGACAGCAGTAAAAAAAAAAAAAAGCAGCAGACACACATATAAACTCGAGGTTACCGGTGGGGAGGGGGGAATATATGGCTAGGGGATTAAGAGATACAAACTATTAGGGATAAAATAAGCCGCAAGGATACAGTGTACAACACGGGGTACACAGACAGTATTTTACAAAACTACAATGGAATATAATCTTTACAAATTGCGAATCACTATATTGTATACCTGCAACTTATATAATATTGCTGAACATCAAGTAGACTTCAATAAAAATTAACTTAAAAAAAAAAGACAAACAAAAGCAATTCAGACCATAGACGCATCCAAGAGGGGAGGGGCTCTATCGAAAGCCTCCCTAAGCAGATGACAGCCAGAAGCCAGATGCTGCCTCCCAAGAGCCTGGGAACAAGTAGATGAGGTCAGGAGGTAGTCAACTTCCACACAAAACTATGGAACAGGACCCACCTAGGCCCTCCCGCTTTCTCCTCTGTCTCTTACCCTTCCCACTTGCCTGGAGACCACCCTCCTGCTCTTCCCACAATAACTATCTGCCTTTTTTTCCTTTTTTGGGACTTGTCCACAACCTGCAGGGCGAGGGATTGAATCCGAGCCACAGCGGTGGCAACACCGAATCCATAACCACCAGGCCAACAGGGAACTCCCGATATCTCTCAGCCTTCCCCATGATTTTGCTTCCCCTGGGATGAGTCCCACCTTCATTTCTCTGTCCCTAAATTTCCTGCTTCCTTCCCACACTTTTCTCCCGCCTCTCAGCAAGACTGTTTTGCCCACGGAACCTTTAAGCTTGGGCCGAACTCGTTGCCACTTCCCATCATGCCACAGACCGTTGGTACCCTCCTCCCTTTCCTGTGCCCCCAGCTAGCATTTCCCAGATCCCGTTGATCAATCAGGAAACGTATTTTGCTAGCACCCGTCCACTCTTTCCACCCACCATTTGAAGCCATGCAATTCCCCATGGTGAGAAAACCCCCACGTCTATTCCAGTCTGTCTTCACAAGTCAGGTCTGTTGCCATCATCATTTTACCATGGGCCACTTTCTGAGAATGGCATTCATCATTACACTTCCCTAGCCGGCGTTAAATTCAACATAAAACCCCCAAGCCGCTATAGGTACCCTGGCTATCCTTCATATGCGTGGAAATGACCCCACTGTCCCTCCCAGACTAATTTCTGGGACCCACCCCAGTCACACAGGGACCATCTTTGAAGAGATCCTTTCCCCGCCCTCAAACTAAACATCCTTTGATTACCCTCAGCCATCAGATAACTCTCTCTCACGGGCCCTGGCAACTCAGGTAATTCTCATTTTGTCTGTGGCCTTTAAGTTTATTGGCCAACTGGACCAGATCTTGCTACCTTGCCAATCTTACCAATCCCTTCGTCTCACGCTACGCCCCACAATCTTCTTCCTCTCTTAAACTATCTCTAAAACAATCACCCACTCCCTCC
This sequence comes from Catagonus wagneri, assembly GCA_004024745.2. NCBI lineage: Eukaryota > Metazoa > Chordata > Mammalia > Artiodactyla > Tayassuidae > Catagonus > Catagonus wagneri. Next base: position 6,416,541 of record PVHT020000180.1, read on the forward strand.
GGCTCATCTCACTCTCACTATCAGAACAAAAGATATCCAGAACTTCGCAGATCCCCTCGAAGATGATTTTGATTCCTGGGGAGACAATGTGGAAAAAACAGCTACAGAACTGGGCCTCCTTCGGGGGGCAAAGGTTTGCCACCTTTCGGGTATCGTCCCCAGAAATCTATCCCCTGGCTCAAGACGTTAGACTCAATTACAGAATCATCTGCTCATGTCTGAAGCAATTCACCTTGTCCCCAGATAACACCACTGCTGGCCTCAGTCAGTGATTCACCAACAACGAGAATCCCAGCCTGCTGTTCTCCTCACCTGGACTGACCTCAATACGTCCCAAGAAGGGGGCCCACACACAGTGGTCGGAAGAAACTGCTGCACCTTTGTCCTTCGCAATCGACCTGACATCTCTGCCGGGAAGAGTTCAAGAGGTGAAGGAAGAAGTGTGTGCATCACTGCTATCGCGCTGTCGCCACCCACTTAGGAATACAGCAGGTCCTGAGACTTCTGGTAGATCCCTGAAGGTCTACAAAGTTGGGCACAAGGACCAGTTCAGCCTCTAATCTTCATCTTTCCATTTATCTTCAGAGTATTCCCCTCATCAAGTGTCTGTGGGTCGCATAATAGAGCAGTTTATCAACCATCATCAGGTCTCACCAGACGATTCACCTGGTTCTAAATGAGTAAAAAGCAATAAAAAGCAACCAAGTGAGAAATAGATGTATATTGATCAGAGGAAAAAAGAATCACCTCTTCTTCCCTTGAATAAAGGGGGGACTGACAAAGATTCTCTGCTTGACCAAATTGTAGTCAGGTTCCTTTGAACCTTCTCCCCAACAAGGCCCACGCCTGATTTCCTTCTAGAATCCAGTTTTAGCAAGAATCTTGCTAAGTCAGTTTAAGCTGAATTCCGCACTCTTGATATCTGATCAATCTCGGCACCCCCACCACGGCCTAGGCCTAGGGGACATCGATCGCTCTCACCTGCCTTCAGCCAGAGTCCCCCCACCCCACCCCCACAGCCACCATTTGATGTCTCCTCCTGGTAACTTTCCCTCCACCAATACTGTCCCACCCCCTGCTTGCCCCTTGGCAATAAATCCCCACTTCTGTTTGTATTTCAAATCCCAGTTCTATATAGGAGTTTCTATTGCCATAGTTTTTTTGTTTTTGTTTCTAATAAAATCAGTCTTCGCCACTTTAACTTCTGCCTGCTCTCTTTAACAGAGCTCTTTCATCACTGGAAGGGTCCCTGAACAGGCCTTTTCTGCTCTGCCAGATCTCTGCGCATGTCCAGGACAGGAGGCCTGCCAGTCACCTGAGGGCTTACTCCAGGAGAAAGGCGCCCTCAGGTAAGGAAAGCTCCCATTTCCAGAGCTGGGAGGTGGTGCTGGAGATGGAAGGTCTCTGCCCTCCCTCCGTTGCCTTCACCTCCTGACCTTGCTGCCAGTCTGCTGAGCCTGGGCTTCCCAGGGTCTGGATGTGCAGGCTCCATAGACATTAGACCCAGGCCTCCCATCTTAACTCTTCAGCATCCAAATCAGCTGGATCTCAAGCTGTTCTTGGAATACAATTAAACCTAAGGCTTCTTAGAGCTCTGCTCTGTGGGGGTGTGGGGGGGTTTGCCCACCCCGCCCAGCACCCTGTGGGCTCACATTTCATTTGCATAAAATAATGGGCTTTGCTTGGACACCTATTGTGTGCTAGGCCAGGAACCGGAAGCACACCTAATGCCCCACCCCAGCCCTTTGCCCTGCGTTCTTTATCCTCCAAGATAAGGACTTGGAGGCTCAGAAAAATTAACTTGCCCACCTCCGTGCCGCTGGTATGTGGCAACCCAGGATGGTAACTGTGTCTCTATCGCACGGCACTGCCCACCCAAGGTATCCAACGCCGCAATCGGCAACTGAGAAAAGTCTGAAGGACCAGTCTTTTGAAAAGAGGCCTCAAGCCAACGAATCTCTAGATTTTTGTTTACTTTTTTTTTTTTAAGCCTAAGACCACCGGATACTTAAGTCCCTCCTCCTCCGGCCCTCCTTCCTGCCACTGCTGCCTCAGTATCACCACCACCCACCCACTACGCGGGAGAAAGAGGCGTCCTCATTCCTTCTTGCCCCTCCCTCTGTTGGGCGGGCCGCTTGGGGGTCAACCCGGCTCCCCCAAAGCAAGGATTGTAGTGACGGCGGCGGGCTGAGGAGGATTCTCGCGGTCTGGGAAGAGTAAAAGGGCCGCCTCTCTGGCTTCACCGCCCGCACCTGCTACCAAGAAGCCTCTGGCTGAGGTACCGCCCCCGGCCCCCGCCTGGGTCTGCGCGCACTCTGCACTGGCCCTTTAAGAGCGGCGGCCGTGGATAGCGGGGAGGAGGGCCAGGAGCGCCCGGAGCTGCGCGGAATTCGCCGGGAACGTCGGGCGCCGGCTCCCTGGCTCGCTCACTCGCTCCGACCGGTTCTCTGCGCCTCATCGCTGGGCTGCACGGGCACCTGGGCCCAGTCGGGCGCCGGGAGAGCAGGATCCACGGGCGGGAGGCGCGCGCTCTGGGCAGCGCCTGGCCCCGGGCATGGACAGAAGGAGCTGGGCGCGCGGGGGGCGCCGCGGGACCGGGCGGCCGGAACGCTGAGCCAGACAAAGGCTCAGGAACTGCGCTTGCTCTCGGGAGCCGGGCCCCGGGCGCCGAGGCTGCAGGACCCCGAGGCGGGAGGCTCTGGCCCACTCTGTCCCCTGTGGGCCAGCTCCGTGCGCCCAGACCTGCCCGGCCCGCTTCTCCTCGGGCGTGGGAATTTGCGGAGGAGACCTAAGCGGCTCCGGCGGCGACCGCTATCAGTAGGTCTGCCGCGCGCCCGCCGGGCTGGGAGCCAGGGAGCGTCGCAAGTTTCCTAGCCGCGCGAGGGGACCCGACGCCGGTGACCAAGAGAGCCCCGCGGGCAGCGCTCCGAGCCAGGCTGGGCACCGAGGGCATGGGCAGCGACCGGAGCGCTCCGGGACTGCCGGGCTGGGCGGGCAGTCTTCTTAGCGGCCGGGAGGTGGCTGCGCGGCCGCGACTGCTACCGCTGCTACTGGTGCTTCTGAGCTGCCTGGGCCCCGGCGCAGTGGCGGAGAACGCAGAAGTCAATGCCGAGGTAAGGACCTTCGCCCAGCCTTGCTGGGGGTTGGAGAACTTGGGGCCGGGGGACTTGGGGGTGGGGAAGGAAGCCACGCCCGCAGCTGAAGCGCGGGGAAGAGCGCGGAGATGAGGACAGGGAAGAAGGGGGACCCGGAAAGCTGGCCCTTGCCGGTGCACCTTTTCCTAAACTTTGGAAGGCGTAGGTAGGGCTTGCTCCCTTTATCTACCCCTACATTCCTGCCCTGGGCACTGTTCCTTCCCAGCCCGAGTCCCCGGGAGACGCTTTTGCTGCCCCCAGCCCTTGCTCCTCTCCTTCCCTCCCACCCGAACACCAGATTCCTCGAGAACCGTGCGGACGCGCGGTGACGTTCTTTGCGAATGGGGAAGGGGCTGCTGAGGGAGGGGGGGTCTTTGGGAACAGTAGGCAGCGCTGGCGTTTAGGTAGCCTCTAGTTTGGGTGACACTGAACCGCGCGTGGCGGGCTGGGATAGAGGAGGGGGGTGCGAACCTCCGAGGCTGCAGATTCGAATTGAGGGGGCGCTTTGGCGACTTTCTTGGGCTCTTGAGCGCAAGCCGCGCCACAGTGAGGTGGGATCTGAGGAGACCCGGTCTCCTGCGGTGCTTCCTTCATTGGCGCCCCTACACCAAGGCCCAGGTCCAAAGAGAGTGGACTCCCCAGATATTTTCACCAGGAGCCCGCCTTAATTCCCTACTGGAGACGGTCTCTGGATTGATCCCGTGGGTGATCAGGTGCGGCCTCCTGGCACAGAGCTGGCTCCAGAGGGTCGCAGAGTGCTGGTCTCCGGATTAGGGATAGTGGGGGCGCCAGCTTCTTTGACCCAGAGCAAAAGCAAGATTCTTTCTCGACTTCTAAGACCCTGCTCCGTGCTCCAGAGAAGAGGAGAGGACTGGGTGCATGGTGGGGAGACATCCGGCTCCGTGGGGCTGGGTAGGCTCAGGCCTCAGTGCCCTTGGGCCGGCCTGGGGCCTTCTGCTGCCAAGGCTGGACTGTGGGCCTGAGGGCCGCTTTCTATTTGCAGCCAGGCTGGTGCTCCCTCCCAGCCCCCAGCGGCTTCCCCACCTCCCAGGCTGCCTGGGAGATTTTTCCGATGGAAGCCTGCCTTTCCCCGCCCTACTTTAATAAAAGCACGGAGGAAGGGCAGGGAATTCCTCCCAGCTCAAGTTTCACCTCCCAGCCAGTTCCCCACCTGCTCTACCCTCCCACTCTGGCCTGGCCAGGGAAAGCTGCAGGGAGCCAGGCCATGCCCAGTCTAGCTCCACCACTCCTGCCCCCCATTCGCACAGTCAGGAAGGCAGAGGCTTATAGGAGGCTCCTGCTGGTGGGGATTGCCCCTCAGCCTGCCATCCAAGTACTGGGTAGAGATGCTGTTTAGGCCCACCTACTATTCTCTGGCGTTGAAAACCAAAGAATTGCAAGTCACAGACCCACCTCCAAGGAGTTTATAATCCACTTAGAAATGGCATCTCTGCACAGAAAGCAATTATGGACCAAACTGGACTCTGGTAGCCAGGCATTGTGAATTGGCATCTTTGATGGCTTGGAGCTGGGGTACTGGGACTTACAGTCTGAGGGTTTTCATTCTCTTTCTCCTTTGCTTCTGCTTCTTCATCACCCCCTCTCCCAGCTGAGGAGTACCCATAGCCCAGGGCCTACACCAGGGCCACAGACCATGGCCCTGTGTCTGTGGTGGTACTGGCTAGAGATTCTGTGACTGATTTGCAGCCCCTCTCCTCAGGGGAAACGTGGGTTGGGCTGTTGCTGGAAGAAACCCTGGAAGCTACAGGGGACCCTTGCATGTTGGAAGCCAAGGTAGATGGAGAGCTGGAGACAGGTGGGCTATCCTAGATCCCAGAGTTGGGTTTGGGGTATAGGCTGTTCCTTGGAATCCTGTCAAGTCTGGCCAGAAGAGTTGAATGGCTTCAACAGCCATCCCATTTGCCCCAAGTGGCTTCCCCACCTGGGATAGCTGTCCCAGGTCCATGCTATTCAGGGACCGGCCTCGGAGACTCCTGAGCCTGGCTGCACCCTGTGTCCAGAGCCTTCGTCCTTTGGAGAGGGACTTTGGTCCTTGACCACAACTCTAGACTTCAGGTCAGGTCATGGCTGGGACTATCTTTTCTCTGAGCAGCTTGACAACTGAGCCAAGGCCTGTCTCTCCCTCCCAGGGCAGAAACCAGAGGAGTTTCATCAGACTAAAGAATTAGGGAGTCTGGCATGTGCTAGGAGCCAGCAGTCACCTGAACCCTGCCAGGCCCCAGCCTCGAGAAGGCTGTCCTTGGGGAAGCCACCACTGAGCGAGTCTGCCCTGTCCCACTCCATCCCTTGGCTGTTAGGTTCCAGTCTCCAGACATTCTAGCCTGCATAGACCCAGGCCCTGCATGACTGAGGTGCCAGCTGTCATTCCTGGCCTGAGAGGCTAGGCCCTCCTTCAGATGTCTGTCTTGCCCTTTCTGGCTGTAGCACCTAGTCCACTCAAGTGCCTTGGGTTTTCACCAGAGAAGCTCTGGTCTCTCCCCTCCTCCCTCCCCGTCCTCCCCAGACATACCTTGAGGCCCTCAGCCTGTTCGCCTCGCCCCATGGAGGTGACTCAGGCTGCAAGAGTGCACAGGTGTGGTGGCATGGCCACTAAAACACGGGCACACCCACCTTCCCTGAGCAGAATCCTGCATGTCTTCCTTGCCTCTCCTCGGCAGCTGAGCAGGAGAGCACACAAAGGTGGGGAGCAACTTGAATTCTGCTTTGGACCTTCAGGTCTGACTGGCGAGCTATGTTCCAGTCTCTGTCCACACTTCCATGATGGCCCGCGGGGCCTCACTGGTGCGCTCTTATTATCGTGCCCTTTCCTCGGTGGAGCATTAGCTGCAGGAGAAGGGATTCATGTGAGGCCCTTGGCTTTGGAAACCTCCAGAAGCTGATCTTCCTCCTCCTTTCTCCCTCTCTGCCTTTTAGTCTGTCCTCTTATCACTTACAAGCCTCTCCTCTCCATACACTATTTCAGAACCCAGAGAGAACTGGGCTGATTGGTGCTGCCAGAGACCTGGGATCCAACTGGGCCACGCCCTTCAGGCCAGCCCTTTGCTGGGGCCCTGTGTTTGGGCCGCCCTGGGGTCCACTCTGCCTCCTTGCAGAGGACAGCCCAGTGTGTGCTCCATGTCTTATCAGTTGACCTGTATGCAAACACCTTCCTTGGCCCCACCCTCAGGAGGGTGGAGAGGACACAACACACAAACACACCCCCAAAGACTTCCTCCAAAATTCCTTTAAATGCTGCCCATGTTCTCTGATGCCAGCTCAGTAGCAACGCTGCCCAGCGAGGAAAAGCCGCTCCCTGCCAAGCACTTGGTTTGGCCACCCCTCCATGCCCCTTTTGTGACTTGATCCAGGTAATCCCTGCCATGGGCATCTCTCCTCAGCTGGGAGCGTGACTTCTGCCAGAGGTCAGCTGCAGTGGTCATTGTGGTGGCCGCTGCTCCCCACCTCCAATTAAAGATGGTGCTATAGACTGAATTCCACTCCCCCTCCCAGCTTCATCTATTAAAACTTAACTTCCAAGGCAAATGATATTTGGAGGTAATTAGGATTAGTGCTCTTATGAAAACTGTCCGAGAAAGCTCCCTTGCCCCTCCCACCAAGTGAGGACACAGATGAGAACCTTCACCAGACCTGACCATGTTATCACTCTGATCTTGAACTTCTTACCTCCAGAACTAGGAGAAATAAGTGTTGTCATGAGCCACCCAGCTTATGGTGTTTTTGTGATAGCAGCAGTTGGCATCTTCAGTATTGTTCCAAGATTTATGTAGTTCACACAGCTGGCCATTCAGGCAGGGGCCAAGCCCTGCCTTGGGGGTGGAGTTGTGTTCTCTGAGTCAGCAGCAGTAGAGAGGGCTAGGGGGCTCTCTGCTGAGATCCTTCTCCATCTCAAAGAGGGTCCTGGGAGGAGTCCACAGATGCACAGGAGGACCTGGGCCCCTGCACGTGGCTGAACGCTCCAGACCCGAGGCACACAATAGGCACCTTCAGATTGGACAAGCCCCCACTGAGTTAGGTCTCGTATGAGGCCGCTCCCCAGAAGGAGACGGGTTCTGGGGATGCCCGAGCCCTTTAGGGGAGGTAGCACAGATTCTATAGCCCCGGGCAAGACTGGTCCAAGGAATGCTTCTTACCAGATCTCACTTCATGGAAGCAGCAGGAAGTGGGCAAGAAGACCCAACTCAAACTCCAGTATCTGGACAGAAAGATGCGGGGGGGGAACCTGGGTCCCGACCATTAGCCAGCCCTCAGAGATGCCCCACATCCATCTAATAGCCACAGAGCCTGCAGGCCAGGGTCTGGAACAGCTCTCCAGGACTGGCCCTTAGCCTGGACACCACCCTGTCCTCGGAGGGGTGAGAGCCCAGCTTCACGTCCACCACATGTGAGCATGGCTCCTGGTACCTAGGAAGAGCTTGCGAAATGGTGGCAATATACAGTGTCAGTGAGAAGCAGATGGCATTTGCTGTTGGGCAAGTCACTGAACCCATCTGGGCCTGTTTCCTTGTCTGTAAAATGAGACTAGTAATAGTATCTACTGGATGGAGTTATTGGAGAAATTCAGTACATTCATGTGTAAAATGCCAAGCAGCCTGCACACGCACAGTGTCCCTCACATGGGGACCAGAGAGGACCAGGTGTTGTCTTTGAGCACCTTCAATATACTTAGTTCAGTCCTGGGCAAGGCCCAGCGGTGTTCTGTGGGCATTTTCACTTTTGTTCCTGTATTAAGTCTGTAAGTTTAGGTGCCGTCATGACCCCATTGTACAGAAGAAGAAATGGAGACTGAGGTGAGAGAAATTAGCCCTGACTCCCCAGCCTGGGGTGGTGACAGAGCTAGGGTTTGAACCCAGTCATTGTGGCGGGGAGCCTGAGCTCCCCGCCCCCAGGCTGGGTTAAAGGCTGCAGGTCAGCGCCCCGGTATCATCCTTTGGAAATGCCGCCAGGCAGGAGCCTGCTGGGCCTGAGCAGGAAGGGAAGCAGGGCGTGGAGGTGGGGCCAGGGCCGCCCTCAGCCACGTGAGGCTGGAGCTGTCCCCCACCCATGCCGCCTCCCAGGCTCTGCCCAGAAGGCAGTCCCATCTAAGAGACGATACCTGCAGGGGGGTTTCCAGGTGAGGTCCCAGGTCTGGCTCCCAGCCAACCCGAAACCACTAGCAAACAGGGCCCTTTTCACCAGCCCTGCCTCCCCACTGGCCAAAGGACCTGGCTGGTTTTTCCTCCACGTTAAGGAGTATGGGGCCAGAAGTGGCGTCCGCCTCCTTCCTATTTTCCCGGCTGCTTCATGCCCCCACCCCAGCCACTCTCCCTGCCACCCAGAGCCTCTTCCCCACCTGCAGCTTTCCCATCTTGAAGGGTTAGTTTTGAGCCCCAAATGAGCAAGTGTATTGTTCAAGAACTGCTTTTATATAGACCGTGCTGGCTGTGAAGGGAGTAAACAATCCACCAAGCACGGGGTGGCCTGGCTTGGCGGCCCCCTTTCCTAACTGGCCGTGGGACTAGTTATGATATCTGTGCTCTCAACCCTGTGTGGCAGCCATAATTTGGACCCCAAGTTGCAAAGGAGGGACCAGGGGGCTCAGAGAAGGTGTCTTTGCCCTCTTCCATTACTCAGAGGCCTGTTATGTGGACAAGCAGGCAGGACCAGGGGGCAGATGTCACTGGGGGATAGGTTTCTGCTCAGCCCAAGGAAGAGCTTTCTAAAAGTCACTGCCACCCAAAGACACAATGGCAACAGCACCCCATCCCTGCAGGGGTGCAGGCTGGATTCCCTGTGGTCCCAGTGTAGGCCATGGAGGCTTCAGTGAGGTACCTGGATGTGATGGCCTTGAGGTCCCTCCTGACCTGAGACTGGAGGAGTCTAGGACCTGCTCAGGGTCACCTAGCTGGTAAATGCCCCTTTTGGGCTCAGGTCCCTGGGCAGGTGAAGGCCAGATGGTCCTGGAGTTCATACTTTGCCACTGTGGCTCCACCAGGACTCATTGCCCCATTCAGCACAGCTCCAGCTCAGCCAGCCGGGGTGCAGAGTCAGGAAAGGCCTTGGCTTGCTCCCAGGAGCCCTCACACCAGGATACGGGGCAGGGAAAGGGGCGCGGCAAGGACCTGGGGACACCGTGAAAGGTCTGGGTCCATCCCCGGCGGGCCTGACAAGACGCCTTTTGTGCCTGTCTGGGCAACCTTGCCAGGGTCTGCGAGGCCTGCAGAGAGTGTCATGGGTGACAGAAGCAAAGCAGAGCCAGGAGCCATTGTCCTTATCACACAAGGTCTGATAAGGCCAGGCTGGAGGGTGCTCTCTGCTGATCTGAGCCTGAGGAGCAGCTGTGGGGACAGCAGGCACTTGCCCTGCCCCCACAGCTGCTTAATGCACAGTATTGATCTGGCGGCTCCTTCCCAGACAAGCCCTCCCTGCGGGCCTGCCTTGGCCTTGTCTGGCAGTCCTGGGGGACAGCCCTGCTGACGTGGCCGAGCGCCCAGGGCCAGCCTGAGATGTGGAGAATGGGGGAAGATCAGATGCCCTCCCACCCCAGTGCTGTGCTGGGCGCTCTTCCCAAGAAGGGCCAGAACCCATTGTCCCCAGCCTCAGGCCTAGAGGACCTAATGTTACTTCACAAACAGCCTGCTCCAATAGCACTGCTTATGGGTTCCAGTTCTAGCCACAGACAATCTGTGTGACCCTGGGTAGGCTACTCACCTTCTCTGAACCTTGCTGTCTGTGTAATGGGGATAGGGTACCTATGAGTATTGAATGGGGTGATGAGAGTGGACAGTCTGGCCCCCACTAGATTCTCAGCCCTTGGCTGCTGCATTTATGACCTTTCCTAGGGGCCAGGGGCCAGGAATCCCCCCTCAGATTCCTGGTGGCTCTACATCTTCTGGCCTGGGGCCAGCCACTCACCTGAAGCATCTGTACTAGGAGCTGGGGTCTGGAGCTCAAGAAAGAACTGGCTGAAAGAACCAGAGTGGGCAGGACTGCTGCAGCCTCCCACCCTGAGCTGCAAGGGGCCACAGAGCTCTCGCTTCAGAACCTTCCCTGCCCCCCACTGGACAGTGGCTCTCATGGAGGCGGTCTGCACACTCTACCGCTTAGTGACCTCCTGGGCCTCAGTTTCTCCACCTGAGAAACAAAATGAAGCTTCATCTGCTTGGCTCACTCACCTTTGAGACTGTAGGTAACAGGGAGGAGAAGGAGGCCCCTATGTAAGGGACAGTCTTTATAAACATCGCCAGTAGGAGCAGCAGGGACTTGGGTACAGTCCCTCGCCAACTTTGAGATGGAGTAGGGAGTCAGCCGTGACCTTGGGATTGCTCCCCACTTTTGTCCCATGGCCACAGGACCCCTTAGGACAGCACCTGTGCCCCCACCATGCCCTTTTCCCTCCCCCTCCTGGGGCTTGTCACACTTAGCCCAGCAACAGGGTGACAGAGACTTCCTCCTGGACACTGGGGAAGGGAAAAGCCCCCACCCTGTGGGTGGTGTGGACTGATTGGCGCTTGGCGGTAGGCTCCCAGTGTGTTGCCAGTCAGGCGGATCTGTCAGCTCCTTTGCCTTTGTCGTCCAGACTCAGCATTCTGGGCCACCCATGTCACCCAGGCTCAGCCTCGGCTTTTCACTCAGGCAGTGGCCCCGAGGCGTTTGTCACCAGGAAGGCTTGGCTGATTCCAAGATGGCTCCCTTGGAATTCAAAGGGTGTTTGTCTGTGTGAAGGAGGGTCCGCATGCACCCTTGGGCCGTCCCGCCAGCGCTAGCCTGGTACTGAAGGGGCCCCTCTGCCCCATCTGCTCCACTGGGCCCTGGAGCTCTTCACTGCAGACAGGCATGGTTCCCTCCCCTCCCCCCTCCTCCCCAGGGCCCCAGCCTCCCCGCCCTGCCCTCCTCCTGTCACTCGCCAGACACACCGCTAATCAGCCCCTTGGTGGCCTGTGATTGCTCTCCCCAGGATATTTTTACCTATGCAAATAGAGGTGGAGGTGCCCTCATCTGTCAGCACGCAGTCCCAGGCCCCCCCCCCCACCTCCAGCTGGACTTGTCACTGTGGTTAGAGCTGCCTGAGCCTCACAGCCTCACCTTCTAGATCTTTCCGGGCTTCTTCAGACAAACCAAGGCCGGTAAGGGTGGTGGACTCCCCATCCCTTACAGACACACAGGAGCCTTGGCAAAGGTTTCCTGGGCCTGGGAAGAATGGGGAGGGCGCCCCTGACACTGCCAGGGTCTGGCAGAACTGAAGGAGGTGGCCCTGGGCCAGAGGGGTGAGAGGGGCCCATAGGGCTGCCCCGCCCCCACCTGAGGCTGTCCTCTTGGAGCCTGGGCCCTCTGGCCCTGCTGATTAGAGGCAAAAGGCTGCTGCTCTAGGAACCATGGCAGGCCCCTGGCCTCTGTCATTAATAATCCTTTTATTGCTCACTTTCTCCTGCCCAACACAGTGCCAGGCACTCGTGCGGACTCCCATTTCATCCTCACAGAAGCCCCTGAGATGGGGCAGGTCCCGATACAACCCCGTTTTATAGACTGAGCCACAGGGAGGCAAAGTGGCTGGGCCAGGATTTGTCCCCAGCTCTGTCTATCCCCAGAGCCCTGGTTTCTCAGCTCCATGCCTCTGCCTGGTTGTTCTGCGACTGTTGCCCAGGGCCCTGCAAGGCCTCCAGGCCCTGGCTGGGCATCATCAGGCCCTGGCCGTTCTCTGGCGCCACCCTCTTTGGCTCAGTCTCTGCTCTTTCCAGAGGCAGGCTGAGCATCGCTGGCCTGGGTTATGTGGGCAGCCCGTCCATACCAGGGGCCTGGTCAGGTCCCAGGGCTGGGCTGGCAGGTGGCACTAAGGGAGCAAGTACCTGAGGAGCTGGATGTGACACTGGTGGCAGACAGATGTGGGTGTGGCCCTGGCCACCTGACACATGGCTGTCAGCCCCGGGCAGCCACCATGTCCAGCCACAACCCCACCTTGTGGGCCCTTGATGAGCAGCCCTCACCTTCCAGAGCCTCTCAGAGATCAGGTGCCTCAGGTCCTTTCACTCCGGGCGCCCTCAGAGACCCAGGGTAGACAAGGAACGTTTCAGAGGACGCACTTGCCTATGGCCAAGGCCCTCAGCAGTCCCTAACCTCTGTGCTCACCAGCCTCCACAGTGGTCACCATACTCTCGTGGCCTTGGAAACACGAGGTGAGCAGAGCAGAGTCCCCTTTCTTACCACATTTCAGCTTGGTTCACTGGGGATCCTGTCCTCCGGTTACGGCTGCAGTGGTCCTGTCTGCTCATGAACTTGCAGGTGTGAATTCGTCACTCTGGGTGCACTGGTCTCCGCCGGGAGATTATCAGCCCCTGGAGATCAGGACGCCTTAGCCGTGGTCCTCCATGGCCTCCAGCTGGCATGGGGCCTGGCACAGAGAGGGTACTCAGAGACAATTGGCCAGCTGGCTGGGTGGATGGACAGATGGACAGATGGATGAGAGCTTGCCCAGCAAGTGCTGATGGGGCAAGGCGTCCCCGTTGTGTCCCAGCTGCTTTTCTCAGCTGGGACCGTCTCACGCCTCACCCCCCAACAACCACACGGCTCCCCATGTTGCACGTGAGGAAACTCAGACCCAGAGAGAACAGAGTTTGTGGCAGAGCAGAGATGGGACTTCAGGCCTCCTGTCCCACCCTCCTAGGCCTGGGTGGGTTACCTAAACCCATCTGCTCTCCTGCCTGAAGGTTTAGGATCTGTTAGGGGGCAGCACCAAGGGGCTGGTTTTCCTACTTGGTGAGAACTCAAGGGGTTCTGAACCCTGTATGGTCCCCCGCAGTCTGCCTGGAATGGCAGGGGGCCATCCTGGAAAGGCCAGTGCAGTCATAAGGACACTGACAATGGACTGTCCCCATGGACACAGCTTCTGTCCTAACAGGGGAAGGCAGGTGCCAAACATGCAAATACACAGTATGTCAGTGGCAACAAGTGCAAGGAAGCAGGAGAAGGAGTACAGGGTACAACAGGTGTGTGTCTTTTTAACACCCCTTCAGTAAGGTGATGAAGCAGAGACTTGAAGAAACTGAGGATGTGAGTCACATGATGTCTGTGGGGAGGGCGCTTCAGGCAGCAGGATGTGCAAAAGCCCTGAGACAGGAGCGAGCCTGGCTGGGGTGGATGGTAAGAGTGAGGCCTGAGAGCGGACTGGGGGTCAGGTAGCTCCTGTAAGAATTGGCTTTTTTGGAGTTCCCGTCGTGGCTCAGCAGAAATGAATCTGACTAGCATCCATGAGGACACTGGTTCTATCCCTGTCCTTGCTCAGTGGGTTAAGGATCCGGCGTTGCCATGAGCTGTGGTGTAGGAGGCAGATGTGGCTTGGATCCCGTGTTGCTCTGGCTGTGGTGTAGGCCGGCAGCTACAGCTCCAGTTTGACCCCTAGCCTGGGAACCTCCATACACCGCAGGTTCGGCCTTAAAAAAATAAAAAAAAATAAAAAAAGAATGGGTTTTTCCTCTGAGATGGAAGTTCTCGGAGGGTTCTAGGCAAAGGATTGACCAGACCTGACTTGTAAAGGCCTTTGGTTCTGGCTTTTGTGTGAGAAGAGACCCGTAGGGAGAGTGGTACAGAGGCCCCCACGGTGGGAGGTGGAGGCCGGCGGTGGTAGGATTTCAGGCCACGTGTGTTTGGAGGGACCTGCTCACCATGTTGTGGTCTCTCCTTTGCAGAACTGGCTGCGGCTCTACGGCTACCTGCCCCAGCCCAGCCGCCACATGTCCACCATGCGCTCCGCCCAGATCCTGGCCTCGGCCCTCGCTGAGATGCAGCGCTTCTACGGGATCCCAGTCACCGGTGTGCTGGACGAAGAGACCAAGGCGTGAGTCCCTTCATCGGGCCATTCCCAGACCCTCCTGGCACCTGCCCCTTTTCTGGCTTGCTCTAAAGAGGGCTTGGCCTGTGGAGTTTCCAGAAAAGAGTGACCCAGATAAGAGATGGCGAATGGTTGGATCCTCCGTGCTTGCTCTGAGTGATTGGGAGTGGCTGCCGACAGCCTTGGGTTGAGAAAGCTCCTGAGGCTAAAGCCCAGCTCGGCAGCAAGGAGCACAGGATTGACTAGTGATGGCTGCCACAGACATGGGAGTGGGGAGGCACAGCTCACATGCTGTGGTTGCCTAGCTAGGCCTTGCTCTGAACTCGATAGAAGTGATGTGACCCAAAGCCACATCATTGATGGGTACTTGGGGCATAAGTTATCAGGGGCAAGAGGCCTCAAAGTTACTCCTCCCATTCCTGGGTGATACTGATGCAAAGGGGTTCACCTTTACAGAGCCACTGCTGGGTACCCAGTCTTCCAGTACGAGATCATTGTACTGTGGGAGTTCCTGTTGTAGCTCAGCAGGTTAAGAACCTGACTGGTATCCATGAGGATGTGGGTTCAATCCCTGGCCTCACTCAATGGGTTAAGGATCCGGCGTTGTCACAAGCTGCAGCATAAGTCAAAGATGTGGCTCGGATCTGGCGTTGCTATAGCTGTGGCGTAGGCCGGCATCTGCAGCTCTGATTTCACCCCTAGCCCAGGAACTTCCACATGCTGTAGGTGCGGCCTTAAAAAAAGAAAAAACAAAAACAAAAACAAAACAACATTGTACCATTTTCCTGATGAGGAAATAAAAGTTTAGAGAATCTCCCACCCTTGCTGTACCATATTAGGGGCCGCTGGAGGCCAGTGGTGGGAGGATGGGAGAAGGTGGACTGCCTGGAAGAGGCAGAGCCAAACAGGCCGATGTGTTGAGGGGAGGCTCTGTGCACCCAGGTGGATGAAGCGGCCCCGTTGTGGGGTGCCAGACCAGTTCGGGGTACGCGTGAAAGCTAATCTGCGGCGGCGGCGGAAGCGCTACGCCCTCACTGGGCGGAAGTGGAACAACCACCATCTGACCTTCAGGTAGGGACCCTGGCTATCCTGGGTGGCGTCCCTCCCAGAGGCGCTGGCCCCTCTCTCCGCCTGAGTGAGGCCTCAGGCTTCCCAGTGGGCTTGTCTGGAAGGCTTCCTTTCCCACCAGCCCACTGCAGGGTGCCTGGCCTGGGCCGTCTTGTCCTGCTCCCACACTGAGATCACCCACACCCTCAGGCAGTCTCCCTCTGGATAAGGGGGGTGCTGCTTTGAACTACTTCTGCTCTGTCCTCCTTCCCTCCCTCTCCCCACCTGCCAGCAACCCAGGGCTGGCCTCCCTGGCCAGGACGGGCTCCTGCTCCAGGACAGGCTGGGGGGCCAGAGGCATCTGCCCGGTGGGCAGGCAGCAAGTCCCCTGCACAAACCCTGGTCCAGGCACCCTCCTCTTTTCCACTGAGTCCTTTGGCGAAAATCCCCCCTGAACCTTGAGCTACATGGCAGTCCCCAACGGTCCCCCTTCCTGGTCCAGTCCAGCCACGGCCCCACTTGCAAATCCATCTCCTGAGGAAGAGCAGCCCCAGGGTCACTTAGACCCAGGCCACCAGAGTGAACTCATGATCCATGCAGTTTTCATGGCGACCTGTCCAGCACACGGAAGCTTAATCTGCTTTAGGTGGGAAATAGCAGGCCTCCATGCTTTCATCACATGCAGGCTCACGTGTAGCATGTGTTCTACGGGAGTTAAGTCACTTAATCCTCGCAGGGACCCCATGATGAAAATGCTGCCCTCTTTTTGCCATTTTACAGATGGTGAAACTAAAATTCAGAGAGACTAAATCACTTGCCCAAGGTCACACAGGAAATGTTAGAGCCCAGCCTTGAACTCAGGTCAGCCTGACCCTGGAGCCCAACACTGAGAACCGCTTGGCCTATGTTTCCCAAACTTCAGCCATTTGTATCCCACTTTCTAGGTCTTTCTCTTGGCTATGTATCACCTCTACTTTTATTTACTTAATGCTTTTCTTTCTTAGAATAAGCTTGTTTGGCACAAGGCAATCTTGTTTAGTGAGATCCTAATGAATTCCTAGGTTTGACATGTTCTTTTCTTCAGATTCATGTCGGAGTAAACTAACAGTCGATATTGCTAAGCATTGTCCAAGAACCAGCTCAGATCTCGTGTGTCTTGGGATCTTGGGTCCCCGCCCCTAGCCCCATGAGTGCTAGCAGTGGACAGCAGCCCCAGGCCCTGGGTTCCCTCACATGTCTCCCCACCCACCTGCAGCATCCAGAACTACACAGAGAAGCTGGGCTGGTACCACTCCCTGGAGGCGGTGCGCCGGGCCTTCCGCGTGTGGGAGCAGGCCACGCCCCTGGTCTTCCAGGAGGTGCCCTATGAGGACATTCGGCTGCGGCGGCAGAAGGAGGCTGACATCATGGTACTCTTTGCCTCTGGATTCCATGGCGACAGCTCACCATTTGACGGCACGGGTGGCTTTCTGGCCCACGCCTATTTCCCCGGCCCTGGTCTAGGTGGGGACACCCATTTCGATGCAGATGAGCCCTGGACCTTCTCCAGCACCGACCTGCATGGTGAGAACAGTTGTTCAGAGTGAGGACAGGGTAGGCAGAGCTGGAGCCACAGGGCTGGGAGGGGGATGTGTCCCCTGTGTAGTTCTCAGATGCAGTGACACTTGATCTCAGTATGTTGCCCATCATCTTCAAGGGCTGGGAGGGAAGGGAAGGGATTCATTGTACCCACTTTTCAGATGGGGAAGCTGGAGGCCCAGAAGTCAGAGCAATTCAGCTTCTTCTAAGAGCAAAGCAAGGACAGGCTCTCTGGCTCCCTCAGGCCACAGGGTCTGGGGTGGCCAGGTCCTGGGCCAGGCCAGAGATGACCGTGCCACCTGCCCCCACTACAGGGAACAGCCTCTTCCTGGTAGCAGTTCACGAGTTGGGCCATGCCCTGGGGCTAGAGCACTCTAGCAACCCCAGCGCCATCATGGCGCCATTCTACCAGTGGATGGACATCGACAACTTCCAGCTGCCCGAGGATGACCTCCGGGGCATCCAGCAGCTCTATGGTGAGTGAGTGGCATGGCCATGGCGATGGGCTCTGTACACCTGTGTTCATCTCTCAGCCCTAGGAGGCATGGGTTCTGTTGCTGCCCCCATTTTGTAGATGAGGAAACTGAGGCCCAGAGAGGCTTAGTGATGGCCCACTTCATCAGTGAGCAACTGATGGTGCTAGAAATCAAACCCAGGGCTGACCATCTGGCCCTCACTCAGGGTCCTCATTCAGAACTTTCACAGTGGCCCCAGGGCCCCTCACTGCTCCCCATTTCCTCCTCAGGCTCAATGATACTCTTATTAGACCAAGGGTGTTCCTGGGGTCCCAGGACCCCATTCCTCCCGCTGTCACTCCAAAGTCCGAGCCTGTCCTAGGCTGTCCATTGAGTTGCTAGTTTATCACTTCCCAGTGACACTCCACCCCACCACTAGACCCTGCCCAAGAAAAGCCTTCAGTGGGGCCGTCCCCTGAGGGCCAGTGTGGTGGGTCAGAGCTGCATTCAGGGTCCACTCCAAGGCCTCTGTGTTCCTGGCGACCTGGAACCATGTTCTTCCCTCTGCTTGTGGCCACTGCTTCCTGGAGCCTCCAGGAACCAGCTGGAGTTCTGAGAGGGATGGCCCCGAGGAGAGGTGGAGCTAGAGGCAGCCTTAGGGGTGCAGTGAGCCAAGCCCATTGAGTGTGGGGGGGGGGTCCAGGAGGGGGCCGTATGGGGGAGGAAGGAGATCCTCCTGAAGCTGATGGCGGTCGGGGAGGAGTCCGCTGTGGCCAGAGAGGGCCTTTCACTTGGCTGCCCATGGGGCACAGGTTCCCAGGGTTCTGCCTGGATTTTGGGGCTACCCCCTCACTTCCCCTCCTGCCCCTCTGCAGGCACCCCGGATGGTCAGCCACAGCCCACCCGGCCCCTTCCCACTGTGACGCCTCGGCGGCCAGGCCGGCCGGACCACCGGCCCCCCAGACCCCCTCAGCCACCACCCCCAGGCGGGAAGCCGGAGCGTCCCCCAAAGCCAGGTCCCCCAGCGCAGCCCCGAGCCACAGAGCGGCCTGACCAGTATGGCCCCAACATCTGCGACGGGGACTTTGACACGGTGGCCATGCTGCGTGGGGAGATGTTCGTGTTCAAGGTCTGGCCCCTACCTCTGCCTCCCCTAGCCCCTTGGTGCAGGTCCAGAGCAGAGAGCCCCCTCCTGCTTCTCCTGGAGACCCTTGCCTGGCCTCCACCCACCCACTGAGGGGCCCCTGGGGGGCCATCACACCCGAGACCAAGAAGAAACCAGCCCGAGGGACAGGGGACTTGCCTGGGGTCATACAACAAGCCTAAGTGTCCATTCGCCACCCAGGGCTCTCTCCCTGGTGCCGCCCTGGCTTCCTAAGCAGCCTTCCCCAGACCCTCCGTGACCTGGGAAGGGGTGGGTCGAGGGGGCCTCTCCCAGGCCGAGGCAGCAAGCGTGCTGTGCCCGCTCACCCCCACGCCCTCCCCAGGGCCGCTGGTTCTGGCGGGTCCGGCACAACCGCGTCCTGGACAACTATCCCATGCCCATCGGGCACTTCTGGCGCGGTCTGCCCAGTGACATCAGTGCTGCCTACGAGCGCCAAGATGGGCGTTTTGTCTTTTTCAAAGGTGAGCTGGGGTCGGCTCGGGGGCGTGGGACGGGCACCACGGGGCAGCCCTCCTGCTCTGACCTCTGGCCAGAGCTCAGACCCAGCTGGGCCTGAGGGAGGAGAGGGGAGGACTGAATCACACGTCTCTCCTGTTGCCCACTGTGGAGTTAGTCCCCTGGCAGCAAGGCCAGGGCTGGGGAGGGGGACAGACTAGAGGACTGGGGGGCCAGAGACTGCTTGGACTGGGGCAAGTGGCCATGGTCTCTGCCCTATCACTCTCCTTCCTTGCATCCTGTGCCCCTTCCTCATAAGAATGGGTCCCCAAGCCCCCCTGGGGCAGGTGCCCGTGTCTGTCTGCAGAGATTATGGAGCTCCCGACCCCTGGGGCCTCCTTCTGGGACCCACCCCTCTAGGAAGGGCCTCCAGGGCAGCACCCCCGGTGAATCAGCTGTGTCCCCAGCCCCTCCGGCCCTGGTCTCAACCAGGCAGGAGCTCCCTGAGAACAGGCCTGGGCCCACACTAAAAGTGAGGCGCGTCGGGCCAGGCACTGGGGTGCCCCGGGGTTGCAGCCCCCAGACCCAGAGGCCAGGCAGGGCTCCTTCTCTTTCCTCGCTCTGGACAAGAACTGCACGGGCGGGTGGATGTGTGAGTGGGAATGGAGGCCCATATATAGTGCAGCTGAGTGTGTGGTGTGTGTGTACAGGTGTGAGCTGGCGACATAAATGCGTGTAAATGAGTGTGTCATGGGTGCCCACGAGTGCCAGGTGTGTGCGATTCAAGAGTGAGTTGCATTATATGTTGTCCTGGGAGTACATGTGGTAGTGCCTGTCCTGCACACAAGGATGTGAGTGTCACCGTGTGGGCGCGTGTGGCAGTGGATGCGAATGGATCTTGGGGCCCAGAACACCGACCCGCTGTGTCGGCCTCCCACAGGTGACCGCTACTGGCTCTTCCGAGAAGCCAACCTGGAGCCTGGCTACCCACAACCACTGACCAGCTACGGCCTGGGCATCCCCTATGACCGCATCGACACAGCCATCTGGTGGGAACCCACGGGCCATACCTTCTTCTTTCAAGAGGACAGGTGAGCGCCCCTCCTCTAAAAGGAAAAGGCCCCAACTGGGCTCCCACACTCAGGCCTGCCGAGAAAGAACCCAGGGCCTGTGGGGACTAGGTTTCAGACCTAAGCTGGCCTACAGCCTGGTGTTTTCGGTCACAGGTATTGGCGCTTCAATGAGGACACGCAGCGTGGAGACCCCGGCTACCCCAAGCCCATCAGTGTGTGGCAGGGGATCCCCGCCTCCCCCAAAGGGGCCTTCTTGAGCAACGACGCAGGTACCGGGACAGCCCCTCCCAGTCTGCCCAGACTCACCATCCCACCTCCTCCACACATAGGGACAGGGCCTGCCTGAGGTCACCAGCACCACACGGCATGTACAGGGGACACAGCTGTGTTGAGCCCTAGGCTGGGAGATTCCAGAGCATGACCTTCTTGGTCCTCCCTGCACTGTCACCACTTTCAGAGGCCAAAGAGAGCTTGTGCGAAGGGCCCCAAATCCCACAGCCCGGAAGTTGTGGAGTCAGGAGTCCAGACCAGGCCTGCCTGTGTCCAGAGCACCAGGCCTGCCTGGTGCTCAGAGCTGTGCTGCTCCCTGCAGGGCCTCAGGGCAGGTAGCTTGGCTCAGAGCGGTGGGGGTCAGGGGGCACAAGTCCTCCCAGGGTGCCCCTTTCCCACCTGGCAGGAAAGCCTGATCTCTGTCGCTGTAACTGAGCCACAGGGAGCTGTGGCTTTTATCTCTCCAGCAGGGTCTTTGGTGAGTTTAAGGAAACCCATCAACCCTGGTTCTCAGGCTCGGGGAGACCCAGCCGGCTTTGCTAATGCTCAGGAGGGTCACATGGCTTCCACTTTGTGATGGCTTAGCTTTACTCTGCTGCTGCTCTGACCTCACTGTGCTCAGCTGAGCATACATGCACCTGGTGGTTCAAACCTGACCTTCTGGAGTTCCCCTTGTGGCCCAACAGGTTAAGAATCTAACCGGTATCTATGAGGATGCAGGTTCGATCCTTGGCCTCACTCAGTGGGTTGAGGACCACGTGTGGCTGGCAGCTGTAGTTCCAAGTAGATCCGATTTGACCCCTAGCCTGGTAACTTCCAGGGGGTGCAGCCCTTAAAAAAAACTGGCCCTTCCTGGGGTTAAAGAGGACACAGGCAAAGTGTCCAAGACCCGAGATCTCTCCTCCAAGGCAGCGTCAGGCTCCACTCCGGGTCTGATGAAGGTTGGCTGTGTGGCCTTGAGCAAGACTCTGCTATAGGGGAAGCCAGGCCGGGTCTCTTAACCCAGCAGGTTATAGGACCCTTCTTTGTGTTGTCCTAGTCAATGTCAGCCCAGCTGGGAAGCACAGGATTCTAGTTGTGCCCTTGACCTGCGGCCCTGTTGCTCTCTGAGCATGGTCTGCCTCCTGTAAGTCGGGAAGGGACAGATTTGAAAATGCCCAGGGAAGCAAGTGAGAAGGTGTTTTAAAGCCAGGGGTCCTTCAGCATGCCCGTTTTCTTTGAGGGTCTGCGGCCGGCGGGAGGAAAGAGGGCTGGGCCTGACCCCACTCTGGTCTGCTTGCCCCTCCACCAGCCTACACCTACTTCTACAAGGGCACCAAATACTGGAAGTTTGACAACGAGCGCCTGCGAATGGAACCCGGCTACCCCAAGTCCATCCTGAGGGACTTCATGGGCTGTCAAGAGCACGTGGAGCCAGGGCCCCGATGGCCAGACGTCGCCCGTCCACCCTTCAACCCCGACGGGGGTGCCGAGCCCGGGGCGGGTGGTGACAGCCAGGAGGACCATGAGGCGGGCCCGGGCGGCGGAGAGGGGGACTTCGGGGCCGGGAAAGACGAGGACGGGGGCAGCCGTGTGGTGGTGCAGATGGAGGAGGTCACGCGGACGGTGAACATGGTGATGGTGCTGGTGCCCCCGATGCTGCTGCTGCTCTGCATCCTGGGCCTCACCTATGCCCTGGTGCAGATGCAGCGCAAGGGCGCGCCCCGCATGCTCCTGTACTGCAAGCGCTCCCTGCAGGAGTGGGTCTGACCCTCCGCACCAGCCCCTCCTGCCCCTCACGGTGCTAAGGGGCTGGGTTGGCCATGCCTGTGGTTCTGAGATGGCTCCTGGGGCCTTTTCAGCTGGAGCCTTCGGGGGCTCCCTCAGCCCCTGGATGGGGGCCCCTCCAGGCCCTCCAAAATCCCTGCCAGCCCTGACTCCTTGTTTATTTATGCCCAGGTGTCTTTTTTTTTTTTTTTTTTGCACACTAATTGAACATTTCTTCCTACTTTCCTGACCGGGGACGTCCCTTGGGGCAGGGGGTTCGCGTTTTCTAAATGTAGTTCTGCACCAGACAGGGAATTAGGCCCCCGCCCACCTCAGCTCATTCACAGCCAGAGGAGAGGAAGGTCAGAAGGCTGGGGTGGAAGAGTGGCCCAAGGGCTGTCAGCTTGGAGTTGTTCTTCCCGCCCTGAGCTGTTCTTCAGCCTGAGCTCTGTTGGCTTTGGAGCCTGGTAGGGTCTAACTGGTCTCCACCCCCCTGAGTCTCTCTAGTCTTAGGAAGAACTTTCACAAGGGAAGAGGGGGCGGGGGTGATGGGAGCAGGGATGGGGGAGGTGGCCTGCTGACCAAAAATGGGTCCTGTTGAGGTTCCTTCCCATCCCACCTCTGACAACCCCAGCAGCCCGAGTTCCCTGTGCCTGAGAACCCTAACCCGCACCTGGCCAGCATGGGGCCAGCAGCCCCCAGCTCCCCGTACCCTGTGAGCCCACACCTCCTTCCCTCTCTGGAAAAGGGGCACTGAGCCTGCCTTACCAAGGACCAAAGGGGGTCTGCCAAGGCCCCTCCCCCAAGAGGGGCACCGGCCTCACCCCTCAGGCTGGGCTGCCAACCCCCTGCCTACTTTCTCCTCTCTGAGCTATGACCCCACTGGGCTCTTTCCATGGGCCTCCTCCCACCCTCTCTCACTCCCCCACACCGCCAGTCTCAGGAGTCTCAGAACTCTACCAGTCTCAGGCTCAGCTGCCAGTGTCCCAGCTCACCGAGGGGAAAAGGGGCTGATGGGTGCCCAGGCTGGTGGTAGATGTCCACAGACACGGACCCACCAGTCTTGGGGGTTTCCTCCTTTCCAGCTCCCTGTTCTCCAGGGCACTGGAAAGAGGGAGAGGCCAGCAGCTCGCCCCCTCACACAGACTGTGGGACGGGGCTGTGGAGCCCCCAGAGGAGCCCACTGTAGGCTGGAGACCCCTCCTCCTGGGCTCAGTCCTGAGGGCAGAGACGCTTCCTCCTTCCTTCCCTTCCCAAAGTAAGGAGGAGGTGAGGCTGCTGTGGGAAATGGTACTGTACAGCCGGCTCTGTCCCTCTGCTTCCCTGCAGCCCTGAGCAAGCGGGTCTGCCACCCAGAACCCCTGCGGCCCCTGGGGGAGGGTCTTCTCATGGGCTGGCCCCCAGCGTGAGTCTACTCTCCTCTCCATCCTCAGAACCATCAGAGAGCCAGCCGGGGGGGTGGGGGAGGGGGTCAGTGTCTGCCCCCATACGGTTTTTTCTGTAAATACTCTGCACTGATTAAACTGTACGGCCGGCAAGTGTGCCTCCTTTGTAAGCAGCCTTGGGCTTGAGCTTCTAGCTGGAGGGGTTGCAGGTGACTGGGACCAGGTGGGTGTGGAGAGGCAGATCTCAGGAAGAGTGGGAAGTGGCCACCCTCAGTAGACCAGAGGAGGGTGAGGCGGGGGACCAGGGGTGGCCCTGCTGGGGCTGGGCAGAGAAGGGATGGGGAATTTACTGGCCATTCATTCACGGTGAGAAAGAGCAACGCTGCATGTCTAGGAAGGGTGGGAGAACCAGTCTAGGCCACCCAGCCCTCCTCCGCATCCAGACTGGTTCTGGGCAGTCTGAAGACCAGCTTGGACAGGAAAGAGAGAGGGGAAATGGGCCACTTTGGATCCCTGAAGTTCCCCTCACCACATGCTCTGTTCAGGGGGTGAGAGGGTACCCAAGCTCTGCCCTCTTTGAAGCAGCTGAAAATCTCATTCTGGGCAGGGGGGCAGATGATGTCCAGGAGAACACGAGACAGACGTAACTGCCCCCTGGGTCTAAGCCTGGCTAGTGAGCTTTGAACTCCACACCCGACATCTGGGTGCTGGCCTGCGCCCCCAGGAATGCAATGCTCATGCATGGAACAGGCTGGGCCCCCACAGCTCTTTGGGCAGGGTCCTCCAAACTGCCCCATGGCGCTGCCCTCCTCCTCAGCTGCACTGCACCCCCCTCCCCAGCCCCTGCATCCCACCCTTTCCTCTCTTTGTGTTGAACACTGGCTGAGGAGAGTAGGAAATGCTGGCCCTTGGAAGCCCCAAAGGCCTCTCGGCTAGGAAACGGCCTCTGCGCTCCTCCCACCCGAGGGGCCTCGGTGGGCGGCTGGGGGAGGGGTGAGGGGACAGGCGGACACCATCTTTTTGGCTTTCCTGTGCCGCAGGCCACAGGGCCCCACCAGGTCTGCCTCCTGCCTGAAGCCTTAGGGTCACCTGGCAGTGTGGGGGCAGAGGGACGAGAAAGGACAGGATGAAAGGCCTCCTGGTTGAGCTCTTCCTCAGAGACTTGGCGGAGGCCTCACCTCCTCAGGAAACTGCCTGAGGAGCCTCCCAACCCCAGGATCTCGGGGAGAATCTCACAGAAACCCAGTGGCTAAAGAACAGCCTATCTCAAGGGTTCGGTTGATTCTTGCTTGGGGACCCAGACGTGTGAAGGTCTTGGGCCCTGCCTCTCCATGCCCAGGCAGCCCAGCAGCCCAGTGACCCCCCTCCTTTCCAGGATTAAACCGAAGCCTGCACCTTGAAAGTATTTCGTTGTTGTTGTTTTTTTGTTCTTGTTTTTGTTTTTTAAATCAAGCTGTAACCTGGAATTCCCATTGTGGCTCAGTGGTAACAAAACTGACGAGTATCCACGAGGATGAGGGTTAGATCCCTTGCCTTGATCAATGGGTTAAGGATCCAGCGTTGCCTTGATCAGGTTTGGTGTAGGCTGCAGATGTGGCTCAGATCCCTCATTGCTAGGCCAGCAGCTGAGCTCTGATTTGACCATGTGTGGCAGGTTCAGCCCTAAAAAAGATTACAACAACAATAATAATAAAATCAAGCTATAACCTAAACTCATCTTGGGTCCCTCCCAGCCCCCATTCCCTCAGCATCTTTTGTTTCTTTACATTTTGCCAATTCCCAAGTAAAACAATGAAGACACAGATAAACAAAAAGAAGAAAAATATGTCACCATCACTCTTGACAGCTTGGTGTATTTCCTTCCAGCCTCTTTTCCTCTGCTTTTGCACAGCTTGGAGTTTTACAGTTCAAAACATCCTGGGCTTCAGCCCTGACACTACCAATACTTAAACCACAATGGAGCTACCCCACCAGCTCCTGGGAGGACGGACAGAAGATACTGGCTGTAAAGTGCTGGCGAGGGCTCAGTGAGTAATCACAACTCCAGTCGTCTAGTATGCTCCCTGCTTAATTCCACTCTTGAGACAACAGGGCTCAGAGAGGTGAAGGGACTTGACCAAGGTCACACAGCCAGGAAATGGCCAATTAGAACCCAGGCCAACCAACTTGCAGAGCAGCTCAGCCCCACCCCCTGTGCTGCTGGAGATCCATGCAGGGCTGAGGAGGCCCCTGCGCATCCTGGCCTGCCCTCCCCACATGTTCTAGACATCGAAGCCCCCAGGGCCACCAACAGAGCCTCCTTTCAGTCTGAGGCAGGGCTGGGCTGGCTACTTCCTCCCCCTCCGACTTGGCAGAAAAGCCTTTTTGTTGTGGCTCACATAGAGTCCATTCTCCTCCGGCTCACGGGAAGGAATGGCCGGCTTCCTGTCCATCCACCGCTGCCTAGGCTGCAGTGGACTTCGGGTAGGTCTGAGAGGAGCAGGGCTTTCTGCCCCCCACCCCCACGTCCTCTAGTCTGCCTTGGGAGGCTGAGGCTGCCAGGCTTTGCCCCTCAACCTATGAAACCACACAAGGGGGTTGGGCACAACCTCCCCTCAGCTATCTCTGCCAATGCTGGGAATTCCAGGCCTCAGGGCACAGCAGTACTGCCCTCACTCCACTGTTCAAGTGGCCTCGTGACCCACAAACACTGGCGGAGCCCCTGCCGGGCTGCTTGCTCTGTCCCAAATGTTCCATGCACTTGCCTGTCTCTATGCCTTCGCTTATGCTGTTCCTTCCCGCTGGAAAACCCTTCCCTGAACACTTTATCCTGTCCAAATCGCATAGATCCTTTAAGGTGGAGATTAGGACTTGCCTTTTCCAGATTTCCACTATCCCTCCTCAAGATGATTGAGTTTCCTTCCACCTCTGGTTCACCCAGCACTTGTGTCCTGACTGTTCTTTGCCTCTGACTCTAGTCTGCCCGTCCTTATAGGTACCCAGATGCTGAGTGTGGCTCCATCACTCACAGCTATGTGTCTCCAGGGAAGTCACTTCACATTCCTGGGCCCAGATTCCCATCTACAGGATGCAGCTAATAGCCACGCCTATTTCATACAGTTGTGAGGCTTATGAGCTGATCCATGAACACGTTTAGAACAGCCCATAGCAGGCTTTCAATAGTTTGTTACTCATCCCTCTGTTTTAGGTGCAGGTACCTGGTAGGCACCAAGGAGGCGTCCCTCCTTGCCTCCACAAACATGGAGGGATGGGGTCAAAGGTCTACAAACCCAGGGACAGGTGCCAGGGAGAGAGATAGACATTCCTGTCCCATCAGCTCCCCTCCTCAGCTGCCAAGGCCTCCCCCTGCTGACCCTGCGGGCCCACCCCCTCCTCACCTGCCCTTCTTTCCAGACCCTGAGCAGGAGGCCCTGGCTCAGGTTTTTCCCCAAGTGCTTCGGTCACCTCCCACCCCTACATTTTTTACCCACCTGACTGCCAGAAATAGCCTCCAAACTCCCCTTCTCTTGCAGCCAATCTAACAGGCCCCTCCTGGAAAAACTATATCATTGCCCTGCCAGCGTGGATCACAGCAATAAGCTGGATTCCATTAAGAAATTATTCCGAGTCAGTGGAAAGGGAGGGGGCAGCTATACCTCAACAATTTCATCGAAAAAATTACATAGCATCATTCTAAAACCTGGAGACTTCAGCCAGATTAAGCTTCCTCTATAGGACGGGACTGGGCAGGGGCTGATTTGGCCACAGTCACCGACTGAGTCTTTGATCTGATCCCCAGGCAGGACCCCTTCACCCCCACCCCCTCTCTCACCACACCCCCACACCACCTCCCCACCCATCATGGGGCCTCCTCTTCTGCACTTTGGAGGAATTGAGGGCAGGATGTTGTAGTTAACTGAGCTTTCCTGATAAAGGGCATTTCTGAGGTTCACGCCCACAAGCAGCACAGTCTTCAACATAGAGTGGAGAGATCTGCCCCCTGCAAATAGCCTCCCAGTGTCCCATGAGAACAAGACATCCTCAGGCCCTCTTCCTCCAGTCCATGGATTCTGGTAGAGCTGGCCCCATTCCCTGGGCCGGGGGGTGGGGGGGGCAAGACCCAGCCAATCAGGACCCCAGTACATGATCCAGGGGTGGGCAGAAAACCAAGTCTGGCCAATCAGGGACTCCCTGTGATTTTCTGGCTCCTTGAGGAGAGAAGCCCTCTGTCTACTGGGATTGCTGAGCTACTAGAACGTGGCTCTGGAGCTGCTGACGGGTCATTTCACCACCACACATAGAGTCTGCCTCAGAGCAGAGTCAGCAGAAGAAATTAGAGACTTAAAGATTCTGGAAGGCACCATTTGAGCACCTAGATCCATTCTGCCGGAAACTCTTTCAGTTACATGTATCAATAAATCCCTTTTAAAATGCCTTAATCCAAGGTGAATTATTGGGTTTAAAAAATTTTTTTTTGTCCTGACTGATGCCCAGAGTGCCTTGAGTTCTAGACTTGTGCTTAGCGTAATGCATTCTTCTTGCCAATCTAGGACTATTCACAGGAAAGAGCCAAACTCCAGGACCACGCGGTACCCGGCTCTTCAACACTTGAATGTATAATGGGGTCCCTGGCACAACCCCTGGCCTTAGTTATGCTGCCTAAGACAACACAGGACCCCTGAATCTTCACAAGAGGCCCTGGGAGTCAAGTAGCCAGATGGTGGCAGACAAAGGGGAGTGGGGAGACTCACTTAACTGTTACATGGGCTTTTTCAGATCACATAAAGTAATAGACAGACAATTAGGAAACCACAGAAAAGCCAAAGCTGTCTATGGAAAATGCCAGCAATTTCTACTCTCCTGCCAAACAACTTTAACAATTTAATGTAAATCCGACAGGCTTTCCCTTATGAGTATATATTAACATACTCTATTTTTTAAAATTGAGTTCATACGAGGCATGTTGATTTTTTACCTGCCTTTTTCATTTAATATAGCATGAGATTTGGATGAGAAATGTGACAAGCAGGATTCACTTGGTTTCTTGAATTTTTCTGAGCATGCATTTATATGCCCATCATGATGAAATGAGTAAACAGTATACCTTTGACCCCTTTTCATGTGTGCAGATTGATTTCCACAACACGTTTTCCGTGGATGCTTTCGATGGATGCCCTGGAGGAGTTTCTTCAACCCACATCGGGACAGTTACAGATAATATTTTGGAAACATCCATAATTATCACAAATAGTTCTCAAGGGTTCACATTGCACTAGACTTTATATGCTTTACTGAAATTAATCCTGATAAGAACTCACGGGGCAGTTCTTCTACTTGTAACTCATACCAGAGGCACCCAAGGCTCAGAGAGGCGAAGGAACTTGCTCAAGGTCACACAACTAATCACTGGCAGAGCCTGAACTCAAACCCACACCTTCTCTCAATTGTTCGCTTATTCAATGAACTAGCTCTGTCAGGGGGCAGGTTAAGGATTCGGCAGGGAATAACACTGGGACCCTTCCTTGTGGGGCTTACATTCAAGGGAGATGAGCATCCCAGCAGACAGAATAGTCCAAGGCTATAAATCCTAAGACTGGACCAGGACTGGTATATTTGAGGAACAGAAAAGAAACAAGCAGGGTGATGAAGAGGGCAAAAGGTAGAAAGAAGAGGAACAGGGACAGGCTATAGGGTCAGGAGATGGGTTTATTCTAAGCCTGCAATAAACCTTTGGAGTATATTAAGGGATGAGGAAGAGGGTGGCATGATCTATGATTTTAGAATATTTCTCTGCCTACTGTACACTTTGCTAAACTACCTTTACGAACATCCATGGTTCTTGCCTTTAGAGAAAGTTCTAGATATGAAATCAAAGTGGTATCACCAGCCCACAATGTCCTAAGGCTTTTATTACCGACCAACAAGTTACCCTCCAGAAGGAAAGCAGCACCTGTTTCTACACCTCCTGCAAGTGGCTGAGTGCCCATGGCCCTACTCCCACACCTGATATGAGGTCATCTTTGGTGGAAGCAATACTGTTTTGTTGGTTTTACTCATGGTCCTTTGATTGCTGCTGAGTTGAACACTTTTTCATCTTAGTTGTTAACCCTTTAGGGTTTTTGGGGGGTGGAAGGAAGGATGGCCTGCTTATGTCCCATGCCCACTTTTTTGGATAGCATGTCTTATTGATTTGTGGGAACTTTTACAGAGTGAGGAAACTGGCTCTTTGTCAATCGATGACTTTTAGAGCTAGAAAACTCTTACCCCAAGCTCTTCACCTACAAATGGGTAAACAGGCCCTCACAAAAATGGGTACCAGCTCTTGTCAATTCTCTCAGTGTTCCGGGGCCATGTTCGTTGCTGGAGGATGCCTCTGACAGCTGTGTTCATTGCCTAGAGAGATCCCCTCCCCTCCTGGTGTCTTTGCCCGCCCCCACCTCCAACCCCCCACCAGAGCCTCTTACTGGGTTCCTAGTAGAGAGGAAGACATTCTGCAGACAATTTGCTCTATGTGGATGATGTTACCGATGGAGGAATGGCTCCTAGAGAACAGAGCTTAATTTTCTGGGCAGGATGGGGGGGAGGGGGTGGTGCCCCTATCCTCCCCTTGTCCCCAGATACCAGAAGGAGTCACAGAATTTGATTGGGACACTGGCTGCCTGCACACACTGCACCAGCAGTCTCCTCTGGGCAGTGCAGGGTGGCACGAGCATGAAACATGGAAGGGGCATCAGCGGGGGTCGTGGAGGTGTGAATCAGAAAAGGCCCTAAATCAGAGTTCAGAAATCCCAGGTCAGAGATCAGCTCTGTCTGGGCAGCTTATTTGAGCTCTCGGCCTTTGCTGCAATATGAGGATTGTTTCCAGAGCTGGTGCTAAGAATCAGCAAAACGATGTACTTAAATATGTGCAAACATGAGGCTGTGCTTACTCTGGTGGTATTGATAGGGATAGAGTAGGCACAGGTAGTTGTACAAGTCCCAATAAGGGACCATAGATAAAGGGAGAAACTTAGGGGACTTTGGGAGATCACTGTAAATTAATAAATTGCTCAAGAAAGCCATCAGCACAAGGCAGGCTTGCCAGACTAGTGGAGGTGCGAGAATTGCCTCAGGTCGCTGGGTGGTGGATGGGATGAGGCTTGCATTCAGATTCAGACCCAGGGCAAGAGCTTGAGGACTGCCCTTCTGCTGATTTGAATACACACCTTACCGGATACCAAGGAGGAGCTACTGCTCCCAGAAAGGAAGAGGCAGTCTTTTCCAACCCCCACTCCACTTGGATGATAAAAATATAGCCCACCAGATCCTCCGGGCAGAGCCTCCTTACCTGCCCACTTGCATCTCTCACAAGTGTCCTTCCTATCTTAATAAATCTATTTCTTGCCTATGACTTTGTCTCTTGCTGAATTCCTCTGTGTGGAGGCATAACGAACCTGAACCTTAGCAAGTCCAAACACTGGGTGAGTGGTCCTAATTTAAAACATGGGTTCAAGTCCCAGTCTGGGTTTAGGCTAGATTTAGGCCATTAGCGCTGTCAGTTTCAGCATCAGGACTTTTGCCTGCCCAGTACCCATCTTGCCATCTCTTGGCTACACGCCTTGACATTCCTCTAGGGAACCACTGCTGTTCCACTCTGAGTTCATGAACTGCAGAAAGGCTGTCCCTCCCCCCAGCTCCAGGGACAGATGAGACCCAGCTGCAGGTAGTCCTCTGTCCCCTCCTTCATCCCTTACAGGGATAGGCAATGTCCAAGTCATCTCTGACCTTTGTTCACACATGGAAGTAGCTGCATGAAAATGAGCAGCACACAAGGGAACAGAAACACAAGACAGAAAGAGGGAACTGCTTGAGCCCCTGGATATAGCCAGACCTGATGGCAGGACACCTTACTCTTGTGAGAGCCAATAACTACTCTCTTTAGTCAATCCAGTTTGAGTCGGAATTTCTGCTATTTGTAACTCAAAAAAGTATAACCAAACACAACTGTCACTTAACTCAGTCCTTCATCACCAAAGTATGGGATTCAATGAGAACAGACTTTTCCCAGGTTACATGTGACTTAGCTGTAGAGTGAGAGTTCTAGAAGCCCAGACACAATGGTCTATAGCCACATTACCTTGCTGGCCTGGGCCAGGATGTGCAGCCCCAGTCACTCTGGCTTGCTTCCTTGTGAATTTGCAAGTTAAAAAAAGGCTTTGTAAACATGTGATCTTGTTTGTGTTCATAAACAAGCCAAGTAGAGTTTGAGTCTGGGTGTGGGTCTGGGGTGGCAATGGTACCCCACTGGGCTGGTCTTGTGTCTCCACTTGCCTTGCAGAGTCCAACAGTCCTGCCCACATCTCTGTAAGTCACTAAAACTACATTTTATTCAGCCTGTGTGGCGGCGTGAATTCTGTATTCTGCCTGGGCTTGAACTGATACAGCTGGAGAGAAGGCGAAGTCCCCAGATCCCTGAAAATGCGTTGTCTTTTTTTTTTTTTTTTGGTCTTTTTGCCTTTCTCCTAGGGGCACTCGCAGCATATGGAGGTTCCCAGGCTAGGGGTCTAATCGGAGCTGTAGCTGCCGGCCTATGCCACAGCCACAGCAACGCGGGATCCGAGCCGCGTCTGCAATCTACACCACAGCTCACGGCAATGCCGGATCCTTAACCCACTGAGCAAGGCCAGGGATCGAACCCGCAACGTCATGGTTACTAGTCGGATTCGTTAACCACTGAGCCATGACGGGAACTCCTGTGTTGTCTGTTTTAATACCTGCTTCCCTGGTACCCTTCCAGGTTGCATGAAAGCTTGCCTGATCAGGCCACTGGGCAACCCTGTGGAGAGATGGGGAGGTGGGGCTCCCCCTCCTGGGCACCTGCCCCTGAAGTGCCACCTCCTGCTCTGGAGCATGCGTCCTAGCTGATAAACTATCACACACTGGGGCACCCGGGGTCACCTCTGGTTGGACGCATGCCCAGGAGCATGTGAGGGCCCCCCCATCCCCCACCACTAGCTGCCACTGCCAATTGAGACTAGCCTGGGGCACCTTCCCCTGTCCTGCTCAGAGGCGGGACAAAAACCTGACAAGCATGTTTTCACCAGCATGAAAGTTTCGGCCCCTCTTTGGGGACTGTTTGTGTTTCGGGTCACGCTGTTGGCTAACACCACCTCCTTCTTTCCTTTGGTAAACTGACATTTGCTGGGCTGCCAGGCCTCCAGGAGGCTGGCAGTTTCTGCCCTGAGCTGCCCAATGGGGATCTCCTTTTCCTATTCCAGGTACTTTCACATCTTCTGTTACATTTAGTTCTCCCCATTGTAGTCCAGCACATGGGAGGTATAGCTTTCACCTTACGGACAAGGAGCTGGGGCCTAGCAACGGAGGGCAGCTGGTCCAAGGTCACGCAGCAAGTTAGCGCCTGAGATAACCTGAAAACAGACCCCCATCCCTGCATCCACTCCCCCCCCACAAACTCTGACTCAACCACCAGACAAAGATCAGGCCTGGTAGCAATCATCCCTCTGCAGTCCATCCATTCATTCAACAAACACTGAAACTTTAGGGGCACCAACTGCAGAGGGCTAGACCAGATCCCACCCACCTCCAATTTTGTAAATAAAGTTTTGTTGGAGCACAGCCACTCCCGTCCATCTGGGTATGTCTGTGGCTGCTTTCCGCTACAGGCAGAGTTCAGCCAAAACAGAGACCATCTGGAGTTCTCTTGTGGCACAGTGGGTAATGATCCAGTGTTGTCACTGCAGTGGCTCTGATACGGCTGTTTGATCCCTGGTCCAGGAACTTCCACATGTCGCAGGCACAGCCGAAACAAACAAAACAAAAAAACCCAGAGACCACATGGCCCTCAAGCTGAGTATGTTAACTACATGGCCCTTTACAGAAAAAGTGTTCCAAGGGCCACGTTATGACTTTCTAGGCACTTTTGCACCTTCATGAACTTCTTCCTGGTAAAAAATTTATATAAAACTGAGTCCCCCTAAAACAGAATTCCTTTACAGAGTTTATGATTAATTTCTCTATCCAAGATTTTATTCCCCTGACTGTCACCTCTAACTTTAATCCCTTCCTTATCCCCTCCAATCTCAATCCTGTGCTAACTGAACCCTAATCAACCAGAATGATGGACAATTGACTGACTGCTGTTGTTGTCGATAACATTCTTCATGTACTAAAACTGCTATCATAGATATCACCATTAATGTACAAATTCAGATTATTTCTCTAGGGCAAGATGAGCTCACAGACCCCAGAGCCATAGGCCATGTGGCCTGAAAATCATAAACCAGAGACATCCTGACTCCCAAAACCATGATTAAGAAATGTCACAGAAACATTTCTTGTGCATCTAGATAGATATAATTATATTTATATAATTATATAATATATAATTATATTTTATGAACCATATTGGTATAAAAACAAATATAATCCAGGCTGGATTATATTCTTTTTCCACTGTTTTAAATCAATTCCAGCATTTCCATGAGCCCCTAGAATACTTGTAGCCCCCAGGCGCTGCACCTGCTTTGCCTCACGGAGAAGTCAGCCCTGAATTGGCCATAGGTGGGTCCCACACTGCTGAGAGTAGAGCCCCAAAAGAAGACACCCCAATATTTTGCCATCACCTTGATCCTTACACCAGAAGTAGAGATTGCAGAGACAAATTCTGATAGCTTTGAAGGGAAACATTCAGGGCTCAAAGTGATTGCATACATTTCTTAGGGTGAAAAATTGTATTCCCTTTCAAATTCCTATATTTTATATTTTTCAATTTTTAATTAGTTTGGAGGTGGTAAATAACAGATGCACATAGGTTAAAAATCTGTTGAAAGCCCCAGATGATTTGCAAACAAATATAACACTCCCTTCCACTTCTGCATCCTGTCCCCTTCCTACGACTGTTATGACTCCTTCCAAGCCAACTGTACATGTTCAAGAAGAGATGTGTGCACAGTTTACCACACATGCTGTTCCAGTCTGGGCTTTTTTCCCTCTTAAGTCTACATTCTCATGCATAAATTCATCTTGTCTTTGTTGAATAGCTCTTTAGTATTCCACTGAGTGAACATAGCACCATTAGGATGTGCAAGGATTTCCAGTATTTCTCAGTTACAGCATTGGAATGGAGAATACTCTATACAGACTGGCTATGCCTGAAGATTAGGCAACTTTTTTCCTCCAAGAAAATCTCAGAAAAGGGGGAGTCCCTTTACTGTATATACAAGCTCTGATAAAGGCTCTCCCATTAACTAATGCTTTCTAATTCCTTTATTTTAAACAAGGAAGTTCTATTTGCAGAAGACACAATAGCCTGAAATGACCTCAGTGAATTCTAATTTGGGATGTTTGTGGCACACACCCAACAGAATTGGTTGGGGGAAAAAGGAGGCAAAGGCATTTAACACAAATGCAGTAATTTTTCCTGTGGATATGACTTCACAATTGCAAGTGTTAAAATAACACTGTAAACAAACCTTTTAAAGATTACTCTAGAAAGCAATGCTTTAAAATTAAGAATGTCCCTTCACTAGACACCATTAAGAAAATGAAGAGGAAACCATAGAGTGGGAAAAGATACTTGCAATCTCTATGTCCAAGGAAAAACTAGTATCCAAAATATATAAAGAATTTCTATAGGAGTTCCTGTCATGGCTCAGTAGAAACAAATCTGACTAGCATCCATGAGGATGCAGGTTCAATCTCTGGTCTCGATCAGTGGGTTAAGGATCTAGCGTTGCCATGAGCTGTGGCGTAGGTCGCAGACGCAGCTTGGATCTGGTGTTGCTGTGACTGTGGCGTAGGCTGGCAGCTACAGCTCCAATCTGACCCCTAGCCTGGGAACCTCCATATGCCACAGGTGCGGCCCTAAAAAAGGCCAAAAAAACAAACAAAAAACCCCAAAAAACTTCTACAAAATAATAATTAAAAAAAAGATGATATAAAAGAAAAATGTTATGAGCCACTGAGCCACACAGGAAGTCCCAGATGATACAAAAGAAAAATGGATGAAAGACTTGGTCAGCATGCTTTTAAAAAAGGATATCTCAGTGACCGGTAAACATATGAAAACACACAACTTCATTAGCCATCAGGGAACTGCAAATTAAAACCACAACACAGTACCACTATCTATCCACCAGAAAGGCTAGAATGAAAACAGAAGACCACATCAAGTGTTGACAAGGATGTGGGGCCATCAGAA
Source organism: Catagonus wagneri (assembly GCA_004024745.2). Taxonomy (NCBI): domain Eukaryota; kingdom Metazoa; phylum Chordata; class Mammalia; order Artiodactyla; family Tayassuidae; genus Catagonus; species Catagonus wagneri. The sequence goes on from PVHT020000180.1 coordinate 6,451,829, forward strand.
CTCTCAAAACTGTTCACAGGACGAGTTCCTGTCATGGCTCTGCAGTTAACAAACCCAACTAGCATCCATGAGGATGTGGATTCAATCCCTCACCTCACTCAGTGGGCTAAGGATATGGCGTTGCCGTGAGCTGTGGTGTAGGTCGCAGATGCGGCTTGCATCCCGCATTGCTGTGGCTGTGGTGTAGGCCAGCAGCTGTTGCTCCGATTAGACCCCTAGCCTGGGAACCACCATATGCCTCAGGTGCAACCCTATAAAGACAATAAACAACAACAAAAAAAACTGTCGATAGGAATATAAACTGTACAACTTTGGAAAACTGGTTGCTGTCATCTGTGAGACATTTGTATACTGTGGACATTTGTATACTCTCTGATCCAGTAGCTTTGCTCCTAGAAATACACTCAACAAAAATGCTCACATATATTCACGAAAAGGCATGTAAAGACAATTCAAAGCAGCACTATGATATTGTGATTGATAGTAATAAAAAAAAAAAAACACATTTGGTCTTTCGCTGGGTTCCTGGCACACAGCTCCTAAATCCCTTAAAATTTCCTAGGTGCTGAGAGTGATAAAGTTGTCTTGTTATGTTATTTAAGTGACGTTTGGAAAGCCCCTGGGTAAAGTAATATTGGGGGCAGATTGCCAAGGGAGGAGGGCTATGATCAGAGGGTTGGCACTTTCAGTCCCACCCCAGCAGAGGGAACAGGAGCTTGAAATGAAGGTCAGTCACCTGATCTATCATGTTTATGTAATGAAGCCTCTGTAAAACCCACAAAGGGTGAGGTTTGCAGAGCTTCCAGGCTGGCGAACACATACAGATGCTAGGAGAGTGGTGTGCTTGGAAAGAGGCTCAGAGTCTCTTCCCACACAGCTTGCCCTATGCATCACTTCCAACTGGCTCTTCCTGAGTTATATCCCTTTATAATAAACCAGTAATCGAGTAAGTAAATTCTTTCTCTGAGTTCCGCGAGCCACTCTAGCAAATTAATCAAATCTAAGTGGGGGTTCGTTAGAACCTCTGATCTAAAGCTGGTCAGTCAGAAACACACATGGCAACCAGGACTTTTGACTGGTGTCTGAAGTTGGGAGGGGGGGTGTTCAGGGAGGTGTCTTGTAACACTGAGTCCTTGACCTGTGGGAGATAATTATATCCCCAGGTAAACTGTGTCAGAATTGAGTTAACTGCTTATAACGTTGAAAAACACATCAGAATTGGTGTCAGAATTGTAAATCCCATTTGTAATCCTCAAAGATTGTCATCAACAGTAGAATGGATAAACTGTGGTATATACACACAAATGCTGTAGCACATGAAAATGAACAAATTTTAACCGTGTGTAACAGCTTGAAAGAATCTCAGAAACATGAGCAGAGGAAGGTAGCCATAAAAGAGTATAGGCTGTATAATTCCATTTATATAAAATTCAAAATCAGGCAAACTAACCACATGGTAGAAATAACCTGTGTCCACCATTAACAGATGTACAGATAAACAAAACTGGTATCTGTGTACAATGGAATATTATTCCAAAACAACATGGATGAACATTGAAAACATTACGCTAAGTGTAATAAGCCAGACACAAAGGGACGAAGATTGTATGATATCATTTATGTGAAATATCTAGAAGAGGTAAACTCACAGAAACAGAAAGTAGCTTAGAGGTTACCAGGGACTGGGGTAATAGAGAAATAAAGAATTTTTGCTTTGTACTTAAAGACTCTGGGGTATGAAAAAGCTTTGGAAATAGCAGTGATGGTTGCACAATGTTGTGGCTATAATCAATACCATTGAATTTACACCTAAAAGCAGTTTGTTTGTTTTTTTTCCTTTTTAGGGCCACATCTGTGGCATATGGAAGTTCCCAGGCTAGGGGTCAAACCAGAGCTACACCTGCCAGTTACAAGACAGCCACAGTGGATCTGAGCCACATCTGTGAACTATACCACAGCTTAGATCCTTAACGCACTGAGCGAGGGCAGGCATCAAACCCACATCCTCACAGACACTATGTCAGGTTAACACCCGCTAACCCACAAGAAGAACTCCCTAATTTATCTTATAGTTGGAAGTTTGTACATTTGCACCACCTTCATCCAAGTTCTAAGCCCCTGCCCCTATGCCCACTCATGCCTCTGGTAACCACAAATCTGATCTCTTTTTCTGTGCATTTGTTTCTTTTCTTTTCTTTTCTTTGTCTTTTTGCCTTTTCTAGGGCTGCACTCACGGCATATGGAGGTTCCCAGGCTAGGGGTCTAACAGGAGCTGTAGCCACCAGCCTACACCACAGCCACAGCAATGCGGGATCTGAGCCGCGTCTGCAACCTACACCACAGCTCACGGCAACGCCGGATCCTTAACTCACTTAGCGATGCCAGGGATCAAACCCGCAACCTCATGGTTCCTAGTCAGATTCGTTAACCACTGAGCCACAACGAGAACTCCTGTTTGTTTGTTTCTGACATATAATTGACCTACAACACTACGTTATTTCCTATTAGATGACACAGGGATTCCACATTTCTATACATTTAAAAACGATCACCACAGAATGTAAATTGGTACAACCACTTCCAGTATGAAGGTACTCAGGAAACTAAATATAGAACTACCCTATGATCCAGCAATACCACTCTTGGGCATACATCTGACAAAACTTTCCTTGAAAGAGACACATGCACCCGTATGTTCACTGCAGCACTATTCACAATAGCCAAGACATGGACACAACCTACATGTCCACTGACAGATGAACGGATTAAGAAGATGTGGTACATATATACACAACGGAATACTACCCAGCCATAAAAAAAGAACAAAGTAATGCCATTTTCAGCAACATGGATGGAACTGGAGACTCTCATACTAAGTGAAGTAAGTCAGAAAGAACAAGACCAATATCATATGATATCACTTATATCTGGAATCTAATGCATATCACATTTGAACCTTTCCACAGAAAAGAAACTCATGGACTTGGAGAACAGATTTGCAGTTGCCAAGGGGGATGGGGAGGGAGCAGGATGGACTGGGGGTCTGGGGTTAATAGATGCAAACTATTGCTTTGGAATGGATAAGCAATGAGATCCTGCTGTATAGCACTGAGAGCTATATCCAGTCATTTGTGATGGAACATGATGGAGGATAATGTGAGAAAAAGAATGTATGTATGTATGTGTGACTGGGTCTCTTTGCTGTACAGTAGAAAATTGACAGAACACTGTAAAACTGCTGTAATGGAACAAATAAAAATCATTAAAAAATGATCACAATAAATCTAGAAACCAACTTTCACCAAAGGTATTACATAATTATTGACCACATTCCCTACACTGTACATTTCATACCCATCACTGATTTATTTTGCAACTGGAAGTTGGTACATTTTACTCTCCCTCACTTATTTTTCTCTTTCTCTTACTTCCCTCCCAGCTGGCAACCACCTATTTGTTCTCTGAAACTATGACTCTGTTTCTGTTTTACGTTTCTCCATTTGTTTTTTTAGATTCCACATGTAAGTGAAATCATACAGTATTTGACTTTGTCTGACTTATTTCACTTAGCATAGTACCTTCTGGGTCCAACCATGTCGTTGGAAATGGTGAGGTTTCATTCCTTTTTATGGATAAGTAATATTCCATTGGTTATATATATATATAATATTACATAAAATATATTTTATGTGTTTTATATATATATATATATATATATATATATATATATATTATGTGTGATATATATATATATAAAATAAACCACATCCTCTTATCCATTCATCTACTGATGGGCACTGAGCTTGTTTCCATATATTGGCTATTGTAAATAATGCTGTAGTGAAATAGGGGTGCATATATCTTTTCTAATTAGTGTTTTAATTTTCTTCAGATAACTACCCAGGAGGCGAAGTGCTGGATCCTATGGTATTTCTATTTTTAACTTGGGGGGCCGAATTGTCCATACTGTTTTCTATAGTGGCTATACCAATTTTCATTCCTACCAATAGTGTGTAAGAGTTGGCTTTTCTCCACATCCTCACCAAAACTTATTATTTGTTGCCTCTTTGATAATAGCTATTCTGACAGGTGTGAGATGATATCTCATTGAGGTTTTGATTTGCATTTCTCTGATGATCAGTGATGTTGAGTATTTTTCATGTGAAAGTGACAAAGAGGTGACAGAGATGCATCAGTAGAAGTGTAATGTAAAAATTAGAATGTAATTATTTAATTGAATAAATACTTATAGAAGGGACAACACTATATTTCTAAAGTGATGTTTTGTTTTATCTAATATGAGATTTTATTTTTTTTCTCTTTCAGCTGCCCCTTTGGCATATGGAAGTTCCCAGGCCAGGGAATGAATTTGAGCCAGAGATATGACCTACACCACAGCTGCAGCAACTCTGGATCCTTAAACCACTGTACTTGGCTAGGAATCAAACTGGTGCCTCCACAGAGATAAGCCAGATCCTTACCCCATGGCACCATAGCAGGAACTCCACTAATAAGTGATTTTTAAAAATGTGTATGTATAATTAATTAATACACTGAATATTTTAAGTATTTGGGAGTTCTCCTGTGGTGCAGTAGGTTAAGGACCTGGGGTTGTTGCTGCAGCAGCTTAGACACTGCTGTGGAGCGGATTTGATCCCCGACCCAAGAACTTTCACATGCTGTGTGCTCTTGGCCAAAAACATTAAAAAAAAAAATTGACTATTTAACCTACATACCTAAAAGTTATAAATATAAACTGGTCCAGAATGTTTATTATTTATTTATTTATTTATTTATTTATTTTTGGCTTTTGTCTTTTTAGGGCTGCATCCATGGCATGTGGAGGTTCCCAGGCTAGGGGCTGAATCAGAGCTGTAGCCGCCGGCCTACACGATAGCCACAGCAATGCCAGATCTGAGCCGCATCTGCAACCTACACCATAGCTCACAGCAATGCTGGATCCTTAACCCACTGAGCGAGGCCAGGGATCGAACCTGCAACCTCATGATTCCTAGTCGGGTTCGTTTCCGCTGCGCCACAACGGGAACTCCCTATTATTATTATTTTAAATTGTGGTAAAATACACATAACATAACATTTAACATGTTAGCCATTTTTAAGTTTACAGTTCAGTACATTCACACTGTTGTACAATCATTACAACCTTCCATCTCTGTAACTCTTTTCATCCTTCAAAACTAAAATTTTGTTCCCACAAAACAGTAACTCTTCATACCTTAGTTTCTGGCAACCACCGTTTTACTGTCTCTATGATTCTGACTATTTCACATAAAAGTGGATCATACAGTATCTGTCTTCTTGTGATTGGCTTATTTTGCATAGGATAACGTCCTCAGGGTTCATCTATGTTTCAGCATGTGTCAATTTTCCTTCCTTTTTCAGGATGAATAATATTCCACTGCATGTAAAGACCGCATTTTGTCCATAAATTCATCCATCCATTGGTGGACACTTGGGTTGCATCAACCTCTTGGCTATTGTGAATAACACTGCTATGAGTAGGGGCATAAAAATACCTCCTTTAAGACCATGCTTTCAATACATTCATGTATCTACCCAGAAGTACAATTGCTGGATCATATGCTAATTCCATTTTTAATATTTTGAGGAACTACCATAGTGTTTTTCCACAGTAGTGGCACCACTTTATATTTCCACCAACAGTGCACAAGTGTACCAATTTCTCCACATCCTTATCAAAACTTGTTTTCTAGTTTTTGACAATAGTCATCCTAACAGGCAATGTTTTTGGTTTTGATCTCTTTGGGAAATAGAAATTCGTCATATATTTTAGCAATATGCTATTTTCTAACACACATGTGCAAGTATTTATATCTGTGGAATAAATTCCTAGCAGTGAAATTCCTGGCTCAAAGGATATGTGCATTTTAAGTCATTAAATTGCCCTCACTTAGGTTGCCCCAATTCACACCATCACCAACAGTGTGTCAGGGCGCCCAATTCCCCACACCAGCACCATCACAGCTCCTGATCCAATACCAACAACCCCTAATGCGAATTCTAGTGTCTCTGGTTCTACTGGGGAAAGTGAGGTCCCTCTGCCCTTCTTTCTGGGCCATAGCAGCCACCCACACACAAGAGCCCTGTTTCAGGTCCCAGGTGTGCCCTCCCCCCACCCTGGTCAGTCTAATCTCCTCCATACCACCTTCCACACAGGAAGCCAAAAAGATCATTTTCAACCATTGTTCCCCAAGCATGGAATTTTGCACTGCACCCCCGCACCCTTCCACCCCCAACACATCCCGCATCACACATGGTTGTGTTATGTCTCAACAAGAGTTTGTCTGCCAACGATTTGCTTTTGAAAACTGAAGAAAGCAGCTGCAAGGATACCCCTCTGTCTTAGTTTGGGTTCCCTCAGAAGCTGACCCTGAGACAGATTCCATGGAAAGTGCTGTAGTTTATTGTTGGAGATCCAGGAACACACATCCAAAAGCCGGAAAGTGATAAGGGAAGGGAAGACAGAAAATAAATGGCATGTTATCGAGTGAGTTTCCACTGTGGGTAACCAGAGCTTAATCCCCGGAAAACGGAGGGTGGGAGAGGGTGTATGTTAGCACCATCCCACCTGAGAGGCCAGGAGCTGCGCTGTTAAGCACCAACTCCCGTCAGCCACTGGTTGAGGGCTACTCTGGGGCATTGACTCCCTGCTCTGTGAGTGGGCCGTGCCTGCTCCTGCAGCTAAGAGGAAGTTCTCAGGGAAAGAGTGCAGGAGCTGGCAGCTGGAGGTTGAACCAGTAAAGGCCAGGGGACTGACAGCCTCTCTTCACTTCACCTTATAATCATTGTCTCCCCATTGTGTCTTCTTGAATGAATGACAGAGCAGAGGAGTAGAAACTTGTTCTGGGAAACCTGCAGCCCAGAAGCCCGTTTCACTCTTGCCACAGGCTTTGTCCTTTCCAGAACCTATACTGCCTCCTCATGCTAGCAACTGGATTTTCCTTGGAGGAATCACAGCCAGCATCACACCCTCAACTATGGTCATTGGGGTGAAGCTGACCCCGCCCCTCAAATACATGGCTGACCACATGATTCAAGTTTGGCCATTCAGCAGATTACATCCTGCTAACTATTGTGATTGGTTCAGAGATGATCACATGAACCAAGTAACCCATCAAAGGTAACCTCAAAATGATGGCTGCTGCTACTGAGAAGGTGGGGTTCTTTCTTTACTGGGCTTGTGTCTGGAGCTCCTGGCTGTCACCTTGCTGTGTGTGTGTGTGTGTGTGTGTGTGTGTGTGTGCGCTGAGAGGGGTGCTGCCTGAGAGTCATTGCAGGGAAAGGTCAGTAGAGAAGTAGAGATTGATTCCTGGAGACATTTTGGCCCTAGATACAGCCATGCCTAAAGTAAGGTCTACCTCAGAACTGCTCAGATACCAGGGCCAATAAGGCCCTTTTCATCTTTAACCAATTTGAATTGGGCACCTGTTGATTGCAGCCAAGGTAGTGTTGTCCAGGGCACCAAGACACCGACAAATATGGTCATTGAGAATCACTCTGGAGCTTCCCTTGCACACACAGTTTGTGGAAGATCATCAGTCTGGGTCTCCTGGGGGAAGAGTGCCAGAACAGGGGTGTTCTCCTGCCATGGGAGTCAGGGCAGCAAAAGTGGGAGACATAGGCTAAGGAGGTTGCTGCCTCATGTGCACCATGCTTCCCCCCTTCTCTCTCTCCTCCACACTGGGGCCACACCAGGCTCCACACTCTTTCACAGTCATGCTCTGCATCTTGATCTTACCCTGTTTGCCTCTGGGGATCCCCACATCTCATTCCCACCTGGCCCAACTCAGATATACCCTCTCTGTGAATCCTGATTGGATAAGACTCCAAATAGAATGACTTATTCCCTCCTTCTGTGCTCCTACTGTTTATAACTTTCTATTTAAAGTTTTCTATTTGGAGCTTGGTGCTCAATATGATCACTGATTCATTCATTGAACAGTTATTTATTAGCATCTTCTGTGTTCCCAGTACTATTTTATAGAATAGGAACACAGCAGAGAACAACATAGACAAAACTCTGTCTTCATGGAGCTTACATTCTAATAGGAGAACAGACAATAAAGATAAATAAATCAGTAAACTACAATTGATATACCTGCGAGTAAGGAGAAAAATCAAGCAGAGGAGGAGGATAAGGAGAGCTAAGATGGTGTGTGCGTGCACATGCACACACCCTTAAATAATGTGTCCAGGGAATGTCTTTCCTGATAAAGTAAAATTTGAGCAAGGACCTGAAGAACATTAGGAAGTGCAGCAGGTTGAGTTGTGGCCCAAAAATATATGTCCACAGCCTAGTCACCAGAATCTGTGAATGGAAGTTTATTGGGGGAAAAGGTTTTTGCAAAGCTGTTAGAGAATGAATTCCTGTTGCTAAGTTACCAAATTTGTGCTAATCTGTTATGGATGCCCTAGGAAAGTAATACAGGAAGCAGATTATGTGGAAATATGTGGTGGAGAAGAATGTTCCAGGAAGAAAGACTCTTGAGGACAAAAGCCCTAAGAGTGGGGACTATGTTGGTTGGTTTGAACCAGCAAGGAGCCAGAGCTGCTGAAGCAGTTTGCACAGGGGAGAGAGGTAGGGGTGAGGCCAGAGCCTTGGGGGACCAGATAATATAAGGTCTTGTTGGCTTTGACTCTGAGTGAGGTGGAGCCATGGCAGGGTTGTGAGCAGAGGAGTGACATTATCAGACTCACAAAGGCATAAATGAATGCAAAATAGCCACCATGTCACATCCCAATTATGTCCGTGACTGTTTACTGTGCTAAACTCTGAGCAACTTGGGGGCAGGGACTATGGTAAATTTTTTGCATTCCTATGGACCCTCACTAATAATGAAAGTGCTCCTACAAATAATAAGAGACAGATTAAAAAAAATAGGCAAATGAAAAATTCAATTTTTAACAAACATGAAAAGCAGCCAGCTCAATTGCACTCCTACGAATTTATCCAAAATAAATGCAAAATATTTGCATATGAATGTTTATAGCAGCTTAATTCATAATAAGTAAAAACTTAAGCAACCCAGATATCCATACAGTGTATCCCTAAGCATGTATGGAATGTATCCTTATATCCATACAATGGAACAATGGACAGCTATTCAATGAACATTGTATAAGTATTTGCATGTCCCTACAGTGGAATACTATTCAACAATAAAAAATAACTAACTATTGCAACAACATAGATGAACCTCACAGATATAATGTTGAATGAAAGAAGCCAGACACAAACAAGTACAATCTGTATGACCCCATTTATAAGATGTTCTGGAATAGCTAAAATTAATCTATGACGAAAACATAAGCATGGTGATTGCTTCTGGGGGTCAGAGCAGAGACTGAATAGGTAGGGACAAGAAGGAGTTGTCTGAGGGTCATGTTCTCTTTTTTTTTGCTTTTTTAGGGCTGCACTTGAGGCATATGGAGGTTCCCAGGCTAGGGATCTAACTGGAGCTACAGCTGCCAGCCTATGCCACAACCTATGCCATAACAATGCCAGATCTGAGCCACGTCTGAGACCTACACCACAGCTCACAGCAACGCCAGATCCTTAACCCACTGAGCAAGTCCAGGAATTGAACCCACAACCTCATGGTTCCTAGTCGGATTCGTTTCCACTGCGCCACGACGGGAACTCCTGAGGGTCATGTTATTTATTGTAATAGAGATCTGGGTTACACGAGTGTATGCGTTTGTCATATGATACACTTAAGATTTTTGTATCACCATGTGTAAATTTTACATAAAGGTGAAGGGGGTAGAACCGTAAGCAAATATTGAACTCTAGTTAATGATATGTGTACTTGAGTGTTTAGGATGAAGTGTAGTGATGTCTCTTACTCTGAAATGTGTCAAAAAATAAGGATGGATGGATGGATGGATAGATTGATAAGTGCTAAAGCGAGTCTAGAAAAATGTGAATTGCAGAACCTACATGGTGAGTAAATGGATGTTCATTGCATAATGCTTTCTACTTTTTTGTATGTTGAAAAATTTCATAATAACATGTCTTTTGGAAAAAGAGGCTCAGTGATCTGGGATGTGCAAATTACAAGACTCTATCTTCCACCTTTTGGGTCACATTACAAGGAGGCTTTTATCTCCCACACTCTGGATTGCCAAAAATGCTAAAGACAAGGGACCCAGTGGACACAAAGGTGTGGGGGTTCTCATACTGCTCATACTGTAGGTGGACGGATCCATGCGGTGCCCCTGCAAAGCCACTGGCCCTGACACCCTTCATGTTTCCTTCCTGTGCCCTTTCTGCCCTGACTTCTTGTTCTTTACATACAATGTATATACAGTGTTGTATCCTGTTTTCCCCTCAGTTTGGATTAGCAACATTTCCCCACTTCTTTAAAAACCCTTTGTAAACACTGTACTTAAAAGAAAACAAGTATTGCAGGATTTGGGCGTTTTGTTTTTTTTGTGTTGGGGGGGTTTTAATGGTTACAAAATTCACTGTAGAAAAATTAGAATTACAGAAAAGAACAAAGAAGAAATAAAAATCCCCTGACACCCTACTGCTTTGACATTCTGTTGGCCCTCTTTCCAGTCTCCTCTGTGCACATGCGTGGGCATACACGCACACACACACACACAGGTCCAGATTTTTATGTTTGTATTTTAACAAAATTGGGATCCTATAGGACATCGTGTTTTGTTACTTGCTTTTCTTAATAATATTCTTTTGGGACATGGTTTTCCAGCCTGTCTGGTTCTTTAATGAGGGACCTCATTGTTGCTCCATTGTTGGGGTCCAGGTAGGGTCAGCCTGGTGCTTGTTATGCCCTTGGGGAGCCAGGCCAGGGACAGGCCCACCAGTGCAGGCTTAGAGGTGTACAGGCTCTTTGGGCTGGAGGGCCTGGTTGAAGTACCCCCTGATCCTGGGGGAGACCCCTAGTCTGGCCCCTGGCCCCTGGTCTGGCTGCTCTAGCTGCTCCCATCACCTCCCAGTTCCGAGTTCAGCTGGGAGCCAAGCACATCATCACACTTCCCTCAGCGTTCTGCTGCCTGTCCTGGTATGTGCTGGCCTGACCTGAACTGCCCTTGGCTGAGCTGGGTCGGGCGAGGGTGGGCCTCACCCTGAGGACTTGCCGGGCATCTGAGGCCAGTGATCAGGGAACCTTGCTTCTATAAGGCCTTAGGCCCAAGAAGCATCCTTAGTTCAGCCCTCAGCCTGGAGGAAACCCCTGCGCCCCAGGCCTCATTGTATTGTCAGGATTTCCTGTTTCCTGGCCGCCTAACCTATTTATGGGCCACAATGGCCACTTCCCTGGGGAGCCCTCTACTGTACATGGGCCCCTTCTCCACAGGCCTCTGGGCTTGGCTCACACATCCCATCACTGGTCCAGCCTGGCCTTTCTCTGGGTGTCACCTCACGTGCTAATTCAGTAGATTGATAGAGCTTGCCAGGCACAGGGTGAGGAATCTGAGGCTCTGTCTGAGCTCAGCAATGAGCACTGTGTGGTGCTGGGTGACAGGAGCTTACAGCAAGGTGATGACAACCCTCTGCTCAGCCGCTAGCATCCTTTCTAGTCTCCTCTCCAGTACCTCCCTTCCGTGCCCCCTCCCTCCAGCCATAGGTCCACCCTCCCCTTTGAACTTGCCCTGCCTTTCTTGCCCCAGAGCCTCTGCTTGTGTTGCATCTCTGGCCTCTCATGTCCTGAGCAATTAAATCAGGCAAGCTTTATCAAATGAAGCAGACACTATTCAGCTCAGCAATTCTTACTCAACCTTCAAGGTCCTGATTCAATGTCACCTTTTCGGGAGGCTTTTCTGTGCCCCTGACTGGACCCTCCTATCCCCTTTCCCCAGCCCTGACACTATTCTATAGGAGAAGCGGCCGGATCAGTTCTGTGGGTATCGGAGGTCAGCTCCCTAGAATCAGAACCTGAGATGGAATTTTTTCCAAGTGGTTTATTGAAAGCTTCAATCGGTATGAAAGTGAGGGAAGCTGAACAGGGCAGAGGAAGAAGCTGAACAGGACATGATTTTAGGAGAAATCTTGCCTCAGCCTGATTCCTGGGGATTCCAGAGTGTGAATGGCACCAAAGAAGTTATGGACTCCAGAGACCCAGGGACCAGGCTGCTATCCACCCATGTCAGCCAATCACTGCTTATAACCTCCCAGGCATCACCAGGTGATGTGGCTCCCATCAGCCAAAGGGCAGCTTCTGGAGGGGGTGAGCTGAGACGTGCCAACAGCACTGCAGCTGAGAGACAGGAGTACCAGCCCAGAGATCTGGGCTGTCATGAACCGCTCCTGCTGCAGGGAATGTCCAGTGCCCCCACCAAGTGGAAGCTGCCCAGGGTAGGTGTGGCATCTGAGGCACGCCAGAGCTCAGAACCGGGCACCCCGATAGAGCCGTGACACGTGACAGACTGAACTGAGCCCAGGGAGAGCAGTAGCTCAGGACTGGTACTGGCTGACACAGTGGCCTGAGCCTGGGTGTGTGGGGGTCCACCCCCTGCCCCAGTGCCTTCCCAGCAGACTTGGCATCCGTGCCCCTAGGCCTTATCTCCTCTGGCTGTGTCCCTCCTCTGTTCCTTTGGTTGTGTTTGTCGGTGTGGTCAGCAGGCTCTAGGAGGGCGCAGGCCTTGTGCCAAGTATGTTCTGGCATTTTCCCCAGCCCCATCTACCTTCACTCCCCTCTCTGACTTAGACACCATCCCTACACAAGTCACCTCTCAACTGGCAAGCAGCTCCCTAAATCCCTTCTCCTCCTTGAAGCTTCCTCAGACTTGGACACAGGAAAAAGGTGATATTGGGGAGGGGGACTGGTTCTGGCTGCTTCCTTTGCCCTGGTGGTGGTGGTGGTGGTGGGATCTCCAGGCTGACCAACCAAAGAGCTGGTCTCAGAGGCCTCAGCCAAAGGCCATGGTGTTTACACTGGAATGAGGGGGTCAGGGTGCAAAGATCAGGCCTGGAGAAGAGCTGGCCTGGCTGAGCAGCCTGCAGGAGGAGGGGCTCACACCTCAGAAAGGGAAAGGGAGTCAGAAGGGGCGTCCAGAAACCTCACTCAGCATCTCTGTCCAGCTGAGCCCCCTGTTTGGGTAGGGTTAGGTGGGGTTTGGGCCAGGCAGAAAAGAGAGAGGAAGGGGAGTGTGCCTGTATTGATAACCCCTCCAGGAACTAGTTCGGGCTTAGAGGAAGGAAGAGAGAAAAACAGCCCACAGCCAGGACCTCTAGGCAGGAAGCCGGAATTCTAGCTCTGCCGCATGTGCTTTGCAACCTGAAGTTCTAGGCCCTTGGGCCTCACGCTCCTCAAATGAATGATAAGGAGTTGGACCAGGTGGCTTGCAGGGATTCTTTAGGCTGGGACAACCTGCTGAAAGTCCCCTAAGTCAGGAAGGATCCCCCAGACCCTGGGGAGAGGCAGCTCTTCAGGAGGCTGGACAAGGAGCCTCAGAGCCCTGGCAGGAGGAAGTGGCGCCCAGGGCAGCAGTCAGAACTAGGCTGTGGTCTCCAGGCTACACTTGCCTGCTGTGGGCCCTTTACATCTCTGAGCCCTAGGCTCTCGCTGGGAAAGGGGGACAGTAATAACAGCACCTCCCTTGACGACTGGTATGAGGTATCAGGGGGACTCAGGGGTATGTTCCTGCCCCTCCCTCCTTGGCTTCTGTGACCCTTTTAGGGAAGCAGGGCAAGGGTCACGCCCATATTTCAGATGACAAAACTGAGGCTCTGAGTGGTCAGCTCAGGCTGCCTCTCCCACTCCCAGCACTATAGGAGATGGTGGCCAGGCAGTGCATATGCTTGCCCTCTCTCTCTCTCCCTCACTCTCTCTCGCATGCACACACATACACGTGCATGTGCACACACACACACACACACCCTCTGCAGGGCCACCCTGGGCTCAGCACTGCTAGGTGGGAGTTGGGAGCAGAGCATGGTTTTTCCAGCTGCTGGGCTCCTCCTGCCAGAAGGGGAGGGAGGGAGGAATGGAGGCGGTGGCAGGAGGGGATAGGATGGGGGTGGAGGGGTGAAGTGGCAGGAGATGGAGGCGCCAGCTGCCTGTTCCATGGAAGAATCCGTTTTTTTCCCTGGAAACACTCCTTCCCTCCACCCCCTCCCCCAGCTGCCTTTTCCTGGAACAAAAGCTGGGGTGGAGAGGAGCCGATCGGCCAGGAGGCCCACCTGGACAGAGGCTGTGACTACGCCAGACCAGCTTGGCTCTGGAGCCCAGACCCCTGACCACAACCCTGCCTCGTAGCTGCCTTCTTCCACGGGGGGTCCTATCAACTCAGAATAAGACTGAGGTCATGGTGGCCAGTCCCCTGCTTCAGGAAGGCCAGGGCTCCAATGAGGGGCTACTTCCCTTGTAGACCTGTCATGCTGTTTAATCTAAAAGTTCCTTCTTGGAGTTCCCACTGTGGCATAGTGGGTAAAGAATCTGACTGTAGTGGCTCAGATCACTGCAGAGACTCGGGTTCAACCCTGGCCTGGTGCAGTGGATTAAATCCAGTGTTGCCACAGCTACAGTCCAGGTCACAGCTGCAGCTCCGATTCAGTCTCTGCCCTGGAACTTCGATATGCTGCAGGTGCAGCCATAAAAATAACTACATAAAAAATATGAGTTCCTGCTTACGTCCAACCAGATCATCCCCACTGCAGGACAGACTAGCACCCACCATGCCCCTGCCTCCCTCCCCGGCCAGCGAGGCCTCGGGTGGGGATGCAGGCGTGGGGCGGGCAGTGGGAGTGAAGGTCAGTGAGGACTGGGGAGAAGTCCTCTGGCTTTTCACCGGCTCTGCTTTCTACTCCGCCTGGCTCTGGCCTCCACCTCTTTCATCCTCTTTCTCCCATTCTCCCCCTCCTGCTTTCTCCCTCTCTTTTCCTCTGAATCATTTCTTCTTGTTCCCATGTGTGTGTGTTCCTCTCTCCTGGGTGCTCTCTCTCCCTTTCACTTTCCTTGGCCCCTCTCTCTTTTCCTCCCTCTCTCTCCTTTTGCACGCCCGATCCCCATCCCTCTCTCCCCTGGCTCTCTAGCACTCCCCACTACAGATCCAGCTGTTCTGTGGGCATATCCCTAAGTTGTTCGCCCAGCTCCCCCATCCCCCGCCGTCCTGTGTGGCTCCTGTGTGCTCCCCACTTCCTGGTTTCTGTCCAGCACAGGATGTCGGAGTTGCAGTGTGAGGGTTCTAACACGGGTTGGGGCTAAGAAATCCAGGTAAAGAGTATCCAGGAGCTAAGAGACTCAAGAGGAGGCCAGTTGAAGCAGCAGCCCAAAACAGCAGAGCTGGAAGAGTCTGAAATTACCAGCACCCTTTCGCTTAATAGCTGGTAAGTCAGGGCTCCCCCTGTGGGGTGCTAGGCAGATACCCCCAGATCCAGCGGTGCAGGGTTCCCCGCACTGGCACTGCTGGCCAATCAGTGCCACCCCAGCAGGCAGCCCCGCGGTCCAGCAACCATAAATCACCGTCATTGTCTGGCCTGGCCCCAGTACTTTAAAAGGAAGGACAAGAATCTCCCTGCACAGGGCCCCTCTGCCTGCCAATCGAGAGAGAGGGAGAGAGGTGGGGGGGGAGAGGACTGACGCAGCAGAAGAGAAAAGGGGTCTTTATGCCCACAGGCAGGAGGGCACCACGTCCCCTCCCAGTCCCCCTACAATGCCCTCTGGTGAAAGGAGCCTTTGTGATCCTCCCTGAGACTGGCCAGAGCAGACAGAGCACCCTCTCCAAACAGGAGGCAGAGGCAGGGAGCTCAGCTGGGTGGGGGGGGGGGTGGCTCTGCCCTGTGGGGAAGGGGGTCACAGGCCATACTGGGGGAGGCCTCTGGGCTCAAGGACCTGACGAAGAGGCCATGTGATGGCAGGAAAGGAGAAAGGAGACAAAGGGCAGTACTTGGAGGTGGGGCTTCACAGCTGTGGAGGAGTGAATTCCTGAGGAATGGGTCACAAAGGAGGGGCGGTCCCCGCCCCCACCCCACCTCCCTGACCACATTCTCGCCTACTCTAGCCCTCACCCCCTGTGCTTTCACTGCTTCTTGAGTCACCTGCACAGTCCATGCAGGTACTTTGCAGTGCTGTTCCTTCTATCTAGAATACTGTTCCCTGTGTCTGAACTCTCATCACCTCAAAGGTGCTCACTCTGACCCCTTCCCCTCCATCCCCCACTGCTGGCTCTACTTCCTCTCATCCCACCTCCTCACCTTGCAGCCTACTGTGTCATTTGTTGCATCTGTATTTTTGAATGTGAGTTTGATGAGGAAACATACATTCACTTTTCATTTATCTCATGTCCCAGTGCCTGATACACAATAGGTGCCCAATGGATATTTCTTCAAATGAACGGAGAGATGATTTCATTTCCCCTTTATCCTACCCTGAGAGGGGAGAACAATGGTTCTCCAGCTGAGAACCGAGGGAACTCTCGCAAGCTACATAGTGAGAAAGAAGTAGAACTGGGATTCAGATTCAAGGCTCTCTGACCCCAAAAGCCATACCTTTAACCCATGCGCTCCCTATGGCCTGGTGGCAGCCACTCCCACACACCAGGCCCCCTGCCTGGTGGGACCCTAAGGAGAGAAGGGCTCAGCCCTCAGGGTATGTTCAGACAGACTGATCCTTCCCCGACAGGTTGGCCAGGGCCCTGATGCCAGGTCCTCAAGCAGAGCTCGGTCCCTATGAGAACAGGGGAGCAGCTCTTCCCCTCCCCATCCCTCCCCCGCAGGTCTGCCCAGCTGTGTAGCATCAGGCAGAGTTCCCACTCCCTCTGGAACCTTAGCGCTCCCCACCTGCCCCAGCCCCTGTAAAGTGGGGCAGTAACACCTGCTTAGCAGGTGCATCTGTGAGGAGCACAGGTGAGAATGTGCAGAAAGGGCTCCCGGGACCAAAATGTGAAGGCGCAGACCCCTCTGCAAAGGCCTGAAGCTGTCAGGAAGTTGGGGTGTGGGAAGGACTCCAGAGAAAGGCTTGGTCCCCCTCGGCCCCCAGCTGGAAGAAAAGGCTGAGCTCGGGGCTGCCAAAGCTGTGAGTCAGCCGTCCCTGAAAAGCCAGGCAGCCCAGGGCCTGGCAGGGAGTGGAGGGCCAGGGGGCCCAGGCCTGCTCTATAGATGGGTGCAGTCTCCCCAGAGAAGAACAAAGCCACTCAGGCCAGGAGACAATGGAATCCATCTCTTTCAAGCCGAATCCAAGGACCTGGAGTGATGCTGGTGTGGTCTCTGGAAAAGGCGCTTCCTTATAAAGGCCAAACGTGGGGCTGCCTGAGCCCTCCAGACTGCCTTCTTGCCCCCTCCATCCTCCCACCCCCACCTCCACCAGCCCTACAGTGTCCCCCAAGGCCCCTCCAAAGCTGGGCCCTCCACAGTGCAAATGGGGAAGTCAGCCCAGTGAAGAGCAGCAAGCTGCTTGGGGTCACACAGTCAGCCAGCGGCAGAGCTGGGGACAGGGCCCAGCTCTTACTGGCCCCAGGCCTGGCACTTGGCTCTGCTTCGAGAACAAGGCACTCAAGTGCAGCTGCTCCTCACAGGGCTGGGTTGGATGCTGTGGCACAGGCAGGCTCTGACCCCAGGGTGAAGACCCCAACCAGTGCACCCTCTCGCCCCATCTCTCACCAACCCCTGCCTAGACACACGGAAGTTCTTGCAATTCCTCCAGGAAGCCATGCTCTCTCTAGCATTTGCCCATGCTGTCTCTTCTACCTGGAAAGTCATTTCCCCTTTCTTTTTCCTGGCTAAACTGCACCCATCCCTCAGCTCTCAGAGCAAACAGTAAACACAGCTTCCTCCAAGGTGCTTGTTCTCCTCCTGCTCTCGTGAAGCTGGGACTATGAGTTCCTCTCTGGACTCTTACTGTGATAGAGTCCACTCTGTAGGGCTGAGGTGCAGCCCCAGCTCCCAGTACCATAGCTGATACACAGCAGGGACTCAGTGTTTGCTCAGTCAGGGGGCCTGTGAATGAGAATGAGCTGCTCATGGTGAGGGGTCTCTAGGAGCCTGGCCCTCTCTCCTCCTGAACTCCCTGCTCTGGCCACTTGGGGTGGCTGGGGAGATGGAGGGACGCCTGGAGAGGGAGGAGGTACCACTCTCTCCCCCAGGATTGCCTCCCTCTTGGAAGGGCCAACTCCACCCCTGCTCTGTTGGGCCTATTTCTCACTTCTATTTCCTGAGCTCTAAGTGCCCCTTCTCTGTTTCCCTATTCAAATTCCAGACAGAGGAGCCTAATGGCCACGCCCTGGGTCACTGACCAGCCCAAGAATTCATCATCCAATCACCTTCAGCCAGGGACTCGGGGTTTGCAGTCAAGGCAGCCTAGGATTCACTAAAAAATTCATTCATTTATTCATTCAAAATATTTGCTCTGAGCACCAGACCTGTGCCAGACACCTTCCTAAGTGCTGGGGATACAGCAGGGAAGTTGACAGACATGGGCTCCATCCTTGCGGCACACAGTCCAATGGGCTCCTCTCTACCCCATGTTTCTGGGAGCCTCTGTCTTCCTCCCTGATGGAGATTTTTCCATGAAACCCCTCTAAGCAGGCAGGCACACCTGGACCAGGACACAAGAAGGCCTACCTCGATGACACCCATAAGGATGAAGAGCCAAGGACAACGACTATCACCATGACAACACCCACCCAGTGCTTGGTCTTGCCCTAAGCACGGTCCACTCACTCGGCGAATCCCCACCACAGTCCTAAGAGGTGTATGCTACTATTGTATTTCCTCTTTCTGTAAAGTGGGAAGGCTCAGGGAGGTGAACTGTACTCCCTGAGTTCACAGAGCTGATAAGCAGTAGAGCCGGGACTCAGGCCCACGCTGGCACGCCCTACAGGGAAGGGCTTAACCACTGGCCACTTGGCTTTTCCAGGCCCAGAGTAGGCACAGCCATTCATCCCATTGCCCTACAATGACCCCACAGGCAGGAAGGGCAGATGTCCCAGAGGATCTGGTCTCCATCAAACTTGCTTTCTGCTGGGAGGGAGGTGCTGGGTGTGGGGGGTGGGGGGGGCAATTCTGCCTGGAAGGAGGAGGACTGTGAGGAGCTGGCCCAGTCTCTTACAGGCAGCTCATTCCGTAAGAGACAACCCACCCGAACAGCCCCAGTCTAGGTCACAGGGACCTCCTGTGACACAGGGGCCAATGTGGGGAGGCTGTGTCCACCTTCCCCACCCTCTCCAGCCAAACCAGACTACACTCAGAACACTGGCTATTTTCTGCCTTCCCCACTTGGGGCCTGTTTCATCCCTCGTCCCTCACTCTCCTCTGTAGCCCTCATCTTGTCAAGGCTATGTCCTCTTCCCCAACACCTCCTGTAATTAATCATCCCAGCTGCCTTCCCAGACAGCCTTGGCTCTGGTGCTGCTCGCCCACCCGATTGCCAGGCCCCAACACAGCCATCCACCTATCCTGGTCAGAAGCCACTGACCAACTCAAAATAACTACTTCTCTTCCCTCCAACACAACTGTCTTTCCTGGGAAGGACAACAGCTGCAAGGGATTAGGGGTGGGGAATGGAACCAGAGAACCCCCGCCCACCAAGCTGGAGGCCGGGCCGCGGGCGTGGAGTGAGAAGCCTGCCCCAGCCCCGAGTCCAGGGCAGCCTCTCCTCTGGAAAAAAGTCCTCTTCTCCAGGAGCAGGAGGTGAAAGAAAGGAGGTGAAGGACAGCTGCCTCCCCCAGGCCAGCGCCCCAGCTGGGTCCACCTGTGGCCAGACCTGGGCCCCCAGCCTGAGGTTGCTGCTTAAAAAGATATAAAGGAACTGCATGCTCTTGCTGTAGCAGGAAGTTCCCACTTCTGGGCCTTTGCTCCCGCTGTTCCCTCTGTCTGGCCTGCCCTTCCTCCTACGGCCTGGGGTCCACACCTCCTGGCCCCACAAAGGCCTCCTCTGCAGAGCCTGCCCCAATCCCCCCACGCCTCTGACAAAACTCAAAGGCTGCAAGTTATACCTTTTACCTGACCGCACAGCCACCTCTAATGGTATTTCTCACGGGAACTGACCCTGGTGCGGGCGACTCAGCGAGAGGGCAGAGCCACCATCAGTGGGAGGAGACAGGGGGCTCTCTTAGACCCTAGAGTTGAACTGAACTGGCCAGGTCTCACTCAAGGCCAGTTCAGCCAAAGAACGAGGCAGGGGCGGGGTGGGGGGTGATATGACTGGGTTAGGGAGGCCCCCAGAGAGCTCCAGGTTGAGTCCCCAAGGCAGGGCAGTGTTATAGGAACGCCAGCCTCAGTGCACATTTTCCTGCCACCTCGGGGCCCGCTGCTTCCCTCTCTGGAAGTTCCTCTGGGCCTGCGCTGTTCTTCCCTGCGGCCACCTGGAGTCCATCTCGCCCTCCACTCCCACGTGGGGCTCCTCCTCAGTCCTGCAGACACCCCCGATGTCCCTGCGTCCCTTTTCGGAGGCAGCCTGATAGGCGGTCGCTTTCTCCCTGCAGGTCTTGCGCACAAGGGCCCTCAAGGCTGCACGTTCAGGCCAGCCCCTCCCTCCCTAGGCAAGCACGAGAGGGACAGCTGGCGCGTCAACGCACCTTCGTCCGGCAGGTGGCACCTGACCCTCACGCCCTCAGCCTTTCCACTTCTGCCTCACCCTTCCAACGTATAAGAAAATCTGACATGTTTTTTGGTAAACCACCTCAAATACTTTCTAGAACAGAGATGAGACACCTCTTAGTAAATAAATAAATATCCCGCCTTTCTCTTATGCTTCAGTGTAGCCTAAGGGCACATGGGGTCTGAGGAGAGGGAGCAGCACAGAGAAGGGGTTAATAAGAGGGAGGGGCTGTGCATGCCTCTATTACCTGTGCCCTGTGTCATTTAGGTTTTTGTAATCTCTTGCTACCTAGGGAACCACCCTGAAACTTCCTGACTTAAAACTACCTCCATTTTTTTTTTTTTAAGGTCGCACCTGTGGCATAAGGAAGTTCCCAGGCTAGGCGTTGAATAGGAGCTACAGCCACTGGACTATACCATAGCTCACAGCAATGCCTGATCCTTAACCCACTAAGTGAGGCCAGGGATCAAACCTGCATCCTCATGGATACTACTCAGGTTTGTTACCACTGAGCCACGACGGGAACTCTAAAACCACTGCCATTTGATTTGCTCCTGATTCTTCCATCTTGGCTGAATTCTCTGGGCAGGTCTACAGTTGGTCTTGCTAGTGTTGCAAAGCTCGTTCAGGGCTGAGGTTAAGCTTCCCCTTCACTATAGAGTTTGGTCCTCTGGCTCCTTCTCTCCATGCGGTCACCCGACAATACCACTCTGGCAAAGAAGTCAAGCACTTCCCTCAGTTAAAAAGCAGAAACTGCTAGGCTTCCGTAAGGCTTTGGCTCAGAACTGGCATCACATCACCTTTGCCATTTTCTGTAGTTAAAGCATGTGGCAGGGCCAGCACTATAGCAGATGTGAATCCTAGGAGGTGGCATTCATTAGAGGCCCTCGAATTAGCAGGATGTAGCAACACAAGCAGCTACTACAGGTCCCTACACCAGGTGAGCTCAGCCTCCTGGGGAGTGGGTGATGCCCTGAAGCACTCTTCAGGCCTCAACAGCATTCTTGGGAACAAGGAGAAGAGTGGGACAAAGTTAATGCCCAAATCCCACCGGGGAAGGCCAGTGGCCCCTAAGGAAGCTCTGGCTTCTCCATGTCTCCTGTTTAAGGACTGGGGGAGAGCATCTCCCCTCCTCTACTCCTCTGCCAGCAAAGGAGTGAAGTGAACACAGCCTCTGGGAATGAGTCTCTGCTCCCTAAAAGCAGTACATCAAAACTGCTTCGCCATTGGTGAAATGAGTCTAGTCCAAAATATGTGGCTGGCCAGGAAAATACAGGTACCTCTGCTCTCATTGAAACGGGGCATAAGAATTTGGCAAATCCAGCCATCTAAGACCTTCAGAACATTTTAGTCCGCAACTCAGAAAGGACCTCCAGCTTCTCCCTGCCTCCCACTGCACACACTTAGCAAAGAATCCCCATGTAATCCTGCTTTCTCAGTACAACCCTACTGTCCACACATCCTCTCATTCCCCATGGAAGTGCATCCACAGAGATGGCGAGGACACTTAGCTGAGCTTTAGCAAGAGGTGGCAGGAATCTTTTCAGCATGCCAATTTTGCACTGATCAACTTTTTTTTCTTTTTAGGGCCACACCCACGGCATATGGAAGTCCCCAGAGCTGCAGCTACCAGCCTATACCACAGCCATAACAATGCCAGATCCAAGCCTCACCTACGCCACAGCTCGCAGCAAGGCGAGGGATTGAACCCATATCCTCATGGATACCAGTCGGGTTCTTAACCCACTGAGCCACAGTAGGAGCTCTGCACTAGTCAATTTTGTCTGTTTTTGTTTTTTTGTCTTTTAGAGCTGCAACCGCGACATATGGAGATTCCCAGGCTAGGAGTCCATTTGGAGCTGTAGCCAGCCTTTGCCACAGCCACAGCAACGCAGGATCTGAGCCGCGCCTGTGACCTACACCACAGCTCACAGCAATGCCAGACCCTTAACCCACTAAGCGAGGTGGACTGAACCCGCATCCTCAGGGATGCTAGCTGGGTTCATTAACTGCTGAGCCACAATGGGAACTCCTGCACTGGTCAGTTTTGAACTAGTGGTCTGAGAATTGCTTTCACAGCACACCATGTGGTAGCCAGCTTGGAGGGGAGAAAACTCAGCTTGCCCCACCTCTGATAGTCAGAGGCCCCCGAGAGTTACCAGGACTCTGACACGCTGGCTTACGTCGGTTTCTAATACCAAAAAGAGAGTCCTGGGGCTTGGAAGAATGCTTGAAGAAGGCTTCAAAGTGAGCAGACTTGGGGGTGGGGGCACATCTTTGAGAGTGACTTGGGACCCAAAGGCTGGCGTGTATGTGGACTGATTCTACTGTATTTCCTGATTTTACTGTATTCCTTTCCAAATACCAGGAGGATTCGCAACTTAAGACTTTATGGAAAAAACAGTTGGGGGGAAACCCATGTGATGAGAGAACTCACGAAGGCCCTTATTAATATTTATAACCCTCATGCAGTAAAAGAGCAGAGGCTCTCAGTGACATTTTACACCATTTAATAAGGGTTCTGTCCAATGTGTTTCCATATTCCACCCCTTGTACCGTTTTGCTTTGCTGCAGACACCATGGATACCAAGAAGCACAATTTTTCCAAGGCACATGCTCTGTCCAGATGTTCAATGCCTTGTGGATTTACAAGTTAGAGGGCCTCTATAGCGGCCCAGAGGCGCTCGGAGTTTGCATTATAGGACTCCACATTTTCAAGTATAGAAAGGATACAGAGGTGTAACTTGCACACTAGACTTTTGTATAAAAGGAACGTAAGGATTTGGGGGGTGGGGGGTGGCTGTCTGCAGATGTGTCAGGGTGGGTTGCTTTATGCTCTCAGCCCTCCCTGCATCTGTCTGTCTACACTAAGAGGTATCACATCAGCTCTTGCTCACTCCAACTTGGAGCAGTTTCAAGTGACAGAAACACAAAATTCACAAGGGGAAGATGTTAACATGCAGATTTCTGGGCTAGATTTAGCTCTTCTGAAAGAGAATCTGCATTTTAATGAGGTGGGCACCAAAAGCCTGAATTTCAATAGGCCAGGGCTAAGTAATCCAAATTTGACTTTTTTTTGAAATTGAGAAACAGAATCAGAAGAATATATTCAACCGTGTATAATTCCAAGAGTAAGGAAGCAAACATCTACATACCAATACTACCCAGGTAAGGAAATAAAGCGCTGGTGGTCTGTGGAAGCCCCGGAAGAGCCTCTCCCATCACCTGTGTCCCTGGCCCGTACCTTCCATTTCTCTAGGTAAAGCACTCTCCAGAGTTTTGAGATGCTCAGTCCTCTGCCTGTTGTTACATAGCTATCTCCAAGGGGGATGCGTTCTAAGAACCCCAAGCAATGCCAGAAACCGCAGATAGTACCAAATCCTATGTATACTATGTTTTTTTTCCTGAAATATAAAGGCCTATGATAGTGTGATTTATAAATTAGGCACAGTAAGAAATTAACAATAATGAAATAGAAAAATTATAAAAATATTATAACAAAAGTTTTATGAATCTGATCTCTCTCTCAGATGATCTTATTGCACTATACTCATCCTTCTTGCAATGTGAGAGGATAAAACGCCTATGTGATGAGATGAGGTGAGGTAAGGTGAACGACATAGGCAAGGTGACATAGCGTTAGGCTACTACTGACCTGCTGACAATCGGGAGGAGGATCCTGCATCTTCAAGCCATGACAATGTCCATGGTTGGGCATCCCAGATGGGGCAGTACATCATGCTATTCAGAATGCCGCACAATTTGAAACTTACAAATTGTTTGTTTCCTTTAACAGAATTTTCCATTAAAAATTTCGCACTCCAGTTGACCTCAGGTAACTGAAACCAGGAAAAGCAAAACTGAGGATAAGGGGGGATTACTTTATAAATGCAGCCTAATTGTTTTGTCTATTTAAAAATTGTATAGAAAAGGAGTTCCCACTGTGGTGCAGTGGGCTAAGGATCCAGCATTGCCCCTGAAGTGGCACAGGTTCAATCCCTGGCCCAGCACAGTGGGTTAAGGATCCAGTGTTGCCGCAGCTGTGGCATAGGCTGCAACTCAGATTAGATCCCTGGCCTGGGAACTTCCATATGCCATGGGTGCAGCTGAAAAAGAAAAAAAAAAAAAAAAAAGGGGGGACTCATCTCTAATATATTGTACCTTGCTGTTTTCACTCTGCATTACGGTTGTGTGGTTTCTCTGTTGTTGCACCTAACTGTAATTTGTTCCTTTTCATTTTCATTTCTACATATTATTCCACTGTGTGAAAACACAACTGATCTAATCTATTGTTCATAGATGGGTATCTCTTCTAGCTCAGCTCTGAGGTAAATTTCACGTGTTTTATCATGAACCTAATTTTGTTGAGGAGGAAACAGTGGGTCAGAGAAGTCAGGTGATTTATCAGGCCAGTACAGGGGTTAAACAGCCTGAGTTGAAATTTGCTTCTAACAACAGAGGTATTACTGTGTAAGCTTGGGTACATTAATTTCTATGCCTTAAGTTTATGAGAATAATCATTCCTGTTTCAGTGCTGTGATGATTCTGTAAAACAATATAGGTCAAGTAGTTAAAACCTGGCCTGACCCATCAGAATACTTTTTCAGGAACAAGAACTTCCATCTTTCTTCATATTCTTTGTACAGTTTGAATTTCCCATGAGTCTGCTACTTTTATGATCCATTAGTTAAATACAAAACTTTGTCCCACAGCTTTTTACCCTCAAGCCTCAGGCCCTGAAGCACAGCTAATGTGCAACCATGAAGGGACAGACCAGGCAAGCCCTCTGTGCAGAAGCAGAGCTGAGTCTAGTCCTCAAGCTCTGTTGGGCTGCCAAGTTTGGCCTGGCCCAGCCTCCCCAGCGGACATTATCTGACCGGTCTTGACAAAAAGGACAAAGCCAGCCACACAGGAAGCAGGGGGACACCAACACAAGGGAGGACAAGGATGGCATATGACTCCCATCAGGTGATTCAGGCCCTTGTTCCACCCCTGCCAATATTAGGGGAGCCAGCCCAAATCTCTGGGCTACAGTGTCTGCATTAGTAAAATGGGGAAAGAGAGGGCTCAGGTAAGAGAGCGCTAAGACCTTTTCCAGTGAATTCCTGACAATTGAGGCTTTGGCTAAAGTTGCTGAGGTGCTAGGGAAATTAACCTGGTTGTTCTCTGGCACATCTGCCTCCTTGCGAAATGCCCTAGGAGGGGCCTGACTGCAGGGGAAGCAGTCAGCGGGCCAGTGGCAAGTAAGGGCTATAGAAGGATCTGCTCTTCCCCAAGATGGGCCTTGTTGGGTATGGTTGCATATCTGTCCACTCAAGTTCATGTCAATTAACTAACACTAGCATTTGGAAGGCAACTCCTGCTAAAACAGACCATGATTTCCAAGGGGTCAGGTAACATGACTCCGCCTGTTCCAATTTCCTCAACCTAAGGGCATTCTGGCCCCATCTCCCTCCGTGAAGGAGGCCTTTGGGCCCTGCAGCCTCTCCTTTCCTTCCTCCTTCCCTTGGCCTCATAATTAGTTGTTGTCATCTTCCGGGTGAACTGGAAAGCTGAGGGCAGGGCAGTCATCGGTGCCACAATTCACACTGGCCCGGGTCCAGCTTAGATAATATATACCATCACCCTCAACGCCCCCTCATTTCCTCTCGGATGGATATGTGAAGCATCTGGGAAGTCAACAGCTGCTGCCTTCCACCCCAAAGAGGATGGTGAGGTAATCCCCATACATAGTCTGACAAGCGCCTCAGGGTGAAAGGGGCTCTGTTGGAGGAGAGTGCATTACTGTATTTCTCTGGACTTCCAGGAGCACTCCACTGATATCCTGGCACCGAAAAGATGAAAAGTTAACCGGGTTTTCTCGCCTCCACAAAAGCATCTTTCATCCCACAAGAGACTCCAGATTGGAGGGAAGATTTCACCGCAGAGAGGCCAGACATAAGGTCTGTTGAAATCCCTGACCACCCACCACCCACCCGCTTATGAGGATCCCTCTGAAACCCAGAAGGCTTGGGAGACAGACACAAGGTGTCTAAAAACAGCAATGCTAATGTGTTTAAGGATAAAGCTGGATAACTTTCAGATGCAACTGGGGTTGGCCCTGACCTAGTAGGTTGTCACCTGAGCTGATGGGTGTTCCACCATGCAGAACGATGGTGACTTTCCAAGGACAGGAGTGGCATCCATGGTGATGGTGGCTCCAGCCCAGCTGTTAGCAGGAAGAGGAAGGCAGAGTCGCTTTGACTGAGCCCACCCAAGTGTCAGGCACTGGACGACTGTAAGAAGTGAGAAGTCAGTGAGTGTCTGAGGTAGCAGTGGAACACTTTGCCCTCCACCCCTCCACCTCCTGCAGCCCTGCCCTCTTCAGGTTTGGTTGGCTTACCCAGAGCACACTCTGGAAGCTTAGGATGCAGGAGAACAGTGCTTCTTGCCATTTAACTTCTCAGGAGGCAGTAACCGTAATGACGAATTCAGCACTGTGTTTTTACACCTTTAAATCAAAGTCAAAATGGCCAATGCCCAGAATTCCAGCCTCATCCTGTGGGATGAAACCAAATCCAGAGGGAATGTTGAGGAGAGCAAAGTATACAGGACTGCCTCTTGTTCTGTTTTGATTTTGAAATTCTTATTGCATAAATATTACCTTTGCTTTTTTTTTTTTTGCCTTATCTAGGGCTGCACCCACAGCATATGGAGGTTCCCAGGCTAGGGATCTAACAGGAGCTGTAGCCACCAGCCTTCGCCACAGCCACAGCAACGCGGGATCCGAGCCGCGTCTGCAAGCCACACCACAGCTCATGGCAACACCGGATCCTTAACCCACTGAGCAAGGCCAGGGATCGAACCTGCAACCTCATGGTTCCTAGTCGGATTCATGAACCACTGAGCCACGATGGGAACTCCCCATAAATATTACCTTTCAAAGGAAAATTTTTATAGTACAAAAAATTACAGAAACAATACAACTATTCTCTCCAGATATAACCACTGTACAGTTTTTAACGTGTCCTAATGAGATCATCTAGGTATATCTACAGATGCTCTTCTCTAAACTGGTTTTCTCCCCAAAATATTACATACAATAGAGCTGTATCATACAAGGTTTAACTTTTGTAAATTTAACTATCTGTACCAAGTCATTCCACTAACCTAGCACATGCTCCAGAGTAAGTATGAGTGGGGAGCGACATGAGGTTCCAGTTCTCTCAAGTGAGTCCAGTGCTTAAAGAAACACTTTTCCTCTAAGTCTGTAAATTCAAGGCAAGTACTTCATGTAGAGCTCAAACAGGGAGACAGTGACCTGTTCCAGTGTTAATGAGCACTAGCTGTGCCGACTGCTACAAAACAGCATGTGGGGCTCCAACATGACACCTTCCTAAGATGTTGAACAGCAGCCTGGAATATATGGCATTTTGTCTAAAGCTCCACGTTGAGGGAGTTCCCTTCGTGGCTCAGTGGTTAACGAATCCGACTAAGAACCATGAGGTTGCAGCTTCGATCCCTGGCCTTGCTCAGTGGGTTAAGGATCCGGCGTTGCCTTGAGCTGTGGTGTAGGTTGCAGACGCAGCTCGGATCCCGCGTTGCTGTGGCTGTGGCGAAAGCCGGTGGCTACAGCTCCTGTTACACCCCTAGCCTGGGAACCTCCATATGCCGCGGGTGCGGCTCTACATAAGGGTAAAAAGACAAAATAAATAAAGCTCCACGTTGAACCAACCCCTAGTCAGGTGATTTGACCAGTCTTACACTATTCATGTTTCCTTCCATTTAGTTTAGCTTGTAAGCTGTTCCAAATCAGTATCTATAAGATGTGTTCTTTAAGTGCTTTCTGCAAGCTATTCCACAGCATGAATGCATGGGATATTCTTCGGAGAGAGTTCTATTTTCATAAAGAAAAAGAAATGTCACCATTAAAAAAGACACAAACTAAGAATATACAAACCAAGAATATAACATTTTATTCATTTCTGGATTATCAGTATTACACAGCATATACATATATCTAGATAATATATAAAACAAAGAACAAACTGTATGAAGAAATATTGGTCTGAAATTGTCTTCTAGGACATTTTTAATTCTCTAAGTTCATGGTAAATGTACCTCCCCACACACTGAGGCAGGCAGCAAGATAAACTCCAGAATTCACGTATCAAAGGACGGCTCATCCCCCACTGTACTTATAATGCAATTATGGCATTATAGCATCGTCACTGGTGTCCATGACAAGGGACGCCAAGTAGTAGGTAAAAGAACCGCAGCACGGTGAACTATATAAATATTTGTTTTTTTGCACTGTCCTCCAGATAGCTTTCTTTTAAACTAAGAGTCACATCCAGGGTCTATCCCTTTCGTTGCATTTCAGTTATTGCTGGCAAGGAAAGAAAAAAAAAAAAAAACAGATAAGAGGCATCAATTTAAATTATTAGAAAACAGATGGTCAGTGCCACTAACCCCCAACCTCTGTTATACTCTAGGAGACACTGACTGTGGGGAGACGCTTATGTGTCAGCAGCGGGCAGGCACATAAGCACCCATCATTGCACCAGAGGGGACTGATCAGCTAGGAGTAGGTTGGGGCTGATGAACAGGTTCAGCTGGAAGACATTCCTCAAGGAAGGCCTATGAGCAGGAAGCAGCAAGATACCGCCATGCCGCTGCCCACCCATGGAGGGACAGGATCACCTTGTGGAGGTGAGACAGTAGTAACAGAACATTTCACAGGATCATTACTAATTCAGTGCTCATGGTGGAAGACCTAAGATCTTACAATGTAAAAGTCCTCCATACTCCATCTCAAAAAGAATGGCTCTGCAGCTCAACTCGCGGAACAGAGCATTCTCCGGGAACATGGCTTCTTCATATCACTGTCTAGCCTTCCTCTGAGGAAGGCCAGCTTACCTTTGCTTTGTTTTGAACTGGAAGATACAGTTTGAACTCTGCTGGCAGTTCGTCTTCTGAGTAGAGTCTGTCTGAGAAGTAAACCCGTCGGATGCGACAGTTTGCATGGATCTGTTGATGCAAGATTAATTTTAAGAGGCAAAACATGATTGTCTTTCCTCTTTTCCTGATTCTCTTTGAGCCCCACTCATGGTGCTGCCAAAGCTTCATCTCTTTGGCATTTCCTCAACTCAATCTTAGGGGCATATTCTGACAAGAGGGGTATTCTGCCTGCTGTCTTCTCCCACTGTATCTGAGCAGATTCCTGAGTTGTTCCTGGGCCTCTATGAGGTCAAAGCCCCCTGGACAGTGACTTGGGAACTTCTGCCAAAAATCCACACTGTTCTGTCATAAGCCACAAGCCAGTAACAAACAGAGCATAGTCCCCTCTCCCATTTGTGGCTCCAACTGGGTAAAAAGCCAGTACCTGCACCCTTAGGGTCTCAATGTAATTTGTGCCATATGCTCGACGAGTAAAGTCTGACAGGTTGAATTGAATTTGGTTCCAGCCGTCATCCAGCCGCATGGGCATGGTACAGATGAAGGGTTTGACCCGGGTGGTGCTCTGATAGTTACTTGCCCGAAACCGTCGACGC
Organism: Catagonus wagneri; assembly: GCA_004024745.2. Taxonomy (NCBI): domain Eukaryota; kingdom Metazoa; phylum Chordata; class Mammalia; order Artiodactyla; family Tayassuidae; genus Catagonus; species Catagonus wagneri. The sequence continues at coordinate 6,481,905 of PVHT020000180.1, forward strand.
ACATTCTTGTCATCTAGTACCTATGAAATACAGAGAAGAATCACATTAACTTCAACTTGGAAGAAGCAAATAACCTTGGTAAGACAAGGACCTGAAACTCCCACAGCCTGGTTTCCCAAGGCAGAGACCCAAGGGAGAATAAACAGAACAGATACAGGTCACACTGGATGCAGATGGCCCGGAAGGAGCTAGTTTATCTTGTCTGTTACCAAGACAACACCAACTGTTTATGACATATAACACATCTGTCAGGCCCTCAGACCATAGAATAATTCTATAAACATTCTTCCCTTTGAAAAATTTAAAATGCTAGACTAGAGACCAACAATAGCCCAGTAATAGCTTTTTCTTTCTTTTTTTTATGGCCACATCCACAGCATATGAAAGTTCCTGGGCCAGGGACTGAATCCAAGCCACAGCTGTGACTTAGGCCACAGCTGCTACAATGCCAGATCCCTTAACCCACTGCACTGAGCTGAGGATGGAACCTGTGCTTCTTCAGCAACCCGAGTCAGTGCATTCAGTCTTTTTTTTTTCCACTTTTTTAGGGCTGAATCCACAGCATATGGAGGTTTCCAGGCAAGGGGTCCAATTGGACCTACAGCTGCCAGCCTACGCCACAGCCACAGCAACGCAGGATCCAAGCTGCGTCTGTGACCTACACCACAGCTCACAGCAAGGTCAGATCTTTAACCCACTGAGCAAGACCAGGGATCGAACCTGCAACCTCATGATTCCTAGTTGGATTCGTTTCTGCTGAGCCACAATGGGAACTCCCTGCAGTCAGATTCTTAACTCACTGCCCCACAGCCAGAACTCCAAAATCTTGCAGCTATTAATTAGATTTTCTAGATGCTTACTGCTGCTCCTAAAACTTGGCATTAAATTTTGATTACTAACGTAATGTTACAAAATTATGTCATAATAATGGCTGCATCAAGTGTACAGTAGAGGCAGAAAGGAAGACACAAAAGGATGAAGATACTTTCTTAGGGCCACTTTTTTCCTATAAATTGACAGGACCCCTCTTTGGTAGAGCCATATGCACATACTTACCTGCACTTCAAAGGTAAAATATTTCTTCAGGTTTTTGATAATCATGACAAGGAACGGAAGTTTAATTCCCAGTGTTTTCTTTGGGTCTGCAGGACATGTGATATATGTGGTGCTGTAGAAAGAGGAAATACCAATAAAAACAACACTAGTCTTCTCCTTTGTAGCATGCACAACAATAATACAGCCCAAGAGGATAAACTGGAAGACAGATCTAAAAGATCTAGATACATCAGTCAATGATCCCTTAACCTTTAAGTTACACTAGTGCTTTAAAAATGGTGGACTATGAAACAAAAGCTTAACGTAGCACTAGACATCAACAAGAAAATATCCGAAAAACAAAGCCGGACTTAGTGGATCTGATGAAGTTCTTCCAGTGAGAATTCTGGTCCAAGAAACTATCAAATTATAGAAACCAAAACTAAGACCACTCTGGCACTGAAAACTATACTGCCTACTCACCAGGTGATTAATGCAACACCCCTACTCTCACAACACACCTTGGTTAAATATTAATAACTAAGATTTACATAGCTTTTCCTATGTAGTAAGTAGGTTTTAAGTGTTTTACACATATCCAATGATTTAATCTTCGCAATAACTCTCTAAGGAAGATGTACAGTTATCATCCCTATTTTACAGATGAAGAAGCAAAATCCTGAGGGATTAAGTAACTTGCCCACAGTGAGCTCTAGTGGCAGAGCTAGCGTCACACCAGGCAGTTTGACTGAGTCTGTGCTATTAAATACCTCTATGATGTACTGCCTCCCTGGAATACAATGTCTCTGGGAGAAGGATGGCAACCTACCTGACGTTTGTTCCTTCAATCTCTAGCACCAGGGACTGGATGTCATTATCAGTGATTCTTTTGATGTGGCCATTCCTCACCTACAAGGAAGAAAATTAAACTGCTTAGTACTGAGATATCTGGCAATAACTTTAAGATTTTGAAAACTGAATAGGACTATTTAAAGAAAACCACAGTAGCCCAAGAAGCATAACACAGAAGTCTGTGACATGGTATGCTGAAGCTTATATATTATTTAAGTAAGACATGCTGTTACCTCTATACAGGGTCTGACCAACCACCTTAGGAATTGCAAGTAACCTGGCAGTCTATAAATCAGAACAAACTTCTCCCCAAAGAAATCAACTCAATTTAGATTCAGATTCAGCTAACATTTACCAAGTGTCTACTACGCATTAGGAATATTCCTAACAACAACAATTTCAATCCTAACAGCAACGAAAATCACAAGGTACTGTTTCCACATTACAGAGGTGAACAAGGACACTCAGAGAGTTCAGAGAACAGATGCTAAGTAAGAGGCAGGATCAATGACCAGGCTTTCCACTGTCCATACTGTCATACAATTCTTTGGTGAGAATGGTCAAATGCTTAGTGTCACTGAGGAGGGTGGTTATGAAAGTATTACTCCTACTTCAGGTTAGTCTTACTTCATGCTTCCTTATCTTCTTTTCCCTAAGTTTCTACTTTTTTGAGAATGAATTCAAGTCCCATCTGTGTCACACACAGAAGCCTTCTTTATTTAGCATTTTCAGCCCGCACTGATCTCTCTTCTCTCTGATTTGTTTTTCTGGCTCATGCAGCCTAGACACATAATTTAGTACTTCATCCTACATTGTTCTGTATTGTTTGTTGCATACATGTAGGAGGTACATGATGGAGAGGAATCAATATTCAATATAGATTCTTCCTCTCAAAATATATTTAGGAAAGCACAACTATCTTCAAATATTACATTCAAGGAGTTCCCGTTGTGGCGCAGTGGTTAACGAATCCGACTAGTAACCATGAGGCTACGGATTCGATCCCTGGCCTTGCTCAGTGGGTTAACGATCTGGCGTTGCCATGAGCTGTGGTGTAGGTCGCAGACACGGCTCGGATCTGGCGTTGCTGTGGCTGTGGTGTAGGCTGGCGCCTACAGCTCTGATTCGACCCCTAGCCTGGGAACCTCCATATACTGAGTGTACAGCTCGAAAAAGAAAAAAAAAAATTACATACAAGCACCCAATATGGACAGAGCAGACATGCAAAGACACTTCTGAGACAGGGTTGGACTGTTAAGGCTGAATGTATAAACACATGAAAAAGATCACTGCATGCATCAGAAAGACCAGCATGTGGTCTTTTTCTAGTTAAAGTGAAAATGGGGCTGTCATATTCAATGACTCATCACTGAGCTTTCCATTAGATTTGCATACAGGGAGGGAATATAGCATCAAGCCTGGTAGTCATATTGTTCAACACAGATTATTCATAATATGGCATTCTATCTTTAGATATCAGTCTCCGTGAGCTCTGTTACTATGAATTTGATCCACTTGTGGTGTGCCTGTTGTTCCCCAGGTGACATCTGATATCACTGCTCATCCTTTTTTGCAAGATGCAACTGAGTCTTATCTCCTAAAAAGGTATAAGCTCACGGGTAAGTATCAATTATTAAGCACTGTTTCTGTTCCATAATGTTTAGTACTCTGCTAGGCATAAACTAAGCAACTATTTGCTGACTTCTGGAATCTGTCACCCTAAGAGTTGGCACGGATGAAGAGATCTAGGAGGATTTTTTAAAAATTCCTGGATAACATACCCACCATGGACTATTACAGGAAACCAGAGATCCTAGGTTATATCACAAAGCTGGTGAGGTTGCCAGCATGAAGAATGCCTTCCCACAAATCACCCTTTGGTACCCATTGTCAGAGACAGAATGCTGGGTGGATGTGCCCCAGATTTCTGCCAGTGTAGCATTTCTGGATTCTCAAGCCACAAACATCACACTGAAGTGCTTCTCAAAGTTGGCAACATCCAGTGCCCTCCTGCTTTGAATTCTGGGCCTCTTTCCAAGGAAGATTAAGAGCACAAAGGCTTGGATCTGTGTAGCACATGCCAACACTGCCCACCTCATTCCCCATATAAATGCTCCCAAAGTGGCAATATTCCTCCTCTCTTTGCTAGCCCACAGCTGTTGTGGACAAGTAGGCAGACTTGTTTGTGAAGGAGGAATTCATCAAGAAATTTTCCCCAAATAATAGGATGCAGTCACACTGATAAAAGCTGGCAATGTTTCAACAATGAACAAATGCTAATTTTAAAACATATCACTAATTATTCTCCATAACTTCATTCTTTCTCAAAAAGGTACAGAATGCAACAAACCAAACAGATGGTTAAACGTAAAGAATTAAGTAATTAGGGTCCAAGGACTACAATTGCTAAAAGGCAGTATGTTGCTATTTATCCAACACTGTTTTAAAGTGTGCCCTCAGGGAGTTCCCATCATGGCTCAGCGGATACTGAACCAACTAGGATCCATGAGGATGTGGGTTCAATCCCTGGCCTCACTCAGTGGGTTAAGGATCCCATGTTGCCGTGAGACGTGGTACAGGTTGCAGATGTGGCTCGTCTTCTGTGTGGCTGTGGCTGTGGCGCAGGCCAGCAGCTGTAGCTCCAATTGGACCCCTAGCCTGGGAACTTCTATATGCCAAGAATGCAACCCTAAAAAGCAATAAATAAATAAAGTATGGCCGCAAATCTTACGCCCCTGAAGGTCTATCAGATCAGAGTCAATGGGAAGCCTCCCTTAGCTCCAGAAAGCCCAGCAAGATTTCACAGAAAGGAAATGTTAGGAAACTTGTCTTCTGTGCATCTCAAAGTTTATAGCAGAGATTCTGAAATGTGACTATTCAGAAGAAAACAATGCCTTACATGCACATAGAAGCCCACAGACTGAAACCAAAACAGACTTTGTATATCCTTATACTTCTGTCCCAGAGGCACGCTAACTTTCGGTAACTTCTAAGGAGAAACTGTGGCGTTCCCACCGTGGAGCAGTGGGTTAAGAATTTGCCTGCAGCGGCTTGGGTTCGATGCCCAGCCTGGCAGAGTGGGTGAAGGGATCCGGTATTGCCACAGGTAGTTTGCAGCTGCGGTTTGAATTCATCCCTGGCCTGGGGAAGTCCAAATGCCACAGGTGCAGCCAATTAAAAAAAAATGAAAATTCTTTCACATCAACAACTACACTCACAAACTTAATTCTTACAAAATTAATTAACCTAGCCCATAAAACAAGAGACCTCAGAGGGGAAAAAGGCAGTTCTTTGAAGGAATGCCCACTAGTCTCCAGGGGTTTAACCTGCCTGGTGATGAGAACAAGCTAAATAGAGCTTTGCCTAAGGAGAATGTTCAGTCCTTAAGAAAAATACAAGTATTCTCATATCACAAGCTACCAGAGCTTTAAAATCAAGTTAAGTTGATTTCTTAGTGAATTATGATTTTTTTTTTATTAAATTCAAAGGGCTGCAAATAAAAATTCATTGGACGAAAAGAGTGGAGTACGGGCAGGGGTGCAATTAATCTGATATAAGCACTTAAAGGGTGGGAAAGCTCCCAAAACCTCTCTCTAGGCTATAAAAAACTAGGAGGTGGACAGTTTGAGACAAGGCCTCCCAATCGCCCTGGCAGTCTGGCTGTCACTGCCTTAAACTGTAAAGATTTTTCAGGAAGCAACCCCTCCTCCCCAGTCCAGCTTCCAACAAATACATATAACAAGACACAGGCCTCGGAAAGCATCAACTTCCTTTCCTTAGCCCCTTCCAGTTCAAAGGCCACGAGGCAGGCCTGGCTTTGAAATGAAGATAAAATGAACTGGTCAGCATTTGCTGCTCCTGGTTCAAGTAGGTTTTATTTTACTTCCCTCTCTAAATTAGAGGGTGCTGATTGTCTTTGACTTATTCTTTTTTATTTCATGACACATTTCCACAGTGTGGCCTACAAGTGTTTTATTCCTCCCACCCTCACCCCCAAAATAGTAGTAAATAAAGCCCATCTTACATTTTAAAAAATTCAAAGCTTCTCCCCTTCTCTTCCAAACTATGAGCTGGATGTACTTTAGAAGCTTCAGAATGTAGGCTACTGACAATTAACAATCAGAATGGTTCTCAGCCTTTGCAGACAAGAAGTGAACCTTCAAGCCCTTCTTGCAACCATTCTGTTAAGCTTTCCCTGGTTGCTAGGGCAACTAATAAAGAACACCGATTCCCCCCCCCCCCAAATAAAAGCATTGTAATCCCCAGGGAGAAAGATCAAGCTGAGAGGGGGAAAAGTACTCCTGGTATAGGAAGGAAGCTGGCCAATGATCTATATTTCATCAAGTGCTTTAAAAATAACACATGATTTGTACCCATCCCTCCTCCTACCTTTCTTTTTTTCTGGCTCCACCCACTTATCCTGGCAGACAGCTGAGCACTCAGCCATCTGGCAGCCTAGTCTTAATGACACATGTTCCAGTTTACATCAAGCCATTAGAACAGTCCATTTCAGCAGGAAAGTTTCTGCCCTGGGCTAAAGGGCTGGGCTCTAACTCAGAAAACAGGCAGAGGGAGACCTCTGCAGGGAAACCTGGGTATAGCTCTGACTCAAGGCCTGGGCCTTGCAGGCTCCAGTGGGTCAAAGGTTTCTCTCTCCCTTAGGGGCACTTAACAGTGACTGACAATACAGATAGCAGACAGGCAACCCTGGACATTTACAAACAGCCCCTTAGTTCAAGGACAATTATGTATATTCCCTGCCAGTCTCTTCCTAACAATTCCTTGAAAGGCCGAGTGTAACTAAAACCCACGCCTTTGCCCAATTACAGTAAAAGCTACTATTTGGAATAATGAAGAACATCCTCAGATTGACCTAGAGATAATCAAAAAAATTCGTTGTAATACCCTCATGTACAAATGCTCTCAATTCTACTACTGAAAACTGTATTAGTTTAACATGTACCAACAAAGTCTGCTGATTGAAAGCCGGAATGTGGGAATCTTTCTTCTGGAGAGAGATTTTTAAAATTAGGGAATGGGAATCTAATATTTTCCAGCAACAACCGCAAAAACTCTGGTTCTAATACTTCCGTTGGGAATAGGAAGAAACAGTAGTAGCAGTTGAGAGGAAGACAAGGTGAGAGGAAAGAAAGAGAAGCTGTATGAAACATTCTCATGTAATAGACTTTTAGAATATTACCAGTAGAGACTGAAAGTTTTACGTTTTACAAAGGTATAAGTGCGAACAGAACCTCCTGGTATTTTCTTTACAAACCAGAAGTAATGTTTACATTAAACATAAGAGGATTTTTTTTTTTTTTTGTCTTTTGTCTTTTTAGGGCCACACCTGCGGCATACGGAGGTTCCCAGACTAGGGGTCCAATCGGAGCTGTACCCACTCGCCTACACCACAACCACAGCAACATGGGATCCAGGCCGTGTCAGCGACCTACACCACAGCTCATGGCAACCCCAGATCCTTAGCCCACTGAGCAAGGCCAGGGGTCGAACCTGCAACCTCATGGTTACTAGTCAGGTTAACCACTGAGCCACGACGGGAACTCCAAGAGTTCTTTAATAATGTAATATTTGCTGGTTCCAGAAGTTACAGGATTATTAAGAGATCTTCAATTTCTCCTAAGCTCTAGGTTTTAGAAATTACAAGGTCTCTATCATGAAGCTTCCAGTCCAGCCAGGAATACAACTTGAGAAGCTAATTTCAAGTCTGACCAGTATGAGGAGGAGGAAGTAGAGGTTCTATAAGTGGATATAAATTAACTTAACCTGAGTAAGTACCTCTGATCTGTGACCTAGAAACGAATGAAGAGGAAGAAGAGGGTCATAGCAGAGGGACCACTAAGTACAAAAGTCTGAAGTTGAGAGAGAACACACTTCTTTCAGTTTAGTGGGTAGTCACTGCTAAGAGGGGGATTCGGAGGGAAGTGAGCATGGAGAACTAGTTAGTTGGGTACCAGACCACAAGCTGTGTGGCCTTAGAGCCATATTAAGGTTTTGGACTGGGAAAGCCATGGTACAATGACTAAATTATTCTAATTTTAAGTCTGGTTTTACTGTACTTCCTATTCCTATGCATTTGAATACTGGGCTTAAATTTCTCATTTAATCTTAAACAAAGCCTCAGTTCCTTGCCCTATTTAATACTGTATCCATCACTGTTGCTAAGAGCTTTATATACATCTTCGTTTAATCTCCATAAGCATGAGAATGAAGTGGCCTTATTACAAGATGAGAAAACTGAGCATTTAAGTACTTGCCCAATGTTTACACAGCACAGGACGGAGTTAGGATGCAAATCCAAGGTGTCTGACCACGCTCTAGCACTGATGTTTCAAGGTAAGATACCATTCTTCCCTTAAAGGAACTTGTAGTTTAATGGAAAATATACAACAAGTAACTGCCATACAGTGTGCCACATACAGTGTGCCATACAGAGTGCCACAGGAGCACTGAGGAGACCTAACTTTAGTTCCCAATGAAATAATATTTAAGCTGATATTGGCATGATGAGAAGGGAAAGGGGCTAAGAATGTCACAGTGACAGATGAAGGCAGATGTTGCAAATGTAGCCATGACCACAAACTGGAGTTTATAAATTCACTAGTGTCATAAATACGGCATTATATTCATAAGGAGACACAGAGCCTAAACAAGAAGACAAACATAATTTTTCCAAGACTGTTCTTCACTGTAAACAGATTACAAATATTCTCTCTCCATAAACTCAGGAAGAATAGGAAAGTTTTGTGAAATCAAAATATGCAGTGTGAACTGAAGTCTGGTACTGGCCATCAGCCTCTACATGGATTAAAAATCATGACATCAGTTCCCTTCATGGCCCAGCAGTTAACGAACCTGACTAGGATCCATGAGGATGCAGATTCAATCCCTGGCCTCGTTCAGTGGGTTAAGGACCTGGTGTTGCCATGAGCTGTGGTGTAGGTCGCATACGTGGCTCAGATCCCTCACTGCTGTGGCCGTGGTGTAGGCCGGCAGCTTTAACTCCGATTAGACTCCTAGCCTGGGAACTTCCACATGCCATGGGTGCGGCCTAAAATGCAAAAAAAAAAAAAAAAAAAAATCATGAGCCACTGCAGCTGCCACATGAGCAGCACACATAATCACAACACAGGGTGAAAAACAGGAGGGAGGCACTTTGCACTCTGGGAAAACTGAAAGAACAGGTCTTCAGATAGATTATTTTTAGGAGAAGATTTTATGTGCCCAATTCTTGCATCTCCTCATATCTAGAAAAACACTAAAATCCTTCATGGTGATGTCTGCTCTCTGGAACTAGTAGTAACCTTCAGGAGACCAGAAGCAAACTTTTGTAAAATGTGTGCATGGGGAGTTCCCGTCATGGCTCAGTAGGATTCATGAGGATGCAGGTTCGATCCCTGGCCTCCCTCAGTGGGATAAGGATTCAATGTTGCTATGAGCTGTGGTGTAGGTCACAAACATGGCTGAGATCTGGTGTTGGTGTGGCTGTGGTATAGGCCAGCAGCTATAGCTCCGATTCAGAACCCCTGTCTGGGAACTTCCACATGCCAAGGGTGTGACCCTACAAAGCAAAAAAAAAGTGTGCTGCATGTACCTCCCCCTCACCTTTATCATATCCTAATATTCCTCCTTTACCTCTTTGGGCGGTATTTCAGAGTTATGTAGTTTAAGGATAAAACAAAGAATGTCACTGTCATCTGTGAAGGCAGTCACATCAAGATTGAGAGCTGGTGAGTCCTGCAGGCTGTGAAAATTCAGGATACAGGCCCTGATAGCAGAGGTGTATATCAAAGGAAGGATTTCAGCAAAACCAGGCCTCTTTTGTTCCTGCTCCCTGCCCTTTGCTACAAAAACTCCTTTATAATCCCAGCTCCCCCCTTGCTGCCTCAGAGAAGTTTCTCAGGGCTACCTGTGATGCTGTCTCCCGTCCTTCCTAAGTCCTAATTTTGCCCCAAATAAAATTGAACTCTCGGAGTTCCCGTCGTGGCGCAGTGGTTAACGAATCCGACTAGGAACCATGAGGTTGCGGGTTCGATCCCTGGCCTTGCTCAGTGGGTTAACGGTCCGGCGTTGCCGTGAGCTGTGGTGTAGGTTGCAGACGCGGCTCGGATCCTGCGTTGCTGTGGCTGCAGCGCAGGCCAGTGGCCACAGCTCCGATTAGACCCCTAGCCTGGGAACCTCCACATGCCGCGGGTGCGGCCATAAACCCGCGGCCATAAAATGACAAAAGGCAAAAAAAAA
>PVHT020000180.1:6493050-6513086 GCA_004024745.2 Catagonus wagneri
TCAGTGGGTTAACGGTCCGGCGTTGCCGTGAGCTGTGGTGTAGGTTGCAGACGCGGCTCGGATCCTGCGTTGCTGTGGCTGCAGCGCAGGCCAGTGGCCACAGCTCCGATTAGACCCCTAGCCTGGGAACCTCCACATGCCGCGGGTGCGGCCATAAACCCGCGGCCATAAAATGACAAAAGGCAAAAAAAAAAAAAAATTGAACTCTCAACTTTCAGGTTATGCTTTTTTTTTGGGGGGGGGTCATATTAGGGCTGCACCTGTGGCATACGGAGGTTCCTAGGTTAGGGGTCGAATTTGAGCTGTATCCCCTGGCCTATGCCACAGCCACCCTAAACAGAGCCTTGTCTGCCACCTATACCACAGCTCATGGCAACGCCGGATCCTTAACCAACTGAGAGAGGCCAGGGATGGAACCCAAGTCCTCATAGATGCTAGTCAGATTCGTTTCCGCTTAGCCATGAGGGGAATTCCCCTGAGGGCTTTATAAGACAGTTGAGGAAAGGCACACATATACCAAAGCCTATGGATACGGCCCCAAACTTTCGCTTTTTTCCTCGTTTTCCTTCCTTTGCCACAAGGGAAAAAAACTTCACAGATAAACACCTTTCAATCCAGTCTAAATTACAAGAACATATAATTGACTTTTAATATGAAAATTTTGCTTAAAATGGGTATTCTTCTAAAGATTTTCTTTGCTAAACTGTCTGCTCAGTTTACGCCACATAATCCTGCCAGTCCAATGTTTTTCACACATGCTTATGTCATTAGGGTACCATCTGACCTCCAGTGGCGTTGTTAAGGGACACGATGCACCATGGTTACTTTGCTTTTATATTGCGTGTATAAACATGCTGACTAGCCAAAAAGCTGTATTTGGAAAATAAAACACACTACAGAAGATCAATTCCAGAATGGTTAAAACAGGACAACTCTGATAAAAGTTTCACCTAACAGAAATGCTGAGACCTCCCTACCACTCGAATTCTTGCAATGTTAGTAAATTCTCTGACCTGCTCTGAAAACCTCTACTCCTAGATTAAGTCCCATTCTCTATTTCAATTGCCTCATATTGACACTTCTGTTACAATTTCAAGTTCAACTGGCATACAATCCACTCTCTCCATGCCTTTTGAAGATCTTTAATTTAGTGAAGCCACAGCTGAAAAGTCATCATCCTTACAAAGTTTCCAGGTACACTCATTCCGGGTCCTCTTTGTAGAGGTACAATTTCAGAGTTTACAATCGTTTTTATCCCTTTGTGAGCAAAACCATGGAACTGAAAAGCTCCATGATGTAGGAAAACAATTAAGGAACTGCTTTCCTCTGAAATAAGTAACTCCTGGCATTAGCTCTAGCTTGTGGATAGAATCACCGTGAAAGAGGAGAGCTCGTCAGATTTTTCACATATGCATAAGGCCAAATTAGTTATATTCAGATCTCTCAACTATCTTATAAAAATGACATTGTAAACATATCACCTCCACAGCTGCTCTCAGAATGCAGAATGCGAAAGGCAGGAGGCTGTCCGTATTATATTCCCCAGTCTCTATGTGGCCCAAACAAAACTCTCATCTTCTGATAAGGGGAGACAGGGAATTGCTCTGAGGTGAAATCCAAAATTCTTTACCTCATTACCAATAAACTGCTTATTTGGACTACCCCATATCCATCTCTATAAAAACAGCAGTCAACACGCCACCTCTCTCCACTTTCCCACGAGGCGGGTAGTGGGAAGGTTATACCCTAAATCACCAGTCTTCCACTTACATTAACTTATATTCAAAGAAGGGTACAGACATCCAACTGCTTGGGAATTTGAATAAGTAAGAAAATATCAAAGTAATAAAATGCAGACCAACTTGTACTTGCTAAACACACATGCCCCGTACTCAAAACTTCCAAATAGTGGACAAGGTCACCATTTTCTGGGGTCAGTGAAAGTATCATGCAGTTGATGCCTGAGTGATGATGAAGAGGTTTACCTGGGTCTGTGCTCGTTAACCCAAACAAAACGTTATCACCATTTTGCAATTTTCCTGATGGAGAAATAAGGAAAGGCAGAGTACAGACCCCAAGTCACAGTGAGTGTGGAGCAAGTGCCAAAGGCCACCGAATTCTGGCTTGTTCGGGATCAGTGGGAGGAAGGGAGCAAATGAATGAAACCCAAACATAACTGAGTCCTGGCTTTGCCTCTATAAGAGTGCCTGGAACAAAGGTTCTGTGTCTAGCGCCCAGCACAGTGCCTGGCACAACACAGGGTATCAGTAAATATTTGTGAAATCAGTGAACAGCAGTTCCTTTCATCTGCATGTTCCCAAAGCAACATCACGTGAGTTTACGCTTTCCAACGCTATGAGACGGGCACTATCAACCCCATCATATTACAGATGCAGAAACCAAGGCTGAGGAATCCACTGACCCAGTCAAGTCCGCAAAGAGGAACCACTGTCCTAACCATACCGCGGTCGCAGTTCACTAAAACCCCAGCCACGCCCACCCCACATGCACCCCAGCGGCTTACACGACGCTCCCTCCTCGCCCCTCAGTTACGCCAGCCTGGGGACAGGGCATAGCAGCGACCGCCCGGCCTCCCCCCGGATCCCAGCTCCACACAACTACCCGCCACCGCAGGCCCAGCCCGCGCCCCCCGCCTCGTCGCCGCCCTCAGCCCCTGACCTTTTTGTCCCAGATCTGCAGGGGTTTGCTGCCAATGCTGTAGAGGATGGAGAGGAAGCCGCTCTGGAACGTGTTTTTGAACATCTCGCCGGTGGCCTTCTCCTCAGCCGCGCCTAAACCGACCTAAATGGCTTTACTAAGTGGCGAAGGCAAAAAAGGGGGCCGACTCTGGTCCAAAGAAAGTACCCTGCGCTCCTGACTTCCCTATTGGTAGCCACAGACAGCAGGACTTAGACAGGGGACACTACATCCGCGAAACTCCGCTACCAGAAGATACACAGCACCGCAGCACCGACACCACAGCAACTGCCGCCTGCCCCTCTTTCCCTTCCTTAAATGGAGGCTGTGGGCAGCCCGCCCCCTAAAATGGATCCCTCCGCCAGTTTGAGCCCGCCCCTTGAGAGAGCGGGGACCAATTCTGCCACAGAGATCACGGACTTCCTGTTTCTTCCTCTCTTAAGCCCCGCCCTAGTTCCGCCGTCTGGAGAGAAGAACTCCGTTGCCAAGGGACTATTTTCCCATCGTCCTCTCAGAGCAGCTTTAGAAAGCGGAAGGAGACACAGGATTATAGAATGAGTTGTTACTATCTGCATAATGTCATGGGAACCTGGTGGGGCTGGGGTCAAAGGGCGTGAGGACCAGGCCCCGACCCCTTAGGGGTGAGGAGGAGTTAGTTACTAGGGGGAAAGGTGGGGAAAGGCAAGGGTGGCTTGAATGTAAGCTAGTGCTTACCTGGTTTCCTGCAAATAACAATACTCTTTGGCATTATTTGATAAGGTTAAAGCAGCTAACCAGTACAGCGCACTAACTACACTAATGGCATGATTGCTTTAATTATTAACAGAATCGTTATGAATGCGCCAGATATCTTAACTTGTGGTATGCGGTCAAAGCAATACTTCGAGGAAAATTTATCACCTTAAATGCATGATTAGAAAACGAGTTTGAACTTTAAGATAAAAGCAGAAATTAATGCAATTAAAATACATTTGAATTGGTTGAATTAGCAGCAGAGTTTTTCAATCAATTAGTTCTTAGAACATTTTTCACTTTTTAATTTTTACAAATATGTATTTACTTATTTTTATGGCCTCACCTGTGGCATATGGAAGTGGGTCAAAACAGAGCTGCAGCTGCAGGCCTATGCCACAGCCACAGCAACACTGGATCTCAGCCACATCTGCAACCTATAATGCCAGGTCCTTAACACACTGAGCTAGGCCAGGGATTGAACCTGCATCCTTTTGGAGACTATGCTGGGTTTTCAACCCACTGAGCCATAATGAGAACTCCAGAACGTTTTTTTTACATCTTTTTTTTTTTTTTTTGGCCTTTTGTCATTTTTAGGGCTGCACCCGTGGCATGTGGAGGTTCCCAGGCTAGGGGTCTAATTGGAGCTGTAGCCACCAGCCTTCACCACAGCCACAGCAATGCAGGATCCCAGCCGTGTGTGCGACCTACACCACAACGCTGGCTGGCATCGTTAACCCACTGAGCAAGGCCAGGGATCAAACCCACAACCTCATGGTTCCTAGTCGGATTCGTTAACCGCTGTGCCACAACGGGAACTCCGGGAACGCTTTTTTTTAAAAAACATAAAATAAGCTATGATGTGGAAGAAATCCCAGGTGTTGGAAACCAATCTCTCAGTGAGCATTTGCATGGACATCATATTCTTGCTCAGGCCTGTGCTGGCTATGTGTGGCTGACAGAAAAGTAGTTTGCAGCTAGCCTCATCACTGTAACAGCTAATAACAGCTAATATCAACTGAGCATTTATTACATGTCAAACACTATACTAACTGCCTTAGCCTTTATTAAATTGTTTAATCCTCATGGCAATGACATGAACAATCCAATCAGAATTTCCAGATATAGAGAGGAAAATATAATCTTTTGCAGTAGGAAGTCAAAACTTTTTGTATGAAGCTGTTATTTTTGGATGATTTATGGGGACTCTATATAAAGGCCAGTGGAACAATTTGTCACTTGATTGTTATTAAATTTTTCAGAATATCCTACGGCAAAGTAATTTTCTTTCTTTCTTCTTTTTTTTTCTTTGCTTTTCAGGGAGGAATTCGCGGCATATGGAGGTTCCCAAGCTACAGTTCTTTTTTTTTTTTTTTTTTTTTGTCTTTTTGCCTTTATGTAGAGCCACACCTGCGGCATATGGAGATTCCCAAGCTAGGGGTCTAACAGGAGCTGTAGCTGCCGCCCTTCGCCACAGCCACAGCAACGCGGGATCCGAGCCGGGTCTGCAAACTTCACCACAGCTCACGGCAACGCCGGATCCTTAACCCACTGAGCAAGGCCAGGGATTGAACCCACAACCTCATGGTTCCTAGTCGGATTCATTAACCACTGAGCCACGAAGGGAACTCCCCAAGCTACGGTTCTAATCGGAGCTGTAGCTGCCAGCCTACACCACAGCCACAGCAACGCCAGATCTGAGCCGCGTCTGCGACCTACACCACAGCTCACGGCAACACTGGATCGTTAACCCTCTGAGCTGGGTTTTCAACCCACTGAGCTGGGATCAAACCCACAACCTCATGGTTCCTAGTCGGATTCGTTAACCACTGCGCCACGACAGGAACTCCAGGAAAAGTAATGTTCATACATTAAATGTTCATGTGCACCTAGTCTATTGCAGGATTTTTAAATTCTGTTTCTTTAAAACCAGACAACATCGAATTGTAGTTAGGAGGTGGAGCAACAGGAACAGGAATTCATCGATAGTGGGAATGCAAATGATCCAGTCGCTTTGGAGGACAGTTTGGAGATTTACTACAAAACTAAATATACTCTTACCATAGGATTCAGTAATCCCGCTCCTTTGTATTTACTCAAAGGAACTGAAAACTTATGTCCACTCAAAACTTGTACACAGATGTTTATTGCAGGTTTATTCACAATTGCCAAAACGTGTAAACAACAAAGACGTCCCTCAAAAGATGCACAGATAAATAAACCGGTACAACCAGACATTGGAATATTATTTAGTACTAAAAATAAATGAGCTATCAAGCCATGAAATGATAAGGAAGAAATTTAAAATGCAAATTGCTAAGTGAAAGGAGCCAATAAGAATACATACTATATGACTTCTGCTATATGAATTCTGGAAAAGGCACAGAGTCAGTAAAAAGATTAGTGCTTGTCAAGGGTGAGGGGGTGGGGAAAAATGAATAAGCAGAGCGCAGAGGATTTTAGGACATTTGTCCAAACTGATAGAATATACAACACAAAGAGTGAACCCTAATATAAACTATGGACTTTAGGTAATTATTGTCAATGTAGGTCATTATAAGAAATGTGCCACTCTAGTCGGGGATGTTGATAATGGGTGAGGCCATGCATGTGTGGGGGCAGGGAATATATAGGGAATGTGTACTTTCCCCTCAATTTTGCTCTGAATCTAAAATTGCTCCAGTTTTTTTTCCTCAGCTGCTGCTAAGGTGCTCGGTCCTTCCGAGGAAGCTAAGGCTGCGTTGGGGTGAAGTCTTCACTTCATCCGGAGACTAGCACCACACCCAGCAGCCCCCACCTAGCATTCGTCCACACCATGGCCCCCGAGCTCACCTGCATCTACCCTGCCCTCATCCTGCACAACGATGAGGTGACGGTCACGGTCACGGAGGATAAGATCAATGCCCTCATTAAGGAAGCAGGTGTAAATGTTGAGTCATTCTGGCCAGGCTTGTTTGCAAAGCTGAGGAGAAGAAAGTAGAAGTGAAGAAAGAATAATCTGAGGAGTCTGATGATGATATGGGCTTCGATCTTTTTGACTAAACTTCTATAACACATTCAATAATAAAAAGCTGAGCTCTTT
Source organism: Catagonus wagneri (assembly GCA_004024745.2). Classification (NCBI taxonomy): domain Eukaryota; kingdom Metazoa; phylum Chordata; class Mammalia; order Artiodactyla; family Tayassuidae; genus Catagonus; species Catagonus wagneri. Next base: position 6,499,562 of record PVHT020000180.1, read on the forward strand.
TCTGCTAAAAAAAAATGAAATAAAATAAAATTGCTCCAAAAAATAAGGTCTTACTTAAAAAAAGAGCAAAAACTTAGAAATATCTTTAAGATCTTGAGGTAGTAGAGGATTTCTTAAATAGGACGCAAAATGTACTAACATAAAAGAAAACAGGGATAAACTGGACATCATTATAATTTTAAAAGTCTGTTAATTAAAAGGCAATGCTAAAGAAGTTCCCTTGTGGTGCATCGGGTTAAGGATCCAGTGTTGCTGCAGCTATGGCATGGGTTTGAACCCTGGCCTGAGAAATCCTGCATGCCTTGGGTGTGGCCAAATAAAGGGGGGAAAAAAGACATTAGGAAAGTGTAAAGGCAGACCACAATCTGGAAGAAAGTATTCGCAACACATATATCAGAATATGTATATGTATATAACCAAAAAAACCTTTTATTCAGAATATATAAATAACTCCCTTGGAGTTCTCGTCGTGGCTGAGTGGTTAACGAATCCAACATGAGGTTGCAGGTTCCATCCCTGGCCTCTCTCAGCGGGTTAAGGATCATTACTGTGAGCTGTGATGTAGGTCACAGACGCGGCTTAGATCCTACATTGCTATGGCTGTGGTGTAGGCCAGCGGCTACAGCTCCGATTAGACCCCTAGCCTGGGAACCTCCATATGCCGCGAGTGCGGCCCTAGAAAAGGCAAAAAGACAAAAACAAAACAAAACAAAACAAAAAAACTCCCACAAATTAATAAAAAAAAAGATAGTATGGATTTTCATTGGGTTAAGTAAGGATCCAGCATTGTCACTGCTGTGACTCTGGTTACAGTTACGGCTTGAGTTCTATCCCTGGCCCAGGAACTTCTGCATGTGAAAAAAACAAAAACAAACTACAGTAAACCCAATTTTTTTTTTTGGTCTTTTTGCCTTTATCTAGGGCCGCACTCGCGGCATATGGAGGTTCCCAGGCTAGGGGGTCTAACAAGAGCTGTAGCCGCTGACCTACGCCAGAGTCACAACAACACGGGATCTGAGCCGTGTCTGCAATCTACACCACAGCTCACTGAGCAAGGCCAGGGATCGAACCTGCAACCTCATGGTTCCTAGTCGGATTCGTTAACCACTGAGCCACGACGGGAACTCCCTAGTAAACCCAATTTTGAAAAAGAAAATATTCAAAGGATCAATAAGCATATGAAAAGTGCTCACCATACCTGGTCATTAGAAAAGTGCAATTTTTTTTTTCTTTTTTCTTTTTTTGGGCCACCTCACAGCATATGGACTTTCCCAGCCAGGGATCATATCACAGCCACAGTTGCTACCTATGCCACAGCTGCAGCAATGCTGGATCCTTTAACCCACTGTGTCAGAGACCGAATCTGCATCCTGGTGCTGCAGAGACCCTGTAGATCCTGTTGCGCCACAGCGGGAACTCCAGAAAATGCAGATTTAAATGAGACCTTGCTGTGGATCAACCAGTGGGTTAAGGATCCAGTGTCTCTGTAGCTGTGGCATAGGTCACAGCTGTGGCTCAGATTCCACCCCTGGCCCAGGTACTTCATATGCTACAGGTGTGGCCAAAAAAAATTTTTTTTAAAATGTCCTCAGAACTTGGAGCACTACAAGAGTTCCACAGCTAAAGGCAACACCATGCCAGCCTACACCAGTGAGAGAAATGAATGGAAGACTTCTTTCTCTGAATTATAACAATACCCTTCCTAAAAAAAAGAGAAAAAAGCTATATGGCACAGTAATTATTTAAGATTTACTCTTACAAACATATAGACTATGTAAAAATGTACATGCAAATTTGTTCATTGCAGCAATACTGGTAATAGTACTGGTAAGAGTCTATCCATAAAGGATTGCTTCAATTGTAGTACACCACACAATGGAATACTATACAGCCATGAAAAGGGGTGCGGTAGACCTGTATGTGTTAACAGCAAAATTTCCCTAAGTGAAAGCACAAGTTGCAGAAAAATAATATATAACTTGATTATATTTCTGTAAAATAAAAATATTTTATTAAAATGTGTAATGTTTTATATTAAAAACTTACAATTTAAAAATGTTACTAAGTGCACAGAAAAAACTGAAAGATGCATGCCAAAGTTAATTGTTTATCTTCAAGGGAGGAAAGAGTTTTTGTTTGTGTGGGTATGTGGTTGGTGGAGGCTTCGATTATTTACTTTTATGTAACATTTGAATTTTTTTATCATGAGCATATATTACTTTGGTAGTCAGGAAAAGTCAATAAATATTACTTTAAACACCCCAAGCACAAGCAGGACTACTGAAAGATGTGAATTGATGTTCTGCATGTCCAAGCACACTGCAAATAAGCGTCGACCGTTCTTAGGTGAGTAGGTTCCTTGTTCCCTTCTCTCGAAGTCAGAAGTGTAGAAGTCTGTCCCTTCTTTCTACAGCAGAACACTTTCCCACCCAACAGTAGTGATCCACAAAAATCAAGATTATCTTGAGAGGTTTCTGAAAAATAACTTTCCCACTGGTTGAGACAGGAAATTGGATAAAGTTAGCCTTTAAGTTCTGCATAGCATCTGAAGAATTCCCAGGCCAGTTGACCACATGTGTGCTCTGAAGAGACCTTTCTTGTCCGGGAAGGACCTCCAACACCAGCAGGTCAACAAGGAGATGACACGCCACGTAGATTGATATGCACATGCGAAGACCATCTTTGTAGTAGTTTCTAGGATGTGTTCATTAAAACAAAGTACTGAGATGCTGTCTCAGAGATGTGGGAGACCAACAGAAGTTCACAGAGCACTGAGTCAAAAAGGGTCTCATGATGGAGTTCCCTGGTGGCACAGAGGTTAAGGACTTGGTGTTGTCACTGCTGTGGCACAGGTTAGATCCCTTGCCTGGGGACTTCTGCATGCTGCAGGAATGGCCAAAAAACAAAGGCGGGCCTCATGAGACAGCGACCACCCAAGAACACGAGGCCAGTGCTGTAGCTGGAAAGTACCAAGTCCATCTGTGCAGTGTCCTGTGGGCCTTACAAAGTCCTGGTGGTGGGCTTGTGGGCCCTCACTCACTGATCTCCAGGGCAGGAAGTCTTGAGCTCCCACACCTGAGGAGCTGCTCGGATATGATAGGAGCTAGTCCAGGGGACGCTGATGCCATGGTGGCCCTGAGGGGCCTCTGCTTTTCCCTCCTAACTGCTTCAAAAACTGTGAGCGTTCATACTTGGGTTCCCATAGTCACCTGCTCAGGACAAGCAGCAGAGAAGACAGGAGAGGGAGGTTGCGCAGACCATGAGGCTTTTGTGAGAACTAGCGGGCGCCCATCCAGCCATCTGGGCATCAGGGTTTGCCCGTTGCTTCTGCGCTCTAAGGTGGTGGGAGGACACAGGACAAAGCCGACGCTTGCATCTCCCTGTAGCACAGCTGTGCTGGGCTGGAAGGACTGAGGGAGTCAGGGAAGCTCATTTGTAAAACAGGTCCATTTTCTCACTTAACAGACACACCTGGTACTTCTATCCCATCCTCTTTCACCCTTGACTGGACTGCTTCCCAGTTCACAGGAGCCTCAGGATGCTCTAAACCAAGACCCGACCCCTTCCCTGTCTTGGGGCAGCAGACTTGACCAGCCTCCAAGGTAAGACGCTTTTTTGGAAGGTGTGTGCATGGAGGGGGCAGGACTGGGAGGTGGCATGGAATAGTGCCACACACAAAGGGAAAGCAAAGAGACTAAGGCAGGTGACATTTACCTACCACCTAAACGGCTGGGTGACTCACCTGCTTTGGAAGGAAGGTCCAGGAAGACGCATGTGTTCAAGGCAAGGCCTGGCTTTCCTGGCTTCAAAACTGCTTGAATCACCTGCGGCCCCCCATTGCCAGGACGGTTTCACAGACCTCTTCTACATCTCCTGTCAGGAGCATCCTTGAAACAGCCCTCCTTACTTCTGGGACCGGCCCTCTTCCCTCTGCTAGAATCTGGCACAAACATTCTTCTGTCTCACTTAGTCCCGTGGCTATGGGTGTCACTGAATGGCCCCTTCCACACTGAAAACTCTCCATACATTTCTTTTAAAACCTTTTATTCAATAATATATACTTTTAAAATTATAATATGTAACCGCCCGTCATGCTGTCTTCGCCCCGTGCCCCACTGTGGAGTCTGTGGTCGGCAAGTTAACGTGATCTGCTGGAGAAACAGGCGGCCATGGACGAGCCGGGGCGCAACAGTAACCAACAACCATTTTGCATACCCTTCACTTTTCCCATGCTTTCTGGGTCAGGAGGAAGTCAACAGGAAGCCAAAGGCGTGAACCTTTTACATTCAGAAGTGAGGTTTGATATACGGTGGTGGGCTGCCCTTCGGTGGGTCTAGTTCGTGCTCGCCAAACCTGCCACCGTTTTGTGTCTGCTCATGGAACGTGATCTCTCTACACACGTTAAGACGTTTGATTTGGTTCTTGTTCTGCTTATGGAAAAGTGGGAGGAACCGCAACAGACCTGGGGAGAGAGATGGGAGGAGGGGAAAGACGGCATTAATCAATCTGACCTGCAGTGAGGACAGGCCTCCACTGGCGTGCGCGCCCTTCTCCTGGGGAGTGCTGGGATGCAAGCCCGACTTTCCCGGGGCATTTTGTGGAAAACCAAGTGAGAACTGACTTTATGATTTTCGGTTTCAAATAGTACCCTTTTCCTTCCTCTTCTGACCTCCACTTACAGAGCCAGTCTTTGCCCTGGACTTTCTTTGACCGAGTCCCTCCTCTTCTCTAGGTCCAGGGTGCTCATCTAGAAGCACCAAAGCCTCTCGACCATTCTGTGCAAACCAAGCTACAAGTTCAGCAGTCCAACTCCAGATTCCCATCTGACCTGACCCAGTTCACTGAGGACATCTTGGGACCAAGGATCAGATGACCTTATTCATACGAGGAAAGGGCCCAGTTCACTAATAAAGTTCACAAAGGGAACTCAAATATTTTAAACTCTCCCCTGGTAGTGGCTGTCTGGCATGGCCTGAAAACCTCATTTCCCCTTCCATGTCCAGCACAGCCCAGTGAGTGGTGAGATGCTAGCAGAGTTCTAGAAGCAGCATCTCAGAACGGCACTAAAGCACCGACAGAAGGGACTATGTACCCGCGAATCTGTCATACGGAAACATTTCATGACCCAAACTTTTTTTAGGTAAAGCGTTCTACTGCTTAGTACTGAAGGAAGGCTGCATGGTGCATACAGTTAAGAACGAAATGACTCTTCAGCAAATGACTTCCAAGTGAGAAGCAAGTGTACTAATGAAAGACACCACCATCTGCCAAACAACGGCATGTGCCCGCTTACGTTCCCAGGCATGGGCCTGCAGAGGTTTTCTTAAGCGCAGGACACTCTGCTATAAAGATTAAAGTCATGCAATGAAATGGTCAGTCCCAAGCAGCAAGTTCTAAGTGGTACAATTCACAAGCAAGCACCAAGACACGGGAACAACCCCAACCAAACCACCCCAGTCCCACCATTGCTGCTCAGTGAGAAAGTCTTCTCACCAAGGTGATTAACTGCAACAACCCACCCACACAGTTCAAGGTTTATCCCTCCTCTCCCAAAGAGACAGGAAATACAAGTTTACGGTCCTCGTGGCAGTGGCTCATCTCCCACTTGGGAAGGCTGGTGATTATCAACATTTTTATTTATGAAAACAGGATTAAACATGGCATCTTTCTTTCCTCTATGGGCAGCAGCACATAAATCATACACAGGTCATCCAGTGATACAAAGAGGTGGCCAACTGTGTCTGAAGTAGTCATAAGTAAAGGATCACAACCCAGGCAGTGTTGCTTTTCTGCAAACAGAAGGAAATAGTCGGCTCCATGGTTCATGAAGATTTATCCAAGCTTTCCAATGGGTGTCAAGATTTCTGACCCAAACTCTTAGTTACCATTTACAGCAAGAAAAGCCAGCAAGTGAAAAACTGTTAATTTATTGATTCATTGAAAGTTTTTTTTTTTTTTTAAACAATCCCCATTACATGCAGTTCAGGATTAAGTATCACATTTGTAGCACATTGTTGAGTCTCTACACAAAAGTATGCATCATCTATATAATTCCATCACATCAATTTCCCCAGCCTCTACAATACCTGGTTGGGGTCATTTTCACTGACACATCCATACAGCTCCAAAGCGTATGTTATTACTGGTTTTCTTAGCCAGATGTTTCCTCCCCATCTACCGTCCCCTCATCCCCACCCTGGGGTTAGTTTTTAAAGGCAAGATATTACTCAGATACATTAAGCTCGCAGACAAACTTTGGCTTCTTGTGTGCTCATGTGGACCCTGCTTTTGCTTTGGGGTTTAATCTCAATGGCCTTGACTGATCAGTCACCATCCACTCCTATTCATTTGTAGGAGGAAAGTCTGCTTTTTTCCTGTGAGTCCTCGTGCAATAACACGGGTTCCTAAACGAATCACTAATCTGAACTGGCATTAAAGGAAACTGTCACCAGGGCTCTCTCAGATACATTTCAATGCATATATAAAAAATCTTCCAATTGTTTGTGTCCCAAAATAATTTTGCTTCCATCCTCATCAGAGCAGCACCTGGGAGAAGCTAAGTCATTTCCCTGAGTAGGCGCAGACTGAGACCCACGACTGCGGGCTCTCTCTGGGACTCAGCATCTGCCTTGAGAGCACCACCTTGCAGTCCCTCTGGAACCAATCCCGGGGCCAGTGCCCACCTCAGGGCATGTTCCAGAACTTTGTGCCCCCAAATTCTTGCTTTCTCCCCTCAAGAAGTCATGTTCCCTCCTCAAGATCTACCTTTCAACTGCTTTTACTGGTTCTTTCATCTTATAACAGCCCCCTCTCCCAGCCCCCAGCTCTTCTGCATCCTCTCATCAATCAATCGGAGGTTACCTTCCTGCTCTGCAAGGGAATACACATGCCTTGAGCCTCCTGAGTACTGACGTGCTGGAAGACGTCTATTAGGAGACCCAGCAGACTTGAGGTTTACGTGCCTCCCAGAACTGGCACCGTACACCCCAACTGGTCAGACATGGGGATACTTGGGCTGCATGATACTCTCACTGGCTTCTCCCATCTGGTCACCTACCACAGGGACAGGATGGGATGGGGCAGGCCAGCTGACAGATCCCCAGGACAGTGAACTGCAGGCAAACCTGATGAAAACATTAGCTCTTCATCAGTTCTGCTCTCACCGTGGGACTGCTCAGCTGGAGCAAAACCTTGCCATTAGGCTCACTTGCGGCCAATAACCTATGATATGCGGATCTGTATTTGGCACAGGAACCTTTTGTTCTCACCACACCAGGTCTATGTTCTTGAACATAGGCAGTACCTGAGATGACAGTGTAACACTACCCTGTTCCCCACCTTTTTTTGCTTTACTTTAGGAAATAAGTCCTTATCATAGGCACTTTTAACCTGTTACAAGGTAATGAAGCAAACAAAATGTCTAACGAAAATTACTGAGATGAATTTTAAAAATAATATGCTAACCAAAAAGGATACTGAGCAGGTAAATCTACCATAGCTTTGTCTAAATACATTTAAGACCAACTCACGCATGCATACATGCACGCGCTTATCCCTCTATTGGAACTCTCCAAGACCGCCTCCTAACCCAGGTAAATACTCTAAATCTCAGGAGAGCAAGGTCCGCATGGACACAGAATGGTTCTGGAGATGGTAAAAGAGGAAAAGGTCTGGACTGGACTCGGCTCAGTTTGGGAAGGAACCATCCATAGTCAGTCGGCCAGAAGCTGGATGTCAAGACCAGACTCAGAAAGGAGTGGGCATTTCAAACTTAGTTACACTGTATGTCTAAGGCATGAGAGAGGCAAAAAGTATACAGGTGGCAAGAAAGTAAACTGTATGCATAAAAAGGAAGAATTACTCCTTTGCCAAGGTGCAGCCAGAGAACCCAAGGACAGGCAGGTTAGCTGTGTTTGCACCCACTACATCATAACTGGAGGAGAGAGGCAGAGGTCAGTCACCTGACTCTTCTCCTCCAGATGCTATTATTGCCTCTGGGGGACCCAAGTGAAAGAAACAGGATTACTGCTTCACCAGGACCATCCATCAGGCTCGCCCTGCCTAGTCCAGATAGGTGACTTTAAAAAAGAAGGTGAGAGGAGGGAATGGGTGACAAAGGAGGAGATGGGTGGGGCAGGAAAGACACACAGTGGCACATCTCCCTGATAAACAATAACCAACAGTTCAGTGTCGCCTAGAAGGGCACATTAAGAAGGCTTCTGATAATCCAACACACTGACTTTTGCTGCCTGCCACATTAATATAGGTTCAGCCAAGAGTTCCTGTCGTGTCTTCTGATTTTCAGGTAGAACAAATGTATATATTAACATACAGAATGTGCAATGCAGGCAGGTAGCACTGGTACGAGAACCTAACTGAATGTATTTCCTGGTTTTGGGATCTTATTTTACTCTATAAGCTCAACCCTATTGTAAGAGTTTTATTTGTATTTATAGTTCCCATCAACCAAATGACAAATATAAAATCTACATTTAGAGATAGGATCTGCTACCAATACCAATATGATTTTATAGGAATATGGAATGTAAACAGACGTTTTCAAACAATCTAACCTTATAAAAATGTACGGCATTATTAAACAGTTAATAAAGAAATCCTGAAGTGTGGTGTGGTGGCAGACACCTTGAGCTCCAGCCTAAGTGTGTGAGGTCCCCACAGCTGGGGCGGGGCTCTGCAGCTGGGGTCAGCAGACTGCGCGTGAACCGTATGGATGACAAGTCCCCAGAGGGAAATCTACTTTTTATTTTCTTAGACAAAACCCAGCTTCTTTTGCTAATGTCAAGGCTAGCACAATGGGCCCCAAGCTCTGACAGTCACCCCAGGAGCTCCAATCCCTCTCTAAGCCCCTTGGATGTCACCCTTGGGGTAGTGAGTGGCCCTGCCCACACAACTCTAGTCCCTGCACATGAGAAAGACTTATCTGTGCCAACACATTCGCATATTACCTATCAGAGCTTAAAAACATAGATAACCCTGATCACAGTGGGAAATTATTTTTCATGGGGATAGAAAGGGGTACAGGATGGGACGGCAGGAGGGGAGTACCTTTTTTTTTTTTCCTCAGCCAATAGTCTTTCCTGAATAAATTCTAATGTTTTTTTTCTCCCTCCCTGACCTCCCTGAAGACTGACTTTCCAGCTTTAGTTATGGCTGTTAACAAAGTCTTTGTTTCAAAGACGTGCATTAAAATAGGTGTACACACAGGGTTGTGCTGGGAAATGAAGTTTTCCTTAAGAGACTGAAAAAAAAAAAGCTATATAAAAAAAAAGCAACAAGATTTTATGGTTAGGCAAATCAACGAAGGTTATAGTGAGCTCCAAGTTATGCACTTAGTCTCCAGCTTTGATGAGACAGATGGACCTGTCTGTGGTGTCACAAGGCTTAAAGTGCTGCCTCCTGACATCCAAGGGGACTCCTGTGAGAGTGACTGCAGCCTGCTCACAAATGAAAACACTTAGAGAAAAAACTGCAGGGATGAGGTACATTTTCTAGAGAGCTCATGTCATAAAAAAATACATAAAACATGAATTTGTAAAAGAGCTTAAAAAAAAATACTGTCACTGTTTTAGTTTCTCCTTTTTGTAAATGAGGCTGGTGTGTCAGTATAGACTGCTGACGTTTTGCTAGAACTTGAGCCTGAATCTCACCAAAGGAAACCCAGACCACAGTGGAATAGATAGGAAGTCAGATATTCAGAGCTTGTTGACTGAACGGGTTAATTCAACAGTGGTCTCCTGTTAAGTAAATGTACAACAACTCCGAGTCTCTCATCTCCCATGCATTCCAAAGGGAGAGTCTCCTCAGATCCTCAACTATGTGCATCGACAGGCTGCCACTCGGCAGCTCCCTGTAGACTAGTACTGGGGAGTTTCTTTCTTTTTGACAGACTTTTAGGTCTTTACTCTTCTTTGCGTTTAGAAGGAATGGCTAGAATTTCATTTTATCACACTGTAGTTTTCCTTCAAGGTTTGTGTTTGGTTGGTTGGTTTTATTGGCAAGCATCAATGCCGCATTACCCGTCGCTTTCCAGTCTTCATCGAGCCGCCGTGAGACCACTGGAAAGTACAGCATTATCTGCACAAGGCTGGGACTGCTCCTTCACCACGGGATCTGCAAGGAAACAGGAGGACGGTCAGCAGAAGCCAGGCAGGTTCAGCGTGGGCGAGAATATCATGAGAGACCCACCCTCTTCTACAGTGAGAGAGAAAGAGACGGGCTGCCAGCAGTCAGGGTCAGGAGGGTGGCAACAGAAAATATAGACACTGAGAAATGATCACGGGAAATACAGTCAACTCCTACACTTCTCCACAGAGTACAAGTTCAACTGCTGAGACTCAGAGAAAAGTGGCACAGACACACATTCAAAATTTCTACTAATTTTCTTTTTTGGCTGCCCCTTGGCACACGGAGCTCCTGGGCCAGGGATCAGATCCGAGCTGCAGTTACAACCTATAACACAGCTGCGGCAATGCCGGATCCTTAAACCACTGTGCTGGGCCAGGGATCACACCTGTGTCGCAGCCCTCCAGAGGTGCCACCTATCCCGTTGTGCCAGTGGGAACTGCTACAAATTTTATTTATTATTCTCCTTGAATACTAACAGCATACCCTACCCCCAACTTCAAAGCATGTGCAAGTATAAACACTTTGGAGGAAAGGGGAGGAGTCATGAAATGACCTATCCATTTTAAGCAATAGTATGAAAATTCTTCTACAGAAATATAAAATGTATTTGGAAAAGGAGACAGGTCATGATTTACATAATATAAACACCAGTGTTCTTAAGTCAATCCAACTTAGAGGGTAAAAATAGCTTTTTGTGACAGATCCTGGAAAGAAGACATCCATTTGCACTTGTCTGAGGCCTGGAAGAATGACTGGTAAGACTGTTTACGTTTACTGTAGTCATCTTTTTTTTTTGGTCTTTTTTTAGGGCCACATCTGTGGCATATGGAAGTTGCTAGGCTAGGGGTCAAATCAGAGCTGTAGCTGCCAGTCTATGCCACAGCTCATGGCAACGCCAGATCCTTAACCCACTGAGCGAGGCCAGGGATCAAACCCGTGTCCTCATGGATACCAGTCGGGTTTGTTATTGCTGAGCCACGCACGACAGGAACTTCAACATCTGCTGACCTCTAATGCTTATGGGCCAGCAGGCTCAACATCACAGAGTAATGTATTCTTTGGGCAAGATTTAGCTAATCTCCAGAGAGGAGAAAAAGGAGAAGGAAAGACAGTGTATTGGTCAAGCAACAGAGAGAAAACTGAGACACGTCGCTCAACCGCCCTTACTCCAGTCTCCTCTGTGACTAGACTAAATGACCGTGCACTGTCTATAATGAAAGTCTGGAACATAGTTTACCAATGTATGCCTGTGAGGGGACCATATGCATGCAGACCAATAAGCAAGCATATAAAAGTGAATATACACACATACTTCAAGGTGAGACCTAAGACATCGGTAACTCAGGATTTTAGTAAGGTCCTTCCTTTCCTCAAACTCCTTGTACTTATTTAACTTACTTCCTCCTTAAAAAATACACTATGGTCACCTTATTACTTTTAACAAATCATTTGTTTTTTTTTGGTTGTTTTTTTTAATGGCCGCACCTGCGGCAAATGGAAATTCTCAGGCCACAGACTGAATCCAATCCACAGCTGCAGCAACGCTGGGTCCTTTAACCCACTGTGCTAGGCTGGGATCGAACACGTGCCTCTGTAGCAACCTGAGCTACTGCAGTCAGATTCTTAACCCACCACACCACAGTGGGAATTCCAAATCGTGTTTTACTGAGGGGAAAAGAAAAAATCTCTGAATAGGTTTCCACGCAAATGTATATATTTGAAAACAAAATTTTAGATACTTGTGATCTATCAACTCAGGGTCACCAGCTACAGTCAAACAGCTCAGACTCAAGGGAGCTCCAATGGTGAATAAGCAAATAGCTTTCCAGAGTCGTCTGAATAGTCTAGAACTAATGAGGCCAAATACCAAGGATGATTCATTCGGATACTCAGAATTCTCTCAACCGGCCTCAAAGATAAAGGGTAGAAGAATTTCTCTGACAAATCAAACCCCTGGAGACTCACAGAAGTACGGGTGCTCCATAGCCTCCTTGGCAGTCAGTCTCTGTTGATGGTCATATCGCAGAAGTTTGTCCAGAAGATCTAGGGCCTCAGGGCTGACGAGGTGTCTGTTCTCACTATGGATAAAGTTTTCCCAGCGTTTCCGTGAATGTCTGAGAAGAAAAGGAAAGCATTAGTATTCTGAGACAAATTCAACAAGAATCCTTAAGCATTAGGGCTAAAGCCAACAAAGTCTTAGAACACTGGTGCCTGACCCACCTCCCCTCATAGTTATGATCACAGCATTCTCAAAAAAAACCAACAAAAAAACCAACCTGTTCTGTGACTCATAACACCGAATTACTTAAAACTTCTACATCTGATTTAGAATTTGTGGAACCTTTTTATTTTATTGTATTTTTTTTGCCTTTTCTAGGGCCGCACCCATGGCATATGGAGGTTCCCAGCCTAGGGGACTAATCGGAGCTATAGCTGCCGGCCTATGCCATAGCCACAGACTCGCCAGATCCGAGCCATGTCTGTGACCTACACCATAGCTCACGGCAATGACGGATCCTTAACCCACTGAGGGAGGCCAGGGAGCGAACCTGCAACCTCATGGTTCCTAGTTGGATTCTTTAACCACTGAGCCATGACGGGAACTCCTTTTTTTTGTGTGTGTGAGAATTTGTGGAACCTTTTTAGACAATTTTTTATACCCCAGGCTTTGTCAATTCTGGCTGAGGCACAGAAGCAGGTGAGTAATCTTTATTGTTTAGCAGGTACATTTAGAGCACTAGCTTCAGAAACACGAGGTTCCATAAATTAATGTCTGAAAATTGTCAACACTACATTTACTTTCTAACACTATTGTACTGTATCTGAAAACGTGCTGTAAAATTTGCTCCTTTCTAGAAAATCCATTACACAGAACAATAAGTAACGAAAACTTTTCTTTTTCTTTTTTCTTTTTTTAGGGCCGTACTCATAGCATATGGAAGTTCCCAGGCTAGGGGTTGAACGAGAGCTACAGCTGCTGGCCTACACCACAGCAATGCGGATCCAAATTGAGTCTGCGACCTACACTGCAACTCATGGCAACGCCAGATCCCTAACCCACCAAGCGAGGCCAGGGATCAAACCTGCATCCTCGTGGACACTAGGCAGGTGTGTTACCACTGAGCCACAATGGGAACTCCCCCAAAATCAAAAAGAATCACAGCTTGTCCATTCTCTTGGGATAGAACATGGTGGGGGAATGAATGAGAAAAAGTATGTGTATGTATGTATGTATGACTGGGTCACTCTGCTGTACAGAAGAAACTGGAACAACATTATAAATCAACTGTACTGTAATAAAAAAAAAAATACAAAAAAAATTCCATTAAAATAAGCATATGCTGGAGTTCCTGTCATGACAGAGAGGAAACGAATCCAA
>PVHT020000180.1:6513186-6570994 GCA_004024745.2 Catagonus wagneri
AATACTCCAAGATCAAGTTAAAAAAAAAAAAAATACGAACGGGAAAAACAGTATTTCAATCCTGCTAAGATTAGAAAGGAGAAAGAAAGCTTTAGAAAGCTAACCTTTTCACTTCTGAAATGGGGTAAGTTAAAACCCTCTTTCTTTCTCTCTCTTACTTACTGTCCCAGGATATCGTTGAAGTGTGGATCTAGGTCTATGTGATACTTCTTCAGATACCCATACAGCTCATCTGTACCCAGAACCTTGGCAATGCGAACAAGCTGAAACACAAAACAAACTGACCAAATCACTGAGCACAGAACTCACTGCCAAGCCCGTGGAGATGCTGGACCAAGGAATCAGAAGACTTCACATCAGTAAACCTCCAGGGACCAGATACAGATCTGAGCCTGGGGTGGACAGGCATCAGACCCGCTGTTATGAAGTTCACATGAACGCAAATTTCCAAAATGCCTTTAAAACAGTAACAACAACTTAAGGCAATAATCTTCTTGATGCTAACAATTATGTCGGTATAAAATCTAATGATTAGAACCCTGTTTTATTAGACAAGGAGGGACTTGACTTCTTCACAGACTCACTTTGGAAGTTGGGTATAACAGCATTATTTGTCTTTATCTATGGGGACCTGGTAACTACAGACAAGATTCTGTGAAATTCTTTACCCTGAAAAAAGCTTATATGCAGATACTACGTGATACCTTGTGGCTCAAGAACAGCATCTCTATCAAGATGCTATTTTCTTGGCATCTGCCCCCAAACGGATAGGAGTCAGATGGTGTTTGCTTACCTGGTCATAGTTATCCTGTCCATGAAAGAAGGGCTCCTTTCGAAAGATCATGCTCGCTAACATACAGCCCAAACTCCACATATCCAAGCTATAATCATACATCTGAGGAAATAAAGACAACCAGGAAAACCAGTCATCAAGGGAGTTACAAATGCCATTTTTCTGACCTGAGTTTCTAGTCTTCAGCTGATCTCTGCAGATGTTTTAAAATTCAAAGGAAAAAAAAAAAGCTGAGAAAAACCAGTAATTACTCATTTTGGGATAGAACAAAGCCTGGATTTTTAATACATCCAAACTGACTAAATAAAAATCAGGAAAAAGAAAAAAAAAAAGGAACCCAGAGGTGCTTCACTAACAATTTTACCTGATAGTCCACAAGGAGCTCTGGTCCCTTGAAGTACCTTGAGGCTACTCGGACATTGTACTCCTGAGCTGGATGATAGAATTCTGCCAAACCCCAGTCTATCAGTCGCAGCTATAAATACGACAAATAAAACATGTGAAAAGAATATTTCTAGATGCTTGTGTCTTACAACAAGGCCACATCATTTTAGATAATTATTTGGCCACATAAAAAGTGTACTGGTTATACCTTCAGCAACTGCATTTAAGATTATTTCTAAAGCAGAGCACCTGCAATCTTATTTGCTTTTTCTTTTAAAAATTTAAATTATCCTGGCTTATCATCCCCATCCCCTTTTTTTACAGTCGTACCTGGGGAACATCAAAGTTCCCAGGCTAGGGGTCAAATCAGAGCTGCAGCAACTCGGGATCCAAGACACATCTGTGACCTACGCTGTGGCAACGCTGGATCCTTAACCCACT
Organism: Catagonus wagneri; assembly: GCA_004024745.2. NCBI lineage: Eukaryota > Metazoa > Chordata > Mammalia > Artiodactyla > Tayassuidae > Catagonus > Catagonus wagneri. The sequence goes on from PVHT020000180.1 coordinate 6,514,805, forward strand.
AAGCCAGGCCAGGGATCAAGCCCAATTCCTCACAGAGACAAGGATTTGGGTTCTTAAACTGCTGAGCCACAACAGGGACTCCTAGATCAATAAAGCTTAAGCTTTTCTTCTGCCTCCATCCAGTTGCATGTGTTAACACATCTGCCTCATTATTTACAGTTTTCATTATAAAGCTCTAGTCATAACAGAAAGAGATGGAGACATGTGCCCTGTTCTAAGACTGAGGCACTGCTCTAGCTTTTCATTTATCTAACACTAGTTAATTAATTTATTCACCAGTCATGGACAATCAGAACTGAATATTGAAAACAGGTGGAACACAAGTGTACTTTTAATCATAAGGCCAGGCTGGTTGGTGGGAGGATTGTTAAGAAAGGAAGTAAAAACCATCAACTCTAATTTTTCTGGAGGCCCTCCAGAAAACCATGACAAAAGTAAACAAGTAAACTACACTTAGGGTCAACTGTCTACTTTCCTTGTGCACTGTGCTTACTCAAAGTACAAACCAACACTGGAGACTGAAGAAATACAACATCACAAGTCTTCCAAAGAAAACAGCATGGGTCTGTAAAAACCAGCTGGTACTGGCCAGAGTCTTTCAAAAAAAGGCTTGTGCTACCTGGCTGCAATGGTACCTTTTTCTGTTGGTGATCTATCATGACATTGTGAGGTTTCACATCCCTGTGCATGATTCCCTTGCTGTGGCAGTAATCCAGAGCCTATTAGATAAGAAAGCACAGAGAAAAGTAAGCACACCCTCTACCATCCTCCTCCCAATGCAAGCATATTCTTAGTATTTGCGCCACCTTCATTTGAACAGTTTCCCAAGGGGCAGCTTACTGTCTGTAACAAAAACAAACAAAAAACTTGCTTCAGAAGGCAGCCCTTGCTCTCTGAGCACACTATGCCAGCAAAAAGGGGGCTGTGGAGGAGAGTCATCAAGGGTTATGATGATTTCCCTTTTTCGGCCACCTCGCAGCATATGGAGTTCCTGGGCCAGGGGTCAGATTCAAGCCACAGTTGCAACTGACACTGCAGTTACACCAGATCCCTTAATCCACTGTGCCAGGTCTGGATTGAACCTGCATCCTGGTGCTGCAGATACACCATCAATCCCATTGTGCCACAGCGGGAAATCCATGAAGATTTCTTAAAAGGGGGAAATGACATATTTCTTTGGGCATTTCTCTCCTACCTGTGGCTGGAAGCAAGTATCAGCCACTGGAATTTAAATCATACATTAATCTGTTGGTCTAATCTCATGTGCTTAAAACCAGATTTAGGAACCTCAGGGGGGTCACTTCTCATATCAGTTTCAAATGACATGTAAGAGTCCACGCAGACATAAAGAATGACATCTAAATATATCTGCAACGTGGCCTGTCTTTTACATAAGTGTCCCAAGTGGGTTTTCTGGACTAACATGTATTCTAACATTAGTATTTTCCTTAAAAACAATCCCCGAGCCAATTGGTTTTTAAGAATTATGACTCCGAAGGAGAAAACTGCTTCCTATAAGACCACTGACATGCAGCTAAGATTTTTTTTTTTTCCGTTTTTGGCCACACCACGGCACATGGAAGTTCCTGGGCCAGGGATCAACTCCTAGCAGCAGTTGCGACCTATGCCACTGATCCACCATCTGCTGCTACAGATGTGCCTTTTCTGGACATTCATAAAATGAAATAATACAATATATACAGTACTTTATCTTCTTTCACTCAGCATAATGTTTCTTAAGATTCACCCATGCTGCTGTTTTTCTTGCAGTAGTGTTCCAGCGGCTGAATACACTAAATGATATACCTTTGGGTTGTTTTAACTTTTTGGCTATTATGACTAAAGCTGCTTATGAACGCTGATGTAAAAAAGTCTTTGAAAGGACATATGTTTTTATTTTTCCTGGGTAGATTCCTAAGGGTGGAAGTGCTGGGCTATAAGTTTACAACAAACTTTTTTTTTTTTTTTGTCTTTTTGCCTTTATGTAGAGCCGCACCCGTGGCATATGGAGGTTCCCAGGCTAGGGTTCTAACAGGAGCTGTAGCCGCCGGCCTTCGCCACAGCCACAGCAACGCGGGATCCGAGCCGCGTCTGCAACCTTCACCACAGCTCACGGCAACGCCGGATCCTTAACCCACTGAACAAGGCCAGGGATCAAACCCACAACCTCATGGTTCTTAGTCGGATTCGTTAACCACTGAGCCACGAAGGGAACTCCTACAACAAACTTTTTAAGAATCTGCCTTATTTCCCAAAGTGGCCGAACCATTTTACATCCCATTAGCAATGTATGAGGACTCCAGTTTCTCCACATCCTCACTAACACTTGCTACTGTTTACCTTTCTGACCACAGCCATTCTAGCGGGTTTGAAGAGGTATTTTATGATGGTTTTGTTATTTCTGTAATGAATGGTCCGGTTGCACATCTTTTCTTTGGACAAATGTTAATTCAAATCTTTCACCCATTTCTTACTTGGGTTAAGTTTGTTTTTATTCTAAATAATATAAAAATTTGCTCCTAAAGCTGCCTTTCCTGATACAGAAAATTTTCATAAATTTCAATGTTGGGCCATTTGGCTTGTCTTAAAAAGCCCTTGAAGCCTATGAGCCCCACATTTTATGCATTATGAATCCCATAAAATACTCCTTGAATAATAATAACAGCAACCCATAATCTTAGGGTACCTACTATGTGCCCGGCATTGAGAGCTCTTGTAAAATGGAACTGTCCAAGAGACAAGATTAGGTCTTCTCCATGTTGGCACCATCGACATTTTGGACCAGATGATTCTTTGTTATGGGGTGCAGTCCTGTGCGTTACAGGATGTTTAACAGAATTCCTGGCCTCTGCCCAGGAGATACCAACAGTATCCCTCCAATTGTGACAACCAAAAATAGCTCCATACATTGCCAAATGTCCCCTGGGTGATAAAGCTAACCTGGTTGAGAACCACTGGACTAGATTAGCAAGGGCACTGTACTACACATCTTTACATGGGAGGGAATATATAAACCAAGAATGGTTCCTAGGTCCAGCAAATTTTGCTTCCCCTAGGCACAAGAGTATACAGTGTATGATTTTTTTTTTTTTTTTTTTTTTGGCCACACTCAAGACATGTGGAAGTTCTCAGGCCAGGGACTGAACCCTTACCACAGCAGTGACAACGCAGGATTCTTAACCTGCTGAGCCAGCTGGAAACTCTCTATACAATGTTGTTTGTTTTTTTTTTTTTTTGGTCTTTTTGCCTTTTCTAGGGCCGCACTCGCAGCATATGGAGGTTCCCAGGCTCGGGTCTAATCAGAGCTGTAGCCCGCCGGCCTATGCCACAGCCACAGCCACAACAACATGGGATCCGAGCCACTTCTGCAACCTACACCACAGCTCATGGCAACGCCGGACCCTTAACCCACTGAGCGAAGCCAGGGATCGAATCCGCAACCTCATGGTTCCTAGTCAGATTCGTTAACCACTGAGCCATGACGGGAACTCCTATGATGCTTTTTATATGAAGGTCAAGAACAGGTAAAACTAAACTACGGTGGAAGTGGCGAGAATATAAGCTATGCAAGGAAGAGAAATATTCTACACCTGCACTGTCCTTTATGGTAGCCACTAGCTACATGAGGCCACTGAATGCTTGTAATGTGACTAAGGAACTGAGTTTTTAATTTTACTTAACTGAAATAGCTACCTTCAGCAGTAGCTACTATACTGGATGGCACAGTTCTGTGTAGATGTGGGTGAAGGTTTTACACTCATGTAAAATCTAAAAAACTGTACGCTTAGGATTTATTCACTTCATCTTTGTGGGTTCTACTTTAATTTTTGTCTTTTTTTTCTCTTTATCAGCTGTACCAAGAGTCCACAGCAAGTCCGCAGTGGCTTGGGAACAGCGCTGTAGAAACCAGGCTCCTGAGGACATACCTCACTAAATCTGAATCAGGAGTTCAGACAAGGTAGAAAGCCTCAGCGAGCCACTGAGCAATCATTCTACAGCCTTCAGCCTAAGTTCCTCCTACATTTTCTTTTTTTTCCCTTGTCCTTTTAGGGCCACACCCTTGGCACATGGAGGTTCCCAGGCTAGGGGTTGAATCAGAGCTACAGCTGCAGGCCACAGCCATGCCATATCCGAGCCACGTTTGTGACCTACACCATAACTCATGGCAACACCGGATCCTTAACCCACTAAGCAAGGCCAGGAATCAAATATGCATTCTCATGGATGCTAGTCAGATTTGTTTCTGCTGAGCCATGACAGGAACGCTCCTCCTACATTTTCAATGATGTTAGATAGTTGTTCTTCTCCATCTCCATTTTTTTTTCCTTTTTCATGAGAAAATTTAGCAAGTGTTGATTCTGTTATTTTGCCTCATCTTTGCCCAAAGGAATAAACTAATTAGGACTATAGTACCTGGGGTGTGAACCAAGCAGAAGCCTAGAAACAGCCTTCCTATCGAAGTTTACCCTCTCTTGCTTTTAGGACCCAGAGGCCACCTCGGGCAGCAGCCCAGACCAATCTCCTGGCGATAAGACCTCAGCTCTTCCCGCTGCCATCTCAGATTTGTGGGTGAGTCCACCCTGGACCAGCTTGTGCCAGTCAAGGGGACCGAGACTAAAAGACTCACTCAGCCAACCAGTGAGTTATGGGAATAAATCTTTTTTAAAAAGTCACTATGTTTACAAGTGCTATTTTTATATAATGAAAACTAATAAATATTAAGCAAAAAAAAAAAAAAAAAAAAAAAAAAAAAAAAAAAAAAAAAAAAAAAAAAAAAAAAAAAAAAAAAAAAAAAAAAAAAAAAAAAAAAAAGGAAAAACCAGTACTCTAACTGGCTATATTTATCAGTTCCACTGGAAAGTTTCTATGTAAAAAATCCCACGTGGGGGGCCTCGATGTAAGTTAAAAACAAACAAACAAAAAAACACTAAAAAATCTATGGGTATCAAGAAACATTCTTATTGAGTTCTCTTTGTCCTCTCAAAAACTTTTCTTTTAATGAATAATCCTAAAAAATTCAGTTATGAATGTCACTTACTTTAAGTAGTTCATACATATAAAACCGGATATCAAAGTCTGTCAGGATCTGGTACAGTTGCTGAAACAGATTTCAGAAAACAGTTTAGTGTTATGGCATCTGGCTCCCAAAGCTGGTCACCATTCTCTGCAACTTAGTGCTTATTACATCACTCAAGAATCCCAGAACTTTTTACTACTTATTTGTTCCAGAAGACAAAAAACAAAAAACTTGCATAATGCTCCACGATTTCAACACCCACAATTACATTATTATGGAGATGAAGTCCAAGTTCTCCAATCGTCCTCATATTCTTACTGCACTTCAAACAAATTAACCCCACTGTAGCACCACGGTTTACTTCAGAGAACTAAGTTCCAAGTGGACAGCAGAACCTGAAAAACTGCATTAGCTCACACGATAAAACAAGGGTAAGACAGTCGGTCTATTCATAAAAGATGAGGAAAGTGAACTGCTATAGCATTTGGAGATGACAAAAGACTTTCAAGTCTTTCCCCATCAGTCCAAGCAGCACCTCCTATAAAGTCAACCAGCACACCGTTATTAAACCTGTTTTGTTTCTCTTAATTACTGGAAAACTCAAGCCATGTAGGCAATCTAAGGCATACAGAACAGCGTATACAATGTGTCTGGTGAATGGAGGAGAAACTAAAACTACACATGCAAGAATGTTATAATGATTATTAATGAACAGTGGTTTCATGTATACACGTGTGCAGGGAATGGCCAACTGGGGCACAGGGGAATAAAGGAGAACTTTCACCTTAGGAAAGGCATCAGATATGCCAAGAATCAAATCTAACATCTTCTAACACCAAGACAGCCTCTTTCTCAAATTTCCCTTTTTAAGTAAGAATAATTCTCCCTCCAGATTAGTGAGAGTATCTGATTTCATGAACCTCAAGCAGCAGCTAGCTCAGGGCAGTATAGAAAACAAAAACACACTCGCTGGTATACTGGTGGTGCCCTGGAGCTGCTCGATTATGTGAGGCTGACCTTGGTTGGGACTGAAGCACATTTAGGCCCAGTGGCACAAAGAGGCCACCCCTTCTGCTTAGAAGAGACTCAACCGCGTAACAGCCAAACATGCAAGTGTTTTGTTCTCCTCCAACTCTGCACAGCAAAAAAGGCTTCTCAGCCAGCACAACAACAGCCTGGATGTACAGACACGGGTTGAAGGTACCATCTCTTTGGGTGCCAAAATCAGCTCTTCCTCTGAGAGTTAACGAGATCACTCCAAGAGACCATGCCAAGCTGAACCTCAAGTCAATAAATAGGCCATGACGGAGCTCCCACTGTGGCACAGTGAGTTAAGGACTTGGCATTGCCACAGCTGTGGGACAGGTCACAGCTGCAGCTTAAGATTTGATCCCTGGCCTGGGGATGTCCATATGCTCTGGGTGCAGCCAAATAAAATAAATAGGCCGTGAAAGTGAAAATGGCATTTTCTAACCCACAGAGGGCTACGATATTTTCTTTCCAGAAAACAAATACGGACTATTGATTATCTGAGAAGCTTTCCTCTCATATCAAGTGGTATCTATACCAAGCATTCATGAGTGGTATGTAAGGCATAAAAACAAATGTCCTTGGACTGCCAACACAGTATTTCTAGCTACTACAACCATACCAATGCTACGTAATTTTAAAAAATACTAGTTGACTAGGAGCCTTTAGGTCTCCTACATTACAAAGTCCCAAGTGACAAGCTGACATGCACTCTCATTTCTCAGGAGCTCTGGGCAGGAGGAGACCAAACTGTGACATTTTACCACCTAGACCTGAAATTCAGGACTCACTAGAGTCTGGCCTCCTCCAACTTCTGTATCTCTTTCTCCACTGCAGAACCCTGGAGTTCCCCCACTTTGACCAAACAAACCTGTGTGCCACCTCCATTCTTCCCCACATCAAATCTAGAATGCCTACCCCTCCCCCTCAGCAGGAAAAGTCATAACCATCCCATCTGAGTTCCACAGAATCGGCAAAGCTCTTCACTCTCTGAACTGCCATGCTGTCTGGTGTTCATCCAGCAGCAGCGTCCCGAGAGTTAACAGTCCTCACTCAGGTACTGACAGTGACCTGAGTCCTCAAAATGACTTCTCGCTCTGTTGTGAACAAGAGGTGTCTTCACCTTGCCCACACGCCAAGAGTCCCATGCCACCACCCCTGCGTACCACCGCATATGCCTGATGGGGAGGAATAGGTGCCACAGCTGTGGCAGCCACCGATTTGGTGATTCAAGGGCTATGAACTTTCCATCCCCTGGCTATGTCAAGGGTCCACTACACAACTTTGTAATCTAGTCCTCGCACAGCAGAACAATACATTTTACATAACCCACAGCATGTATGGTGGTTCTATGCTTGCATACAGAAGGCGGTCAATAAATATGTCTTTGATGATACTCACCAGTCAATGGAATAAAATTAAAATTGTCTTTCAAGAAATAAAAGTGCTAAGAGTCCATAACAACTCAGAAAGGGAAGTTTCACAAGAATCACACTTCTCTTCCATTTTCTTCGTCAGCTATATGGAGAACACCATTAACCAAGCAACTGCAAAACGCTGCTGGAAGTCTGGCTTTATTTGCATTCATAAAGTAAGAAACTTATCAAACGCAAAACAAGCCTGGGGTTCCCATCCTGGCTCAGCAGTAACAAACCCGACTAGGATCCATGAGGATGCGGATTTGATTCCTGGCCTTGCTCAGTGGGTTAAGGATCCTGTGCTGCTGTGAGCTGTGGTGTAGGTTACAGATGCAGTTTGGATCTGGTGTGGTTGTGGCTGTGGTGTATGCCAGCAGCTGCCACTCAGATTCAACCCTTAGCCTGACAACTTCCATATGTTGCGGGTACAGCCCTAAAAAGAAAAAAAAAAATTACAAAGGTGTCATTCAGGAAGATCTGTCATTTCAAGAAGGTTCCCCAGGTGTGGGAATCACCGCCCCAGCAAACTCTCACCCTGCACACACAGCGTGCACGTCCCCTGACATACACAGCCCAGTCAATGTCCAGAAACCAGTGGTCCCTACATGGGGAGAAGAAAGTGGGAGGAGTGTGATTTCAAGTGAAAGGTGTTGCATGCCAGAAGCACCCGTTTTGGCACTGTTCACACATTATCCCAAGATCCAGAAAGAAACCAAGGGCAACATTTTTAGAAATTTAAGGAAGCAGAACAAATCATTAATCAAGCACATCAAAGTTACTACAAATTACGGGAAAATGTCTTACAGAGAAATGACAAAATAATGCCAGTGACCTGTAACAACAGTAAATTTTGTCCCCCCAGTTAAGGAAGCTTTGTATCATTTGTGCACTTAGCCTCTCCACATCAAACCCTAACAGCATTAAAAAGGTCTCGAGATAGTGAGTGGTCAAGGCTCACTTTTATGTGAGTTATATAAAACTTTCCACAGATGGAGTTCCGGTCGTCGCACAGCAGAAACCCATGAGGATGTGGGTTTGATACCTGGCTTCACTCAGTGGGTCAGGGATCCAGCACTGACATGAGCTGTGGTGTAGGTCAAAGACAGCTCGGATCCTATGCTGCTATGGCTGTGGTGCAGGCCAGCAGCTGTAGCTCGGATTCGACCCCTAGCCTGGCACCTTCCATATGCTGCAGGGAAGGCCCTAAAAAGCGTAAAAAAAATTCCACAGACTAATATGGGTCTACCATCTTTTCAAGATGGGGCCCGTTACAGATGTCTTATCATTTAAAATGCCCAAATGATAAATATTTTATTTAGAAAATATATTCATTTTTATTTATGCTCTTCCAAAGGCATAGAAAACTCAGCAACATGTCTCAAGAAAAACTCTACCTTAAAACAGTACCTTAGTTTCCTTGAGACAATTTTAAGTTTGGAAGTTTTCTACAACTATTCATTCCAACTTTCAGAAACTGGCTTTCCCTATGCATTTGTTTTAAAGTTTAGTATTTTGGGAGTTCCTGTTGTGGCTCAGTGGAAACGAATCTGACTAGCATCCATGAAGACACAGGTTTGATCCCTGGCCTTGCTCAACGGGTTAAGGATCTTGCATTGCCGTGAGCTGTGGTGTAGGTCACAGACGTGGCTGGGATCCTGAGTTACTGTGGCTGTGGTGTAGGCCAGCAGCTATAGCTCCTATTTGACCTCTAGCCTGAGAACCTCCATATGCCGTGGGTGCGGCCCTAAAAAAAAAAAAGGACACAAAGTTTATTTAGTATTTTGGTTTAAGTATCACCATGTATCTTTTATGATCACTCTGACATATATGAAGCATGTGATGATTTTAAGAAATAGACTAAACCAGCACTTCTGCCACAAAATAAAATTTGAGGGAAAAAAATTAGTAAGGCCATCGAAGATCTGAACTAAATTAACAAGTGTTGATGTAAAAACGACTATGTACCAAAGTCACAAAGCAACTATCAATAAATTACCAACAACTGTATTATAGATCAAGTTTTCTGGACACAGGGAGTTCCCGCCATGGCGCAGCAGAAATAAACCCGACTAGGAACCATGAGGTTGCGGGTTCAATCCCTGGCCTTGCTCAGTGGGTTAACGATCTGGTGTCGCTGTGAGCTGTGGTGTATGTAGGTAGCAGACGCAGCTCAAATCTAGCGTTGCTGTGGCTCTGGCGTAGGCCGGCAGCAACAGCTCCAATTAGGCCCCTAGCCTGGGAACCTCCACATGCTGAAGGTGCGGCCCTCAAAAGACAACAAGCCAAAAAAAAAAAAAAAGTTTTCTGGACACAGTGCAATCAAATTAGGCACAGACTAAAAGAATCATTAACAAACTAGAAGAACCATTAAAAAACAAAACAAATAGATCCTAAATCATACAGCCATAAAGGACATTTCTAGGACAATAATTACAGTGCCAGCCTACATCACAGCCACAGCAACTTGGGATCCGAGCCACATTTGCAACCTACATCACAGCTCAAGGCGACACCGGATCATTAACCCACTAAACGTAGCCAGGGATCGAACCTATCACTTTTGACTATAAACTCTATACTGCATATTGGATGGCATTACTGTATAAATACTAATTTTCTAAAGTGTGCTATTAGCATTGTGGTTATGTAGAAAAATGTCCTAGCTGGTTCCAGTGCAAGCACATTTAAGAGTAAAGTAGAAGGATTTCTGTGACTTTAAGGTGACTTCAACAAAAACAAAAAAAACAGAGGAGGGTGGAGGAGGGAGAGAAAAACTGCAAATGTGGCAAAATAATAACTGGTAATCTACATGAGTAATGTCAAGGTATTAATTGTGCTACTCTCCAATTTTCAGTATGCTTAAGCATTTTCAAAGTGAGTATGGGGAGAAAAATCTAAATTCACAAGTTTAGAATTTGCACTTGTAATTGTAAAACTATACAGAATTGCATTCCATAAACAGAATGTGGCTAAATGGTGCTTGGGGTTGTAGAAAGTTAAAGCACACCTACTATTGATCAAGACAGACAGAAACAAATCAAATGAGCTGACTTCAACCCAAGAAGTTAAAGTAAAAACAGTGAAAACCCAGGAAAGAAAATAATTAAAGGAAGGAGGAAAGACGGGAAAAAGTAAGATAGGAGCAAAAACAGAATAAAACAGAAAACCTAACAAAACCAAAAACTGATTCTTTGAAAGCAATAGTAAGAGAGCTCTAGCTACACTGATTTTTTTAAAAAAGAGGAAAAGAGAGGAAAGCTGAAAATGTTACGAATATAAAGGAAAGCATAATTACAGACACGTTAAGTTTTTCAGATCTAAGAGAATTCTATTAAATTTATGTGAATATAACTGAAAGCAGGCAACTTTAGAAATAACCATCCAAATAGACTCAAGAAGAGACAGAAAACTGAGATAAAACTTTAACCAACAGTAAGTTTTAAAAAGTATAGTCCAAAATCTCTCCTCCCCACCCCAAAAGACATGCCATTTTATATAAACTTTCAGAGAATAGAAAGGAAAAGCTAACTAATGTTATAATGCTAGTATAACCTTGATACCAAAATAAGAAAGACTCTACAATAAAAGGAAATCATAGATCAAAAATTTCAATAGTATCAGTTAAAATACTGAAGAGTTCCCACTGTGGCTCACCAGGTTACAAACCTGACCAGTATCCATGAGGATGGGGGTTGGATCCGTGGCAGATGAGGCCCAGATCCCATGCTGCCTGCTGCTGTGGCTGCGCCTGTGGCATATGATTGCAGCTGCGGCTCTGATTAAACCCCTAGGCTGGGAACTTACATATGCTGCAGGTGTGGCTCTTGAAGAAAAAAAAAGGAAGGAAGGAAGGAAAGAGAGAGAGAGAGAGAAAGAAAGAAAGAAAGTTTATATCACTGTTGATTCATCCCTGATACTTAAACCTGGGACAAACCTCTGGATGTATTAATAATGTATTAATAACTTCAAATCAGTTATTAATACATTTAACAGGAGTTCCTTGGTGACCCAGTGGTTAAGGATCTGAAGTTGTCACTGCTGTGGCTCAGGTTTCACCCTGGCCCAAGAACTTCTGCATGCCGTGGCAAAAAAAACAAAAACAAAAACGCTTACCAGTAAAATGGGAAAAAAAAAAAACAAACCTTTCCTAGGAGTTCCCATGTGGCTCAGTGAAAATAAATCTGACGAGTATCCATGAGGACACAGGTTCAAGCCCTGGCCTCGCTCAGTGGGTTAAGGATCCGACACTGCCATCAGCAAATGGTGTAGGTTGCAGACTCAGTTTGGATCCTGCGTTGCTGTGGCTGTGGTGTAGGCCAGCAACTACAGTTCTGATTTGACCCCTAGTCTGGGAACCTCCATATGGCACAGGTTCGGCCCTTAAAAAAAAAAAAATCCTAATAAGATGGACACAGGACAAAAACAAAAAGCCCGAAGGACACTGGACAGTAAATAAACTGATTTCTCCCTTTGTGGCCTCACACACTACCTGGAAAAGAAAATAATCTTCCTGTTATGACTTGTTCCTCCAAAACACACATCTGCTACCTGATATATAAGATCTTATAAGTTGACTAAAACGTCATGGCTTGAGCATTCAAAAGGGACCAGCAGTTTAATGTGGTAGAACAAGCCCATCTTACCTCTGCTTCCTCCCAAAGCTCCTCTCAAATAACTGTAAGAGGTGCAGGGGGACTAACTCACAGTAGCTAAGAGAATGAAGAGATAAATTTTTAAGCTATAAAACAGATGTCTAGTTGACTTAGCAGACCAAAAAAGCTGAGAATCCAGCCAACATTCTGCCAATGAGGGGGTCTGGTAACAAACACTTCACCCTGAAAACTACAGAAAGGCTCAGGAATTGGTGACTAGGTATCTCCGAAAGAGAGTAAATGAGACTGAGCTGAAAACAGGATAATGACTTGAAAGCACCACACTGGTAAGGGGGGATTAAGTGCACAAGGCATGCCTGAGAGTTTTTGACTTGCAGCAACGAAGCCGGCAGCCAGGCTTACATCCTCAAGAGAGGAGTTGACAATCAGTAATTTCATTACCCTAAAGTATGAGTAGACATTCAAAAACCATGACATTTCAGACAACTTTAACTCAACACCCCCAAAAAAGGAATTTGAAAGAAAAACAGAAAAGGGCATGAAGAAAACAATGGGAAAAAACCCACATACTCTCAGTGAGAAAATAGAAGATATTACATAAAACATAAAATAGGATTCTATTTTTAAAAATTCAGAGGAGAAAATAGAGCTCTAAGATATGAAATCTAACATTTGAATGAGTTCTAGAAAGTGAGAAGAAAGGGAAGAAAATAAAAGAACATTAAAAATATTTTTCCAAAAAGGAAGGACATGAATTTCTGGACTGAAAAAACCCAGTATTAGCCCCCAGAACAAAAGATGAAAGTGACCACACAAAAGTACATCACTGTGCGATTTCAGAGACCGAGAATGATAAGAAAAATTCTAAAAGCTTAAAACAAAAACACAGATCACATAATTTAAAACCATAATGGCTTCAGTGATAATAGTGGGAAAATCTCTTCAAAATTCTGAGGGAATTATTAATTAGAACCTAGAATTCTATGCCATGGCAAATAAATTAATTGGGAGGACAAAATAAAAATGTGTTCAGATATGTAAGCCTCAAAAAACATCAATTTCTCATGATCCTTTTAAAAGAAGCTCTAAGACAATGTATGCCATCAAAGTTTCCCCTTTGTAAGATTTCTCTAGGAATTAAAAACGATCTTCTATACGTTATTCAATCAACAGAGCAGCTGTCAATTTAAGAAACACAAAAAATGCTGAAGTGAAAATTTTCATGTATGGCTACATAACTCACTAGCCATGTATAGCTAGTAAAAACTCACCGAGGGAGCAGAGGCATTGAAATCTGAGGGATTTCACTATGAGGACCAGCTTTTGTTCATAGTAAAAATCAGCTCATATATCAGCACAATATTCTACCAGCTAAGCAGCGCTACGCTAGTTAATGAAAGAATTTACATCCCACTTTTTAAGAGTTCACTATTTATATCACCTTTAAGGAGTCACACCAACAAGGAAACCTGTTACAAATCGAAAAAGCTATACAACTGGCCCTCCATATCCAAGAGTTCAACCAAGCATAGACTGGAAACAAAAATGCAGAAAGCTGAATTTGCCGTGCTCCAACTATTTACATAGCATTTATACTGTATTAGGTATCACAAGTAATCTAGATATGATTTAAAGTATATAGGACGATAGGCATAGTTATATGCAAATACTAGGCCATTTTATATTAAGGACTTGAAAGTCCTCAGATTTATGTATTCTTGGGGGTCCTGGTACCAATGAGCAATTCCTGTGGATACCAAGTGATTACTGTATACAAAACCTGTTTATTGTTTTATAAGTGATAATATCTACTTCTGCTTATTTTTCACTAACCTTATTTTAGAGTGATTACCTAAGAAAGAGTAAATGTGAGGATAAGATTCTTTTATTTTCACCCCAGAGCATCTCTCCTGATACCAGTATCTTTCAACTGCTGATTTCATTTTGTCCTAACTTCCAACACAATGAAATCACATGCCTTTTATTCACTGAGAAAGAATTGTAAGTACCTAAAGGTTCTTTTAAGGTCCCTAAAAATCAACACCACTATTTGTTATTACATTGGTTTTTCTTTTTTCTTTTTAGCTCCCCCACCTCCTGAAGCATATGGAGATTCCCAGGCTGTAGCTGCCAGCCTTATGCCACAGCCACACCAACAGCAACGTCAGATCCCAGTCATGTCTGGGACCTACACCACAGCTCATGGCCGGGGTTCTTGACCCACTGAGCAAGGCCAGGGGTCAAAACCTGCATCCTCACCGATGTTAGTCAGATTTGTTTCCACTGAGCCACGACAGGAACTCCTACATTGGTTTTCATATTATGCTCCACCATAACCAATGTGCCTGACCCCAAAAATCTTATCAGAAGGTTGCAGTGTTTAAACAATAATAAAAATAAATTCATGAAAAACCAGCTTAAAAACCATGCCTTTAGAAGGATATTTCAAAGTCTAAATTAATATGTATTATTAATATAAGAAATGTAAATACCCAAAATAGGGCTTTTTTAAAGTACAGTGACTCTGTGTCATGTGCTTTGTATGCAGTGTACAGGAATGCACATGAAACTTGAATCTAATGTACTTTATTATCTTTTTTCACACAAGCCCTGTATCCACTTATCGCTTCCTAACAGGAATGCAATATTCCTACAAAAATTTAAGTGAACATCTACCTGAAACTATGCTGTATACAACAGGAGTGTTATGATGAAGCTTTAACTTAGACCCAGCAGAGCAGCTATTCCCAGAGTAAGAAAGGCAAAGTGATGAGTAATTTTATCCAGTGCAGGAACCTCATCACTTTCTGCAACCTGTACTAATGCTACAAGGAATCCAATGTTATCTTCTGCTCTCACTAATGACCTCTCCTGGCCTCCTTGTGTTCTAGAGTATCAAGAGTACTTCCACCACCTCCCCATTCCCCATTAACCCCATGCCAGAAAGAAAAAGTACATACGCACCTTAAAATCTGTATTATTGATATATTCAAATACCAAGGCTGGTGTCTTTGACTGCAAGAGAGAAGATTAATGCTTTATAAGTATTTAAACAATAAATGTAATTTGCTTCTAATGTACCAGCCCATCCCCAAAGCAGACTTAGATGAAAGAAAAAATTCACTCATCAGGGAGAGCCTATTAAGAAAAAAATCTTGAAATTTATACTTGGAATTTGCTTCAAAATAACTGGGGATGGTAGGCAGTGGGCAGGTGGGTGGGGTATAGATGGAACAAAGTCGGCCACAAGTTGATTAAGTTGAACTAAGTTGGGTGATGTGTGCAGGGAGGCTCATTATTAGTTTTACCTTTGAAAATCACTGAAAGGTTTGGCCACGCTCGTAACATGCAGGAACTTCCCAGACCAGGGAATGAGCCACAGCAGTGACCAAGTTGGATCCTTAACCTGCTGAGCTACAAGGGGACTCCTGAAAATTTTCATAATAAAGGTTTTGCTTTTTTTTTTTTTTTTTTTGAAAAAGAGATATATTCTTTGACCAACGTGTCAGTGGGTGCTGGGTGTGGCACATTATGTGAAGATTGACACTCTGCGGTGTTCCAATTTGCCAACTACAAAAAGAGCAGTATGTTTTAATTTTGGTTCAATGCATGAACCAGATACATTTTACAGAATTATCATTGGTCTTGTGAATTTACCATAGGTCTTTAAAGAATCAAAAAAAGAAGTCAATGATTATCAGTAAATTGTAATGTGAAATTACTTGCCTTGACTAGGGACAATCAGGCAATGTCCCAGTTTACAAAGATGTGTTCCCCCCAAAAATCATATAAAATCATGTTCTTCTGTTTAGGGCTGCATCTGTGACATACTGAAGTTCCTGGGCTAGAGGCTGAATCGGAGCTATAGCTGCTGACCTACACCACAGCCACAGCAACACCAGATCTAAGCCCAATCTGCAATCTACACCACAACTTGCAGTAACATTGGATTCTTAATCCAACTGAGCAAGGTCAGGATCGAACTTGCATCCTCATGGATACCAGTCAGATTCTTAACCCACTAGCCACGACAGGAACTCTATAAAATCACGTATTTTTAAAGCACTGTAATTTTTAATTCAATGAGTACAAAATTTTACTATTTCCTTGTTAAATATAGATTTTCAAAAGTGGGGTTTACTTAATGTAAAATAATGCTAACTGGCGGTAGTAACTTCTCAAAATTGAGAGAAAAGGAGGGGCTTAAAGGGTTATACAAAAAAACAAAATCATCTTGGAAATCTTGATGGCTACAAGATTTTGCTCAAGGAAGCAGATGAAAATTACCCAGGAAACAGGCCACAATACATGCATGCAAGTCTCTGCTAGAACAAGCATCAGCCCTGGCCCAAGGATTCTTCACTAGTCCAATGTTGAACAAGTTTCATTAAGACCACCAGATCCCTCTATAGGTTGGGAGCAAGCCTGTTCCCCTACAAGTTAGGGAATGAGGGTTCCCTGTTGACTTTCGTTCACTTCCATTTACCTGTGTTACACATCATGTAAAACACACACATGCAAAAGCACGTGTAACAAATTAGAAAAATAACAAGACAGGAATCACTAAGTTTTGTTAACTTAAAGGGGGGCGTGTGTGTGTGAAGATGCTCCAAGTACAAAACTATGTACTGGCTTACACTACAGGCCATTGTGTAGTCCAGAGTAAGTCACTGTAAAACTCAATCTGAGCTGATAAGGCCAGGATATATTTTTAATGCCAAGTAGATAGAATTTAGCATACAACCATCCTTCTCAATCTTTTCAGGGTCCAAAAGGAAAAACTTTCCTCATTCTTCAATTCAACGATACTTTATAATCGTGGGCAAATTACTTAA
The DNA here is from genome assembly GCA_004024745.2 of Catagonus wagneri. Classification (NCBI taxonomy): domain Eukaryota; kingdom Metazoa; phylum Chordata; class Mammalia; order Artiodactyla; family Tayassuidae; genus Catagonus; species Catagonus wagneri. The sequence continues at coordinate 6,531,717 of PVHT020000180.1, forward strand.
GCTCTGCAGACTTCAACTTTCCTATGTCTGCAGACTTCAACTTTCCTATCTCTACAATGGGTCAATGTGGATAATAATGGTACCTATAGCACTGAGCTGCTGCACGGATTAAATGATGTGATACAATAAACACTCAGTGCCTGGCATAGAGTAAGCATTCAACGCATGTTAACTGTATTATGAGGATGTATTTAGCAGACAGAAGCAAAGACCTACTTCTTAAACAAAAGCTTACAGGAGCTAAAAAAAAGCTTACAGAAGAGGGGAATATTTGAGGTAGAACAGGTACAGGACAAAAATCAGATGGAAGTGCTATAAAAGTGGTACAAAAAAAAACCACACAAAAAAACACCTTGGCTAATCATAAACACTTACAGTTAAGTTACTCCCAAGGGGGAGAGAAAACAAAATTAAACCACAAATGTAAAACTGCTAAAAATTAAGCATTTTAACAAAAAATGTTTAAACTGCATCTGCACAAACAATGTGAGCCCTAACGGTGGATGCTGAATTAAAAGACCAGTATGAGAAACAGCACGATAGTGACCTCAGGGGACCTGTGGCGCTGTGATTCGTCCAGCTCTCTATGCCAAGTGTCCACATGGAGACACTTCATATTTCCTAATATAAACCCAGATTTTCAAGTGTCAGTCTTAAATAAGGTAAAATAATGTTAACTGACAGTACTCTCAAAACTGGGAGAAAAGCAGGGGCATAAAGGAGATATTCAGCAAATGTTAGTGGCCAAACCAAAATAATGAGGTAATAAATCTGGGACAGGGATTTTTTTTTCTACATATAGGTTCCATAAAAGTGGTGGTGGCTATTTTATCACTGGGCCACCAGGATTTTTTCTGGTTTTCAAAACCATTAAATACTAAAGACAAACATAATCATTATATTATAACAATGTTTCCCTTACTTTAAGGGTCTGTGAGACACGTGGGGGCGTGTGCACACGCACACACACACACACACACACACACGCTCACACACATTCTGCCACAACACCAGGCACCTACCACTGGGTCCTTCACAGTGTCAATCAGCTTAATGATATTTGTTCCACCACGAAGGTTCTCCAGAATCTTAACCTCTCGTTTTATCTTCTTTTTCTTCACTGGCTTAAATACACAAGAGCAATCAGAAGTAAGACTCCTTTTGAAGTTATTAAATACAACTTCCAAACGATATGCCAAAATGGGTATTGTACTATCTTGCACACTACGTTATGCTAAAGGGCATGTCTAAATTAGAAGGGGAAAAGAAAAGGGGTGGAGAAATAAAATGGGCCTGCCCATAAGAACTTTTAAGAAAAGTCAAAGAATTCATAGATTCATATAGCTTATGTGTCAGGTCTTTAAGTAGTTACAATTAGGGCACATAAAAGTTTGAATACTCATGTCATACTTTAAAAATAAAATGCTTACTAGGTAAGTGCCAAATGGAAAATGTTATAACTCTGAACAGCTGTCTATCATGCACTCACAAATGGAAAAACTGAAACAAAATGGTGAGACACCTGCTCTTCCAATGAGTTGTATGTAATTTTGTCTTCTAGGAGTGAAGACCAGTTCACTGACATCAAGTTACAAACTTGTTTCCCAGCTGCTAGCTCCCATTTCCTGTCACCACTCCCATTTCCTTAATATCTAGAATCTGAAGTCAGCTCAGAGCCAGTAAAATTTCCCAACCCATCCCACTCATAAAGAGATGATGGATCAGCAAAGGAGAAACTGATCTTTGCTACAGCAGTGATTGAAAACCCATGCTACCTGCTAACCTTTCAATCCCCTGGATAAAAAAAATTGAAAACCTTAAGCAGAAATAGTAGCATTATGCATGTTACTTCTTGTCTTGAATGGGCTGAAGAGTATGAAGAAGAATAGAAGCAGTTGTGGAAAAACAAGCATTATCACAATCATGTTTTATAAAGTACTTAACTGGCATATAGGAAGCACTCAATAAATGTTAGCTTTATTATTTTAAAAGTTTTAGTTGGTGATAAATCAAATTTCTTCCTCACAAAATTCCTATGTAGCAGACTCAGCTAAGTTGAGCCATCTGCCCAAGGTCACACTGTTAATAGTAAAGAGTAAGGGTAGGACTCAAATTTAGATGGTCCCCAGGCCTGCCTCACTCTTAGCCATTGTGTTTTCACTTCCCAAGTGCAGCTATGGGAGAAACATAACTAAGGAAAGGAGTGTCCCATCACTGAGACACTGTTGTAACAGCATAGGCAAAGACAGTCCAATGGATTGGCCATGAAACAAGATTAAAACAGCCTGTGTGTATGTGGGGGTGGGGTGGGGGAGTTGTTATATATACACACATGACAGAGAAACCATCATCTCTTGCTGGTCACCAAGCTACAGCTCTGAACACACAACAAAACAGAGAAAGATTATAAAACACAGAACACCTGCATCCCCTGTAACAGGGTCCTTGGCTGAGAGACGGATCCTGCTGCATTCTTCCAAGCCAGCTACCAGTCATGCCCACTCCACTTCGTCAGGGTTCTCAGTGAAACAGAACTGGCCACTGCGGTTCTTTCCCATATCCACTTAGGAATTTTACTCCTAATTACCCCTTTTCTTAACTACAGAGCTCAACTGGGAAAAGGAAGCACTTGAACTTGAAGTACAACTTGGTCGGAAAATAGCCAGAGAAGGACATACTACAAAATAAGTATCCTATAAGCTTCAAAAATGTCAATGTCACGAAATATACTGAATTATGTCATGAAATATACTGAATTAATCTGTATGTTGTTAATCTGAATTAACAATATACAGATTAAAAATGTTGACAACTGAATATAACACATGATCTGGGATTTTTCCTTCGCTATAAAGAACACCATAAGGGCAACTGGCCAATGAGAATGAAGGGTACAGATTAGCTAACAACACTACATCAATGCTAATTTCTGATTTTTGATCATGGCATTGTGGGTTTTGTAAGAAATTTTTCTTGTTTTCAGGAAATATAGGAAATTAGGGATGACTGCAATTTACTCTCAAGCACTTAAGACATGTAAAACAAACATAAGTTTACATATGTGCATAAACATATGTATGCATGTGTATGTATATATTACGTATGTATACATGAGAGTGAGAGAGACGAGTAAACCAAATGTCAATATTTAAGAAATCTGAAAGACACGAGAAATTTTATGATTTTTCTCTAAGTCTGAAATTTTGCTAAAAAGTTAAAAGAAAAAAGCTGGCTATTATATCTAAAAATTCAGTCAATGCTACCACATTCTAGACTTGTCATCCTCTACTGGAAAGCAGTTACAAGTCTGTGGGAGTGGTAACAGGAGAAAAACACACAGTCAAAAGAAGCCCGTGTTCCCCAAAAGTCCTCCTCTCCATGTAACAGTGAATCAGTACAGGGGTAACCCATTAAACAATTTGCTTCCATGACAATGCCCAACATAAAGCCTTGCTCTGTTCTCTGTTATTTAGCAACAGACCAGGCAGGCACCCAGTTCCTAGACAACCCAGTTAAGATAAACATATCTTTTGTCATACCTAAAGATAACTTACAGGGTAAACAGAACATATTTTGCTACCCCACTGTCACCTGTTCAACCACTTCCCAAATTAAAGTCTGGGGACAGCAGGACAACTCTGAAGTGGCACAATGGAGGCATACTGCAGCTGGAATCCTCACAAACTGACAAAAGACCAAGAAACTGCAAAAAAGGAAAAGTGATGGACAGTTCAGGACACTCCCTTCCAAGCAGAGGCACCAAGTCTCTATAGGAACCAGGGTACAGGTAACTCCCTTTAATCTCAAGCTTACTCCTCTGAACCTGAGGGATGCTGCAGGAGTTAAAAAACCAATGAGCTCCCTGGGAATGAAGATGATGATTTAAATTCCATAACTAGAATTGGAGAGAAAAAGTTAGGATTTATAAGGGAGGACCCTTAACATCTGAAAGAAAACAGGTCATGAATTTTTATAGAAATAAGGATGCTTCAGAGTTCCCGTCATGGCACAGCAGAAACAAATCCGACTAGGAACCATGAGGTTGAGGGTTTGATCCTTGGCCTTGCTCAGTGGGTTAAGGATCCAGCATTGTCATGAGCTATAGTGTAGGTCACAGATGAGGCTCAGATCTGGCGTGGCTGTGGCTGTAGCGTAGGCCCAAAGCTATAGCTCTGATTCGACCCCTAGCCTGGGAACCTCCATATGCCATGGGTGTGGCCCTAAAAAAAAAAGGAAGAAAAAAGAGAAGAAAAAAAAAGAGAGAGAGAAATAAGGATGCTTTGACACTCCAGCCCAGGGTCTGGACTCATTCACCACCAGTAAAGTGGAGAATACATTTCTATCACAACCTCATCATTTCACATTTCATCCTGCGTGCTAGAAAAAGCCTCTGTCGCACCAACATTCATTTATTCCAATTCAGAAAATATGATTCTAACTGAATCAGTTTCTTTGTTTAATAAAACAAAAAAAATTTAAACTCAAAGTCTAGTAGATAAAATGGCAAAAAGCTAAAAAAAATTAATGTATTAAATCTAGTTTCAATAATAAATGAATTCTGGCACACACCTAAGAGAGAATATTTAAAGGGAAAAAACTCAGTCTTCTGTGTATGAGCTCTGAAAGAAAGAAAAACAAAAAGAATTTTTTTCAGAAGGTTTCTGCTCACAGGTGAAGAGTTCCAGCTACTTAGGAGACCTTGTTCAACGTAATCCAAGAGTAAGGTACTTTTTCTTTCCCTATTCACCAACATTAAACATTTTAAAACAAAAGATCAATTTAGTGATAGGCTGCTTGGAAAGACAAAAGTTGATAAAGTAATCTGGCGAATTTATTTACTTGCAGTTGCTTTTATTATTCTATTTTATTTTCCTTTTTTGGCACAAGGAAGTTTCTGGGCCAGGGTCCTTTAACCCACTGCACTGGCCAGGGAGGGAACCCCTGCGCCCAGAGACAAGCCAGATCATTACCCCATTGCACCACAATGGGAACTCTAGAGCTGATTTTTAAAAAGCCAGACGTAAGAATGGTTTCAACTACTAGCATTTAATTGTGATTGAATTTGCAAACTAATGTCTACCAAAGGCTTAAGAATTACGACCTCAATATATCCCAGCAAATATTGACAGGGAAAGCCTCTTTAATTTCTTTCCAAGCACCACTGAACTGATAAATTCAAGGAAGGCAGGAATATTGCTCAGAACTTTCGAATCTGGGATTACTTTTATTCTACCACCAAAGCAACAACTGCCCCATTAAGATATTAATTTCATCAGGTGCAATAAACAATTAAAATGAACAATGGTTGTGAGGAATGTAGGACAGAGCAGAAAGCAAGCTCAGTCTGGATGATGGCTTTTATCTTATTACCTTGGTAGCATCTTTAAAATCCACTGCAACTGACCTAAATATAAACATTTATCTGAGCAGTGTTTACTTTTTCACACTAACTTCCTCCTAATTTCATCTTCCTAATTACATTATCAACTTCTTGAGGGTAACTATCCTAAGGATTAAAAAAAAATTTTTTTTAATTTAAAATGAATCTCATCAAGAGAGCAGTACAGTCCTTTCTACTATCAGTTCTGCCCTCTAAAACCATTCACTCGGCCAAACTGAAATACTGTTGTTATAACCGTATTTTACTGTTCTAAATCTTAGGCACTGCTTTAGGCATATTTAATTCACATTTAATAGTACTCTGAGATGAATGCTATTAACTACCACAATTTTACATGAGGGCACTGAGGAAGTTTAGGAAACTGCTCAAGGCCACAGAGCTCCTAAGTGTTGGAATTAACATCTGAATGCAGGCCGTCTACTTCCAGGACCACATTAACAAAACAAAACAGAAAATCCACTTTATGGATTACTAAAACACTGTCATCTGTATCTGTCATCTATCTGTACCTCATCTGATTCTCCCAACAACCTGTGAGTTAAACAGAAACGTATACTCATTTTACAGGTAAGAAAACAGTCAAGTGGGTATAAATGAAGAAGTTGGTTCTAGAACTTGAGTCTCCTGTCCTCCATTTACAGCACTTCTTGCACTTTACTACCCTGATACTGAGGTGACAGATCCTAAAAATTGGTCGCTAGAAATTACCTGGAGCCATGCTCTTCACATGAAAATGGATAGTCAATATCGAGATATTCTTTTCACACATGGTTCACTCTCCAATAAAATCTAATACATTAAAGGGATAAAACTGTTAACCTTAAATCTGGCAAGGGATCAGGATGAGACTTAGAGGAACTGTACAGCTCAACAAAATATAAAAACACTGGTTCTTGTGGTGTCAAACCAAGAAAGGAAACTAACATTTCACTTAAGCATTAAAAATGCTGCTGAGGATACAAACCACAGAATTCAAGTCTGGGTCTCTATAGCTTCCTGAACATTCATTCATTCATTCCACACTTTAAGGATCAGCCCACTGACATCAAGTCTCAGAAGAATAACTCCAGAAATCATTAGAAACAAATTGATTCCATTTGACTTCCAGTGAGTGTCTGTCCATCCTTCCAGTACAGCTCAGAACAACCAGCAAATGTCCTATCTGTGCCCCTCACATCTACTAAGTCTCCACAGCAAAGACAGAAGGTCATGGGCCTAGTGCTTCCACCCCCTAACCATGGGACCTTGAGCAAATACCTGGGTCTTGATGCGTTTAAAAAAAAAAAAAAAGGTTTGAGTTCTAATAACTTCTATGCTTCCCTATTCTGTGATTCTATTTCTTTCTCTTTTTTTTTGGCATTTTTTTTTTTTAGGGCCGCACACACGGCATATGGAGATTCCTAGGCTAGGGGTCTAATTGGAGCTGTAGCTGCTGGCCTGTGCCATAGCCACAGCAATGCGGGATCCGAGCCGCATCTGCAACCTACACCACAGGTCACAACAACGCCGGATCCTTAACCCACTGAGCGAGGCCAGGGATCAAACCTGCAACCTCATGGTTCCTAGTCGGATTCATTAACCGCTGTGCCACAATGAGAACTCCTGATTCTATTTCAAACAAATTAACCACACTCTTAATCTCTGACCTCACAACCGCAATATGAAAAAATAGCACTGATTAGTTTGCAATTTAAAAAATTTGTATCATTCTTTTATTTTTAGGGCCACAGCTGTGGCATATGGAAGTTCCCAAGCCAGGGATCAAACTGGAGCTGCAGCTGCCAGCCTACACCACGGCCACAAGGGATCCAAGTTGAGCCTGCAACCTACACCACAGCTCACGGCAACGCCATATCCTTAACCCACTGAGCGAGGCCAGGGATAAAACCCGGGTCCTCATGGATACAAATTGGGTTCGTTACTGCTGAGCCACAAAAGGAATTCCTATATTATCCTTAATGTTAATGATACCCTAATAATACTTTTAAAAACTATTTTTATATAATGAGACGTGAAAACTAGAAATCACAAAAAATTTAGATAAATGAGTATTAATGTCTTGCTTTATTTAGGAAGATGTCTTCGTATACTTGTCTAATAAAGTAAATGGAGGGTAAAAAAACTACCACCTGAGACAACAGAAATAACGAAAAAAGTACAGTATCAGCATGGCAAAAACACCATTTTGATATGACCTAAATAACCACCAGCTCACTATAAAGTAACTAAAAATGATCTGTAATCAATGGTCACCTCATTTTTCTTGTAACACTGCCTCCTGACAGCACAAAAATTTTTAAATGTCTACAAACAAGCGGGCTTACAAAAATAAACTTGTATTACTATCATTCTTTGAAGCTTGATAATTCCTGGAGGGAAAAAATGAATAGTCAAGCTCTTTATAAAGTAAGACTACCAAAAGAAAGCCTTATATGAAGATTTCCAGTCCATGCAGCATGGGTCCAAAAGCCTACACATGTGTATTTTAAAAACTGTTATTGCTCTTAACTTGTTTAGGAAATAACAGTTGAATTTGAAGGATCCCAAGGAAGCCAAAAATAAATGAAATTCATACACAGGTTGTACTCACAAAGTGTTAAAAATTGCCCAAAATGGCCAAATCCTTTTATTTCTGTGTATATCTTCCTTAGAGGTACAAAAGAACTGAAAAATTGATTTTTTAGAATCAAAAGATGAAACTTTAGGAGTTCCCTTCGTAGCTCAGTGGTTAACGAATCCGACTAGGAACCATGAGGTTGTGGGTTCGATCCCTGGCCTTGCTCAGTGGGTTAAGGATCCGGCGTTGCCGTGAGCTGTGGTGAAGTTTGCAGACGTGGCTCGGATCCTGCGTTGCTGTGGCTGTGGCGAAGGCCAGAGGCTACAGCTCCTGTTAGACCCCTAGCCTGGGAACCTCCATATGCCACGGGTGCAGCTCTACATAAAGGCAAAAAGACAAAAAAAAAAAAGAAAAAAGAAACTTTAAGCACAAAAGTGGCTTTCTGCTCCACTCCATTAACCCTTAACATCCCCAGTCCCCTGCCTGTTCTCAAAACAATTTCTGTCAAAAAGGATAAAATCCCCCTACTGACTGGAAAGTTAACTATTTCAGTCCCAGAATCTCAATTCAGGACAGAAACATTCTGTTCACCAATTTTTCTTTCTTTTTTTTTTTGCCAAACCTGCGACATACAGAAGGTCCCGGGCCAGGGATCAAACGTGAGCCTCAGCAGTGATCGAGGCCACAAGAGCTGGATCCTTAAGACACTGAACCACCAGGGAACTCCACCAATTTCTAAATTCCTAAAACCTCTTCATAGCCTCAATGCTTTGATCAAAAAAAATATTTAGAAATCTGCTGATGTAAATGATATAAAATTCCTCCATCGTCATTCATCATCTAATCATTCTCACATATCAGAAAGAACTGGATGGAAATGTTGTTGACCAAAAAGGCAGGCAGCCCTGTCCTCAAGGAATGTACTCTTTGCCTTGGTCACAATGTGAACGTCAATATATAAATTTCTTACCACAACTGAAACACAGTAGGCCTATATAAAAAGGAAACTTTTTCTAGATTCTTTCAAATTATGAGCATTTAGCACCCTGTTAAGGACCTAATTTCCTGTGGCCAAATACCACAGTAGATATTGGTCCCAACTTTGACTTATCTGAATGGGGCACATAACTTTGGGTAAAGACCCTATTCTTCATATTTTCTGGCCACAATGAGGCATGCAGAAGTTCCTGAGCCAGGGATGGAACCCACGTCACAGCAGTGACCCAAGCCACAGCCGTGACCATGCCAGATCCTTAACCCACTGAGCCACCAGGAAACTCCAAGATCCTATTCTTTTATTTGATTTTATTTTTTTAGGGCCACACATGCGGCATATGGAAGTTCCCAGGCTAGGGGTCGAATCAGAGCTACAGCTGCCAGCCTATGTCACAACCATGGCAACCCCAGATCTGAACTGTGTCTGTGACCTACACCACAGCTCATGGCAACATGAGATCCTTAACCTACTAAGCAAGGCCAGGATTGAACCTGCATCCTCACTGATACTAGTCAGCTTTGTTTCCACTGATCCACGAAAGGAATGCCTCTTTTTATTTAAAAAAAATTTTTCTTTTTATGGCTGTACCCTCAGCATATGGAAGTTCCCAGGCTAGGAGTCGAATTGGAGCCGCATGAGCAGCGTATGCTGCAGCCTGCATCACCAGCAGATTTTTAACCCACTGAGTTAGGTCAGGGATCTAACCTGCATCCTCATGGACACTGTGTCGGGTTCTTAACCCACTAAGCCACAACAGGAAGTACCCCTATTCTTTTATTAAAAAAAAGTACTTTTTAACCTATTTTAATTCAGCTGGGAGGAAATCCAACAGTACCATAGGCAGTTTCTAACCCCATCCTTCAGATAGAACAAATCTGGACAGAAATGTCATAAGGCTTTGAAAAAGAGACAGAGTAGTTTTCACCAGTGGAAACAAGGTGGTTCAGGCTGTACCCTGAAAAGAACTCGTGTGAAAATGATCTGAGAACCAACACTTCATTAACCAGCGTATCAAAGGGGCCTCCCAAGTCTTATTCCAGAACACTGGAACTTTCTCTGTGTTCAATGTTAAGATTTTACAACCTAACACTAAAATGAACAGTAAGAGAGAGGAAAAATTAGGAAAAAGGAGTTCTGGCTAAGGGTTATTTCAACACAGTGAAGTTAGACATGTTTCTTTGTGCCTAAATTTCTGGTTGGTTAAAAATATCCTTTGGCTTCCATATCGGGCACCCTAAACATATCCTGCAAATCTTTAGAGCAGGGGAAAAACTATCCATCAGCTGAGGCTATGAAGTTCTCCACAAGGATGACAAAAGGGCAATATGACACTTCCCTAAATGAAAGTACTATTACTTACATACACACCTGAATACAGTTCCCTTTCAAGAGAGGCCACAGGAAGCTGCATACTTACTCTGAAAATGCTACCATCACATAAAAGTTTAGACATTTTTCTGGAATTGCTTTAGAGTCAGCAGTTTATTCTTCTGATTGCACAGCAGTGGGATATGGGTACTCCTAATGTCAATTTATGCCTTGCTTACTTCCTAGAGAGATTTTAAGTAGCTCTATTAAAAACATTTATGCTAATATTTAACAGAAAAAAAAAAACTGTATGGTTTCCCAGGTGACTTCTCCGATGGGAACCTTTCTTTAAACATTTTTGCTTGTGAAGAAAAAAAAAAAAAGACCACGTGACTTTGTAGGAGAAATTCATATTTAGGGAAGAAGAGAGTCAAACTCCACATCTTCAATATCTGTTCCTCCCTTCTCACCCCCAGTGTTTCTGAAAGCACAAACAACTTGCTTATTTCTCTGGAAACCTGCCTCTTCATCACAAGCCTAGGATAGTACCAACAGAGTTGATCACTCTTCTGAAAGGTGATTTTTTTTTTTTTTTTGTCTTTTTGGCCAGCACCCGCAGCATATGGAGGTTCCCAGGCTAGGGATCCAGTCAGAACTGTAGCCGCCAGCCTACGCCAGAGCCACAGCAATGTGGGATCTGAGCCGCGTCTGCAACCTACAGCACAGCTCAAGGCAACACTGAATCCTTAACCCACGGAGCAAGGCCAGGGATCAAATCCGCATCCTCATGGATGCTAGTTGGGTTTGCTAACCCGTGAGCCACGACGGGAACTCCTGAAAGGTGATTTTTTGACAGTCTAAGCCTGACCTCCCTTTTCAAATAGAGACACAGCTGCCCCAACTCTACTTAAGACACAGAACCAGCTTTTTAATCCTACATTCTTGTTCACAGAGCCCCTCCAAAAATGGCCATACTGGAACTCTTATATATGTGAAAGTGCTTATATGTTTATGCTAATTAACTCTTTGGTCTCCTCATGATTTCACTAAATGACATGCACACACATTAAATGATCTGGCAATGATGAATACTCTTCAGAGAGTCTAAAAATTATTTTTTATATGCCCCCCCTTTTTTGGTCTTTTTTTTCCCCCTTATCTAGGGCCGCACCCGCGGCATATGGAGGTTCCCAGGCTAGGGGTCTAACAGGAGCTGTAGCTGCCGGCCTTCGCCACAGCTCACAGCAACGCCGGATCCTTAACCCACTGAGCAAGGCCAGGTATCGAACCCACAACCTCACGGTTCCTAGTCAGATTCGTTAACCACTGAGCCACGAAAGGAACTCCTATGTGCCCTTAAAACATTATCAAAGCTACACAAATCAGTTACTAGGAAGAGAATTTAGCCAACTCTTCATTAAGATCTAGCCTTCATTCAAGAGATGACAAAAGGTATCTTCAACAAACTCAGGCCTCCATAAACTAGACTCAGGTTGTTTTGCTCCAATTCAAAACAACCCAACTTCATTTTTACTAGATGATAAGCAACAACAAACCTTTCTGGCACTACTGGCTTACTATATCCACCTCACCTGAAACTTTTATCACCAAGAAGGAAAAAACAAGTCATTATCCACAAGAGTGGTTTCCTCCACTCAGGTTTCAAACTCATCTTTGCAGCTACTTTTTTGCAACTTTCTTTCTGGAATAACAAATTCAGTACTCAAGGAGCCCTTGGGGAGATGGGATCTTCATGAAAAGGCTCTTCTTGCTCCTGAATACCTTTTTATTTTGTAACAAATGGAGCCCCTTTGGAAGTTTCACTTTGGAAGCCTGCAATTACATTTCAGAACAAGGATGTTCCCGATCCATCACACTTTACAGGTCTGTGTATCTCTGCGTATTTTCTTCAAAATTCACAGGAAAATGAGGTGGGAGGAGTAGTAAAGGGACATCAGACAGAATAGATGTAAAATGAGAGCTCAAACTGCTCATTCTAGAATGAGGCTGGAGTAGTTCATATCCTCTGACCTGTGAAAAAGAAATTTTAATGCCACTCATAAGACACTCACCTTGAGAATTTTTACAACCACTCTCTCATTGTTGGTGATGTTAATGGCCTCAAATACTTCACTATACTTTCCCCGACCAAGTTTTCGAACCAGCTGGTAATCATCTTGATTACTGTGAAAGGCAAGAACGACACATAAATGTCAGGACTAGGAATTAACCAAGCCTGTGCCCACTACACACCCCATCCAAGCGCTTCCATTAATCAAGCACTTGGAAGTGTCTACACATCATGCCACAACTCATACTTTAAATGAAAGCCACAACATAAACTTGGCTCCCCGCACTAGATGCAGTTCCTAACCTAACTGGTCGCTCATAACTTGAGAGAGTTAAGGTGGAAGGCACGGGTCTGACTCAATCTAGAGAGGTGAGCAAAGCATCCACCCTGGAGGTTCAGAGGTGCCCCTCCGCCCAGCACCTGCCTTCTATTGCACACCCAGAAAGAAGGTAGACATCGCCTGCCTTGTAAATCCGGCCATCCTTAAAAAATTTCCTCCCACCCATTCTCATTTCAAAAAAAATGGAAAAGCAGAGAATTTTAATAGCTCAAGAGGACAGCTGCTGACTTCCCACCCCAACAGAAACCCCAAGGCGTGAGAAGGAAAGGCCGCTCCCTCACTCCCACCAGGTTCTGGTCCCTGGACCCCTACACGTGTAAGAAAGCATACCCTGCGGAAAGGGGTACGCACAACGGGGAGGAAGAAGAGGAAGGGGGAAGAGGAAGACGAGGGCACTGGTGGGGGGAGTCTGCCTCCCACCCCAAACCAGAGAATCGAAGGCCCAGCAAAGGGGCCGGCGAGGAGATAAGTCAGCGGGGAACAAGTGCTGTTTGCGCCAGGGGGCGGCCGGCCGGGGGTGGGGGTGAGAGGGCCCAGCGGGGGGCGGTGGCGGCTTTACCCCCAGCTCGGGACGTGAGACTCATAGTCCCAATACTCGCGGCTCCTCAGGCTGTTCACCTCGGCGTAGACCCGGGCCCTGCTGCCCGCGGCCGGGCCCGGCATGGCGGGCGGGACCGGGGGGCGCCGCGGGGCGCCGAGGGCGGCGGCGGCGGCGCGGCGGGGGGCGCGGGGCGGCGGGCGGAGGAGGCGGCGGGCCGCGGGCCGCCGGAGGAGGAGGAGGAGCGCGGCGGCGGGCGGCCGCGCCAGGCCGGGCCCGCGGGGGCGGGCGGGCTGGGGGCGCGGGGGGCGCCGGCAGAGCCGGCCCGGCCCTGGAGCTGCCGGCGGGACGGCGGGGCGATCGGCGCTCGTGCTCCGCGGCAGCCCCCTCTCGGCTCGTGGCCCCGAGGCGGCGGCTGCGGCGGCGGCGGCACCAGCAGCGGCAGCCGCCGGCCGGGAAAGGGGCAGCGGCGGCGGCGGCGAAGAAGGAGGAGGAGGAAACCCGGAAAAGGGGCCGCGCTCACTAGGAGCGGCCGACGCCCGGCCCGGGGCCGCCCAGCCTCACAGCGCCCCCTGCAGCGCCGGGGGACCCGCCCGCCGGCAGGTCCCGCCCCCGGCCCCGCCCCCTCAGGGTCCCCTTCCAAATCTACCCATCCTTGCTCCGGCAGAGAGGGCTCATCACAGGGCCTCCCCAACCACATGCTGGTGCCCTAGAGCCTTGCCCTTCGTATACCCTTCCAGGACTCTCCTAGAGACCCCTAGCCCACGCTCTCTACCCTTTCGTCTTCCAGAGTTTGACTACCAGATCTCCCATACCTACCCTGTTGTGACACTTTTGTCACCCAAACCGTTCCCATCAAGTCCCTCCCTCATGAAACTTGCTCTTTTCACTCAGAACCTCTCCAGCTCATGATTTCCCCACCCCTCCCAGAGACAGCCCGTTTTCCCTGAGGGACTCGACTCTGCCACCCATGGACTCTTGAACCTCCAGACTTCCCTTCTCTCTTCATCCAGAGCCTTCCTCACAAAACACTTATTTTACATTTTCCCCCAAATATCCTTCCAGAGCCTTCCCTAAGAACCCCTCTTTATGTTCATGTCCTCACTTGGTTAAGCTGGAGTCAGCCAAGTTACCTACTGTAAAGTTCCTATTTTTCCCTTTGTAATTAATAAGCAATTTGTGGGGAGACACTTTGAGACACAAACACCTTGGTTTGGTTTGGGAGGACAGAGAGCAGGAGAATTGTGAGAGTCCGGCCTTGAAGGGACAGGCTAGGGGTTGGGCATGGACTGAGGGTGAGGTGGCTGACCAAACTTTGGCCTATTTTGTTGCCTTCTAGCCCTGCACACTCTTCTCTCTTTGATCTTCTGGGCCTTTTTTGGTCTTGCTTTAAATCCAATCCTTTTTTATATTCTGTTTTCTAGAGGAGGACCCGCTGCCTCCTTCTGGATACAGTTAAGAGAACAAACTGTGAAGCTGGATCCATCCGAGTTTGGATGCCAGTGCTGCTACTTACAGGCTGTGTTACCTTGGGCCAATAACTTAACCTCTCTGTGTTGCAGATTTTACAGCATAAAAGCAGTAATGGGACCTACTTCACAGGACTGTGGGGCGAATTAGAGAAGACAAACCATGAAAAACACTTAGAACAGTGTCAGGCAGATACTAAGTGCTTAATATCATTATTATCAGACCAGGGCCTTTCCCCTATCACAGTTCTCTCCTTGAGATCACCACGTGCCCATCTTTCTGTTTTTTCTACCCTCCACCCCCTCCACCCCCTCTACTCCCATCTTTCTGTGCCTGACTCCTTTTTCCTCTTCAAGTCTCACTTTTTTTTTTTTTTGTCTTTTGTCGTTTTTAGGGCTGTGCCCGCGGCATGTGGAGGTTCCCAGGCTAGGGGTCTAATCGGAGCTGTAGCTGCCAGCCTACGCCACAGCTACAGCAATGCAGTATCTGAGCCGCGTCTGCGAGCTACACCACAGTTCATGGCAACGCCGGATCCTTAACCCACTGAGCGAGGCCAGGGATAGAACCTGCAACCTCATGGTTCCTAGTCGGATTCGTTTCCACTGAGCCACGATGGGAACTCCTCAAGTCTCACTTTAAGTTCATTTTATTTTTTTAAATTTTTAATGATTTTTATTTTTTTCCATTACAGGTGGTTTACAGTGTTCTGTCAATTTTCTACTGTACAGCAAGATGACCCAGTCACACATACATTATCAAACTCCATCATAAGTAACTACATACAGTTCCCAGTGCTTTCAGTTCATTTTAAATGTTAGAGTTGATAGTGCTCTATTTCAGCACCCATCCACATTCTTCAGAAAACTGCATATTTTGTAATTATTTCTTAGGTTACTGTATATTTCCTCCACTGTAAAAACAGCATAAAAGCAAAAACCGAGTCTAGATGCTCATAGCTGGCTCATCCAGCATTTGCCACAGCTCAAGGATTTCAATGTTACCCTACAGAGCACGTGTTCATTACCAAGGAGAACCTGGAGGTCATCACTCTAGTTCTGAATCAAACTTAACATCATCGGTAAGGGGCCAACTGACCCTCTGATGTGCTGCACCAAGAAGGGACATATCTGCCCCCAAACCTTAACTTGAATCTAATCAGACAAATCCAAATTGGGGGGCATTCTGCAAAACAGCTAACCTGGACTCAAAAAAAAAAAAAAAACCTCTTGATTAAAGGATACAGAGATATAACTATTTTAAATAAAGTGTATAATTCTGGATTCAATCCCAGATGAGAAAGGTAGGAAGGAAAGGAAGGAGAGAAGGAGGAAGGGAAGGAGAAAGAATACAGATAAAAGGACACTATGTACTGGGGCTACTGGGGAAACTCCAATACATGAAGTATCAAAGTATCAATGTTCAGTTTTATGAGTGAGAGCATTATATTGTGGTTAGGCAAGAAACTCTCTTCATCTTAGGAGTTACAAGCCAAATGTTTGGGACGAAGTATCATAATATCTGCAACTTACTCTCAAATGGTTCTGCAGAAAAACATGAGTTCCTGAGAGCACAAGCATGAATGGGGAGAAGGAAGAGAAGAGGAAGAAATGTTGACAATTGGAGAATGTGACTGAAGACTATGTGAGCTTGCAATTTTTGGATACTTTGAAATTTTTCAAAATAAAAATTGGAAGAAGTCAGTCAGATAATGAGACACCAACATCAAATGCTATCACTTACATATGGAATCTAAAAAAAAAGGACACAGTGAACTTCTTTGAAGAACAGATACTGACTCACAGACTTTGAAAAACTTACAGTTTCCAAATGAGACAGGTAGGGGGTGGGGGGATGTACTGATGGTTTGGGACAGAAATGCTATAAAATTTGGTTGTGATGATTGTTGTACACCTATAAACATAATAAATTTCATTAAGCAATAAAAAAAATTGGAAGAAAAAACCATTTATAGAAATAAGTGGGCTTTGGAATTTAATTCCCAAACCTGCAAAGCTTCCTAAATCTCTGTTACACGAAAAAACACATTCTCAAATTCTTAATGCAGCCTTAGGATTTCTTTGTGACAAGTCCCTGTCAACCAGTCTAGACCAGAGATTTTTAATCCTGAGCCCTTGGATGAGCTTCTTAGGTTTAAGGAACTCCTGACACTGTGCAAGATTTGTGGGTCAGTGTGTGTGGGTGTGCACGCATACGCATGCAGGAAATCCTAGCATTCATCAGATTCTCAAAGGAGGCCATGACCCAAAAATGGTTCCAAACTGCTAGTCCAACTACTAGGTCCAACCCCAGCTGGGGCCCCTTTCCTCAATTCCACCCTCACCCACCTCTGACCCCACCCATCCTCTCTGCACCTTCCTCTCACCCCTCACCAGCTAACCCACACCCATCTCATGTAACCTGCTCCCACACCTGCTGGGATGCCTGAGGATTCACTCACACATCACTCTGGTGCAACATGCTCTTGGATTTGCCTGACACTTCACTAACTCAGCCATGAAACCTGCAGTCAGTCCTCCCATGGCCAAATGGAGTGTGCCTTTGTGGTTGATTAGTAGGTAGGTTGGGCACCCTGTGGACTTGGCGGAGACCCACCTCCTCTCCTTCCTGTCAGTTTGCCATGCATTGTGCTTGGTGTGAATTAAGATGGGCAACCAGAGATGGTACCACTGCAACTCTCACTGAAGGAGTAAGTCTCACCTGGATGGATATGGAGAGGGAGAGGCCTGTGGCTCTGCAGGGGTAGGAGACAGGGCAGGGACTTGAAGTGAACCAGAATGACTTCCCCTAATTACTCTGTGTGTGTGGGTTTGGGTGAGTATAATTCAGGGTTACACAAGGGAGAAGGAAAGAGGGCATCTTGAGTCAACCAGCCCAATAATTTCATACCAGCTCCTCCTATGCCCCACAATTCTATCCAAATACTAAAAGATAATTCTCCTAACTCTCCCCTCCCCATAAAAAACCCTTGCAAGAACAACTTCTGTCTTCACAAGGCCTATTTCCACAGTATTTGAGGTGGTTACAGGCTTTTATACTATATTACTGGTTCTAAGAGCCTAGCCCAAGAACATAATGAAAATTATGATCAAAGAATCATTCATAGTAGTAACAGCTTGTGTGTTCAGTATCATTGAATCTTACAAAAATCCTCAGGCTAAAAGCCACTGAATTCACCTCTTAACTGAGTGGATTGTGTGGTATGTGAATTATATCTCAAGAAAGCTGTTTAAAAAGCCAGTGATATTGAAACTGTTGTAAGAATCCATTTTTTGCAGTTGTGGAAACCAAGATTCCAATGACATGGATAATAGAAGCAGAGCTTAGATTTGAATTCTGGTCTTTCTGACCACCAGGTTTATTTCTTAACCCATTTCTTTTTCTTTTTCTTTTGGCTGCAACCTGAAGCATGTGGAAATTCTCAGGCCAGGGATCAAACCCAAGCCAGAGCAGTGACAAGGCTGAGTCCTTAATTGCTAGACCTCCAGGGAAGTCCTCTTAACCCATTTTTGATTCAGTATTTCCCTCAAAAGACCCAAAGATGGTCATCATAAAAATCATCATTTTAAAGTCATGAGAATGGGAGTTCCTGTCGTGGCTCAGCGGTTAACGAATCCGACTAGGAACCATGAGGTTGCGGGTTCGATCCCTGGCCTTGCTCAGTGGGTTAATGATCCGGCGTTGCCGTGAGCTGTGATGTAGGTTGCAGACGTGGCTCGAATCCTGCATTGCTGTGGCTGCGGTGTACGCCAGCGGCTACAGCTCCTGTTAGACCCCTAGCCTGGGAACCTCCACATGCCGCGGGTGCGGCTCTACATAAAAGGCAAAAAGACAAAAAAAAATTGTGGTGTATCCCTACAGTGAAATATTAGACATCATTAGAAATTATGATTATCAGGGATTTTAGGTGATGATAAAAATTATATTATTTTTATATAATAAAAATTATATAAATTTTTTAATAGGTTTTTTAAAATTACACAGTATTTGTGGTAGCCATAATGATGCCAGCCTCCCTGCCTTGTTCCCCAGAGATATCTACTTTCTAGTCCCTATGATGGATAAGTATGTGAATATATGACTTTACATGGAAAAAGAGACTTTACAGATGTGACTAAAATAATAATTTTTTTTTTTGTCTTTTAAGGGCTGCACCTGCGGCATATGCAAGTTCAAACTCCTGAACCCTTGAACTGTAAGGTAATAAATATGTATTGTTTTAAGCCACCAAGTTTGTGGAATTTATTATAACAGCAACAGGAAACTCATTCAGTAGAATATAGTTACCAAACATTTTTTCAAGAACTTCAGTTAGTGAGACAAAATGTGAACCACATTCCTGCAGTTTGGTGTGTATCCTTCCAGGCCTTTTTCTCTGCAATAAAAACATACAACATACATTCTTTTACATTGCTTTGTACCAAACTGTATGTACATATTTCACAGGTTAATTCTCAGGCTTGTAACAAATGCATAGGGAAAGAACAGCAAGGAAATAACTGTAAGTGCCTTTGAGTCTTGTAATCACTCAATTTTACTTTTATTATTGTTATAATTTTGGCTGCATCCGTGGCAGGTGGAAGCTCCCCAGCAGGGATCAAACCCACTGCAGTGACAATGCCAGATCCTTAACCTGCTGCACCACGGAGAACGCCTTGACTTTACTTCTACAATCTGAAAAAATAACCAATGTTTATGCTGTTGAGTATCTTCGCCCTTCCCCTCAAAAACGTATGGGTTTACGAAGGCTCTTCACCAGTTGGGAGGTTGCAGAGGGTGGAGGAGTAGGGTTTTATTTCTCTCTGGAATCCAAAGCATCCGCAGGGATTGCTGGGCTCTCACCTGTGTCTTTGAGGCTCCAAGCAGGTGCATCTAGTTGTTCATTTGAGCCCCACTGGCAGCAGCCCTCCACCTGGGTCCATTCCTACAACGTGCTAAGGGATATCACTTTTTGATCTTTTTTTCTTCATCATCCTTAAAGTGTGGATGGTGGTGTGCCCGCCACCCAGAAAATGCCCTCCTAGAGGCAGGAGGGGATGTGGCAGAGCCTGCCTGGACTAAAACCAGAAATTTTCTGCTGGTGCTCCTTTGGAGTCCCCGTTTACTCAGCCTTGTTTGGGGGCACACTTTTCATCCCTGTCCCCATCACCCACCTATGCGAGAAGCTCAGCGAATTTAAACCCTCCCATTATTCTCAGGGAAAGATAGATAAACTCATTCCTACTAAAATGTAAACAACAGCTCTCTAAAAGGGATTTGCATTTTAAGGAGGGTCAGGACCCAGAGGTCCTGCAGGAACCTTCGTCACAGACTGGCAAGTGATGTGGAGGGGTACTTCGGAGGGCAGGCAGTATTTCCCTGAGAGCTGCACCCACCCCAAGTAGTTGAGGGGGGCATTTGGAGGGGAGTGGGCTGAATGTTACAGAGGCAGGCACCACACCCCCTGGCAAGGCTGTTGTACTTCGAAAACATTTATCCTCTTCCGGGCAAACCAACTGCTGTTCCAAATTGTCCAGAATCACCATCAACTCCCACTTCCTATCCATCACCAGGTCCAGCTGGCTTTCTGTCCAGCTGGCAGCTCCCTTCCACCCTCCTGTCTAGATGCCCATAGCATTGGCCCTGATTTCAGCCTGAATCATTTCCTCCTTGGGTTTTCTGTGAGTCCTTTCCTGCAGCCATTTCTGGGCTGTCAGACTCACCGTGTGTTAACTCACAGGTTCTTAGCCTGGGTTTGGTGGCTGGAAATCAACGGATTCATAAACTTGGATGTAAAAAGTTACATCTTTCTTCACTAACCTCTAAGTAAAATTTAGCATTTTTTCCCATTATAGATGTAGTATGAAAACTAATAGGAGTTCCCGTTGTGGCTCAGTGAAAATGAATCCGACTAGCATCCATGAGGAGGCAAGTTCGATCCCTGGCCTCGCACGGTGGGTTGGGGATCCAGCGTTGCCGTAAGCTGTGATGTAGGTCGCAGACATGGCTCAGATCTGGCATTGCTGTGGCTGTGCCCTAGCTGGCAGCTGTAGCTCTTGGGACCCCAGCCTGAGTCCCAAGTGTGGCCCTAAGAAGCAAAATGAAATGAATAGAATAAAATAAAAACAAAGCACGGTAGTATTAATTGTCCCTGAGAGTTTGTCACCATAGGAATCCCAGATATTTGCTTGTCAGTTTACAGTTGGTATTTTTTTTCTTGTTTGTTTTCCATTTTTGGTCACCCTGCAGCATATGGAGTTCCTGGGCCAGGGATCAGATCCACGCTGAAGTTGCAACCTACACCGTGGTTGCTGCAACACCAGATCCTTGAATCTCTCTACTGGGGATCAACCCTGCGTGCTGGCACTGCAGAGACACCACTGATCCTGTGGCGTCAGAGTGAGAACTCCAGTTTGTGTTATTTTATTTTATTTCTTTTGTCTTTTTAGGGCCACACCAGCAGCATATGGAGGTTCCCAGGCTAGGGGTCTTAATAGGAGCTACAGCTGCCGGCCTACGCCACAGCCACAGCAACATGGGATCCAAGCCATGTCTGCAACCTACACCACAGCTCACGGCAAGGCCGGATCCTTAACTCACCGAGCAAGGCCAGGGATCGAAACTGCAACCTTATTGTTCCTAGTCGGAGTCGTTTCCGCTGCGCCAGAACAGGAACTCCAAGTTGTTATTATTTTAAAGCAGGAAAGTTTGCTCTCTAGCAGAATCAGCTGCTCTAATTGTTGGAGGCAAAGGGTCTGGAGGAATCCTCCTGATGTTGGGCTTTCCTCCCTGTATTCCAGCCCCCACTCTTCCTCATCTTAAGGCATCTGTTTAGAAGACTCTGAGCTTGAAATCTGACACATATTTCCTCCAGTAGATACTAGATGATATACCCTGAGGAGTAAAAACAAAAAGCACACAAAAACAACAACAAAGAACCAGCTAAATTAGAAGATAATGCACCTGAAAGCTTTACTTTTTCTTTTAGGAAGTGCATCCTTTTTCTGGATGCTTGCAGAAGTCTTCCTGTTTGACTGGAAGATGACGCAGAAAGCCCAAATGCTAGTGACGGGCTGCCCCTATGAAGGCAGGGGTCTGCCAGCTCAGCTGCCGCAATAAAATAAAGTACAACACAAGTTCCCGTGGATACCTGCCAGCCCCAGAAAGACAATGCAAGCCCAAGAAGAAAACCAGAACTCCCCACTTTGGTCGCTGAGAAAGTGGGGGAGGAGGACACACAGACAATGGTGAGAGAGATAGCTGGGAGAAGGCAGCCCCAGTGGCAAACGCACTAGACCTTGGAGGTGTTGCTGGAGCCACAGTGGAATCAAGCAGGGACCCACCCTAATAAATTAACACAAGAATGGTGTCATCTTGACCACATCAGGATCCTTAGACCCTGCTCTAATTTTGCCATTTGCTCCTTGCAATTGCCATTTTTAATGTCCTTTAGAGCATGTGGCTTTTAGCTGTTCTTTTTAAAAACTGAGCTGTGTTATGACAATTGATTGCAGGTGCACAACATTTAACGATTTGATATATGTATATATTATGAAATGATCACCACATTGAGTCTAATTAACATCCACCACCACTCATACTTACAGTTGTCATGGTTCTTTAGTCTCTCTCAATTTAGAACAGTTCCTCAGTTTCTTTTAGAAAATTATAAGCCAGTACTTTTGTTGCCTGTTCCTCAATTTGAGGCTAATATTTCTTCATGATTTGATTCGGATTAAATATCCTTGGCAGAGATATTATAGGAATAATGGCCACATTTTTCTCATCCTAACAAGTGATGTATATTTTCTATCATCCCATTACCAGAGGTATTAACCTATTTTTTTGCTTTTTAGGGCCACCCCTGTGGCATATAGAAGTTCCCAGGCTAGAGGTCAAATCGGAGCTGCAGCTGCTGGCCCATGCCACAGCCACACCAGATCTGAGCCATGTCTGTGACCTATACCATAGCTCACGGCAATACTGGATCCTTAACCCACTGAGTGAGGCCAGGGATCGAACCCATGTCCTCATGAATACTAGTCAGGTTTGTTACCGCTGAGTCACTTCCCCCTGAGTTATTAACTTCTGTCACTTGATTATCAAGGTAATGTCTGTCAGATTTCTCCACTGTACAGTCATGCCTTTGACCTTTTTAAGAACTAGGTATTTTACGGGGAAGTGTTTTGAAAACTGGTAATTATCCTGGTCCTCATCAAACGTTCCATGTATTTCCATATATTGGCATGAATTCAAAGATTCCTATTTTACTCAATGAATTACAGTCAATTTCTTGTCATCAGTTATTTTGATGTTCAAACTGTTCCTTATCTGGCTGGTGGGAGCTCCTTCAAGCTGGCTCCTGTATCCTTTTGATGTTCTATCATCCTTTGAGCACTTTCAATTTATTTGGCACAAAAAATGTTCCAAGTCCATCTTGTACTTTCTGTGCTCCAGGCCCAGAATCAAACATTTCTCCAAGGTGTCCTGATTCCTTTTAGTGGAAAAGAGTATTTTGAAACCAAGATCTGTGCATAAGTTATGCTCACTCTTATTGTACT
Organism: Catagonus wagneri; assembly: GCA_004024745.2. Lineage (NCBI taxonomy): Eukaryota > Metazoa > Chordata > Mammalia > Artiodactyla > Tayassuidae > Catagonus > Catagonus wagneri. Next base: position 6,554,957 of record PVHT020000180.1, read on the forward strand.
GGCTGCCAGACCTTCTCCAGTGGACTGAGCTAGAGAATATATATATATATATGTATGTATGTATGTGTATATGTATATATATATACACACACACACACACACACACACACACACACCTCTTTTCCTTCTATATTTGCTTCTCTCTAGATCTGTGTATATTGGAAACCATGAGTTCACTCCCTATCTCCAGTTCCACTATAACACCATAGAATTGATTCTAGTTTTCTCCCTCTCCATATTTGTAACCCTCTTTTCTGATGGTGGGCAATCTGGCACCTGTAGACTCTTTTAGGTGGAGGAGGCGGTGGTATAAGAATGGCCTCGCTGAGGACGCGACATTTAAGCTAAGATTTGAAGCAAGTGAGGGCATAAACAATGCAGTTTCTGGGAGAAGAGCATTCTAGACAGAACACCATGGCCCCTAGCTGAAGAAGAAGAAACTTGCAGGTGTGTCTGAGGAATGGCAGGAGTCTTGTGGCTGAGCCAGTAGGCAGATGGCATAAGCCAGGTAAGAGGGGCTAATTCAGGTAGCAAGTGTCTTGTAGACCATTGTTAGACTTCAGTTTTTACAGTGACCAAGATAGGAAGGCACTGGAGCATCGAATACGGGAGAGATTGCTCTAGTGAGCAATTGTGGAAGCAGGAAGACCAGTGGGAGAGACCAGCAGTAAACCAGCGAATGAGCAATACGGCTAGGAGGTGGTAAGGAAGGGCTGGATTCCAGAATCATTTTTCTGGGGAGTCAACAGAATCTGCAATAAATTAGATGTAGCATGTTGAGTGTTAAGAGATGGCAGCAAGGCAGCATGTAATTGTTTATTAATAAATGAATAAATAAAATGGAGCACTTGTATGCAAAGCACTTAGCAGGACATGGAGCATATAATAAACTACTCATGATCTCTGTTGATCAGTTGCTGGATGGAGCTGAAAACTTCCCCAGCAGGCTCCTGATCCCAATTCTGGCCCTGTCCCAGCCTCCTGCAACGTTACCCCTTGAGCAGAGCTACCCCTTTTCAACCAGAGAAACCCTCCCTCCCCCCGCTTCCCAATGAGTCAAAACTCCCACTTCCTCCCAGCCCTGTCTCTGCAGGATGTGGGTAGTCATCTGATAAGCTAATTCACAATAAGGTATTGACTCCTTGCGAGAGATGCCAGCTCCTCCCAGAACCATTCACATTTTTTAAAAGGCCGCAACTTATTTACCTAGCTCTGGGAAAGTGGTGAAATCTCTGACAGTTTGGCAGGATGTTGAAGGAGGTCATTTTGTTCTGGCCAATACCCAAAAGACAGCTTACAGAGGTCTGGGACCTCCTCGAAGGGGTCCAGCCCAGCACCAGGCTGGGCTCCTCCCCTCTCTTGCCTCACACAACAAGCCGGGTATTCCCCATCTCCATTTACCACAAAACAAAATCCACACTTGGCCAGAAGACTACACATTCTAGATGCTTTCCCCAAGGTGAACAGGGCTTGGCTTAGCTGCTCTGCCCCTCTGGGAGCTGCCATCTGTGGGGTGGCTCAGCGAGGGAGCCTTTACTCACCCATCAGACTCAACTCACCAAGAGAAGCCTATAACTGAGGCCACTGGGCCGAGTACCTCGATCATGTGCAAAATCGTTTTCTGTGCAAGACTGGTTTAAGAAGCAAGGCCACAAAAGCGCAATGAGATACCATTTCACATCCACCAGTGAAACCATCCAGCACAGGTATGTCCATCATACCTGTAACCTGCCTTCACCAATCAAGGTAGTTTTAATTGTTGCTTCGAAAAACCTTGCATGTCCTCCAGGTTGCAAGTAGCCTAAAACAGTAAGATGTTTGCCAGAGTTTTCGTCCAGGAACTTGGAGTCAGCCGTGTCTAGTTAGAGCAGAGCAAGTTAGGATGGGACCACTGACCCTCCAATCGGGCACGCACCAGTGTCAGCTAAGTGACCTTTGGATGTCAGAGGGCCAAAAACTCCACCCTCAGATCATGCCAAGCACCTCCATTTTTGAACATGCATCCCATGAAGGAGCACGTAACTCAGATATGCCTGCACAGAACACCAATTATCTCACCTTTCCCTACCTCCTTTCTCCATCCCTAAGACCAGTCTATTTCTTTAGCCCATAAATATCCCAAGCCCCTCCCCTTCAAGGAGGGAAACTTGAGACTTGTTCTATCATCTCCTTGCCTGGCTTGCTTATAAATAAACCCTTTCTTTGCTGCAAAACTAGGCATATCAGCATTTTGACTTATTGCACACTGGGCAAATGAACCTGTTTAGGTATTACGCTGGCATTAATAAAAAAGACAGATAATAACAACTGTTGACAAGGACGTGGAGAAATTGGAACACTCCTACATTTCTGGTGGGAATGTAAAATGGTGCAGCTGCTTTGGAAAACAGCTTGGCAGCTCCTAAAAAGGTCAAATATAAAGTTACTACATGACTCAGAAATTCCCCTCCTGAAACTCCACCCAAGAGAAGTGGAAACATATATCCACACAAAAATACAACATTATAATTAATATTTATAGCAGTGTTTTTCATAAGATCCAAAAAGTGGGACTAACTTTTATGCTTATCAACTGATTATAATGTAATATATTTATCCAATGGAATATAATTTGGCAATAAAAAGGGATGAAATCCTGATAGATGGTACAACATGGACAGACCTTGAAAATATTAGGCTAAATGAAAGAAACCAGACACAGACGACCCACATGCTGTTACGACTTCATGAACACGTCCAGAGTAGGCAAACACAGGGAGGCAGAATGTAAACTACTGTTTGCCAGGAGCTGGGAGGTAATGGGACGTAACTTTAATGGGTACAGGGTTTCTTTGGGGGATGATAAACATATTTAACAACTTAGCCCACATCTCGGTGGATAAGCCAAAAAAACATGAAATTGTACACTTTAAATGAGTGTATGTATGGTAAGGGAGTTATACATCAGTAAAGCAGTTTTATATTTTTTTAAAGTGTAAGAAAGGAGAGAGAGAGAGGAAGAAGCAGGGCCATATGGAATAGAAAACCTGGCCAGACACAGCGGCTAACTGGAAATATCCAGGGGCCTGGAGCTCACCTCCCTAAAATGTGGGAAGAGGGGAGCAAGATGGAAGGTGTCGGAGTTCCTGTCGTGGCTCAGTGGTTAATGAATCCGACTAGGAACCATGAGGTTGCGGGTTCGATCCCTGGCTTTGCTCAGTGGGTTAAGGATCCGGCGTTGCCGTGAACTGTGATGTAGGTTGCAGACGCAGCTCGGATCCCATGTTGCTGTGGCTGTGGCGAAGGCTGGCAGCTACAGCTCCTGTTAGACCCCTAGCCTGGGAACCTCCATATGCCACGGGTGTAGCTCTAGATAAGGCAAAAAGACAAAAAAAAAAAAAAGATGGAAGGTGTCAAGGAGACCACAAAGACCATGGCCCCTTTCCCTTAGGGAAACACTGTGCAGAATTTGCTTGGAGAAGCAGGTCTCAATAGAGATATTAAGAAAAATTATCCCAAACTTGAAAATAAGGCAGAAGGAGACACGCACCTCCTTTAGGCTCATGCTAGAGCACTGTTTAACAGATCACCTCTGAATGATTTATCTGGGGGATGTACCTTTGTTTGACTTAAACTTTCCTACTGCTTGGGGACCAGATTCTATAAAGTTGTGTGTAAACATGCAGAATTTTCTTTGACAGAGATGCAAATGTTTTTGTCTGGTAGGAAAGATAACCTAAAGGTTACAGTTTTACTGCCCTGTAGGATATTAATCAGTGTTATCTCTACTCTAGCAAACTGATTTTAGGACGCCTTTCCTTATGGACCGGATAACCCGTTTTCCTCTAATCCTGCTTTGCACCATCTTTACTGTCCTACTGGTTCCCTCATTAACAAATTAAACATATCTTGGGTGAATGCTCATTTGTATGAGAGTCATTTTTTTAAAGCTTTTAAAGTTATACTTTAACAGGGAACAGAGGTTATTTGCTGTATTTCAAAAAGTGATCACCTTAATCATCATAAAAATCAGAATTTGAAGAGTAAGGAGTAGCTCTCTGTATGCATGAATAGAGAACAATCGCGAGGGACTCTGGAGCCTAAGCAAGAAGAGCTATTACAATTTTATATGAAAAATAAGATTTTTTTTTGTCTTTATGCCTTTATCTAGAGCCGCAGCCGCGGCATGTGGAGGTTCCCAGGCTAGGGGTCTAACAGGAGCTGTAGCTGCCGGTCTTCACCACAGCCACAGCAATGCGGGATCCAAGCTGTGTCTGCAACCTACACCACAGCTCACGGCAACGCCAGATCCTTAATCCACTGAGCAAGGCCAGGGATCAAACCCGCAGACTCATGGTTCTTAGTCGGATTCGTTAACCACTGAGCCACGATGGGATCTCCAAAAAATAGGTATTTTGCTAAAAATATTATACACACAATATGCATATTTATACACACACGTTCCATACAGAGGATGAAGGAGAAAAATGATTGGAAGGCTATTAGAGGAATCACCAAAATTTGTTATCAGTGATATCTGAAGGGAGCCTAAAGGGAATTTTAAAATTTCTTTTCTATGCTTTTCTATATTCTTCAGCTTTCAACCATAAATATGTCTTACATTTGAAAGTTTTTCAAAGTTATTTAAAAGAAAACCAGTAAATAAACTTGATAGGAAAAAAATCTGGGAGTAAATTGACAGAAATTACTTTCCTATCTTAACACTCAGGGGAACAGCATGGTGGAAACACACGTCCTCTCCTAGAAAATCATAAATAACTAGTCTTACCAGAAACAAAGGAAGCAAAAACAGCTAACTGGGTCACTGCTGCTAAGAGAACTTCAGATCAATTTTCAGGTAGGGGGTGATTTTGCCCCAGGGAACATTAGGCAAAGTCTGGAGACATTTTTGTTTGTCACAACTGGCTGGGGGGTGTGGAGAAATGCTATTGGCATCTAGTGGGTAGCTACCAAGGAGGCCGCGAAACACCCTCCAACCCACAGACCAGCCCACAACAAAAGTCAAAATGTGAATTGTGCCAAAGCTGAGAAAACTTGGTTTTATTTTTATTTATTTATTTTTTGTCTTTTGTCCTTTTAGGGCTGCACCTGCAGCATATGGAGGTTCCCAGGCTAGAGGTCTAATCGGAGCTGTAGCCTCTGGTCTACGCCACAGCCACAGCAACACAGGATCCGAGCTGCACCTGCAACCTACACCACAGCTCACGGCAACACTGGATCCTCAACCCACTGAGCGAGGCCAGGGATCGAACCCACAACCTCATGGTTCCTCGTCGGATTTGTTTCTGCTATGCCACAACGGGAACTCTGGTTTTAATTTTTTTTTTTTTTTTTTGTCTTTTTAGGGCCATGCCCACGGCATATGGAGGTTCCCAGGCTAGGGGTCGAATCAGAGCTGTAGCTGCCAGCCTACACCACAGCCACAGCAACGCTGGTTCCGAGCTGTGTCTGTGATCTATACCACAGCTCATAGCAACACTGGATCCTTAACCCACTGAGCGAGGCCAGGGATCGAACCTGCATCCACACGGATACTAGTCAGATTCATTTACGCTGAGCCACAGTGGAAACTCCAAGAGAAAACTTGGTTTTTAACAGTAAAGCCATGGGGGGGAAAATCAGGATCTGAAGAGTTCCAGGATCTGAAGTGTCCACATTATGATTATGATTAGGTACACAGAGTGAAGGATATAGTTACACCTATGTCCACGCTACCCCCTCCCACCAAACCGTCTCCCTGACCTGAGGGCAGCCCCTTGGGGAATCATCCCTCCACGTAGGGGATAAGGATGATGAAAAGGAGATTTCTCCCCCTTCGCTTTCCTCTAAAATAAAGTTCCTGTCCCTCCCATGGAACATTCCACTCCTATCATAAAAATAAAGCAGATCTAGGTAGACTGACCTTGAGAGATCCCCAGGATACATTAACTGAAAAAAGTGAATTGCCCAACAACACGTATAGCATAATGCATTTTTGTAAAAGTCAACTACACAGAGAGGTATTAATATTTGCTTATGTGTACAACAAGATTTTATTGCAGCACTTTATATGAGGGGAAAAAATGGAAGCATGGTGCTTTCAGTTAAAATAATAGTATTTTATATGCCATCTCCCAAAGCCCTACCCAAACCAAGGACCTGACTGAAAGCAATCTACCCACAAAAGAACCAAAAAGAGCAGGAGAGAGGATAGTAGCAGATGAGAGGTGTTAAATTTGGAGGCGGTGGAGAGCAGGTGAGTTAGCAAAGCTGACTGTACTTGCAGAAGGGGGTGCCAACAAGCAGCCAAAATACCCGCTAGCCTTACAGCCTCTTTGGATGAAGAGGAGGTAGCACTAGATACTTGTCTTCTGTCTGGTGGGAAGTGGACCTAATATGCTCTTTCCCACCGCACCCCCTTTCCTGCTACCTGCTGGGAGATGATCAAAACAAGAGACAAAGTGAATGTTTACAAGGTCAATGGCATCCCTAAGATACGGTTCTACTGAGTACTGCCCAGCTTGTAGATCTGTACAAGGGAGGCCCCCTTGAGAAACAGGAATATTTATGCACTGAATCTAAAAATGCCAGGAATTGAGTCAGAACATGTTGGAGGTGGAGAGGGATCACCAGCAGAAGCATGACTAGGAACTGTGTAGCAGAAGCAGTGCAACCACTGTGGCAGACTGCATTTTCCAAAGATGATCACAGCTGTCTCTCTCACTCCATGTGGACGCCACAGTGTGACCGTGACACTCCTCCTGTTGAGAGCTGGAATTTCTGTCCCCTCCCCTTGAACTGGGACAGGCTTGTAACAATAGAACACAGTGGAGGTTATGCTGCGTAATTTCCAAAGCTGGAACTTACCCAGTGCTGGAATCCTAAGCCTCCATGTAAGCACTGTGACTGTCCTGAGGCCGCCATGCTGTGAGGAAGCCCAAAGTAGCCCCCAAACCCTGTGGAGTGGACCCGAGACTAAGGAGAGAGAGACATAGATGGAGAGACAGAGAAAGACAGACAAACAGAGACAGAGAGAGATATTTTTGCCCCCCTCCCCCGCCATTCCAGCTTCAGTCACTTTCTGGCTGCAACCTCATGAGAGATCTCAAGCCAGAAGCACCCTACTGAGCCTTTCCTAAATTCTTTATCCACAGAAACTATGACAGATGATAAAATAAATGTTGTTTTGATGAGTTTGGGGTAACTTATTTAGCAATAATAACCGGAATAGAATCACCTAGGCCCCCTTTCAGATCTGATGCAACTAGGCAACTACCCCATCCCATCTTTGGCAGAAGTTTGTTCTACAGAAAAATGGAACCAGGGAGGCTCCAGACCTACAGACCCCAGGTCTGGCAGAGGCAGGGAGAGTCACTATACTACAAACAGGGATATAATAGGAAAGTCTACGTGCTAACTAGGAAGAACCCTGGTCCCTCCCACCTCTTGGCTCTAAGGATGCTGCTAGCCAGGCACATACCCTCAGTGAGACACAGGAGCATTATCTCTGGAGAAACCCCACAAAGACAACTTGTAGATACTATGGGCCAAGCTAAGTCTCCATGTAGCCGCAAGAGTGAAACTTTTTTTTTGGCCACCTTGCAGTATACGGAGTTTCTGGGCCAGGGATCAGACCCAAGCCACAGCTGTGACCTATGCCACAGCTGCAGCAATGTCAGAACCTTAACCCACTGGGACTGAACCAGTCCCTTGTGCCACAGTGGGAACTCCAAGAATGAAACTTACTAAACAAATGTAAGATCTCACTATAATTAATATTCTCAGAGAGACAATAAACTATTGCATCCACAAAACACAAATGAGGTTCTATTAAATTAAAAAAGGGGTGGGTATCTTGGTTGTGTTTCCCCAGAAGCAAAATCTGAGATAATGATTCAGTGCAAGTGATTATGGAAAGGCAATCCCAGAAAGTACTGGTTGAGGAGGTGGGAAGTGAGACACAGAGAGACAAGAAGCCAATAAAAGGTGCGTTATTCCAGGAGTTCCATCGTGGCGCAGTGGTTAACGAATCCAACTAGGAACCATGAGGTTGCAGTTCAATCCCTGGCCTTGCTCAGTGGGTTAAGGATCCGGCGTTGCTGTGAGCTGTGGTGTAGGTTGCAGACGCGGCTTGGATCCCGCGTTGCTGTGGCTGTGGCTGTGGCTGGTGGCTGCAGCTCCGATTAGACCCCTAGCCTGGGAACTTTCACATGCCGCGGGTGTGGCCCTAAAATGACAAAAAAAAAGGTGTGTTATTCCATCCAGTTAACTACTGTGGACATCTGGAGCTTGATCCGGTTGGGGAATCCTTGAAGATGGTACAGAACATCTCTCAGAGGTGTCCCAAACAGTGCATAAGGATCCACTGCTTCCAGGGAAAGTGACCTTCACTAATTCCAACTTGTCTTGTGCTCAGGCTGAGGATGCTACTTGGAAGAAAACAGCCCTTGGGCAGAGCATCATAGATTCTTGCAGTAAACAGCCTTGGGCAGCGCACAGGGGTGAATGCCAAGGGCTTATGCCAGCAGTGTCCCCTACAAGCAGCAAAAAGAAAACAAGAAAGAGTTCTTGCAAATTAAAAATGTGAGAGCAGAAATAAAAATTCAGTGGAAGTTTGAGAAGAAAAAAATAGAAGACAGCCTGACTTAATGGAACTGGGGTGCAGGCTGGGCTTCAGGATTATTTAAGTTTCCCTGGGTGATGTTAAAGCTCCCTGGGTGCTGTGAGAGTGGAGAACCACTGCTTGGCAGGAGAAAAATAACTTCCACAGCCATAATAATGTAAACAGAGAATACTGATTTAACCAGAAAATTGTCATCTAACTATATGGGAAGGACAGAGAGAATGGAGGCAAGTATGTGGGTGTGGTGCATATAAAGCAAGAAATTTGCATCTACCCCAATAGGAAGGCAGTAGATAATGTCTCAGGTTGATAAATCAACCAAGATTGATTTATAAGCATCTTACTCAGAAATACGGAGATAAACACCAGAAGAAACAGCTGAAATAGTAGGAAGTCATTTTCTCAGAGGAGCAGGGATATATAAATGTATATATAAGGGGGATGGGCAAGGGAATGCATCACTGACTTTTGCTATAAACACTGTAATCTTATTTATTCTTAATATATTTAAGAGGCATGAATTTCTTTTTGGAGGGGACCACACTAGCAGCATATGGAAGTTCCCAGGCTAGGGGTGGAATCAGAGCTACAGCTGCCAGCCTATGCGACAGCCACAGCAACGCTGGATCCTTAATCCACTGAGTGAGGCCAGGGATCAAATTCGAATCCTCATGGATCCTAGTCAGGTCTGTTAACCGCTGTACCATGAAGGAAACTCCCAAGAGGCATGAATTTGATCAAATTTTTAAAAAATTATTTTGTAAAGGAACAAAAGAAAAAAATGGGAGCAACTCAAGAATCTGTCACCAGGGAGAGGGTAAATGAACTGTGACATATCATTTGATGGTGTACAACTCCATGCTTACAATGAGAGAGCTGTGTATGTCCTGATGTGGCTGGATCTTCAAGATTCAGTATAACTGTGACAGGCAAATAATAAGTACAATATGTCAGCATTTATGTAAAACACATGCCTATAAAATAGAGCTATATATTTCCCAGAGGAATAGAAGTATATACAAATAAAAAGCACAAAGAGAAAAGTGGGGAAGAACATGCTTGGAAGAGGTAACAGGCATGATACACAGGTCATGGTGAGAGTGGACTCGGACAGGAAATAAAAGTTAAGGTAGATTTTGTTCTGCTTCTTTTTCCCAAATAAGGTAAAATTTTGTATTACTTGTAAAATTACATTAAATTTTAAAAGCTGAATATACATCAAGAGAATGAGAAGACAAGTCACAGAATGTTATGAAATACTTAGAAAAAATACATCTGAAATAGCACTGTTATTCAAAATCTACAAAGAACTCTTTAAACTTCACAATAAGAAAACAAACAACCCAATTAAAAAAAATGAACCATGAGGTTGTGGGTTCATTTCCTGGCCTTGCTCAGGTTAAGGATCCTGTGTTGCCGTGAGCTGTGGTGTAGGTCACAGATGTGGCTCAGATCCTGCATTGCTGTGGCTGTGGTATAGGCTGGCAGCTGTAGCTCCGATTCGACCCCTAGCCTGGGAACCACGGGTGTGGCCCTAAAAAGCAAAAAAAAAAAAAAAAAAGGAATGCTCTAAAAGAGGGATTCTTTTCTTTTCCCACTTCCTGCATCCTTCATCTTAGCCCAGAGAGCTTCCCTGGAAACTGGATGCAGGAGGAGGTTGGGCCTGGATTCATGGTCAAAGATGAGAAAAAAAATAGGCCTGAAGGCCTGGGCTCTTTTTAGGTGCCAAGCCCTGTGCTGAGCTCTTACAAGAGGGTCTCATGGCCCCCTCGGATGCAAACACATACATGCGTGTGCACACACGCACACAGACACACATCTCTAGGGGGCAGCACTATGGTTCTAAGGGATGAGGCTCAGTGAGGTGATTTTCTCCAAGCCACAAAACAAGTAAGTAGCTGGGACAGGATTTGAACTCAGGCTGTGCTCACCTCCGATACCAGGATCTTAACTCTTTTCTCCTCTATGATCTAGAGGAAGCAGGATACACAAGTGGTGTTGACTATGGCCCTGGGCTCTAAGCTACATGCCTCTGATTCTGATTTTCTGGAGGTAGAAGGTGGGTGTAAGTACTGACCTTCCCTACTGTCTCCTTAAAGGGGTGAAGCCTAGATGAACTTTCAGCTCCCCAAACGTGGCCACTCTCCTCTGGGCCTTTGCACAAGCTTTTTCTTGTCTAATATTACTCTTCCCTTGGTCTTCACTTGGGGGCTAAGGCTGTGCTTGAGTTTGGACTACAGAGTCAGACTCACCTGGATTTGAATCCTACTCAGTCTTCCAATCTCAGGTTAGGCCTCTCTTGTTCCAGGAGGACTTCCATGACCCCTTGAAATCTGTGTGCCTTGTACCTTCCTTTGTAGCACTCCCCGACTGGACTGTAATTGTTTACATAGACTGGAAAACTCCACGTGAGCAGACACACCAGCCTTGCTGCTTACCGCTGCATCCCCAGAGCCAAGCACATAGTAGGTGCTCAACAAATATTTGTTGAAAGACTAGAGGAAAGTGCCCTGGCAGTCATCAGATGATGGTCCACTTTGAAGGGCTAGTCCCTTTGCTGTAACATGCAAAGAGTCACTTGCCAGTGAGCCTGAGTCCCTTTGATTTTGGAGAGAAGAAGCCAGATACTTCTTATTTATGGTTGAAGCTTAATACTTTGGGTGGGTCTGAGCATATGATTCTTAAGTCAAATTGCATAGTGCTACAAAAATGCCAGGCAGGGGGCAGCATCCACACGGAGATACTGGAGGCTGTCAGAAACATGGTCCCAGGAAAGTGGAGGGAGAGGATGACCTCTGGACTTTAAGCTGCTCTGAGACTCTTTCTGTTGTAGCTGTCTGGATCAGCAGAGACACGTGGTCTTGCTTCCCAGAGAAGAAATCACTCTCTCTAAAGCAAGGTTTCCCAGCTTCAGCACCACCAATATTTTGATATAATCTTTGCTGTGGGAGATGGTCCTGTGTGTCGCAGGGTATTTAAGAGTGTGGTGGGTTGAATAGCATCCCTGAAAATCCGTGTCCATGTAGATCTCAGAATATGACCTTGTTTGAAATAAGGATCTTTGCAGATATGATTTGTTAAGGATCTTGAGATGAAGTCATCTTGGATTTAGGGCTGACTCTGAATCTAGTGACTAGGGAGGGCCCTTATACAAAGACGAGAGGCCACACGAGACCTAAGGAAGAAAGCCATGTGGAGATGGAGGAGGTGATTAGATTGCTAGAGCTGCAGGCCAAGGAATGCCAAGGACTGCTGGGAGCCAACAGAAGCTAGGAAGGTTTCTTCCCTAGAGCCTTCAGAGGGAGTGTGGCCTTGCCCACACCTTGATTTTGGACTTCTAGACTTGAGACAACAAGTCTCACAACTGTGAGATGTCTTAAGCCATCCTTCTGCAGTGATTTGTTATGACAGCCCTGGAAACTAATACAAGCACAATCCCTGGCTTCCACCCCAGAAATAGTATTGACCCCTCTCTCAGTTTTAACAAACAAAAATGTCTCCAGACATTGCAGAATGTCCCAGGGTGGGGATGGGGGGTAAATAGTGCCCCCCCCCCCCGAGAGCACTTCTCTAATGGGGCAAATATAATGGGAGGACAGAGCAGAGTGGGGTGAAGCTGGGTTTAAATTTCAGCCCCACCCAGAATAGCTATGTGACCTTGGGAAAGTTGCTAAACACCTCTGAACCTCGGTCTCTGCATGAGTAAAATGGGGGCTAAAATGTCCTTGTATGTCACAGAGCAACAATGCTGATGCAACAAGGGAATGTGTAGAACGTGCTGAGTTTCATGGCGTCCAGCCCACAGCAAGCATTCAACAAATAGCAGCTGAAGCAGTGACTGTTGTGTTTTCATGAAGCAATAATAATCTTACCTAATTGGTAATAAATATATTGAGAAATAACAATGACAATTATCACTGTTATTACTTTTGAAACTTTCAAGCTGAGTCAGTTTATCTGATAGAAATCTACTATGGACTGATGACAAACCAGGGCAGTGGCTCCTTAAAGATGGAAGAGGTGCTGGAGTTCCCATCTTTGCATCATGCTTTCCAAACTCCTACTTTCTCTTACTCTATCCCATTTGAGCCCAAGAGGAAGCTTGTAAGAGGCATAGGGTCATCACTTAAAATGTGTCATCCTCATTTCACAGCAGTGGGAATTGAGGGATAAAAACATTGAGCGACAGAGTTCCCGTTGTGGCACAGTGGAAACAAATCTGGCTAGCATCCATGAGGATGTGGGTTCAATCCCTGGCCTCACTCAGTGGTTTAAGGATCCAGCGTTGCCATGAGCTGTGGTGTAGGTTGTAGACGTGGCTCAGATCCTGTGCTGCTGTGGCTGTGGTGTAGGCCAGCAGCTGTAGCTGCCAGCAAGGGGGCCTGGGAAATGGAGTCCACAGGAAACATTCTTCCAGGGCATCTAGGAAGGAAGATTAGGGTTGTGGGAATGGAAGCACCTCAGAACAAAGATGGAGGGGTGGTGATATGAAGGAGCGGAGGGAGCATCAGCAGGCAGCACAGGTGAAGGGTGGATGCCATGATGAGCTTTATTCATGTGAAATCTCCTACCAGGAGCAGGAAGCCTGAGTGTATTAACTCTTCCCTTTATATCCTCGGTGCTTATTTTAAAACCAATCAACTTTTCTTGCTAAATTGCCAGGACTGAATAGTGGGCAGGAAGGAGATATCCTTGAGAGATAGGTTGAATCTAGTAATTTACGTCTCTGGAAACCAGCTGTCCTGATAACCAGCACTCACAAGGGGTGTGATGAAAGCAGAGTGTATGTGATTTAATTGGCTTTTTGAAGGGCGTGGATGTTGAGAGGTGGTGGTGCACAGGGAAAGCTGCCTATTAGATGGATCCCTTGTGGTGATTTCTCATCTGAGATCCCTTCTCCTTCCACACAAAATAGATGAGCAGGGGCACCACTCACAGCTCGGCCCATTGAGAAGATTTTCTCTCTCTAGTGTCTTTTATAGTGTCCCATGTATCTGGTTATAGTGCAGCCACTGTCCATTTTTGGCTTGTACCCAAATTACAAGCCAGCCCATTCCCTAACCAAACTCAGGCTTTCTCCTCCTTTTTCAGCTGGTGATGACCCTGTCTCCTTCCCTAATATGGTCACAATTGTGAAACAGGGAGGAGGTCCTGAGGCAAATGTGGTGGACGACATGTTGGTCTGTACTACCTGCTCAAGCCACTTACTCAGGCTTTCAGGGCCTGCTGGGACTCCACCTGGATAAAACATTTCCATTTTACAATGGATTGAGACTACGCCTGTCCAACTTTATGACGTGGAGGTTCCAACAGGACTCAGCTCATGATGGTCAGGACTGGATGCATGGTCAAGTATTCTGTCTCTACCAGGGTCTAGTAACAGACTAGGTGCTATTTCTTAGGTGTGAAAATCCCTGCCATCAATTGCATGGTCTTGTTCTGAAATCCCAGGTCCATGCATTATGATTCTCTCAGATGATCTTGCTTTAAGCTTCATGCTGCATCTTTTCCCACCACTGATACCTCCAATACCCCAGGGTCTGCTGTATCACATTGCCCAAATGATGGGGCTGTTTGCACCATAGCTAGACCTGCTTCAGAGACCTTTCTTGCTTTGGGGCCCCTTGAGGCTGGTTCCCATTTGCATTACTTGTTATATGAGCATATTAACCATTGCTCCCAGAGCCCATCCCAAGAGTCCTACCAGCAGAGAGAAGAGAGGAGTATCTGGGCTCAGCCTCCCTGCTTTCATCTCTAGTAACTCTATTCTGGCTCTAAACCTGTGCATCCTAAGCCTCAAAACAAAAGTCCTTCAGAGTTCAGTGACTATGTATTGATGCTAACATGTATCTCTTGGGAGGTGGGGAAGGTCGGGGAGTGGCTGACTCTCATTCTAAGCAGTTTATCACAACTTGCTTTCTAACCACATCCAGGTCTACCCTCCCTCAGAGTAGTCCCCCCATCCTTCCCTCTGTCCTCTTCCGTCCTGTTGGGAGCAGACAGACAGATACCCTGCTGCCTTGCAGATCCTCGCCATGATGCACATCAGTTTAGAAGTCAACAGCAGGGATTTGGGTTTAGCTGGAGGTTTACTCCACCCCTGGGTGGCTGTGGGCCACTCATCTAACCCTATTGCTCAGTTTCCTGATCTGTAAGAGGAAGGTAATAATACCAATTTCATAAGATTGCTTTGAGGATTAAATGAATTGATAACTATGAAAAGATGTTACCATCATCACTCCAGGTTGCAGTAGCTGGTTTGGGGGCTATTTCTTCATTTAACTACAAGCTCCTTGAGAGCCAGAATGGTCTGATTCCATACATTCTCCCAGGGCACTCAATGCCTATTTAGAAATAAATAATCAATGCCTATTTAGAAATGTCTCTCGAATTTATACTCATTAAATAATCAGCTAAGTTTTTTTTTTTTTTTTTCTCCCAGGAATGCAGATTACTGGTATTTGAGAGAAACTGCAGTTAGTATGTATGAAGCCCCGGGTTGTGAGCATAGTAGAGGCCTCATAGTGAGGTAGGGGAAGGGAGGTATCCCCACAAATCAAACTTTCTGGTTCTCAGTTTCCTCATTTGGAGAATACATAAAGAAAAGAATGGATACTATTACAAATGTTGCAAAGATTTTCATAAACTTAGTTAACTTGATGCCAAGGGCATGGTAAGCGCTGAGCAAACCATAGCTCACTTTAAAAAGCATTACGTTAAAAGTAAACCGTGAAAGCGCCCAGGTCTCCAGTCAAGGCCAGCTATCACGCTTCTGCTCCAGGAAGCACGGAGTCGGGCTGGGGTCGCCGGGCGGGGCCCCAGGAAGCCCCGCCTCTTCACGCATGCGTCTGGGTCGCCCTGGCAACGCACTGCTAGGTCGCAGCCCGAGTGACGCGTGGGTTCTCGCACCTGGCGCTCTCGGTCACCCTTGGCTTTTGGCAAGGGTAGCTTCGGCAGTGATGACGGACGAGGACTCTGAGACCTCTGCCTCCGAGGCGCAAGCCCAGGAGGAGAACGAGCTACCTATTATCCAGCTATGCGCGCTGGTGGAAGAGCTCAGGTACCAGACGGCGGCTTCTGGGGGAGGTCCCTCTTCCGCGTGTGGGCTCGAAACTTGGTCCACCACCGAGATAATCCAAGTCCTCAGTGAACTCTGAGGAAACTGAGACACCCCTCCCCTACAAAAAAAAAAAAAAAGTGGGGAAGGCGCTTACCTTTGCTCTTTTTTTCTTAATGAATTTTATTTCAATTATAGGTGTACATAAATCATCACAAGTCAGTTTTACAGATTTTGTATCCCAAACCCCCAGTGCATCCCCCCACCCCCCAGATTGTCTTATTTGAAAAACCAAGGTTTTCCAAAGTCTGTGAGTCATTGTCTGTTCTGTAAAAAGGTTCATTGTGTCTTTTTAGTTTCCACATGTAAGCGGTAGCAT
>PVHT020000180.1:6571994-6596867 GCA_004024745.2 Catagonus wagneri
GTGTCTTTTCGAGTCATGGTTTCTGCTGGATAGATGCCCAGGAGTGGGATTGCTGGATCAAATGGTAATTCTATTTTGAGTTTTCTGAGGAATCTCCATACTGTTTTCCACAGTGGCTGCACCAATTTGCATTCCCACCAACAGTGTAATAGGATTCCTTTTTCTCCACACCCTCTCCAGCACTTATTGTTTGTAGACTTTTTGATGATGGCCATTCTGGCCTGTGTAAGGTGGTACCTCATAGTGGTTTTGATTTGCATTTCTCTAATGAGCGATGTTGAACATCTTTTCATGTGTTTATACCTTTGCTCTTTATTCCTGTATCTCCACCGCCACGGAGCTAAGAAGCCACTGATGGAGCCAAAGTAGAAACTGGTGCGAAGCCCAGAACCTAATTGGTGAAGCCAGAGCTTCAGCCCTGTGGGTCTGCCTGGTGCCACGCCGCTTAGCCGCTTCTCTGCTGTGCTGTGGCAGGTTAGACCAGGTGACCTCGTAGCCCCTTTCCAGTGCTCAGATTCTATGATTAAATTAATGTGGCAGAAGATAGAAAAGACGCTATTGAGATGTTTTTAGTATGAGCAACTTAAACTGAACGAGAGTATAGGCATGGAGGTGGACAGCAAAGACGGAGTAGCCCAATATTCTGTAATTTTAGCAGTCTGTTTTATATCTACTGTAACAAATTAATTGGATTCCATGATGCAATTGAGGTTAATTGTACAACTTGTTGGTCAAGAATATCCTGACCTGGAGTTCCCTTCGTGGCTCAGTGGTTAACGAATCCGACTAAGAACCATGAGGTTGCAGGTTCTATCCCTGGCCTTGCTCAGTGAATTAAGGATCCGGCGTTGCCGTGAGCTGTGGTGAAGGTTGCAGACGCGGCTCGGATCCCGCGTTGATGTGGCTGTGGCGAAGGCCGGCAGCTACTGCTCCTGTTAGACCCCTAGCCTGGGAACCCCCATATGCCGCGGGTGCGGCTCTACATAAAGGCAAAAAGACAAAAAAAAAAAAAAAAAGAATATCCTGACCTGGCAACAGAAAAGATGTTATTTCAATATGTTTATAAATAGCTTAGGTCAGAACTGAGGTATTATTACTAAAATAGCTACAATCTTTTGAGTGGTTATTATGTGCCAAGTATTTTGCATATATGGCCTTATATAATGGCACAATAACTCTAGGAAGTGGGTGAGGAAACAGACACAGAAGTTGTCACTTTCCTAAGGTCACACAGCTAGTCGGTGCTAGTGCTAGGATTAAGACTCAGGTGGGATTCCACAGCCTACACTGGGAACAACACGTGCTGAAAAAGAAAGTTGCTTTGATGTGTTAGGCTTTCCATTGAGCTTTTCCACTAATCTTAAAATTCAGCCAAATAGGAATTGGCTCAATAATGTATGAAAATATCAAAACTCTTCTCTCCCTTATATATACATTTACATACATATGTATGTATTATACACACTCATATATGTGAATGTTATATAAGTTAAAAGGGTCATCATCTTGGCATATACAGGATAAATTAGATTTGTCATCTGTAGTTGTTTAAAAACCATTTCTATACAAAGCTTTCCCACCATTTATAATAAACTTCTAGTGGATCCACTGGGTTCTGGAAATAAAAGACCTGAGAAATTTAAACCAAAGGAAACATCTGAAGATTGTGGTTGTATGTACCTTCAAAAATAGAGTAATTCAGAAGGAATTTCACAAATGAATTAGAAGATACTTGAAACATAGCAGTTTTCAGTATATAGGCATGACTTGTTTTATTGCACTTTGCTTTATTGTGCTTTGCAAATACTGCATTTTTTACACAATGAGGGTTTGTGCATCCCTGAACTGAGCAAGCCTGTTGGTGCCAGTTTTTCTAAACAGCAGTTATTCACTTTGTATCTCTGTCACATTTTAGTAATTCTTACAATATTTCAAACTTTTTCATTATTATTCTATTTGTTTTGTGATTTGTGATCAGTCTTTTTTTAATGTTACTCTTGCAAAAAAATTATGACTTGCTGAAGGCTCAGATGATGTTAAGCATTTTTAGCATTTTAAATTAAGAAATGTACTTTTTTGTAGTTCCTTTGTGGCACAGCAGAGTAAGGATCCAGTGATGTCATTGCAGTGGCTCGGGTCTCTGCTGTGGCTCGGGTTCTAGCCCTGGCTGGGGAACTTCCACATGCCATGGGCATAGCCAAAAAGAAAAAAAAAAAATACCTAAATGTTTTTAGACATAATGCTATTGCATACTTAGTAGACTGTAGTATAATATAAACATAACTTTATATGCATTGGAAAACTAAAAAATTTATGTGATTCACTTAATTGTGATATTTGCTTTGTTGAGGTGGTCTGATACTGAACCTGAAATGTCCCCAACATACGCCTGTAATCCCTCCCAGTGCTCTGAATTTCGTGGCTCATTAGATATATTTTTCTCTTCTCTTCTTTTCTTTTCTTTCCTTTTCTTTTCTTTTCTTTCTTTTCTTTAATGGCTGCACCATAAGATAGGCTGCACCTAGTTCCTGGACCAGGCATTGAATCCAAGCTGCAACTGTGACCTATACCACAGCTGCCTCAACATCATAGCCTTAAACCCACTGCCCTGGGCAGAGGATCGAACCCGTACCTTTGCAATGACCCAAGCTGCTGTAGTTGGATTATTAACCCACTGCACCTCAGTGGAAACCCCTCAATGTATTTTTAAAATATATCAAATATATAAGTAGCATGTACTGTGTGCCAGGCACTGTCTCAAAGTGTTTTTTGTTTTTTTTTTTTTTTTGCTTTTTAGGGATGCACCATTGACACATGGAAGTTCCCATGCTAGGAGTTGAATCGGAGCTACAGCTGCTGGCGTATGCCACAGCCACAGCAACTTGGGATCCGAGCCATGTCTGCGACCTACACTACTGCTCATAGCAATGCCGGATCCCTAACCCACTGAACTAGGCAAGGGATCAAACCTGCATCCTCATGGATACTAGTCAGGTTTGTTACTGCTGCGCCACAATGGAAACTCTTTGTATTCCTTATCATGACCCTAAAAGATAAGTACTGTTATTATTCCCATTTTAAAGATCAGGAAAGTGAGGCACTAGGAGGATAAGTATCTTGCAGAGGGTACTTGTAGTGTTAAGTACTAGTTATTTGGGGTTTAAAGTCCTGTTGGTGGAACTTACTCAAGCACCCTCTGTCTTGCAGCTATGGAAACTCTGCTCTCAAAACTGAGACAGAGATGTTTGAAAAATATTACAATAAGCTGGAGCCCAGGGACCAACGATCTCTACGATTATCAGAAATTAAAATATCGGGAGCAGAAATCACACAGGTACACCAGCAAGATCTAAGAATTCTTTTCCTCGTCTGATTATATTCAAGTGGTGTTTGTTATCCTCCTTTGGTGTGCCCTCCTTAGCCGAGTGGCATATGACTTTCTCCCTGTTGTACTTTGGATTCTTCCTTGCCCTCAAAGGTTTCTCTTTCACTTGAGTATGAATGGAATCAGGTTCAACTTACAGTGGACCGACACTCCCAGAACATCTTTGTTTGTTTTAAATAATTCCCTTATATTGGGGGACCCAAAGGTGTACAACGCCTGGCCCACCACTTTAAGGAGTGAAGTGGGCACTGGAGTGTTTCTCACATCTCAAAGGGCCAGCCAGACAGCCTGGTATTGCCAGAGCAGCTGATTTTTCAAGAGAATCTGGCAATAATTGGATTATTTTGGTGAAATCTTCTGATTTTCCAAAAGTGGTTAATTTTTTTTTTTTTTAGATTTAAAGCTGTATATAGTTCTATCTTCTTAGGGCCAAACAATCCCATCTTCAGGTCCACATATTCCCTGGCCACCAGTTTTTGACCTTTGGCTTCAGTGCCTAGGAAATCCAAATTTTTGGTCTATTTGTTTATTTTTTTGCTGAACACCATGGCCCCAGATGCAGTTTTTCTTCTATGTTTGGTTCAGGAAGCACTGAGCTCCGGGCTTTCTGTGACACTGCCTTGAATGCTAGTCTATAGTAGGTTCACGATTTTCCCACCCTCAAGACACTTTCCCTTATTTATTTTCAGTTCATTGTCAAGGATAGGCCTTTGATATGCTTTGCACAGTTCCTCAGACTGACTTGTGAAAGGAACATCACCTCAGGCTCAATATCCAGTATCCATGCACATTGATCTGCTCTGGTTGTCATTCAGAATGATCTCTAGCAGGTCTGAGCAGTCCTTTTGATGCCCCCTTGGGCTGCTTTATAACCAGTTCCTAGTAGACCAATGGTTTTGCTTTTCTTGTGTTACAGTTACAAGGCAGGTGGAGATCCAAATCCCGCATAGGTGTGGACCGTGTGACAGCCCTCACTGTAGACCAAAAATGCGAACTTGTGCAAAGGGAGCTAGAAGACGCAAAGGATGAAATAAGGCACATGCGGGCAAACGCCGAACGGGACCTGCAGCATCACGAGGTACTTCCTTTTTGTAGGCCCACCTCCCTGCGTTCCCCACTTCTGCCTCAGCAAGAGGTACCTATAGTATGTTCGTATAATCATTGCTAATTTGAGAGATGCACAAGCAGGTTAAATAAATTGAGGGCATGCCTTTAAGGAACTTACCACCTGCTTGAGGAGATATCAGATTTTAAACTCAAAAAAAAATTTTTGTTTATTTATTTTAGGGCCGCAGGTGCAGCATATGGAAGTTCCCAGGCTAGGGGTTGAATTGGAACTACTTATAGCTGCCAGCCTACACCACAGCCTCAGCAACGCCAGATCCAAGCCACATCTGAGACCTACCCACAGCTCTTGGCAACCCGGATCTGTAACCACTGAGCTGGGCCAGGGACCACGCCCACATCCTCATGGATACTAGTCAGGTTCATTTCTGTGGAGCCACAATGGGAACACCTCAAATTTTAAACTTTTTAAAGTGAAAAATTTCAAAATACACAAATGTAGAGAAGCTAGCAGAGTGAACCCTTAGGTATTCAACACCCACACATAATAGTTATTAACAGATGGCCACTCTTTTTTTTTAATTTATTTTATTGAAGTATAGTTGGTTCACAATGTTGTTAATTTCTGCTGTACAGAAAAGTCATTCAGATATGTGTGTGTGTGTGTGTGTGTGTGTGTTTTCACATTCTTTTCCATTATGGTTTGTCACAGAATATTGAATAGTTTCCTGTGCTATACAGTAGGTGTTTATCCATTCTGTATATAATAGTTTGCACCTGCTAATCCTGAACTCCCACTCCATCTCTCTCCCATTCCCTCTTCCGTTTGGTAACTACAAGCCTGTTCTCCATGGCTCTGAGTCTGTTTCTCTTTCGTAGATAAGTTCGTTTGTGTCATATTTTAGATTCCACATTTTAGTGATATCATATGGTATTTGCCTTTCTCTTTTTGAATTACTTCACTTAGTATAATAATCTCTAGGTCCCAGAGTTCCATGGTGCCCCAGTGGTTAAGGACTTGTTATTGTCACTGCTATGGCTTGGGTTCAGTCCCTGGCCTAGGGGAACTTCTGCATGCCATGAGCTTGAACAACAACAACAACAACAACAATCTCTAGATCCCTCTGTCTTGTTGCAAATGGCATTATTTCATTCTTTTTAATGGTTAAGTAGTATTCCATTGTATATGGGTACCACCTCTTTATCCACTCACTGTCGATGGGCATTTAGGTTGCTCCCATGTCTTGGCTATTGTAAATAGTTCTGCAATGAACACTGAAGTGCATTTATCTTTTTGAATTAGAGTTTTCTCCAGTACATGTCCAGGAGTGGGATTGCAAGGTCATATAGCAACTCTATTTTTGTTTTTTTGAGGAACCCCCACGCTCTTTTTCACAGTGGCTGTACCAATTTCCATTCCCATCAACAGTGTAGAAGGGTTCACTTTTCTCCACACCCTTTCTAGCACTTGTTATTTATAGACTTTTTAATGATGTAACACATGGCCACTCTTGTTTCCTTCATATCACTACCAGCTTCTCCCTCATAATAAGTCCCTGGGCTATTTTTGAAATAAATCTTTTTTTTTTTCTTTTTCCCTTTTCTAGGGCCACACCTGTGGCATATGGAGGGTCCCAGGCTAGGGGTCTAATTGGAGCTGTAGCTGCTGGCCTACGCCAGAGCCACAGCAATGCCAGATCTGAGCCGCGTCTGCGACCTACACCACAGCTCACGGCAACGCCGGATTGTTAACCCACGGCAATGCTGGATCGCAATCTCATGGTTCCTAGTCGGATTCGTTAACCACTGAGCCATGACGGGAACTCCATAAATTCTGTAACTTTTTGATACTTTTTATTTTTTTCCGGGGGGCTTTTTACTGCCGCACCTGTGGCATATGGAAATTCCTGGGCTAGGAGTCAAATTGGAGTTGCAGCCACTGGCTTATACATAGCCATAGCAACACCAGATCCAAGCCGCATCTGTGACCTACACCACAGCTCACAGCAACACCGGATCCTTAATCCACTGAGTGAGGCCAGGAATCAAACCCGCATCCTCATGGCCAGGAATCAAACCCGCATCCTCGTGGATACAAGTCAAATTTGTTTCCACTGAGTCAGGACAGGAACTCCTTATTGTCCAATTTGTATCTTAAGGATGTCTTTCTAAGAAAAAAGGTTATGTATTGGGACAGAATAGGGCTGAGAACTAAGGTTTCTTTGGACGATGTGTCCTTGAGAATTTTTGTAAACTCTTCTCTCTTGGTGCTGACCCCCCCGCCGCCACAGGCTATTATTGAGGAAGCTGAAATTCGATGGATTGAAGTTCAGACAGAAGTGCATGAGTTTAAAAAGGATATTCTAAAGACCGTATCCAAGAAGAAAGGGAGTATTTTGGCCACTCAGAAAATGATGAAGTACATCGAAGACATGAACCGCCGGAGGGTGAGTTGGCAGGCGGTTAGGGCTTAGCGTGGGGAATAGATTCTAGAACGAGCAGCCCGCCCCACTTGGTCCACCCTCTGCATTGCCCATGTACGCAGATTCTTTACATTCCTCAAAATATGTGAGTCTTAAAATGCAAGTTTGTCACGGCTAAAATCAATCATAGGATGAATATGCACAGTATCTCAGGTCAGCTTCTTTTTCATTTTGCTATTTGTTTCAAGATCTGATATATTATCTTGAGAAAGGTGGGAGTCTATCCTGTTGGTGACTGTGTGGCACGGTACAAGTAAATCTTAATTCCTTTTAGTTCAGTTATCGTAAGAATGAAACATAAAATGGTCCTTTTCTTCCAAAGATTTTGTAGCATATCAAGCTTTGGATCCTGCAGATAGGTAGGGTTACTAACGTTAATGTGTTATAAGTAATAAATTATATAAGTTAACAAAAGAATAATAGACCAAAGAATCTCAAGATCATTTTTTCAGGAAAGGGCCCTATACCTGAGCATATACCCAAATCATCTTGAATTTAAAAGCAATAGAAAATTTTGTATGGAGCAGACACAGTTTTCCCTCTGCTTCTTGATCATGAGTAAAATACCATAGCAACACCAACTTGAGTAGACATAAAAGACCTAAAAAGAAATGACTGAATGCTAGGGCTCAGGGGTTTCTTTTGAAGCCCCAGACCTACCAACTTTTCAAACCAACAGAGAAGAAGAGGCACAGTGAATTAAAATTTGCTTTTATTTTTTTAGGATAATATGAAGGATAAACTACGTTTGAAAAATGTTTCCCTCAAAGTCCAGAGGAAAAAGATGCTTTTGCAATTGAGGCAGGTATGGGGCTTTTCCCTTTTTGGAAGGTTGTTGTGGTAGGTAAAACAATATGTTCCTGAAGATATCCATGTACTCATTCCTGGAATCTGTGACTGTGTTGCCTTACATAACATAAAGGTAAATACGGCATAAAGATTTTGCAGATGGAGAGAGCTCCCTTTGTGGCTCAGGGGAAATGAATCTGACTAGCATCCATGAGGACACAGGTTTGATTCCTGACCTTGCTCAATGGGTTAAGGGTCCTCACCTTGCCGTGAGCTGTGGTGTAGGTTGCAGACACGGCTTGCATCTGGCATTGCTGTGGCTGTGGCGTAGGCCAGCAGCTGTAGCTCTAATTAGACCCCTAGCCTGGGAACCTCCATACGCCGATGGCGCAACCCTAAAAAGAAAAAAAAAAGGGATTTTGCAGATGGAATTAAGTTAAGGATCTTGAGATGGGGAGAATATCTTGGATTATCTGAGTGGGTCCAGTGTAATCACAAGGGTCCTTATGAGAAGAAGACAGGAGAGTGAGTCAGAGAAGATATGATTATGGAAGTTGAGATCGAGTGATGCTTTTTTTTAGAGGATGGGGTCATGAACAAAGGATGCAGGCCACCTGCATAAGCTGGACATGGCAAGGGGGAAGATTCTCCTCTAGAGCCTCTGAAAGGATGCAGCCCTTCCAACACCTTGATTTTAGTCCAAAGAACCATTTCGGATTTCTGACCTCATGAGCTGTAAGACAATAGATTTATGTTGTTTTATGCCCCTGAGTTTGTGGTCATTTGTCATAGCAGCAATGGGAACCTAATACAGTTTCTCTGCTGGCAAATCTGTAGATGGAGTTGACTTGAATTTAAAAAACCCTCATGACATGCTTGTTGACCCTTTCGGAGAATGTGGCCTGGGTGGCACAGTTAATAGTCAGCTTTGGTGAGTCTTTGGTGAGCTGAGCCTAGAGGCTCCTGATTAAAGACAGTAAGGCAGATATGGCACAGGGCCTCTGAAATGTGGTTACATGGCTCCATCCTCTCTATTTTTATTATCAATTCAAATATGGGCACCGATGGCATGTGCATCAGAGGTGGCCGGCTGACAGTGACACAGAATCGGGTGGGAGAATTAACATGTCTGGGGACTGTTGCTTGACTGACTTGGGATCCCAAAGACTCAACAGGCTGGGACAACTTTATCATAGAAGTGACTAAGGACACACATTAGATTCTCCATTCTTATCCCCACAATATCCGCACAGGTACTGGGTGGCTTAGTCACAGAGCACCTGATAAAGTCAGCTCAGCAAGAGGTGATGCTATGGCCTAGGCTGCAGGACACAGTGCCCCCAAGAAAGGGGTGGTCTCACTGCACTCTGTTCTCGGGTGCCCCCGGAGTGCTGTGTCTTGGAGAGAGCGCCACACTTGAAAGAATCTGTAAACTAGAGTCCATGTAGGAGTGGGAAATGGTGAAAAAGGAAAGCCCGTCAGAGGACCTGGGACTGATGGGGCTAGGGAGAGGGGACTGCCATCTCCCAGTGCTCTGGCTGCTGTGGGGACGAAAACACAGTGCTTGGGAGGGGCCGCAAGGCTGGAGCTGGGCCGGGGTGGAGGTGTCAGTGAAGGAGGCTGAGTTCAGGTAAGAAAGAACGTGGCCCCAGTGGCGCTGCCCGCTGATACTGAGTTCCTGTTTCCCTGGGGTTCCTGCAAGCTCAGGCGTCCTGAAGCGTGAAAGGGGAGGCAGATGGGTGACCTTTTAACCTAAAATCCATTGTTCCAGAGATGACACTGATGCTGTCCTGCCCTGGCGGGCCCACAGGCCAGCGGAAAGTGGTGATGGTGAGAAAAGGCATGGATGTGTAGCTGCTATACAGAGGCAACAGCAGCAGGGACCAGGAGCCACAGCCTCCAGAGGCAGAGTGGAGGGAGGGTTACCCTCTGGCATGGAAAATGGGTTGGGAACATTTGAGCCAGAGGATGGGTCAAGTTGGGGCTTAAGGAAATTGTGTTGTTTGGGGGAAATTGTGTCCTCCGCCTTCTAGGAGGTAGTACAGCGTGAGTAGCAGGTGGGAATGGCAGGTAGTACAGCACGAGTAGCAGGTGGGAGTGGCAGCAGCCCCAACTTTGGCTCTCATGTGCCACTAATTAAAATGGCATTGACCTAGTAGGGCAGGTAAGGTGGGCAGGAGCCAAGAGGGAACCCAACTGACTAATATACTCCCAGGGTAGAAGCATCATGTGATCAAAGCATGGGCATTTATGGGTGCTTGTCCTGGGTTTTCCAGGTTAAAAACAACTTTTATTTTTTAAGGCCACACCTGCAGCATGTGGAAGTTCCAAGGCTAGGGGTCCAATCAGAGCTATAGCTGCCGGCTTACGCCACAGTCATAGCAACGCCAGATCTGAGCCGTGTCTGCGACCTACACCACAGCTCAAGGCGATGCTGGATTCTTAACCCACTGGTTGAGGCCAGGGATCAAACCCACATCCTCATGGATGCTAGTCCAGTTCTTTTCCACTGATCCGTGACAGGAAGTCCCTAAAAACAACTTTTAAGTGGCCTTCTTCCCCCCAAGTCCTGTTTGGGCACCACCTCCTGGGGGAAGGCTCCCCTGACCCAGTCTTCCATTTTCCCCTGGCCTGGCTCAGGGGCTTGCCCTCTGCCCTTTGTGTCTCACTACACCACACTGTGACCTGTGAGCTGTCCTTGAGTATGGACTATCATATTACTCAAATCTTTATCCCTAGTGCCTAGCCCCATGCCAGGCACCAAGCAGATCCCCAATCTGAGTTTGTTGAATGACTGAGTGACAACTGACTTCCAAAAGCTCACCCAGAATTGCAAGGCGTGAGCCATACATTCAGAAGTGACAACAGCACGTTATTTCTTCTTTCTGAGCTGTAGAAGGAAGAGGTAGGCGAGGCCCTCCACGAGGTTGACTTTCAGCAGCTGAAGATCGAGAATGCTCAGTTTTTAGAGATGATTGAATCAAAGAATCAGGAACTGATCCAGCTGAAGCTGGCATCGGGGAACACCCTGCAGATCCTTAATGCATACAAAGTAAGATCCGCGCCGGTGCCCAGGTCCCCAAGGCTTTTGTGCCTGCCTTTCCGGCCACAGTGAGGTTCCAGGGCATCACTGCGGCTTCACTGAGAGCCTAGTATTCTTCACTCTCCTGTCACTCTCTGATTTCTCCTGACAGAACTAGAGCCACAGATTCTGAATGTCCCCACAACCCTGACTGCACATTAGAACCATTCAAGGATCCTTTTCTTTTTTTAAAGATAGGCAGACACTCTAGTTCAATGGAATTAGGAGGTGAGGGCCATGCATCTTTTTTTTTTTTTTTTCCAAACTCCCCAGGTGATTTTTATGCACAGTGAGTCTTGAGAACTAGCCATATTTAGAGCCCTTTTTAATTTAGTGTTAATAAGCACTTCCCTGTTTATAACCCTGCAAAGGAAATGTTATTAGCCAAAAATCAGAAAACCACTACATAATTCCTCATCCACACAGAACCCTTTTTGTAGAGAAAGATGCACTGTTGATAGTTAAGCATGGACTATGGGCATGAATGTGGCCTGTCCCTGGCAGACCAGACTGTGTAGCCACCCTACTGGAAACTGTCTGATGCAGCGATCAGTGGTCAACTAGCTAGGGGCCTGTGTATCCTGCCCACTTGCCTGTGAACTCAGGGTGGTTTTTACATAGGAAGATTTGCAGCTGATTTGATGGAGCACACTACCTTTGAAACCCAAGTAAGCAAAATTGATTTCTCCCCCAGAAATTCCATTCCTCTCATTAGTAGACCTGCATTCCAAAATATTATACTTAAGTATTTTATTAATAAAACATATATGGAAATTTTTTTCTCATTAATATAGGTAATCACACAATATCCTCAATTTTGCCTCTTGGCCTGCAAAGCCTGAAATGTTTAATAGCTGGCTTTTTGCAGAGCAAGCTTGCTGAGCCCTGGCCTGGAGCCTGGGTAGCAACAGTCGCCACGGGCTTAGGTAGCTCCCAAGTGAGCTTCACGTGGCCCACCTGATGTCATTTAGAAATGTGAATTCAAATGTGTTTAGACTAGGCTTATGTTTGTCCAACATTTTCCTTTTACAAATGACAAACATGAGGCCCAAAGAGGTAGAGTAATTGCCAGATTTGAGCAAGTTTGTGACAGAACAGATCCTTAGCCCAGTGCGTATCCCACCTCACCCAGCCCCCTTCCGCTGACATACTGTGTAGTACAGGGCCAGTCTGGGTCTTGTGGGGAAAAGCCAGGGCTTTGGAGCAGAGCTACTGGTCTGTAACATGCAACAACCAGGTCTGGGGCTTGAGCTGGTTTAGGACGTATAAACGCACAGGGCTGATTGATTGTGATACCCAGGCAGCAGCAGCATAGGCGACGGCGGGCAGAATGGGAGCCATTCTGGTCAGAATCCCAGCGGTCCGTGGGTCATGAAATCACACTGCCTGTGATCAAATCCTGGCTCCCGCTTGTCTCTGTAACTCTGGGCAGACCGCTCTTCTCCCTAAGAACCAGCTCCGTCTCCTGTACAACAGATCACAGCTGCACCCACCTCATGGGGAATGCTTCCCCCTCTTCATCCGAGGGAGGTGGTGGCGGCGGCTGTCTGCCATGTGTTCCCCACGTGTCAGGCCCAGTGCTCAATGCTTTACTAGGATTTACTAGACTCCTTTAAGCCTTTACACAACTCTACAAGCAACTAGCCCAAGTGTAGAGTAGCTCTGGGACTCGCCCAGAGCTAAGTTTCTCTTAGTAAGTGGTGGGCTTGGATTTGGGTCCCTGTGTGTCTGGCTACTTTGCAGGTGAGGACAAGATTTCCGAGGGCCTTTCCTCCCCTTACCCTTAGGGACCAGGATTCTGATCAGCTGTGAGAAGGGCAGGCCCAAGTGCCTAGATGGCCCTGCTATTCTGCTTAATAAAGAGCTGTCTATCCTTCTGGTTCTGAACAATCCTCTTTACTCAAAACTTGCTGTGTTGTTATATTTCAGAGCAGGCTACAACGAGCAATGGAAATGTCTGTCCATCTGGACAAGGAGTTCTTGCTGAGAAAAGAGTTACTCAAAAAAATTGAAAAAGAAACCCTACAAGCAGAGGAGGTAGGAGCGGGTAAAACGTGCTGTTTCTGGCGATTTTCTCCTTTTGTCTATAAGGGCTTAAGTCAGTGTTCATCAGGATCTGGGCTACCTTGGTTTTTGTCTAAAAAAGCCTAGGTCATAAAGCTCAGCATAGCTCTAGGCCATCAAAGGAGAAGGTGGCACCTGGAGACCATTGTGTTGCATTTTCTTGCTGGGTTAGAATCCAAAGTCATGAACCATGAAATCATCTAGAGGTCGTGTGGAGTCCAAAGAACCCTTGAAAATTCCTTAAGTGACCCATAAGTTACCAAATTCAAAGTGTTGTGTATACACCCTTGCCAAAAATGTATAATGCATGTATAATGTAACTGATCTGAGGAAAAGACCACAAGCCAAAAAAAAAAAAAAAAAAAAAAAGAAAGAAAAGGAAAAGAAAAAAGATAATGCTCTGTGTAAAGGAGAGAAGGCTCTTTAAATATGTAGCCCTCTTGGTACAGTGGATGCTCAGGTGTCAGACCTGTGACCTCTGTCCCGCGCCCACCCCAGGGTCGTGGTCACCTTGTGAAAACCTGTGGTGTCATCTGAGTGCCCTGCGTCTACACTGGGATGTCGCGCTCTCATTACTTTACTGAGCACATAGAGTTAAATTTCTGTAAGTTACACTCACCTAGAATATGACTCAAAGGGACTTTTGGGGGGAGATGGGGAAAATAAGCAATGGCCTTGTGTAGAAGGCCTGGCGTCGGGTTTGTGTTGCCAGTCTCTAGCCTTAAACAAGCCTTTGAACTAGACAGAACTCAGTTTCTACATCTGTGAAAGAGATGTCACAGGCCTTGTGATCACACAGGACAATGCTTTGTCAGCCTTAAAGCCATTAGTTCAGTTACGGAGTTCCCTTCGCGGCTCAGCAGTTAACAATCCTGACTAGGATCCATGAGGATCCCTGGCCTCGCTCAGTGGATTAAGGATCAAGCATTGCCGTGAGCAGACACGGCTCAGATTCCATG
Source organism: Catagonus wagneri (assembly GCA_004024745.2). NCBI lineage: Eukaryota > Metazoa > Chordata > Mammalia > Artiodactyla > Tayassuidae > Catagonus > Catagonus wagneri. The sequence goes on from PVHT020000180.1 coordinate 6,585,822, forward strand.
TTGCTGTGGCTGCGGTGGAGGCCAGCAGCAGCAGCTCCAGTTCAATCCCTAGCCTGGGAACTTCCATATGCCACAAGTGTGGCCCTAAAAAAATCAAAACAAAACAAAAAACAAAAAGCCATTAGTTCAGTTAGTAGTGTCATTATCTTGAATGAGTCTGAGTTGTCCCCAGTAGTATGTGTGACCCCAAACCTGTCTACAATGGCCACAAAGCCACAGGATTACTACATCTGACAGTTTTGCCATGGCATCTGCATCATGTCCCTAAAGGGGAGCCAGTACTCTTTGCAAGAAAGCTGTATAGTTCTCTCAGTACAGAGTGGCCAGGAACAAAGGTGAAGCACGTCTGTGGTGCTTGCTCCCTGCACCCAGAATTCCTGTGGTACTTACTTGTTTGGGTTGATATTTGTTAGATTACAAGTAAAACATATAATCAATTTTTAAAAGCCTGGCAGTCACTACTTAGTATATTTTCCTTAACTTTTTTTTTTTAAACAGCTCTTATATTGGGATATAATTCATATATATTTTACCAACTTAAAGGATGCATTTTAATGGTTTATACTCACAGGGTCATGTAACCACTAGCATAATAATTTCAGAACATTTTCATCTCCTCAGAAAGAAAAGCCCTGGAGGGGTGGGTAGGGATAAATTAGAAGTTTGGGATTAACATGTACACACTACTCTATATAAAATGGATAACCAACAAGGACCTGCTATATAATAGCACAGGGAACTCTACTCAATATTTTGTAATAACCTATAAGGGAAAAGACTCTGAAAAAGAATATATGTATATATGTGTGTGTGTATATTGTATATATATGCATATATGTGTGTATGTGTATATATATATATACTTATGCATATATATGTATATAAGTGTATGTATAACAATCTCTCTGCTACACACCTGAAACTAACACGTCGTTGTAAATCAACTATACTTCAATTTTAAAAAAGGAAAGAAAGCCCATACTCATTAGGAATCCTCCATTTCACCTCACTTCACTCCCACCCTCCAGCCATAGGTAACTACTAATCCGCTCTGTCAGTTTGCCTTTTCTGAACCTTTCATATAAAAGGGAATACAATGTGCCTCTTTAACTTTAATAATATTTTCAAGATTCATGTTGTAGCATGTATCTACCTGTTTCTTTTTATAGCTAAATAATTTTTCCTTTTATGTACCACATTTTGTTTATCCATTTATCAATTTGATGGATATTTGGGTTGATTGCATTTTTTTGGCTATTATGGATAATGTTGCTGTGAACTTTCATGTATAAGTTTTATGTAAATATATGTTCTCTTTTCTCTTACACATATAGCTAAAAGTGGAATTGTGGTTTATATGTGTGGCATCTATGTTTAACATTTAAAGAAACTGACAAACTGTGGGTTTTTTTTTTTTTTTACATAATTCATTATTTGTGTGTATTGCAAAATGATCACCATGGTAAGTATGGTTAACATATATCACCATACACAGCTGCAAAATTTCTTGTGATTAGAATTTTTAAGATCTTTCTTAGCAACTTTTAAATAGGCAACACAGGGGAGTTCCCACTGTGGTTCAGTGGAAACAAATCTGACTGGTATCCATGAGGATGCAGGTTCAATCCCTGACCTTGCTTCTTGGGTTAAGGATCCGGTGTTTCCGTGAGCTGTGATGTAGGTTGCAAAAACAGCTGGTATCTGGTGTTGCTGTGGCTCTGATGTAGGCTGGCAGTTACAGCTCTGATTCAGCCCCTAGCCTGGGAATCTCCATATGCCGTGGGTGCAACCCTAAAAAGACAAAAAAATAAAATAAAATAAAATGCAACACAGTATTATTAACTCTAGTTACCATGTGTATATTACATCCCTAGGACTTATGTATTTTATTACTGGAAGTTTGTACTGTTTTACCCCCTTCACTCATTCTACCCATCCCTTACTGCCTCCCCCCATCTCTGGCAACCACCAGTCTGCTCTCTGTATTTAAGACCTTGAACTCATTTTTAAAAAGATTCTGCATATAAGTGAGATCATAAGTATCTGCCTTTGACTTATTTCACTTAGCATAATGCTATCAACTCCATCTGTGTTGTCACAAATGGCAAGGTTTCCTTCTTTTTATGACTGAATATTATTCCACTGAGTATGTATATATATGTATTTTCATCATCCATTCATCCATTGATGGATATACAGGTGGTTTCCATATATCGGTTATTGTAAATAATGCTGCAGTGAACATGTGAATGCCTGTATCTTTTAGAGTTAGTGTTTTTGTTTCCTTTGAATAAATATCCTGAAGTGGAATTGCTGGATTGTAGGGTAGTTCTATTTTTAATTTTTTTGAGGAACCTCCGTGCTGTTTTCCATAGCGGCTGCCCTAATTCATATTTCCAACAGTAGTGCATGAGGGGTTTTTTCCTCCACATCCTTGCCAGCACTTGTCATTTCTTGTCTGTTTGATAATAGCCACTCTAACAGGTAAGAAGTGATATCTCATTGTGGTTTTGATCTGTAGTTCCCTGATGCTTAGTGGTATTGGACATCTTTTCATGTGCCTTTTGGCTATCTGTATGTCTTCTTTGAAAAAATGTCTTTTAGAAATGTCCAAACTGTTTTGCAAAGTGACTACACCATTTTACATTCCCATCAAAAAATGCATGTGTGAGGGTTCTAATTTCTGTATGTCTCCACCAACACTTGTTATTTTTAGTGTTTTTTTTTTTTTTAATGCTGTCCTAGTGGATAGTGGATGTGATGTGGTATCTCATTTGCGGTTTTGATTTGACTTTACCTAATGACTAATGACACTGAGCATCTTTTTATAGGCCTTTTGGCCTCTTGTCTTTTTTTTTTTTTTGAGGAATGTCTATCCAAGGCCCTTGACCCATTTTTAATCGAGTTATTTGTCTTTTTATCATTGGAGTCATAAGAATTCTTTACATATTCTGGATTCAAATTCCCTATCAAGTATAAGACGTACAAATATTTTCTCTCGTTCTGTGGGTTTTCTTTTCTTTCTTGGTGGTATTGTTTATAGCACAAAAGTTTTTCATTTTGGTGGAATCCAATCCTTCTACTTTTTCTTTTGTATTTGTGCTGTTGGTGTTACAGCTAAGAAACCCTTACTAACTGAGTATCATGAAGATTTACTCCTTTGTCTTCTTTTAAGAGTTCTGTAGATCTTAAATTTAGGTTATGATTTATTATGAGCTACTTTGTAAATGGTGTGAGGAGGGGGTCAAAAGCTGAAGGAAGAATGGACTTGCAGTATGTTCATGGAAGGTATTATATTAACCTACTTATTTACCACTTGTGTGGAACCAATACTGACATGTTATTATTAAGTAAAGTCTATATTCATACATCCTTAGTTTTTACCTAATGTTCTTCTGTTTTGGGATACCATTCAGGACACCACATTTAGTGTCATGCCTCCTTAGGTTTCTCTTGGCTGTGACAGTTTCTCAGATTTTGTTGTTGATGACCTTGACAGTTTTGAGAAGTGCTGGCTAGTTATTTTGTAGAATGTTACTCAATTAAGATTTGTTTAATTTTTTTCCCATGATTAGACAGGGGTTATGTGGTTTGGTTTGGGGAGGAAAACTACAGAAATAAAGTACGATTTTCATCTTATCATATCAAGAGAGCATCTTGTCAAAATGACTTTTCACTGCAGATATTAACATTGATCACTAGGTGAGATGGCGTTTCCACTTTTCAGCTAATTCTTTGGAAGGAAGTTCCTGTGCGCAGCCCACTTTTTTTTTTTTTTTTTTGGAGATTTTTAGGGCTGCATCCACAGCATATGGAAGTTCCCAGGCCAGGGGTCAAATAGGAGCTACAACTACCAGCCTTTGCTGCAGCCACAGCAACACTGAATCTGAGCCTCATCTGTGACCTGCACTGTGGCTCACAGCAATGCCAGATCTTTAACCCACTGAACAGAGCCAGGGATCAAACCTATATCCTCATGGATACTAGTCAGATTCTTTACTGCTAAGCCACAACAGGAACTCCAGAAGCCCACACTTAAGATGTAGGAAGTTGTATAAAGTTATAAATTTTTTAGAATCTTTTATGTGGGAGATTTGCCAATTCTCCCCCATTTATTTATTTTTAAAATTTTTTTATTGATATCAGTATCAACTCATTAGTATTAATTTTGTATGTTGGGTTATAATCTAACATTATTTTATTGCTCCCATTGTTCCAATTTGGCCATTGGGAGTTCTTTTAGTTGGCTTTTGTGTTTCTTTGACACATCCTTATTTCTGTGGGTTGTAGTGTGTGTGTGTGTGTGTGTGTGTTTTGTTTTGAGCACCTCTTTCCTTTCTGGAACTGGAAGATGCTCTAGGCTCTTTGAGTATATTTCCTGCCTGAATCTTAGTACCAGCCATTTTTCCAAGGAGTCCTGGGTCCTTTAATTTGAGGTTAATATTGGAAACCGAGATCTGAGTATGCTTATTGCTTTCTCTCATTTTTCTTTTTGGCCACACCCCCAGCATATGGAAGTTCCTGGACCAGGGATGGAATCTGAGCCACAGCTGTGACCTACACCACAGCTGAAGCAACACTGGATCTTTAACCCACTGCAATGGGCCAGGGATCAAACTTGTGCTTCCACAGTGACCTGAGCTACTGCAGTTGGATCCTTAACCCACTGCACCATTGCAGGAACTTGTCTTTCATTTTTGAAAGATAGTTTTGCTGGATGTAAGATTCTTGGTTGATAGGTTTTTTCCCCCCCAGCACTTAGAATGTATCGTCATTCTGCCTTCTGGCCTCCATTTTGTTTCTGATAAGGAGTAGGCTATTAATCGTATTGGACTTCCCTTGTATGTGTTTTCTCTTGCTGCCTTCAATATTTCCTCTTTGACTAGTTATTCAACATTTTGGGTATGATGTACGTAGGTGTGGATTTCTTTGCACTAATCCTACTTGGAGTTTGTTGAAGATCATGGATGTATAGCTTAATGGTTTTCATGAAAGACTGGAAGTTTTCATGTATGTTGGTGCACCTAGGGTATTCCACATTTCTCTGAAAATTTTCTTTCTTCTTTTTTCTCTGTGTTCTTCATAGTGTATGATCTCATTAACTTCAAGTTTACTGATTATTTCTTTTATTGTCTTAAAAGTACTGCTTTCTAGTTAATTTTTCATTTGAGTTGAAAAGACTTCAGATTTTCTGTTTGGTTCTTCTTTGTATCTAAAATTATTTAAAATAATTTCTGCCTCTGGGAGTTCCTATTGTGGCTCATTGGAAACGAACCCAACTAGCATCCATGAGGATGCGGGCTCGATCCCTGGCCTCACTCAGTGGGTTAAAGGATCCAGTGTTGCCATGAGCTGTGGTGTAGGTTGCAGATGCAGCTCCCCCATTTATTTATTGCAGTGGCATTAAAATTATGGCATTGTAGTGGCTGTGGTGTAGGCCGGCAGCTGTAGCTCCAATTCAAGCCCTAGTCTGGGAACTTCCATATGCCATGGGTGCAGCCCTAAAAAGAAAAAAAAAAAAAAGAATTTCCATCTTTTTTTCTCTGATAATGCGTTATCATCATATATTCTTTTAATTCTTTGAACACTGTTTACTTTTTTAACCTATTGCTAATAGCTGCTTTGAATATTTTGTCTGCTAAATCCATCATCTGGACTCTCTTAAAGGCAGTTTATAATGTCTGCTTTTTTCCCTGTGTGGGTCACACTTTCTTTTTTTTTGGTTTTTATTTTTTCTATTATAGTTGATTTACATTGTTCTGTCAATTTCTGCTATACAGCAAAGTGACCCAGTCGTACATTATCTTTTTCTCACATTATCCTCCATCATGTTCCATCACAAGTGAGCAGATATAATTCCCTGTCCTATACAGCATGATCTCATTGCTTATCTACTCCAAATGCAATAGTTTGCATCTACTAACCCCGAACTTCCAGTGCATCCCACTCCCTCCCTTCCCCCTTGGCAACCACAAGTCTCTTCTCCAAACCTGTGAGTTTTGTTCTTTTCCATACAAAGATTAATTTGTGCTGTATAGTAGATTCCAGATATGTGATACCATATGGTATTTGTCTTTCTCTTTCTGTCTTACTTCACTTAGGATGAGAGTATTTAGTTTCATCCATGTTGCTGCAAATGACATTTTTTATGGCTGAATAGTATTCCATTGTATATATATACCTCATCTTCTTAATCCATTCATCTGTTGATGGACGTTTAGGTTGTTTCCATGTCTTGGCTATTGTGACTAGTGCTGCAGTGAACATAGGGGTGCATGTATCTTTTTTGATGAAAGTTTTATTCAGGTATATGCATAGGAATGGGATTGCTAGGTCATATGGTAGTTCTATATTTAGTTTTCTTAGGTACCTCCCTACTGTTTTCCATAGTGGTTGTACCAGTTTACTTTCCCACCAACAGTGTAGGAGGGTACCCTTTTCTCCACACGCTCTCCAGGTTTTGTTATTTGTTGACTTGTTGATGATGGCCACTCTGACAGGTGTGAGGTGGTACCTCATAGTAGTTTTGATTGGCATTTCTCTAATAATAATAGTGATGTTGAACCATTTTCCCATGTGCCTGTTGATCATCTGTATATCTCCTTTGGAGAAATGTCTGTTCAGGTCTTCTGCCCATTTTTCAATTGGGTTGTTGGTTTTTTTGTTGTTGAGTTGTATAAGTTGTTTGTATATTTTAGAGATTAAGCCCTTGTCGGTTGCATCATTTGAAACTATTTTCTCCCATTCCATAGTTTTTTTTTTTTATGGTTTCCTTTGCTGTGCAAAAGATTTTAAATTTGATTAGGTCCCATTGGTTTATTTTTGCTTTAATTTCTATTGCCTTTGGAGACTGACCTAAGAAAATATTTGTACAGTTGATGCCTGAGAATGTTTCTCTTCTAAGAGTTTTATGGTGTCTTGTCTTATATTTAAGTCTTTAAGCCATTTTGAATTTATTTTTGTGCATGGTGTGAGGGTGTATTCTAGTTTCATTGATTTACATGCAGCTGTCCAGTTTTCCCAGCACTGTGTGCTGAAAAGACAGTCTTTTCCCCATTATATATTTGCCTCCTTTGTCAAAGATTAATTGACCCTAGGTTTCTGGGTTTATTTCTGGAATCTCTGTGCTGTTCCGTTGGTCTGCATGTCTGTTTTGGTACCAGTACCACACTATCTTGATTACTGTAACTTTGTAATATTGTCTGAAGACTGGGAGAGTTATGCCTCCTGCTTGGTTTTTGTTCCTTAGGATTGCTTTGGCAATTCTGGGTCTTTTATGGTTCCACATACGTTTTTGGATGGTTTGTTCTAGTTCTGTGAAAAATGTCATGGGTAATTTGACAGGGATTGCATTGAATCTGTAGATTGCTTTGGGTAATATCACTTTATTGATTCTTCCAATCCAGAAGCATGGAATATCTTTCCATATCTTTGAATCCTCTTTAATTTCCTTGATTAATGTTTTATAGTTCTCAGCGTATAAATCTTTCACCTCCTTGGTCAGGTTTATTCCTAAGTATTTAATTTTTGGGGGTGCAATTTTAAAAGGTATTGTATTTTTTGTGGTCAGAGAAATTTGTTGAGGTTAGTTTTGTTCCCCAGTATGTGGTCAATCCTTGAGAATGTTCCATGTGCACTTGAATGTATATTCTGACTTTTTTGGATTAATGTCCTGAAAATGTCAGTTAAGTCTAACTTTTCTATTGTATCATTTAGGATCTCTGTTGCCTTATTGATTTTCTGTCTGAAGGATCTGTCCATTGATGTGAGTGGGATGTTAAAGTCTCCTACTATTATTGTATTCTCATCAATTTCTCCTTTTATGTCTGTTAGTATTTGTTATATGTATCTGGGTGCTTCTATATTAGGGGCATATATATTGACGATTATAATATCCTCTTCTTGCATGGATCCTTTTACCATTAAATAGTGTCCTTCTTTGTCTTTCTTTATGGCCTTTGTTTTAAAGTCTATTTTGTCTGATATGAATATTACGACTCCTGCTTTCCTGTATTTTCCATTTGCATGAAACATCTTTTTCCATCCCCTCACTTTCAATTTATGTTTGTCCTTTGCCCTCAGGTAAGTCTCTTGTAGATAACATATTTTAGGCTTTTTTTTTTTTTTTAATCCAGTCTGCCACTCTTTTTGTCTTTTGATTGGAGCATTCAGTCCACTGACATTTAAGGTAATTATTTATAAACATGTATTTATTGCCATTTTAAACCTTGTTTCCAGTTGATTCTATGTTTCTCCTTTTTTTCTTTCTCTTTTTGGTTGGATGATTTCCTTTTATTTTATGCTTGTGTCTTTTTCTTTTTAGTTTTTGTGAATGTAATGTTTGGTTTTGATTTGTGGTTGCCCTGTTTTTCAAGTCTAACACCTTCCTATATTTGCTTGCTTTAGCCTGATAAGTCATATAGGCTCAAACACATTCCAAAAAAAAAGTGTCTAGATTTACTTACTTTCCTTTCCCACGTTTTATGATTTTGAAGTCCTTTTTTAACATCTTCATGTTTGTCCTTTTTCTATTATGTTTATCGCCACTTTACAATAGTTTTTTTTAATTTTCTTCTAGCTCCAGGAGCTTTCAGCAGTGGCAGCATCAGCGGGGGTGGGTGGAGTGTTGGTTCCCAGGGGAGTGAGAGCAACAACAGGTGGTGCTCAGTTGTAGCGCCCTCTTCTTTGCCAACCTCTGAGGTGACTGGGGCTGAAGGTGGTGGTGTACCATGCCCCCACTCTTGTGTCTGAGATGACTGCTGTGATTTGCCCCTTCCTCCTGTAGATTGTGCAAGAGGTACTGTCCCACACTTAGACTCCTGCTGCCCTTAGGCCATATAAGAGGTGCCTGGCCACCTGTAGTCCACACAAGAGGCGCCTGGTCACCGGTATCAAGAGAAAGTAGTGCTTCACCACCGGTAGCTTGCGCCAGAGGTGCCCTGCCCTCTGAGAGTCTGCCGGTGCTCAGGGGAAGATATTCCTATGGCGGTGTGCCCCTCCTGCTATCGCCCTCCCCAACAATGGCGCCTTGCTTCTCTTGTGGGCCCAGACCTCCTCCCAGGTCCCCTCAGCTGTGGCCTTCTGCTCCCCAGTCCGCAGCACACCACTCCCTAGCCCCTCAGGCTGTCTCCACAGAGCCAGTCTTAGTCCTGTCCCCAGAACCGACCTCCCTCTGGAGCCTGAGTCTCAGTGCCCCGCCCCCGCCGGAGCATCTCAGGCTGTGGTGTCCTGGGGCTGTGGTGCACATGATCTGTGAGGCTGTCACTCTGCTTTACCCTCCTCAGTCAAGCTGCTGTAACTTTCTCCATGGCTTTGAGGTCCCTCCATCTCTGCTGATCTCCCCAGATGGAGGTGACTTCCCAGGGTGTGGGTTCCTCTCCTCTTTAACAGCTCCCTTTCAGGAGTGCTAGTCCCTTCCTGATTCCTTTTCTCCCTCTCTCTTTTTCCTTTTCTTCTACCCAGTTATGTGGAGGGTTTTTTCCCCTTTGAGGGGACTTTTTTAAGTCATCCCCAGAAGACTTTTTTAAAGTCTTCTGCCAGCATTCAGTAGATGTTCTGTACAAATTGTTCTACGTGTAGATTTTTTTTTTGGATGTGTTTGTGGGAGTAGGTGAGTGCCATATCTTGCTCCTCCGCCATATTGGTCCTTCTGTTCGGTCACACTTTCTTGTTTCTTTCCTATTTCATAATTTTTGTTGAAAACTGGAAATTTTAGATAATATGTTTTAGCAACATAGGATACTGATCTTGTTCTTGTCATTATTTTTGCTTGTTGTTTGTTTACTGATTTGTCTGGACTAATTCAGTACAGTCTATTTCTCCTGCTGTTAGTAGCTTCTGATGTGGCTCCCCAGTAGGTTCAGCCTTGATTCACGGATATAGTCTTCCTGACAACCAGAGATGATTTGTGTTTCGGCTGAGTTTTCTTTGACTCCTCCAACTTCCAGCTAAACTTCTGGCTGGTGTACCTCTATTAGTATCACACCCAGCTGTAGCCTCCATTCATTACTAGCCAATCGCTCTATCGCTTTAACATCCTGAGACATTAATTGCTCCACATTCTGATCTAGTTAAAGTCAGGCCCCTTCACAGGGGCAAAGTGTTGCTGGTCATTGAGGCTTCCTCTCATGCCGTAAGCTTCTTCTTAATTGTCTCTTTCTCTGGTTAAGTTAAACATCTAGCTGATCAACTGTTTTGCTTGTTGCTACTAATTTGGAACTATCAGCTTCATCTTAATTGCTCACCCCAAAGCTTTTCATTGTTTTCCACAAAGTCCTTAGGCATTAACTCCCCATACTCTGTTCCAAATAAAGTCTATCTCAGGCAGAATTCCAAAACACTCTGTTTTTCAGCCTCTCTCCTTGGGCAAAATCTCTACCACTGCACTGGAGCTGATATAAGGGACTATATGGCCTGTCTTTCTTGTAGTTTCAACCCTGTTCTGCAGCTGGGGAGCTGGGAAGGGGCTGCAGTCCCTGGTCTTCTCAGCATATCCCTCCCAGCTAGTATTTTTGTAATGCTTTAGTTTTTGCTACTTCATTATGTTTTATTACGTATTCTGTAGTCCGCATCTTCATAAGAGTGTCCACTGATGGTTCCGGGTACATTTTTCGGTCTCCCCAAGTTGTATGTCACCCTGGACAGATAGAGAGTAGATATGCACTGAACACTTCTTGACAAAATATTATTACATTCTGAAAACAAGTTAATAAAAAAGGCTTATTGGGTTGCTTCAAAGTGAACTAAAACAGTACTTCTTGAACCAGTGAAAGACCCCAGAGGGTGTCTTTCGTCGGAAAGACCCTCCTCCAAGGACCAGTCGAGACCACCAGTGCGGATGCAATCAACAAGAGGCTTTATTCGAATACACGGGTACCCGGGGCGACAAGTCTTTCGGTGGACTTGCGCGCCCCGGCCTGGGTGAAAAGGGGTTTATATAAGGCAGGGGAGCAGAAGCGAGAGTACAGAAGCGAGATGCATGGTTACAAGGATCTCATTGGCTCATTTAAATGGGGCTGTCGCGATTGGTGGATATCGTCTGGGCTG
>PVHT020000180.1:6600032-6667532 GCA_004024745.2 Catagonus wagneri
TGGACTTGCGCGCCCCGGCCTGGGTGAAAAGGGGTTTATATAAGGCAGGGGAGCAGAAGCGAGAGTACAGAAGCGAGACGCATGGTTACAAGGATCTCATTGGCTCATTTAAATGGGGCTGTCGCGATTGGTGGATATCGTCTGGGCTGATTTGTTCAAGGTTGCCTAAGACTCCTCCTGTTTTGAAAGAGGCCCAGGTTGTTATTTTATCTTAGCCAGATGCTCTGGCTCTGTTTTGACAGAGGCTTAGGTCTTTATCTTATCTTAGCCGGATGCTCTGGCCCGGGGTTATTGTCTGGAATTTAGGGCCCTTTTTCCTGGGAGGTTACTAAAATGGCATTCCTTTTGGCTAAAGCAGCTTAACAGGAAGTGGTTTAGTAAGGACGGGGGTCTTTCACCAGAAGGTGAAAATCAGTCACCTGGGGATGTTATTAAAATCAGATTCTTACTGGATAGGTCTGGGATGGCCTGAGACTCTGCATTTTTACCCAGTTCCCTGGTGATGCCAGTGCCACAATTTGTACTTTATGAAGCAAGGAATCAAAAGATAATACTAGGTTAGGAAAATTTAACATCATAAAAATATTAGTTCTGTTTAGCATTCCAATTAAAATAACATGGAGATTTTTTTAAGGGCTTAAATAAATTGACTCAAAAATTCTTTTGGAAAAATAAATAAGAATATCCACAAAATTAGGAGTTCCTGTCATGGCACAGCGGTTAATGAATCCAACTAGGAACCATGAGGTTGCAGGTTTGATCCCTGGCCTTGCTCAGTGCGTTAATGATCAGCATTGCTGTGAGCTGTGGTATAGTTCGCAGATGCAGCTCGGATCTGGCATTGCTGTGGCTCTGGTGTAGACCAGAGGCTACAGCTCCGATTAGACCCCTAGCCTGGGAACCTCCATATGCCATGGGTATGGCCCTAGAAAAGGCAAAAAGACAAAAAAAAAAAAAAAAAAGAATATCCACAAAATTATTAGTAAGTAGGGGACTAGCCCTACCAGATACTGAGACATGTTATGAAGTTATAGTATTTAAAACAAGTGCATAAATAGACTAGAAGATCAGGGGAAAAAAATATAAGCCATTTGATGAATTCCAAAATGTGTATGTATATGACTAACAGCTCCCTTTCAGGAGTGCTAATCCCTGATAGTTTTGATATTGATACATTTAGTTTATGATAAAGGTGACATTGCAGTAAGAGACAACATATTCAATAAATGATTTGCCATGACTGGGTAGCTGTTTTGTAAAAAATAAATTTGGAACTATATGTTGTGGCAAAATTAATCTAGACCATGCAGATTTAAATGTAAATGATAAAACCATTAAAGACCTAAAATTATATACTGGGAACATTTTTGTTATGATCTTGGAATAGGGGAGACTTTAAAAAATCTAAAACCTCTCAACCCTGAAATCAATAAAGTCAGCTATATACAAATAAAATTTTTTTCTGCATGGCAAAAAATAATCATAAAAAAATCAAAGCCAAAAGATAAGTAACTAGATAAATGTTGTATCTAATATCACGAGAAACTAATTTTCTTAAAAAATAAATATTTTATAAATTAATAAGAAAAAAATCTAACAAAAATAGGAAAAAATGGGCCAAAGATTTAAACAGTTTACAGAAAAGCTTAAAAATCTCAAACATATTAAAAATGTTCTTCCTCACTCATAAGAAGCACAAAATAAAGCTATAATGAGATACCATTTTCCCTCTGTTTAACTGACAAAGATGAAGAAGTGAGATTGTGTTGGGAGAATGGGGGAATAGGCAGTCACACACTGTTGCAGAAGTCTGATTGGCTTGATCATTATAGAGGGCAAATAGCACCATTTATCATATGTACACATATGTATCATATGTACACACATAGGGTTTCTCAGCCTAGACACTACTGACATTTTGGATCAGGTTGTCCTTTGTTCTTTGTTGTAGAGGCTGTCCCGTGAATTGTAGGGTGTTTTGTAGTGTACCTGGCCTCAACCTACTAGATGTCAGTAGCACTCCCTTAGTTGTAACAAACAAAAATGACTCCAGCTATTGCCAAATGTCTTCTGGGGGGAGTAGCCCCAGTTGAGAACCACTGCCTTAGATAAGCAAGTAGTTTACCCTACTGATATACTTGCATTTTATAAAAGGTGTATATCCAGATTATTAGTAATCACAGCACTGTTTGTTGTAAGAGACTGAGAAGCTGAGCAACTATTGGTGGGGACTCATTAAATTATGGTATATCCACACAATGGAAAATTATGCAGCTATTAAAAAGAATGAGTAAATTCTTCATGTACCTATACAAAAGAATCTTCATGATTAAATGAAAAAAAAAGTTGGATGAATAAAAGTGAATAGAATTGACTACTCTGGGCCAAAAGGTAGACATTTATGTTTATATGGATATAGATTTCTAGAAGGATGCACAAAATCTGAAAATAGTGTATACTTCTTGGAAGGGGATCTGTGTTGCTGGGGACAGGGGTGGGATGGGAACTTGTCATTGTGTACTTTTTTTTTTCTGCCTTTTTTGTCCTTTTAGGGCCACACCCGCGGCATGTGGAGGTTCCCAGGCTAGGGGTCTAATCGGAGATGTAGCCGCCGGCCCACGCCACAGCCACAGCAACGTGGGATCCGAGCCGTATCTGCAACTTATACCACAGCTCATGGCAACACCGGATCCTTAATCCCTGAGCAAGGCCAGGGATTGAACCCGCAACTTCCGCTGAACCATGATGGGAACTCCTCATTGTGTACTTTTATACCACTCGAATATATTGCCTATTCAAAACAATTGTTAAAAATGGAAAGGACAATGCCAATTCAAAAATCCAATCAATGGATAAGCAATGAGGTCCTCTTGTACAGCACAGGGAACTACAGGCAATCTGTTGGGTTAGACGATGATAGAAGATAGCATAACAAAAGGAATATATACATATATGTATGTATATAAGTGTATGTATGACTAGGTAACTTTGCTGTACAGCATTATTGTACAGGAACAATGAAATTGACACAGCATTGCAAGTCAACTGTACTTTAATGAAAAAAGATAATTAAAAGCAAAGAAAAATCATTCAAAAGAAAAAGAATAATTTTACCATATAGGAATTTTTTAAAAGACAGATTTCTCAAAAAAGTGGGTAACTGTGTATGATCCAGCAAGTTGTCTTCCAAGTATATAATCAGAATAATTGAAAGCATGAACTTGAACAACAGGTATTTGCATAACCAAGTTTGTAGCAGCAAACAAACTGTTTGCTGTTTACAGTAGCTACATTGTTTACAGTAGCCAAAATGTAGGAGCAACCTAAGTGTCCATCGACAGATGAATGGATAATCAAAATGTGGTGTGTATACATAGAAGAGACTATTGTTCCTCCTTAAAAAGAAATTTTGAAATGCTACAAAAATTGTATCATGCTATATAAATGAACCCTGAGGACATGTATGGTAAATGAAATTGGCCATTCACAAAAGGGAGAGATATTGTATGATTCTACTTCCATGAGGTGCCTACTGTATTCAAATTCATAGAGACAGGAAATAGAATGGTAGTTGCCAGGAAGTATGGGGAGGGGGTCTGGTCAGTTAGTGTTTGATGGGTACAAAGTTCTGGAGATGGATGGTGATGAAGGTTGCACAACAGTGTGAGTGTACTCAATGCCACAGAACCATACACTTAAAAGTGGATAAAGTGGGAAATTTTATGTATATCTTGCAAAAAAAGACAGGAAAATTAATTAAAATTAGTCTAATCAAAGTATACTTAAATACAAAAATTTTCCAAAACAAAAAAGCCCCTAAGCAATCATACTCCTTAATAAAGAAAGGAAGAGAGAAAAGAAGGAAGGGAGGGAAAAAAAGACTGTTTTAGACTTTACTTAGTGTTTCTGAACTGGGTGGAAGCACCACGATGTGTAAAGAATCAGAGTCTTGTGGTTTCACCCACTGCTCTGAAAATTTAAACATGGTTTTTAGAACTACATTGAAATTGGGGAGGGACGCTAGGGCCAGGAAGTCCCAGGAGTCGGGAACCTCCAGGGAGCCCCAAGTTTAATTGGTCCTTCCCAACCCAGGACCGGGCCAAGGCCATGACTGTGAACAAGCAGCTCCGGAAGCAGCTGGCTGAGTTCCAGGTGCCGCAGGTGATGCTGTACATCCAGGAGAAGATCCGAATTGGGGACCTGGAGAAGACCATCAGGATGTGGGAGAGGAAAGTGGAGATCGCGGAGGTGAGTCACAGGGAGTTCCCAACCCGGTGTCTTCCACCCCTCACGTTTTTTGTTTAGGATTTTGTTTTTTGAGCTAAGAATACAGGCATTTGGACACCTAATGTCTGTGAGAAAGCTCAGCCGTTGCTTCAACTCTTATACCAAAATAAAGGATGGTTCCCCATTCCCCCCCACTTAGAGCTCCTTTTTCTCGTTGGAGCACAGTCTTTGCAGGTTATCAGAAAGAAACTCTGTAGTAATAGTGTGTTTTTAGTCACTTCTTTTCTTAATGAATTATGGAAGCTTCTGAATCCCTCCTCCCATCATAATAATTTAGTGATTGTTATTTTATACATGGAGAAGCCAGGTTTTTAAAAGTTGAGATAATATTGGACTTTTAATATCACTCAGAACCCGATTCCATGCATTTACATTGTTGCCATGGGACTTTTCGATGTTGACTAACCCGCAGCCTTTTCATATAGTACAGGGAGCACAGAAGCACCCTCGCTTCTTGTGAGCTGTGGGAGAGAAAAGGGAAAAGTGCAAACAATATGCTGGCGTCAAAAAACAAAAAAATGGAAAGCACCAAGACTGCCACAAGCCTGGTTGCACACTAAGGGCACATAAGACATCTTTAGAGTAGCTAACAACCCAGTCAGGTCACTTGGGAAGCTTGGTGTTCTCACATCTAGACCCCAGCTCCGTTTTCCACAGTACTTTCTCTTGCTTTTCCCACGGTCACTGGGTGGCAGGGAGGTAAATTCGGATCCAGACTTGGGTCCATCAGATCTGGGACTGAGAAGCAGCAGAGAATCCCAGCAGGAACCTGCAACTTCTCACTTCATGGAACAGAAACAAGCTTTTTAGAAGAATCGTCTGGATGCCCTTAGGTGGCCTTTGTCTGCAATAGGCACGCAGATACTGTGCCCCGCACAAGGTCATCCACACCATCACAGGGCTAGACACGGGTGGACTAGGCACAATCCCTTTGTCCCAAATGACCTTCCCCCTTCTCCCCCTCTCTCCTTTTTGCAGATGTCCTTAAAAGGCTACCGCAAGGCTTGGAATAAAATGAAAACCACCAATGAGCAGTTGCAGGCAATTTGCCCCCCTGGGAAATAGCAAGAGGCAGGCTACAGCTGCACCAAAAAATGACCCATTAAAGTAATCAGCCCCTTTCTAGTCATGGGGCCCTCTCACTGTTCCCTGCGCTGGCTAGTGTCCCGCCTCTCCAGCCAGGCTGCCGGTCACCTCCCAGGCCACACTGGCCCCTGGGGAGTGTGTTTTCACAGCCTGGCCCTGGGAACCATTAACACTGAAAGAACCACAGGGCACTCTAATGGTTTGTCACTTGTTAGCCCACATTTAGTTCATAAGCACACATGAAAGTGACCTTCCCGCAGGTGCGAGTGGGACAGAGGAGGGAGAGCCGGACGAGTCTGTGCTGTGGGCCTGTCCATGGCAGCCAGCCATGCAGCTCTGAGAGACACTAAAGCAACATAGTGAATGCCTGGCACTCAGCGTTCTGAGCTTAGTCGTCAGATTGGAGGGTTAACTCCTAGACTAAGATCCCATTACAAAAGAAAACAAGCACAAAGTAAAATAAGATAATTTCCTGGGGCAGATATAACCTGCTCTGACCTGCTAGAAGCTTGCCCTCCCCACCCTCCCCACCATAGTAGTCATAGTACGTGGGCTGTATGTTCACTTCAGACCTGCCTAACTCCCTTAGACCCTTTTCCCTAAAGTCTAGACTCGCTCGAGTGCCATTTGCTGGCTGTGAATGCATGGTGGCCCTATTTTGTCCTTGGAGGTGTGCCTGGGACTGTCCAACCTGGCTCAGCCCAGACTGTGTTCTCTGTGTCACGGCGGCATTCGATGAGTAGCCGGAGAGAGGAATTGTGTTCTCCCAGTGGTGGAAAGAAGACAGGGGAGGGCTGGTCCTTTTGGTTTTGGACGTGATCCAGTCGCTAAAGTCTTCCACCCTGGTGTACAGGAACAGGCCGGGGCACTTCTCACCACCTTGGGACAGGATTCCTCTCAGCACCCACAGATCCAGTTCCTTCAGCTGGCACATCATTGGGTTTCCTGGGTCCCCCTGTGACAAAGGACAGAAGGCTTCAGGTCTTAGAAAAACTGGTTTTCTTTAATATATCCTTGTACAATTTACTATCTGTTCTAGAAGTGTTTTACACTGGTTCTCACTGGAAATGGAGTAAATTATAGGATACTATTTCCCATTAGGCCACCACCACCACAAATTCCAACAAGATGACTTTTCCTTTTATTATACAAAGTATTTGTAAGTTCCTGCCGTTCGCCTATAGCATCCTGGCTCCCATTTAACTTCCTTGCCCCTCTCCAGTCCTTTGAGCACATCCTCCCTCACTTTTGGTTTCTCATCCTCAGTGTGGACATTTTGTTCCTTTGTGGTCAGGAGTGCTCCCATTTTCCCTTCTCTCTATTTTGTTTCTGTCTTTTGTTTAAGCTGCTCCCTCCCGCCCATGGTCCTGCTAGGGTCAGGGTCAGGAGCAGCTGCCAGTCAGTGCACCCGCCCTGCCCCTCCCCCACCTCCCCACCCTGGCCTGGGCTCTCACCCGTCCCTGCTCTAGAGTTCTGCTGCACAGATCTTTTCTCTTGTGAGGTGTGGGGTGAAAGCCGGCATGCTAGACATGGTACCCTGGCAGGTTACCTAATTCTCTCTGAGCTCATTCAGTGCCCGTAACTCCAGCAGAGCTCCAAGCACAGTGCCTGCCATACAGGATGCGCTCAGTCAACAATTAGCTGCCTTGACCCTGGTGTCTAGAAAAGCCATTATTTTTATGTGAAAAACTGAGAAAGGTGGAAAGAGCAACAAGACAGCTACTAGGTATAATTAACCTCACCTGATCCCCCCCCACAGGCCTCTTAAAGGGATATCTACCCCCACTCCAGGCCTGGCCCAAGGTCCGCCCTGGTCAAGGAAGGGGCTTATCATCAAAGACTGGCCAGCCAACTTTGACCTGTGTGACCTGCCTGACTGGAGGGCCGGGCAGTCACACTTTGCTCTCACTGTTTGGACTGAGGCATGGAGGGAGAGGGTTTGCAGTCGGCGGTGGGGAACAAGCTGAACAGACTCAACAGTGAGAGGTAGAGGGAGGCAGGCTCTGCAAGGCTGCCCTAATCCCCTGGTCGTCGCATAGCCACGTACATAGGGATGACATCCTGGACTTCTTCGCTCTCTGCCTCTCATTAGATGGGAGGGAGTACTTTAGTGTGGGACTGATGATTTTTCAGTTTTTTACATCCTGTTTTCATGCCCTGCTGCCAAACAGCAGAGGGTAGAGGTTTCCTCCCTGAGCGCTGGCTGGTCATCCCAGGACTGAGTGGTGAACAGGCTCTCGTCTGCCTAGGGCACAGAAGCTCTCTGGCCCAGAATGGAGTGGTGTCCCCTCTGTTCACCAGTCCCACTCCCAGGTTGCTTTGACTGTGCTTTTACAACTTGAGGAAGAGAAAGAATGCAATTCAGCACAAACAGTTTGACAAATGATTGTGCGGTTGATGTCCCCAGCCACTATGGGGATTCACAAGTCACCATTCCACTTAGGTGTAGAATACGCTGCTTTTTCTCTTCCCCATAACCTGGAAGGCTGAGACTTCTGAAGCACAAGCAGTGGAGACAAAAAGTACCAGGTGCTCCCCTGGAGCAGCCCCGCCTCGTCTCTCAGGGGAGCGACCCCAGCATGGAGGAGCTCGTTTATCATGTGATCTCAACCCTGACACTCACCAAAAGTTCTAAGAGTAGTGGGGAAAAAAACCGGTGAGTTCAGAGTGATTCTGCTTTTTTTGGGTTTCTGGGGACCCATCAGGGCAGACACCAAAACCGGGTGGTTTGTTCTACAAGGGCAAAGTGTGGCTTTGAGGACCTCTGGACACTAAAATCCATTTCCTAGGAGGATCCTAGGTAGAGAAGTCACCATTTATTTGAGATGGTTTTGCAAGCACAGTTCTGTTCAAAAACAAAGGACTGTCTACAAGTGTATTACAGTTAAAAACCAATCTCAACTTTGCAGGTGGTTTAAAGAGGTGATCATTCGAAGATAAGCAGCTTACCATATTCCAGTGAACCTAAGATGCTTTTAAAAACTTAGCATCTTTGAAATGGAATGTGTCTTTTTAATTGATTAATTTCAGAGTTTAAGTGGCAGCATTTTTTTTAGAAAGCACCATTGTTACATAAAAACAATGGTTCTTTCTAAAACCGACAGCATCTAAGATTTGATGAAGTGTGGCACTAGATTGATGGAGTGGCTGATGGCAGGATTTTGTTAAACAGCTACGTATTCTGCTGTATTTTAACACATTCTGATATTTAAGAAGTTGCTACAGTCCTCCACCTGGCAGAGAGCCCAGTATAACATAGGCACAGTCAACGTTGAACCAACTCTGGAACAGCAACCTGATGCAAGGCAGTCCTTCATGTTTTCACAATAAAATGACTGTTAGAAAGAACTGTCCACATATATGTATTTTTTTTTCCTGTTCTCTAAAAAACTCCCCCTAGATCTTCTGGTAAAAAATTCCCCCCATCCTAAAGATTTCTTGAGGAAAATGGTTGATCAGCATCTTAGACAATTTTAGAGGAGGGAAACTCTGCCTGGAAACCTGGCAGACCTGGTTTCTCGTCTTTAACATTTATTATCTATGTGGCCCCCATAAGCCACACTTTTTCCAGACTTGGATACAAGGAGCCTGGACAGGTGTTTGTGAATTCTACATATTTTCCCGAAGCAATAAGACAGCCACATCTGGACAGCCCTCATCCGGGTGGAGGGCAGGCTTCTGACAGGAAACAACAAAGATAAAGCAACCCAGTAACTGATGAGCAATAACATCGGTCTAGGTTGCATAGGAGCCAAAACATTGACCCTGCATGGTAGGCATGCTCAAAGCATTGCTGCATGTCTGATTTGGACTCACTCTTTCAAACTTTGAGCTAATGAAATACGTGATTTAGCCATGCTTGGTCATGTCACAGTGGCAGGTTAGTCCATTCGCCAGGTGGTTATTGGCCACTTTCTACCTGCCAAGTGCTATTCGCCTCAGAGACGTCAGTGAATCCCAGGTGACAGTCCCTGCCCTCACGGAGCTCACCATCTGGCAAGGGGGCGTCCCAAGGCTCCTTGTGAGGTGACCACTGCCTACTCTCAGCATGCAGCTTCTACTCCACCACATTCTTACCAAGCAGACGGAGTCAGTTTCCAGCGCTATGTGATTGCCACATCCTGTCTTCTGGATTTTGTTTAAGGGACACAAGTCAGTGTCATTCACGGAGATTTTCCTCAGGATACTCATCGTCATGTGATTTCCTGTCTGGACCAGAGAGCCCAAGAATGATTAATGAGAAGACTTCCCCCAAGTCAGTTCAACTACAACTCACATATCCAGATGGGAGTGAGTAGGAAATGTTCTGATAAACCCCTTTTTCCTCATGGAAATCAGAACCTGTGTCTGAGTTTTTACTAAAAACTAACTTTGCGTTGAACTTGAATGTGAACCTAGGCAGAGAACATGTTCATGTTCCTCCGCATCTATAGAGACTGAGTGCTTTTCCTTGTTTACTTCCCAAGTATAGAAGAAAATAAGGATGTCTTAGATAGAAGGACTCTCAGCTCTGGTTCAGGGAATAATGTCCCTTGGCCCCTCCATAACCTTGCACCATTTCAGGCCTCGCTGCCCATGTACTTCCCATTTTGGTGTAGGAATAGAAGAAATAGGGCCAAATGTCCAAATGGCCTCAGAGAGGGCAAGTACTGGGAATCTCAGCTGATTAAGTGAGGGTTCCAGCCCAACTCTAGAGCCTCGGGCCACCTGAGTTATTGAGCTAAGCCCTAGAACGGTTCATCCCATCAGCCCCACTGCTAGCACACACACAGCCTCCTCTAGGAGAAGGAAGGCATTAACTGCAGATGTAGGATTCCATCCTGCCACCCAGCAGTTCTGCAGGGCGGGTGGCATATGCAGCTTTCTGCCGAGGAAGCAGATGGGTCGGACCAGGCTGCTGAACTTTATCGCCGTGTCTGTCTTCAGGAGAGCTATGTTGTTTTTCATCATTACATTATCAAAGTCCTCGTGGATGATGATGGTGTTGACTGGATACTCTTCGTGCGCAATCAGTTTTGCATCCATCTTAGCTATACCCACTATAGCGACGGCGTCCTTCCTGGAGAGAGCAAGGGGATCTTGAGAAGCCAAGGCACCAAGGAAGCTTCACACTTCTCTGTTTTCGTATCTTTTATTTTTTTCAGCCTGAAACACTCATCCAACTCATCTTCCCTCAGCCAATTTTTACTCACTCTTTTGAACCCAGTCCCCAGGAATTTTTTCCCCCATTTTATTGAAGTATAGTTGAATTACAATACTGTGCTAGTTTCTGGTGTACACCAAAGTGATTCAGTGATATATATATATATATATATATATATATATATAGAGAGAGAGAGAGAGAGAGAGAGAGAGAGAGAAAGAGGAAGAGAGATAGATACATATACACACATTTATGTATATAGACTTTTTCATATTCTTTTCCATTATAGTTTATTACAGGATATTGAAGTTGGTTCCCTGTACCACACAGTAAGACCTTGTTGTTCTTCTATTTTATATATTGTAGTTTTTCAGGAACTCTTTTCTGAACCCCTAGACATATGCCCTCCTTTCTAAATGCACAGGATCTTGAGAATTCCACTATCTTAACAGCATATGCCCCACCACCTAAAGCTAATCGGTTATGTTATGCTGATTATCTTTTTCCTGTGCATATTTATTTATTTTTACATAGTTGTAGTCACACCCAAAATGTAATCTTGATTCTTGACTTTCACATTTCACCTTTTTAAAAAAATTTTAATTATTTTTATTTTTTTCATTAGAGCTGGTTTACAGTGTTCTGTCAGTTTTCTACTGTACAGCAAGGTGACCCAGTCACACATACATATATACATTCTTTTTTCTCATATTATCATGCTCCATTGTAAGTGATCAGATATGGTTCCCAGTGCTATGCAGCAGGATCTCATTGCTTATCCATTCCAAAGGCAATAGTTTGCATCTATTAACCCCAGATTCCCAGTCCATCCCACTCCCTCCCCCTTGGCAACCTCAAGTCTATTCTCCACACACTTAACCTTTTAATTCAAGCATCTTCCTATATTATATACTTGGCACATGAACTTCAGAGAAATTTTGATTTTAATAATGAGAATCAGTTGGGTGTTTTCCCCTTCTCGGGAATCACCCAAGGAGCAATGATAATGAGAAATAAATGAAAATACCATAAAACTAAGAAACACTAGAGAACCCAAACTTCGGAGTCAGAGGACAAGCTGACAGAAATAGCCCAAATACAGGGTGTTACAGGTGATACCAACTACCACCAAGTCAGAAAAAGCTGGCCAAACAAGCTTCTCAGCAAAGAAATGGAAAGTAAAGAAGTGAAACCATGACCAGAATGAAGGCCAGTATGGAAACAGCATAAAGGAGATCAGGGACCACAGAGAACACAATGAGGGACACAGATGGTAGGACCAAGAAAGGTGACCAAAATGAAATGGACATTAACAAAAGATTTTCAAAGACTAGAGAGAAAAATGGCAAATACGGCAGTCGTCAGAGAGCCAGCAGACCACAAAGAAGATAAACAAAATAAATAAAAAAAAAATTTCAAAATCTAAGAACATCTTCCAGAAATAAGACGAGTCTACAGCATGGAAGTGTATTCCATATCCTCTGGAAAAAAATTGATACAGAATGATCAACACTGGGACATACACTTGTCAACTCTCAGCAGGAAACAGATGGCATGCTCTAATAAAGTAAATCAAGGAAAATTTAACCAAGGGACTCTTTACAAAGGTCTTGAAGGATGTCTAGACATCACAAGGCAGAGTGCAGAATGCTGGGGTTCAGGGTGGCATATGCAAATTCCTGCCAAGACAACAACAAGGTGCTGGTGGGAGGGAGTGGTCAGAGCTGTGGGGAATGGGTCACTTCGTGGAGGAGGCAGCCAGTCTGCAGATCTTGTCAGGGGAATGAGGGCCCTGACCTCAGTTACTCACTTCCCTCTCATCTCTTGCCCATGCTCCTTTTGGACAGACCCAACTGGAACCCAGAAGACAAGTGCACCCATTGGTATAACCCCCACAGGTCAGCCTCCTGGGACCCAGCAGAGTAAACAGAGTAGGGCATGGATCTGGAGGGGCATATGGAAGAGATCCAGCATAACCAGTAAAGTTACTGGACTTCAGGGACAAAGAAGGAATCCTGGGGCATCCACGCAAAAGCACACTAAGTCATCTTAAGTTTGACCACGAATTTATTGCCTAACCCTGGGAACTCGAGAGAGTGAAAGAGGATACTAACAATAGGATATTATAGGTGTAAACCAGCCCTCTCCCAGACACACTAGAATGTGTGGTCTCCCACCTACAGAGGAAAAACTCAGAATGCCTGAAGACTTCTCCACAGCAAGATTTAATACCAGAAGCTGGGGAGTAGGTGTGGGAAATGCCTATTAAGTTTTCAAATAGGAGCAGATATGATCTAAGAATTCTATACATAAGTGGTCATTCAGATTGAAGGGCAGCACAACATTTCTGAATATTCAGAAACGAAAGAAATATGATTCTTGAGAGTCCTTTAAGAAACTACTTGAAGGCAAATTTTAGCCAGTTCTAGTGTTGAATGGAGAAAATCCAGCAAATGGACTGTCAGTACTCATGGAATTTGTTATGAGGAGTCTAAAATTAAAACAAAAGAAAAGCTTTTAAAGTTATAGATTGGAGTAGTAATGTAAGCCCTGGCAATAATCCAGTGGTGTAACTAAAGCTGAAAAGAAAGCAGAGCTGTGTGTACACACCAATTTTCTCATCTTTTATAGGATCTAAACTATTATTTACTTACAGCTACTGTATGGAATAACAAGAGTGTGCAAATATGGGTATGAATCAAGGTAAACATTAAACTACATAAATAACTGGTTAAATTTGGGTGGTCGTGGAGAAGGAGGAAAGAAGTGAACAGACAGGAGTTCTGGTGTTAGCCGCAGTAGCATCTAGAAAAGACTGTCTAGAGAGAAACCGAAGATTTGGGTGTCTTCTGTGAAATCACAACCCTAAGATGCACACCAGAACACAAATTCAGACTTTCCAGATCTGTCAGAAGAGACATACAAAACAAAAGCCGTATAATGAAAAGAAAAACAAGAAGCAATCAAAACAGAAAACAAAATCTAAAATAAAACCAAAAGCAGGAGTTTCATTCTGAACATCAGAGCAGAAGGGCATGCAGTAAGAGAAAGAAAGTCTTTTAATCATGAAAAGGAATTCAGTATACAGTGAAGACCTCAGTTATAAATATCTGCAGCAAGTGACACAATGTTCATGAAGTAAATTCCAGGAAATAGAAGGGGGGGAAAGCTAGAAGCTTATAATTTGCCTCAGTCAGCCTAGGACAGATCAGCTAGACTCCCTGCCCCAACTGTATATAGTAAATTGTACTCCAAGGACAGAGAATGAGCTTTTTAATTTACCTGTGGAAAATATTCACATGGACCACATAGCAGGCCACAAATACAGTCTCAATAAATTCCTTAATAGATCACCAGGCGGTCTAACTCAAAATTTAATCATGTTAGAAAACAAAACACCCCAACACCTAGATGTTTTATAACAGTCTTTAATAAAACCCAGAGTCAAGGAGGAAATCAAAACCAAAACAGCAGACCAGATAGAAAATAGCAGTGATGAAAACACTATACAGAAAACAGAACCTCTGTGAGGGCTGGTTGGCCATAGCCTTCAAGATTTAGTTCAGTTTTTCCACTAAGCAGTTATTCTTGCTACAGTATACTTACATGTGTGTGAAAAAACGTATATACAAGTATGTCTACTGCAGCATTTTTTGCTACCAGTGGAAAGACTGGAAACAATCCAGATTTCCATTATTGGAGAACTGTGTAATTATGGTACATCCATTGTGGGATACTGGGCAGCTAGCTGATGAAAATAATGAGGTAGCTTTCTATATCTTAATAAGCAAAGATTGCCCAACATTCATGACAGAGTGAAAAAACCTCAGAGTGGAATAATGTCTATGGTGTGCTGCCAGTTTGTATTGGACCAAATTATGTTCCCTCAAATTCATAGGTGAAGCCCTAACCTCCGATGTGACTGTGTTTGGAGATAGGTCCTTTCAGGAGGTAATTAAGATGAACCGAGTCCATGGGATAGGGTCCTAATACAGTAGGACTGGTGTCTTTATAAGAAGAGACAGTAAGAATGTGTGCATGCAATGGAAAGGCCAGGAGAGAACAAGGGGAGAAGGTGGCCATCTGCAAGCAAAGGAGCGAGTCCTCAGGAGAGACCAACCAGCTAACACCTTGATCTTGGACTTGCCAGCCTCCAGAACGGTGAGAGATAAATTTATGTTGTCTAAGCCACCCTACCTGTGTTACTTTGTTGTGGCAGCCCCAGCAGATTAACAGGGGGGAGAAGAGAAGAAAATTCTCTGTCCGTAGATGTGAGTCAATACGGATAGACCTATAGGTATATAGATATCCATGAGTGCATGGCGTGTTTAGGAAAGAGTGCCCAATAAAGTGGTGACAGAAATGGTTCAAGGGAGGGGGAAGGGTGACTAAAGGGGTGGGGGAGGGGGAAGGAGCTGCTTTTCATTATATACCCTTTGGTTCTCATAGTATTACAGGTATTTTCATTTAAATACATTATTTTCAATTAAAAAATACAAATCGTATGTTAAAAAATTCAGCACCTGCACAATATTCTACCAAGGGTTTATACTATAATGCATTTAGCTAATTATAGTTTATGCTATAATGCATTTAGCATAATTAAATTATTCACTTAACCCTCTCCTTCTATGCTCTGTGTATACATATAATGTATAGTATATAAGATATATGTCACATATAATGTATGTCTATATAATAGATCTATGTGTAATTATATATGGTATTCATACACTACGTATCATATATTATATGATAAACTAGATATGAGTAACTATATTGTAATTTATCTATTCATGATAATCAGACATTACAGTGTTTTGTGTGTAATTAGTCATCCTATGAACAAGTTTATGCATAAAAATTTTCCAGTGGTTGAAATTACTTCCTTACGGAGTTCCCGTCGTGGCGCAGTGGTTAACGAATCCGACTAGGAACCATGAGGTTGCGGGTTCGATCCCTGCCCTTGCTCAGTGGGTTAACGATCCGGTGTTGCCATGAGCTGTGGTGTAGGTTGCAGACGCGGCTCGGATCCTGCGTTGATGTGGCTGCGGCGCAGGCCAGTGGCTACAGCTCTGATTAGACCCCTAGCCTGGGAACCTCCACATGCCGCGGCTGCGGCCATAAAATGACAAAAGGCAAAAAAAAAAAGAAAAAAAAGAAATTACTTCCTTAGTGATGATACCCAAAAGTGAAATCACTGGGTCAGAAAGGGAGATGTTTTACTAACGAAAGTTATTTCTTTAATAGCACATATAGGTGTTTTTTTTTTCCCCTCTGGTTTAAAAGAATGCCCATGTGTTGTAAAGAATTTGGAGAATATAGAGTGGTTGAAAGAAGAAAACGAAATCGTGTGTATTCTGAGCATCCAGAGATAGATGCTCTTCAAGTGTTTACTTGTTTGCTTCAGGTCTTTTCTCTACATGCTTGTATTTGTGGCAGTCACATTGTTAAAGTCCGAGATAAGCGTTTTAAGGTGAGGGTCCCTATCAGGACAAGCAGTAGAGACCTTTAGGATGGAGAGTCAGTGCCTCTGTGGTTGTAGTAAAATGGGGGAGGGGGCGAGGATGGGAAAAGATCCTTTCACTTTGCAGTTGAGCAGCCGACCCTCACAGCAGAAGACACACACACTGAGCCAACCTTGGCAGCTGCTGGTTGTAGGACCCCCAGACTCACGCCAAGCACTGGAGCTGGAGCTGGTAAAAAGCCCTGTTGTTCTGTCACCGGGGATCCACCTCCCAGGCCTCCCCAAGCTGAGAAGAAAGCAGAGCCCCCCTCCCCGTGCCGGTGCGCCGGCCTGGGCCCCAAAGCAGGGGTACTGGCCTGTTCTGAAAGGCGGAGGCGATGCTGAGGATCCAGAACTCACTGAGGATGCTGCCAAAAGCCAGGTGGGTATACTGGGAATCCTGCAGCGACACCACCCACGGGAACTCCTCCTCATTGACCAAACCCTCCTCTGAGGTCTCCACAATGTTGCTTTTCTGGATGCCGCAACCTGCATGGGGTGTGCAGGGGCCTCACTGCTGGGGCCGCCACTGCCAAACCAGACCTCAGCACCCGCTCCCTCTCCTGCAGCTTCCCCACTCCTGGCTGTGTTGTCACCACTAACCCTGCCACCCCTTCCAAGTTTCCTAGGGGGCCTTCTTCCCCATAAGAGACCCTTGATGGCATCTTTGAATCTAAAAATAATGTTGGCTGCCAATAATCACTGTCATCTTTTGAGGGCTCAGCACTTAGCAAATAGGCGGTGTCTGGAAACTTTTATACACATCAGCAGTTCTTAAGGTATAGTCTGGGACCTTTGGGCACCCTTGAGACGCTTTCTGGGGCCTGCAACGTTAAAACTATTTCCAAAAGCACACCAAGGCTGTGTTTCCTCTTTTTGCTCTTACTCTCTCACTAGAGTGTAGTGGAATTTTCCAGAGGACCACATGATGTCTTCTTCACTCTGATGGCTAGTGGCATGTGTGAACCTGGATATTCTCATGTTTTAAATTTTTTCCTGGTTTTAATTTTTGATATGTTAAATAGGGAAAGATATAACTCCACAAGCAAAAACTCTTTGGGGTCCTCAATAATTTTTAAGAGTATAAAGGGGTCCTAAGACAAACAGTTTGAGAACTGCTGATTTCCCAAGTTCATACAGTTTTTCCAGCAGAACTAGAAGGGAACATTGTCATTCCCGGTTTGCAGATAAGAAAATTGAGCTTGAGAGCCAGGTAAGCCCTTGTTCAAGTTACACGGCTGGTAGGATACAGGGCTAGTTCAGATGAATCCAAACTCCACACCCAAGATGGTTGTACTGCCCTGTATGTACGTTTCATAGTCATGGAACTGTGGAGAGTGTTAGGATGATGACCAGGAAGCACCCTTGAAACTCGAAGCCCCAGGTTAGTTCTCCTTTCCAGGCACCCTTGTAGAATGGGTGTTTCACCCTCCCTGGCTGCTGACTCCCTCTGTGTCCTCCCTCGACAGTCCACATGCCCTGTCCCCAAGAGTCCCCAGCCTGGGCTCCTCACTGGACCCAGGGGTGCTCATCTCATCCTCACCTACGCAGAGTGGAATACAGGGCTTCTCCACCGGTTGAACATTTCATGCACCTGCTGCCTGGCCCCTCCCAGACACCTGGGGATGGGGCCTGGGCACTGGTATTTTTAATAAGCTCCCCAGGTGGATTCTAATGTGTATTTGGGGTTGAGAACCAGTGTTTCAGGAAGGTTCTGGACACATGGTGTCCCAGATCCAATTGGCCTTGGGGAGCATCTCTTACCTCTCTGGGCCTCAGTTTCCTTTTTTAGAGAAGCGGGGTCACACACGCCTCTCAAGAGGAGTGGTGTATCCCCATGACTGATGATACTAAGCCCAGTGGACTATCCCAACCCCCCCCCACCGTGTAAACCACTGCTCCAGTTGCCACTGCACAAGCACCCAGTGCTTGTGTCTAAATTGGTGGCCCTGGGAGTTCTCCTGTGGTGCAGCAGGTGAGGATCCAGCATTGTCACTACAGAGGCTTAGATCGCTGGAATGGCACAAGTCTGATCCTTGGCCCAGGAACTTCCATATGCTGTGGGAGCTGCACCCCCCCCCCCCAAAAAAAAATTGGTACCCCTGGGTCCTGTGTGTCATGTGGTTGGTCACATCAGCTGACAAGTTCAGGTTATTGGTGTCTTCTTTTTCAGCCATTCATCCAACTGTACAGCTGCCTTGCTAAGCTCGGGGCTGGGCTGACAGGCAAAGATTTCAGGATCCTGTCCCCACCCTGGGGAAGCCACAGTGTGTGGAAGGGATAGACACGCTGAAGAGTGATAGCACACAGAGAGACTTGTGATACAGAGAGTGCGCCTGGAGTATACAGAGGAGGAGGAATGGATTCTGTCCAGAACATGAAATCTGGGAGGGCTTCCTCGAGGAGGTGACCTTTGAAGTGAGTGCCAGTGACAGAGAATTTCCAAACTATGGCGCTGGAGTCGACTGAACCTTCAGTATAGTCCTTAAAGGACCACAGCAGACCTCTCCGGGCTAGGGCATCATGTAACCAAGCATCTCTATGACTTGACACTTGGAGACTTTGCTGGAACAGTGACAGAGCTGGTTGTTAGCAAGAGGATGTCCATAAGTGCTTCAGAATCACCGAAGACAGGAATTCCATTCTGCCCCCGCCCCGGACATTGGCCATCTTCGGTGAACGCGGCACTAACCAACCCTTCCTAACTCAGCAAGAACCTACAGGTATGTGATGACTTTTCTGTCTTCAAAGCTCTGGTTGGCTGGTTCGTTTGACCTTCTAAAACCCTTAAAAGGCCGAGATATAATGAGGACATCTGCCTCAGAGAGGAAATGCTTGCCCTGCGTCACTTGCCTGAGGCTTTTTATGAGGCGAGGGGGAGGCCCTTCCTGTGTCTGTCTCCTTGGGCTGCAAGGACGGGAGTGGCCAGGTAGGTGAGGTAGTCCTCTTGACACGTGTGTGCGTGCATGTGTGTGCGCGGGGGGAGGGGGGGCGCGCTCTCCCGTCTCCCATCTAACGCAGGAGGATAGGAGAGAGCCAGCTGGGGTGGCAGCAGGGCGGGGCAGAGCGCACTTTACTCAGGTGCCCCCTCTCCATCTGCCCCTTTCTAAGCTGGAATCTTGATCCTAGACAACCTGGAGGTCAGGGAGGGGGCCACAGCTGTCACTTCTGCCAGTCGAGACCAGGCAGTCTCTAAGGCACCTCCCTGCAACAAGGGGTCAGTTTCGAAATAACGATAAAAGTTTAAGGGTAAAGAACTTCAGAACAACAACGCTCAAGTAGAGACATTCAGGGACCAGGCAAGGCTTGGTTTCCAAGTGTGCAAGATGCATCTCGGGCCCCATCCAGGCTTGGGGAAGATGTCCTAATGAGCCTGGGGGAACGTGCCCCAGGAAGAGCAGGGCAGGGGCTGTGAGTGGGGAGGCAGGTCTCAGCCAACCCTCTGCCCAGAGGGGTCTCTCTGTAGCCAAAGTCCTCTTTTCCTAAACTTACTCTCACCGAGGATTAGCCCTGACATCAGGCTGCTGAAGCCACGGTTTCCTCCATCCACAGCCCACGCTCCATTTCTCTGCCTGGTTCCCACCAGCAACACGTGCTGCTGGGAGTAGAGGGCTGTGAGTCACCTGCCCCTGAGCCCCTTTCTGAACCCCTCTATGGACATCAAGGGCCGTTTCCTTTTCTGGGGCAACTCCCCCTCCCAGGATGCACGATCGGCTAAAGCTGTCACTCACTGGCGGAAGAGTGGGAGACGCAGAGCAGCACCAAGAGCATCTCTGTCATCGCGGCCATCCCCAGAGAGAAGCGCGGCAGACACCATGGACAGCTGTGAACACAGAACATCCCAACGCACGACTTTTCCTCTCCTCCCCCAGCTGCCGGTCTCCCCCAGGGTCCCTTTCCTTTCCGCTGACAAAGCTTCCAAGACATGGGAAACAGACCTGTCACATCCCTATATTTTTGGTTCCGTGCAGTAAAGAGGCAGGGACCAGCTGCCCAGCACCAGTATTTAATGGCAGCTTGTGAGACAGACAGCACAAGGAGAGGAGGCAGCCCACGCTGGTCAGTTTTCTCCACAGTCCAGCCAGGATCCCCAGGTTTCCCACAGAGCTGGGTCTCAAAAAAGGGTCATTTTTTGACTCGTGGAATCCAACCCTTGCCTTAACTCTGTAGCCATAAAATGCTCCTGAAAGAAGAAGCAGGGGTTCCATGAAAGCCCACCCTGGTGTTGCCCCTCCTGCTACTAAGCTCTACTGGCTTAAGAAATGCTTGGGTTTCTTTTAACTGGTGACAGCTCCTACTTTTACTTAGTCACAGCCCTGGGAATTCGCTCAGGTGCCTGACACAGTAGCCCTGTGAGGTGGACACTCTCATCCCCATTTTACAAATTCAGAAACTGACACTCAGAAACACTGAGAATCCCACTCAAGGTCACACAGAAGCCGGAATTCAAAGCCCAGGCGTGCTCCCCCGTCCGCCAAACCACCAGGCCTGCCCTCGCCTCAGACAATGCACAGTAGCCCAAGGAACCCATGCCTGCCGTTCTCAATCACCGTGTTCGGCTCATGACACCGGGTGTTTCTTGTTGTCGGGATGGTTCTCAGAGTTGTTCCGTGAACTGCTCCTGCTAAAGGAGAAATGAACTCACTCTGACCTTACACCGCAGAGCTCAACAGAGGGATTCCTTCTACTGCCTCAGGAAGAGTGTTCCATTGTGGCATCACAGTTACCATGGTGTCACCAAGCAAACGTCTGGACCTGGGGATGCAGGAGGAGCCTGGATGAAAAGCCTGCCTGTTTCCTGAACTTGGCAGGGCTATTCCGGAAGTCTGGCTCTCTCCTAGTCTGGCTCAGATGACATCCCTCTCGCTAGATCACAGAGTCCTGTCCAGTTGTGGCCGTGGCCTGTCTGCCTTC
This sequence comes from Catagonus wagneri, assembly GCA_004024745.2. Lineage (NCBI taxonomy): Eukaryota > Metazoa > Chordata > Mammalia > Artiodactyla > Tayassuidae > Catagonus > Catagonus wagneri. Next base: position 6,620,969 of record PVHT020000180.1, read on the forward strand.
TCAATACCACCCTGTGTCTACCTGAGTCTGTCCAACTGGACGGGAGGAAGCCCACAACGTGGGTGGGTTTGGTTTTTTTCAATTCCTAACAACATTCTTCCACCCCTGGTGTGGTTTCCTGGAGGCTCAGCCTAGTTTTCTTTAGCCTCTTGGCTTGTGGGTCCACATGGAGCTACTAGAAGGGCCCTGCCAGACCACAGGGGCAGGTGGATCTGTAGTCTGGCCACTACAGACAGCTCTGGCTTCAGCTCAAATGCCAAGACTTCAGAAAAGTGTTGACAACATTGTGGTAAGATTTAACTCCATGGAACCAGAGGGCTCGCAGGCTGCTGGTTCAGGCATGTAAATGGTGTTTATTGGACAGACAGATGAGTGGCTGATGGAGTAAAGGATGGCCAGACAGAAAGCAAAGCCTGGCTAGAGAGGAGCCTCTATCTCCTTCCCCTCACGGTTCCCCTGGCATCCAGCCCATGTGCCTCGCCAACCTCCATCACCTCCAACACCAAGCTGGGCTTGGCTTCTCCTGGGACATGGAATGGAAAGGATTTTTGGCACTGGGAGAAACGGAAGTTGTTGATCCTCCACATCGCAGGTCTCAAAGAGCTTTCACATAGGTTTTCGTGTTCACGATTCACAGTCAGCTGCCAGGATGAGGGAATTACCCGAGCTTTCTGGATGGAAATGCAGGATGGGAAAGGCACTTCCCTAAAGCCGAACACCTGGAAAACGTGGGCAGGACTCCAACCCAGATCCTTCCATCTCCAGGGTGGTCAGCAATCTCCACATCTTCATTTCTCAGCCTGGACCACATGCTGCCTTTAGAGGGGATGGAAGTAGAAATGGTGATTAGGGCAAAGTCAGGGGCTGCTCCTTCAGAGCGGGGGTGCTGAGGTTAGGGCACAAGGTCCTGGCTCTTTCGAGATTCATCTTTATTTTTACATAAAGAGGAATGTGCCCCAGGAAGAACAGGGCAGGAGCTGTGAGTGGGGAGTCGGGTCTCAGCCAACCCTCAAGAAAGCATTATAGTGCCCTCATTCTGGGAGAAAAAAAAATCTCAAACCTTTTTACCAAAGAGGTCATTGTGCTTGTTTGAAAATGATAAAAATGCCTTAATGGCTTCATGCCATTTGGACATTTTGTTTTCAGATCACTGTGTTGGATTTCCAGGTTTTTCATGAAGGAGCTCATCCATAGAATGTTTTAGACTTTCCTAGAAGGGTTTAAAAAAGAATATCAGGTTTACCATGCTTTTAACCCCTCAAGAAAGAACTTGTGCGCAAGAATTTTTTCAGTTTTTATCAAAATTCAATGCATTTCATTAGCCACTAGACCTTGAAAGTCAAATTACCCAGTCAACAGTCTTTGAGACTGGTTGATCGTGAACATTTGTGCCACATGTGGCTGATCTATTAATGTGAAATTTCTCTAATGAAAACTTCCAGTTTAAAGTTACTTAATATAAAAAGAGCATTTAAGGGAGTTCCCTGGTAGCCTAGTGGGTTAAGGATCCAGTGTTATCACTGCCGAAGCACTGGTTTGATTCCTGGCCCAGAAACTTGTGCATACCTCAGGTGTGGCTGAATCGCACCTTTAAATCTTTAAATCAAACTTATCACACAACCAAAAGCTAGGACATTACCATTATCTGGCATCTACCTACCTCTTCCACCCTCTCTCTCATTCTCTTGCTCTTTGTTTAATATTAAGTTTAACCATGTGTGTATATAAACTTAACTATATATTGAGTACATGGGCAAGGGTTTCCCTAGGTTATATATACTAGAAGTGGGGTTCTAGGTCAGAGGATATGTTAGGATATACCTGTCTTTAGAAGATAATACTAAATTGTTTTCCAAGGTGGTTGTACCAGTTTACACTCCTATAAGCAGTCTTTGTGGATTACTACTGGTCTACATCCTTTCCAACACTTGCTACTGTCAGCCTTAATTTTTGGCCACTCCAACAGATATAAATGATGTCTTCCTGCTAATCTGCATTTCCCTAATTACTCATAAGGTTGGATATTTTCCAACATGTCTGTTGCCTCTATGAGTTCATGCTTGTGTCTTTTGTTCTCCTTTTCTGTTGGGTTGTTTGCCTTTTCTTATTGCTTTGTGAATTCTTAATACTTTGTGAATATTGCTCACTGTAGGTATTGTGAATGTCTTCTACCAGTGGTGACCTGTGTTTTTCCTTTTAATTTATTTATGAATTTTGAATGAACAGGTCTTAATTTTAGTTTTAATGAGGGCAAATGTATGAATGTTATACAGTAGGTCCTGGTTGGTTACATTATACTTTTAAAATTATTATGATGGTGATTTCATTCAATGATTGTTTGGATTTAAATAATATTTATTATGTTATTTGTTCACTCTTCCTTTTTCTATCTTAGGCCTTATATCTCCATCTTGTATCTCTTTCCTGAAGAGCATCCTTTAGAAGTTTCTTTGTACAGATTTCTTAATGACAAAAATTTCTCAGTTTTTGCTTATCTGTAAATGTCTTTCTTTCCTTTTTCCTTTTTTTTTTTTTTTTTTTGGTTTTTTTGCCATTTCCTAGAGCCACACTTGCAGCACGTGGAGGTTCCCACATTAGGGCTCTAATTGGAGCTGTAGCCGCCGGCCTACGCCACAGCTACAGCAACGCGGGATCCGAGCCATGTCTGCAACCTACACCACAGCTCACGGCAATGCCGGATCCTTAACCCACTGAGCAAGGTCAGGGATCGAACCCGCAACCTCATGGTTCCTAGTCAGATTCGTTAACCACTGAGCCGTGATGGGAACTCCAATGTCTCTCTTTCTTAAAAAACAGTTTCAGTGGCACACAATTCTAGGTTGAGAGTTATTTCTCTCAGTTTTTAGAAGGTACCCTTCCCCTATCTTCTGGATTCCATTGCTGTGAGAAAGGGTACCCCCAACATAACTGTTGTTTCTTTATAAATTATCTGTCCTTTGGCCCTTTTTAACACCTTCCTGTTTGGGGTATACCGTGCTTTCACTAAGGTGGATTGAAGTATGATTTTCTTTTTATTTGTTCTGTTTAGTGTACTTTATACTTCCTGGCTTTGTGTTTTTATATTTTCTTACAAATTCTGGAACTATCTCAGCTATTACCTTTTCAAAATTGCCTCTTCTTCAGGCTCTCTATCCTTCTGGGACTCCAAACAGACATACATTAGACATTCTTATTCTGTCCTTCACGTTCTTATTATCAGTTTCATAATTTTTGTCTTTTTGTCGCTGTGCTGCATTCTGGGTGATTACTGTTTCTATACCCCTCAGTTTACTAATTCCTTCTTCAACTATGTCTAATGAACAATTCAGCCATCCTCTGGAGGTTTTTTCCAGTTTGACAAAGGAACATTTTATTTCTCAAAGATCCATTTTTTAAAGATCTCTCTGTTTCTGAGGTTCCTGTTGTGACACAGCAGAAACGAATCTGTCTAGATGAGGACATAGGTTCGATCCCTGGCCTCGCTCAGTGGGTTAAGGATCTGGATTGCTGTGAGCTATGGTGTAGGTTGCAGACATGGCTTGGATCGTGTGTTGCTGTGGCCGTGGTGTAGGCTGGCAGCTGCAGCTCTGATTTGCCCCCTAGCCGGGGAACTGCCATAAGCTGCGGGTGCAGCCCTAAAAAAACAAAATAACTAAGTAAATAATTTTTTAAAAGATCTATGTTTCTAATAGTCTGTTGTTGGTGCTCATCTTTGTCAGTGCATCCTTTATTTCTTTATTTCACATATATCTGTTCTGTATTTAGTTTCTGACAGTTGCAGAATCTGCTGTTTGAGGGGGTGGGATAATTCTAAATATGTTTTCACTGTTATCTGTTAACTCTTAGGCAAAATGGCTTGGCTTCCTATGTGACTTCCTAGTGGGAGTTAGTTTCTTCTTCATCTGTGGGTGTCTTAGAAGATCATGTCTTCCAGAGAGTTTGCTTCTGCCTTTGGTCACCAGGGGGCGCCAATACTTGGGACTGTGGCTTGGCTTCCCACGGTCTCCAAGAGTTAAGTATTTTAACAGCTGTGCTGCTCAGAGCACTTGCTTCTAAAGCAACTGTGTTATCAGCTCATTCTACTTGAAATCTCCTCCTAAAGCTGCTTTTGTGAGAGCAAAGATAAGTCAAAGGATGTGTCTCCTGCACTGTTTTGCGATGAGAAAGCTCCTCAGACCACCCAGTCTGCAATGATGCTCAAAACCCAAAAGGCCTGAGCGTTGCAGCAGACCACACATTAGAAACTGGCTTCACAGACTCCCAGTAGAGCAAAAGGTAACTTCCAGGTAGTATCGTTGTGCTTCCTATTTCACCTTTGGATTTCTTTGTTGCTGTTGTTTAGTTTTATTTTGGTTGCTTTCTCAAACACATCATGCTCTCAGATTCATCCTCCCAGCAGAAGTAAATCACATTGGGGTCGCAGCCACTCCTTTTCTGAATTACGGTATTTACACTTCTATTTTCATCACTCTTTTTATATTTCACGGAACCTCTTTTAGTCATCCTTTCGTTTTTGTGAATTGGATCTATAGCAGTTGCCTTATATATTGTGGTGATCCTATGCTGGGTGCATAGATATTTAAAATTGTTGTATCTTCTCCTTGGATTGATCCTTTGATCATTATGTAGTGCCCTTCCTTGTCTCTTAAAATGTTCTTAATTTTAAAGTCTATTTTGTCTGATACGAGTATTGCTACTCCGGCTTTCTTTTGATGCCCGTTTGCATGGAATATTTTCTTTCATCCTCTCACTTTCAATTTGTATGTGTCTCTAGAAGTGAGGTGGGTCTCTTGAAGACAGCATATATATGGGTCTTGTTTTTGTATCCATTCAGCTAGTCTATGTCTTTTGGTTGATGAATTGGATCTATAAATCTGCTCAGGCCTGATATTCCCATAGGCCCAGGGGTGGACCTATGACCCTCGCCAGGCCCTCAGATTCTCCCCTCCCTGGAATCTGAGTCTTGAGCCAAAGGGCAGGAAGGCCAAAACAGCTGGAGCCATGGGGCCAGGCCAACACAGGCGCTGCTGGCGCTGTGGCCGCAGTGAGGGCTCTTCCCTGACACTGGCCCCTCTGTGAACAAGCTCAGGCCCCAACAGCAAACTCCTCTGCAGAAGAGTCAGAGACAGTTTCCGTTGCTTCTGATCAAAGAAAACTTAACTGATCTGTGCTCAGAGTATCCTTCATGCCTAAGAATTTTCATTACATGTCTGGTAACTATTGCCTAATAAGGTCTCTTCAGTAATCTGAAAATAGTGGTCAGTGACACGCAGTAATATTCTCCCACTCACATCCATAATACACGTTACACAGCAGTTACATCACAGCATCATTTCCATTCAAAATCAAATTATTTTGAAATTTTAATCTTTTTCATTTTCACTATTTTTTCATCTTTATTTTTTACTGCAGCAACCTGAGCCACTGTAGTCAAAACACCAGGTCCTTAACTCACTGCACCACAAGAGAACTCTCATCACTCATCTTTTACAGATGCTAGTCGTAGTTCTTGCAGTGGCTTATTTTGTAACACAATCCTAAATTGCATTTTTCTGACATAGCACAACTTAGTCACATTAAACAGAAAGGAACCTTTTTCACGTTCACAAAGAAATATGCCATCACATTTTTTAGACTTATCAAATATTGTTTATTAAGGTTTTCCAAGATAAATGTTTCCCAAGTGTGGAGTATATGATTGGTTCTTTAGGAAATAACTTTAGGTGGTCCATGTATGAGTGCACGTACTGTAATACTTATTTTTTTCTCTCTCTTTTTTTTAAAATTATAGTCGATTTACAGTGTTCCACCAATTTCTGCTGTAAGCAAAGTGACCTGGTCTTATATATACATATATTCCCTTTCTTATATTATCTTTCATCATGGTCTATCCCAAGAGACTGGATATAGTTCCCTGTACTATACAGCAGGACCTCATTGCTTATCCATTCTAAATGTAATAGTTTGCGTCTACTAATCCCAAACTCCTAGTCTATCCCACTCTTTACCCCAACCCTTGGCAGCCACAAGTCTCTTTCCTATGTCCTTGAGCCTGTTTCTGTTCTGTAGATAGGTTCATTGTGCTGTATTTTATTTTATTTTGTCTTTTTTTTTTTTTTTTTTTGTCTTTTTAGGGCCGCACCCATGGCATATGGAGGTTCCCAGGCTGGGAGTCGAATCACAGCTGTAGCGCTGGCCTATGCCACAGCCATAGCAACGCCAGATCCAAGCCGTGTCTGCAAACTTTACCACAGTTCATGGCAACGCCAGATCCTTAACCCACTGAGTGGGGCCAGGGATTGAACTTGAGTCCTCATGGATGCTGGTCTGATTCGTTTCTGCTGAGCCACGATGGGAACTCCCATTTGTGCCATATTTTAGATTCCATATATAAGTGATATCATATGGTATATCTTTTTCTTTCTGACTTACTTCACTTAGTATGAGAGTTTCTAGCTGCATCCATGTTGCTGCAAATGGCATTATTTTATTCTTTTTTATGGCTGAGTAGTATTCCACTGTGTATATACCACATCTTCTTAATCCATTTACCTGTTGATGGACATTTAGATTGTTTTCATGTCTTGACTGTTGTGACTAGTGCTGCTATGAACATACAGGTGCATGTATCTTTTTGAATTGTAATTTTCTCCGGATATATGCCCACAGTGGGATTAATGAATCATATGGAAGTTCTACTTTTAGTTTTCTGAGGAATCGCCATACTGTTTTCCGTAGTGGTTGTACCAGTTTACATTCCCACCAATAGTGTATGAGGGTTCCCTTTTCTCCATAGCCTCTCCAGAATTTGTTATTTGTAGACTTACTCATGATGGCCTTTCTGACCAGTGTGAGATGAGGCCTCATTGTAGTTTTAATTTTTTTTTTTTTTTTTTTTGCTTTTTCAGTGCCACACTCACGGCATATGGAGGTTCCCAGGCTAGGGGTTGAATTGGAGCTGCAGCCGCCAGCCTGCACCACAGCCACAGCAACACAGGATCCAAGCCGCATCTGCGACCTACACCACAGCTCACGGCAACGCTGGATCCTTAAACCCACTGAGCAAGACCAGGGATCGAACCCGCAACCTAATGGTTCCTAGTCAGATTCATTAACCGCTGTGCCACGACGGGAACTCCTGTAGTTTTAACTTTTGTTTCTCTAATAATTAGTGATGTTAAACATCTTTTCATATGCCTGTTAGTCATTGGTATGTATTCTTTGGAGAAATGTCTAAGTCTTCTGCCCATTTTTCAAATGGGTTGTTTGTTTTTTTGTTGTTGAGTTGTATGAGTTGTTGGAGATTAAGCCCTTGTTAGTTGCATCATTTGCAACTATTTTCTCCCATTCTGTAAGTTGTCTTTTCTTTCCTTTTTTTTAATGGTTTCCTTTGCTGTGCAAAAGCATTATGTCCCATTTATTTATTTTTGTTTTTATATCTATTGCCTTGGGAGATTGAACTAAGAAACATTTGTATGGTTGATGTCAGAGAATGTTTTGCCTATGTTCTCTTCTAGGAGTTTTATGGTGTCATGTCTTATGTTTGTCATTAAGCCAGTTTTAGTTTATTTTTGTGCATTATGTGAGGTACATTTTTCATGTAACATGCAACCTTGTCCACTGATTTTCCATTTCCTACTTTATGATAGAGACTTGGGCACAAAGACTATTTCATGTTCCTCTTCACACTGCCATGAGAAAACAAGACATGTGTGATGCTGAAACACCACTGATATTTGTCAGCATTGTAGGGGAGTTGAACTGGTAGCAGTGGGAACCTTGGGGGCTGGAGAACAGGGACCCTGTTTTAAGGGGGTATCCTTGGCCAGATTCCATTATCAACCACCAGCTTACAGGCTGTGTAGGAAAGAAAATCTTGCCTACTATTTAGAAGGGTAGAAAAGTCCAAGGCAGACATGAGTGTGTATGCACGCAGGCATTAAAGATTTGTAGGGCAGAAAGAAAGTAGGAGATTTGGACTTCATGTTCGAATTTTGGACCTGGAGACATCTCAGACCAGGCTAGGACCTCCAGTGCAGCTTTGAGTGTCCAAGAGTTGACACAGTGACCCCACATGACAGATCTTTAATGACCCGGGTCCCATGCAACAAATGCCTCAGCAGCCGCGGAGGATTGGAAGGATGGAAACCAAATGTTGCAAGGCATCTAACTTCTCTCATTGCTTAGGACTGGAGACAAGCATAAAATATACACACACACACGCACACGTAGAAGTGTGCACATGCAGACGTGCACACCTGCATACACATGAAGAGCTCCCATTCCTACTGCCCACCAAGACATGGCCCCTTCATCACTCAGAGGTGACTGACTGGCACTCTGCAGATTGGAACTGGCCCATTTGAGACCCCGTATAGTGAATAAAACTGGACTTATTTCCAAAAATTAAAAACATTCACAGATTTCCCATAAGGTGATGGACTTCTGACTTCTCTCAAAAAAAGAAAAAAAAAGAAAAAGAAAAACCCTCCCAAGTATCTGGTAACATTGGGCCTGCATTCCAGCATGGGCAGCTTGGAGCTCAGGGGTGGCTGCCCCCTCCATACCAGCCTTAGACTGCCACAGGCCCCACCATTCCCTGTTATGTTACAACAGCCTGCCATATTGTGGTAGGCCCGTGGGCAGAGCATGGAGTCAAGGGGAATAGAATGAGAAGATAGGAGTAGAGACTGGAAGCAGAAGAGGAAGAGAGAGGAGAAGAAGAGGAGTAAGGTGGGATGGATGCTTCAGTCTTACAGTAAGGTACAGGTGACTTAAGAAGACTTTCTCCGTCTGCCAACCACCGTCATGTCTGATGAAATCATGATTATCATTTATTGGATAGCAGGGCTGGACTTAATTTTCTGGGGGTTACATATATTACTTCCATTCTTACTAAAATATTAGAAAATAATCTTACAGAAAATGTTTTTGTACAGGCCTCCATATGCAAATATAAAAGGATTTTTTTGTATAACCCATTACACTAAAGAAATAACATTGCCTGACTGTGCTGGGCGAATGTAACGATTCGTTTTCCTGAGAGGAACTTTTCCTGGACATGAAACAAATCAGCTTGTCATTGTATTTCTCAATGTCAGTTGACCAAAGCCCTGAAGGAAATGGAAAATGTGAGCTACACATGTTTTGTTGGGGCTCTGGGATCCCCTATAGCAAGAGCCTCATCCAGCAGCAAACCCCGTCTTGCTCTGCCGTCTCCTGCTCTGTGGGGCTGGCAGTCACCCAGTTCCACCCAGGACCCTCTTGCTGTTCAGGAAGTTTGGAGTTTCCGAGGCCATGGTGTCTAGTCACTGGCTGGCACGTTCAAGGGATACAAGTTGCCCTTTTCCAAGGATCCCTTTGCAGATTGCATTGGAAGATTCAAGGTCTGCTTTGTCTAATCAAGATGGCCCTGCTCAAGGCCTTTAAGAACAAATTCTGCCTGAACAGGACTCTCAGCCAGTACATAGAGGGCAGTACCACCCAGTGCCTGGACTCCCAAAAGGTCTTCATCAATTATTGAAGGAGAAAAAAGCAAGCTATAAAACAGGCTGCAGACTGTGAGCTCATCTCTAGCTTTGGGTTTTTTTTAACGTATATTATATAAAAAAAAAAAAAGCAGATGTAGAAAATGTATGGCAGACCAAATCCACACGCCTGAGGAGCAGGCGAAGACCGTGAGGTGGGGAGGAGAGACAGATCTTTTGTTTTGGCTTCATGTCTCTGTGTACTTTCTCTTGAATAAGCACCTGTTACTGTTTCGGGTTAAGGAGCACTTACCGGAGGCAGGCTGCCATCCTTTTGGCTGGCATTCCTGTGGCTCGAAGCAGTCAATTTTTAAAACATTCTGTTATAATTATTAACAAGGATTATTGTACTTCCAAAAATACATCATATCTTTAACATTTATCAGCCAATAGGCACTTGCTGAGTAAGAGTTAGGATGAGAAGATCTTTTCTTGGAATAAAGCGTGATGTGTCTAAACCAGACACCTAATTAAGGAAGGACTCCAGGGGTCCCTCACTGTAAAATACAACTATTGAAGACTGGTGCCCCATCTGTCAGTGGCACTTAAGACATCCTGCCTCACTGCAGAAATAGACATCCTAGATTCTTCCACATCAGCTTACTGAGACAGATGGGAAGGACAGTATATGCTTTTAAAATATTCTACACAATGAAATAGGAGATAAACATAATTTCTTCTGCAAACTGAAGACAATGGTTAGCTCAAGGAAAAGCATTTTGGAGTTCTTGTCGTGGCTCAGTGGTAACAAACACAACTAGTAGCAATGAGGATACGAGTTCGATCCCTGGCTTTGCTCAGTGGGTTAAGGATCCAGCATTGCCGTGAGCTGTGGTGCAAGTTGCAGACTTGGCTCAGATCTGGTGTCACTGTGGCTGTGGTGTGGGCCAGCAGCTACAGCTCCTATTTCACTCCTAGCCAGGAAATTTCCATATGCCACAGGTGCAGCCCTAAAAAACAAGAAAGAAAGAAAAGGGAAAAGCACTTTGTGATTGAGTTGCCAGCCAAACTAGTCTCCTTTATTATGGAACATGATTTTTACTTGAAAGTATGACTTACAAACGATGATCATTCAGACCTGAGTATTTGGCAGACATTTTCTTGAAAATAAATGAAGTGAGACTGTCATTTCAATGAAAACAACTGAAGTATGCGTTGGCAATGAAATTTGAGCTTTCAAGTGAAAATTAGCATTTGGAAAAATTTTATTGACCACTGTGAGCATGATAGCTTTCCAAAATTTAAATACTTATCTGATGAGTTAGGTGGTGATATTAACAAACATGATTTTTAACTTTTACATAATGAAAACATTTGGAAAATCTGCACAATTCAGCAAACCAATATTTTCCAAATGACCAAAATATGATGTTAAAATAGCATACATGTGTAAAAGATATGTTCAAAGGCAAGAGTTCCCATCATGGCTCAGCAGAAATGAATCTGACTAGTATCCATGAGGACACAGGTTCAGTCCCTGGCCTTGCTCAGTGGGTTAAGGATCTGACGTTGCTGTGAGCTGTGGTGTAGGTCGCCGACTTGGGTCAGATCCCACATTGCTATGGCTATGGTATAAGCCAGCAGCTACAGCTCCGATTAGACCCCTAGCCTGGGAACCTCCATATGCTGTGGGTGTGGCCCTAAAAAAGACCCCCCAAAAAAGAGCAGGGCAGACCAATGAGTTTCAGTATAACAGAGTAAAAGAAAAAATTGGTATGGTTTCTGATTCTACACTGCAACTAACCTTTTAGGAAACACAATCAATTGTCGAGTTGGGGCATAGTATCAAAGAAGGATACCTACAGTTATCTAAAAAGGCCATTAAAATAGCCTACCTTGGAGTTCCTGTCGTGGCTCAGTGGTTAACGAATCCAACTAGGAGCTATAAGGTTGCAGGTTCGATCCCTGGCCTTGCTCAGTGGGTTAAGGGTCCGGCGTTGCTGTGAACTGTGGTGTAGGTTGCAGACCCAGCTCAGATCCCGCGTTGCTGTGGCTGTGGCATAGGCTGGCGGCTACAGCTTCGATTAGACCCCTAGCCTGGGAACCTCCATATGCCATGAGTGCGGCCCTAGAAAAGGCAAAAAGCCAAAAAAAAAAAAAAATAGCCTATCGTTTCCAACTACCTATCTGTCGGAAGCTCAGTTTTCTTCTTATACTAAAATAACATTGCAACAGATTGAAGGCAGAGGCAGATATGAGAGTTCAGCTGCCTTCTGTTAAGACAGACATTAAAGAGACTTACAAATATGTAGAGTAATGCAACTCTTCTCCCAATTGTCTTTTGTCCTGAAAAATAGTTATTTTTTAACAAAAATGTGTTATATCAACATGTAGTTGGTTTATTATTTTTAGGAAATTAAAATTTGAATCATTTTAAATTTTACTTTAATTTCTAATAGTTTATTTTTTGTAGATGTACTCTACATAAACGTTCTTTGGAGTCCCCAATAATTTTTTTGGAATAAAGGGTTTCTGAGACCAAAAAGTTGGAGATCCAGTTGTTTAAAACGATAATTTGTGTTTATAGCTTTTTTTTTTTTTTTTAGTGGTGACATTTGTGGCATATGGAAGTTCCTAAAGCCAGGGGTTGAATCTGAGCTGCAGCTGTGACCTGAGCTGCTGCAGTCAGATTCTTAACCCATTGCACCACAGCAGAAGTCCTACAGCTTTTTTGGAATGTCCTACTAGGAGAGTGACCTCAGTATCTTTGCACCTGCTCCTCTGACTACCTCATTCATCATGTCCAGTATTGGTGATAAAGGGGTGTTTGGAGGGAATTTACCCATCACCTTCCTTTCTCTGACTTGAGAAATTGTCATTTTCTTTAACTGGAATACTGTCCTAAATCGTCCCCTATACAGAAAATCTGCAGTGCCACTGTTCAAGTCTTAGTTTCAACGTCACTTCATCTTTACCTAACACCAGAAGAGGGATAGTAGAGTATTCTCTTCGTTTCAGTCTTCCCCACTTAAAGTAGCTCCATGAGGCTTGTTTCCTTGTCTCTTTTGTTCACTGCTGGTTCCTCAGTTTCTAGGACATTTGTTCAAAGAATGAATGAATGAAGATGTGTGTTCATGGGTGTCTTCAGACCAGCTGAACCTATGGGCTGTGGGCTTTGCAGCTGTGCACATGGACGTGCAGTGTGGAAGCATGGCTGATACTTTGCATCATTTGTGGGGATACCTTTTTTTTAAAAAATCAAACTATGGTCAGTTTCATTATGGAATTATAGAATTTCATTTATTTCATTGCAGACTTTCCAGAGCATTTATAAAACAAGATCTTGCTGTGTTGAGTGAGAGAGACAGGAAGAAGTGGGGTGAACCCCGGATCATCAGTTTTTCCACCCCACTCCATTCTTTTGCCCATAAAGTGTGGTGACCCCATTGAAGGAGAGAGTGGAGGGACCAAGAGAAGGAATTAGGCCACCTTCTTCCTGGGATCTCCTTTCACTCCTTCCTCTCCAGGGAGAAGGCAGGGTGCAAATAAGGGTTTTTATCTTAATGTGGATTTGGAAAACGTGCAATTCAGGGAGGCCCGGGGGAATTCACTGGCAGACCCAGAAAATCAGTTTTAATAATGAGGAAAGAAGGAAATGATTGTCAAAATATGAATTCATTAAGGCCTATTCCCTAGGGGCCTCTTTTGGCAGTAAAGATAATTAAGCTTAAGTTTTAAAGGTCAGTTTTAACCAGCTCATGAGACAAATGGCAACAGTGACATCATCCTAGTCCTCTGTATCTATGGCAACAGAATTTCTAAGCCCATGATTAAACATCAAACTATAACTACTGCATTAGTCCCAGCACCAGCCGCGAATAAATATTCGAGAAAGTGGGTGAACTTTACCATTTACTGAGAAAACAAGCACCAGAACCTGCTGTTAAAACTGCCTGCTAACGAAGCCAGATCACCGGCCCCCGGCCTCCTCTGGGGCTTTGGGCAAGAGGAGGGTCACCCCCCAAGTCAACTGCTTCTCATTCATGCACTGGTCTCAAGTTGGAGAGCAAAGGTAGCATAGAAGGTGATTGCTCGGACATTTGAATGATCTTTTTTTTAAAAAAAACAACTGTTTTCTTCCTAATCATTAAAATGGTGATTAAATAAGAAAACAGTACAGTAATTCTCACCTACCCACATCCACCCCCCCTCCACGCCCCACCCCCGCCCTTATCTGCAGATTTGCTTTTCATGGTTTTAGTTACTCTTGGTCAACCAACCACGGCTGGGAAGTGGAAAGTTCCAGAAAGAAACAATTCATAAGTGTTGCGTTGGGTGCCATCCTGAGCAGTGTGATTATGTCCCTTTGCTGGCCTCTCGGTCTCACCCAGGCCGCAATCATTCCTTCATCCAGTATATCCACTCCCCACTGTTAGTGTAAGAAAAAACAAAACACATATGAGCCTCTAACATGGGTTTGAACCATGCACATCCACTTATATGTGGATTTTTTCCCGATGAATACATGTACATGATCTGAGGCTGGTTGAATATGAGGATGGGACCATAGATACAAAGAGCCAACTGTAAATTTATACTTAGATTTGAGGGTTTTCAGTTAGATTTGGGCCGTGGAGGAGTCAGGTCAGCACCACTCACCCCCAAGTTGTTCAAGGGTCAAACCAACGTAGTATTGTAGGTCAGTTGCATCTTGATAAAAACTTTTAAAATTAAAACAGTTTTTAACACAGTTCCTATCCCAATTCTGAGGCTTATTCAGAGCTCAGTAAGTTAGATATTAAGCATTTTGTTGTTTATTTTAAAACATCTATTGCGATATGATTCACATACTGTCACCCACCTAAAGTTTAAAATCCAGTGGCTTTTAGTATATTCACAAATTTATGCACCCACCACCATTCTAGAACATTTTCATTACCATTGACAAAACCCAAACCTACTGGAAGTTACTCCCTATTTCTCCCCCACCCTCCCTCTCCAGCCCCAGGCAAATAATTATCTGTTTCTGTCCCTATGGATTTGTCTCTTCTGGATATTTCATTAAAATGGGATCATACAATAATATATGGGGAGAGGGGGATTGGAGAATGACTGCTTAATGGATTTGGGGGCCATGAAAAAGTTCTGGTTGACAACTCCGTAAATCTGTTGAACACCACTGAATTATACACAGATTGTTTAAATGGTCAGTTTTATATTATGTGTACTTTGCTATAATAACTTTGAAAAACCTTAACTAAGGGAAACCAGTATTTGTGAAGTCATTGGATAGGATCACATCTCACTTAAGGATTAGTCATGAATATTAAGTGAATTGTGTTTTGCCACATTGTCTTAAGAGAATTAATAAACATTACCAGCGAAATATCACCCAACACAACCAATACTTAAACTTATTTAATTAAAACAAGGAGTGTGAGCATTTTGTCTCTTCAATACCAAGGAATAATAATTTTAACAAAACATACGGAGTTAAAAATATTTTGGCTGTAAACACAAAATGTGCTGTTGCTGCATTTTAATACATGAGATGA
This sequence comes from Catagonus wagneri, assembly GCA_004024745.2. Taxonomy (NCBI): domain Eukaryota; kingdom Metazoa; phylum Chordata; class Mammalia; order Artiodactyla; family Tayassuidae; genus Catagonus; species Catagonus wagneri. Next base: position 6,635,991 of record PVHT020000180.1, read on the forward strand.
TCTGAGTGAACGTGAAAGCCTTGGGTTGTCAGGGTATGAAGCTGGCATCACCTTGCTCTTTATTTACAGGAAAGATCAAACCTTCCAGCTTTTTCAAGTCACTAAAGCTTGAGCAGCATGGAACACATCGACAGATCAATTTGTTTCTTCATTGGGTGCTGCCCAATTCCTCGCCCCACTCCTCAGGACCACCTAGTTCAGCCTGTGGACAGGGGAGAAAATCATCTGCTCCAGAGGCTGGCTGATCCTGAAAGTGATAATGCTCAAAGAAATGGCATCAAATTCTGGAGTAAGTTCAAAGCATCTACCATGTTTGTGCTCAACATCCTTTTCCAATCCCCAAAGGGAAACTTCTGATCAGTTTCTAAATGGTTTGGGACTTTGAGAAATAAAATGAGTTAAGAATACTGCTCAGCGGAGTTCCCGCATCATAGCTCAGCGGAAATGAATCTGACTAGTATCCATGAGGACACAGGTTCGATCCCTGGCCTTGCTCAGTGGGTTAAGGATTCAGCATTGCTGTGAGCTGTGGTGTAGGTCGCCGACTTGGCTCAGATCCCACATTGCTATGGCTGTGGTATAAGCCAGCAGCTACAGCTTCGATTTGACCCCTAGCCTGGGAACCTCCATTTGCTGTGGGTGAGGCCCTAAAAAGACCAAAAAAAAAGGAATACTGCAACCAAGCATGCATACAATGGCTTGTGATATTGGTTGCATATTAGAATCATTTGGGGGCTTCTATAAACCTGCATGCCCTGGTCTCACTCCAAACCAATTGAATCAGATGCTGGGGGCAGTGTCTGGGCTCGAGCAGGGCTTTAAAACTGCCCAGGTGATTTCCAACGTGCAGAGGAGGCTGGATGTAATAGTGTGAGAAACTTGACAATTAAGAAGTTTGAAATGCCTTCCAACCGCCAGCACTGAAGCTACTCAACTTTGCAGGAATAAACCTGTAGGAGGAATGAAAATGCTGCTCCCAAAGGAACCTTCAGAGGTTCTGTTCTGAAAGCTCTGGGCAATCTGAGCAGATGGAAGAAACACAAGGCACAGAAGGACTGTGTGCTTCCATTCATTCACTCACCCACCCACCCACACCAACTCCACCACCCACACCACCACACCCCTTTGTTCACTCATTCACTCAACATTTCATAGGCACCCTCTATGCCAGACCCTGTTCTGGGCCCTGGAGAAATAGCCCCCAGAAAGCCTGAAGTCTGGCAGGAAATGCCCAGGAAGAAGTATGTCCTGTGTGTCCTGGAGCACTGAGAGAGCGGGGCAGGAGGACATCTTCCTAAGGAGGGGTCAGCTGGTTGAGATCTGGAGCAGGACCAGGTGTGAACTAAGTGCGGCCCTTGAGAGGTCAGCAGCAAACCCCTGTGGACGTGGTTCTCATTCTGGGCTACACCCTGGTATTACCCGGGAGCCCCAAATACGGCCGTGTCTGGTCTCATTCCAGAGGCTCAGGTCTAATTAGTCTGTGATGGGGCTTTGGCATGTATGTATATATCATTACGTTATTCATTTTAGACAACACAAATTGTTCAGAGGCTTAGAGGATTCCAGGAGAGTTGCAACAGAAATGGGAACATTTTCCCCCTCAACTGGGTAATTTCTGAGCTCATGTTCATTTCCTTGGGTGACCATATAAACATTATCACCCCTCCGTTGTCCAAGAAAGTCTAGTCAGTGAACTCGTGTAATTAAATATTTCCATCCCTCAAGCCACTCCGCCAACCAAATGCCACACCATCTCTTAGGGCGGTGATCATTGAGGCCGGTAGGGGGCGAGCTTGCTTGCAACATTCTGCCGTCACGTTTCTCAAAAGTGCAGCCAAACGTGACACTCAAGAAAATTAACCTTTAAAAGTTTCTACGTTGAGGATTTCTTGGCATCAAAGTTGCCATCTGCAAATGGCAAGAGAAAAGTGCTCAAAAGCTAACCGAGGAAACCTGGTTTCTGATCACTGTTTTTAGAAGGAACTGCTTTAAAAAGAAAGAAAAGGGAGGAAGGGAAAGAAGCAGGGAGGAAGGAAGGTGTCCGCTTTTGTTAACTTATTGAAAGTGTTAAAACTTGAATTACAATTTGTTTTTTCTTTTTCTTCATTGGTGTCAGGTGGCTTTTTCTTTTGATTCATTTTCCAAGGTGGCTTAACACCTGGGCTTTCTGTTAAACGCCCTCCAAGCCGAGGCTCACCATGCTGACCTACGGGCGCTGCAGGAGAAATGTGCGCTTGGCAGCCATGAGAACGTTATTTCCGCCTCACAGAAACTCTAGCCGCCCCTCCATTTCCTTTGCATCATCTTTGGAACACATGTGAACCAGGAAGCCGAGAAGGGACCTCGTTAGCATACCTGTTTTTGTGTTGAAGATCAAAGGTAAGACTCCCATATGATGGAAATTCTCTCTTACTATCTAAACGAACCAACAAAACACCCTCAAAACCCACTGTTTCCCAAAGGCCCACAGGGGTGTCAAGTGGCCTGGAGAGACAGCAGGGGATGACATTTCCAGTCTCTTGACTCAATAAATAAATGCAGTTGGCAAAGACAAAGACTCCTACAGTAATGGTGTTTAAACCTCCTTATGGTCAGTTTGAAGAGATTCTCAAAAATGACAGGAAGCTTGAATTGTAAATAAAAACACAGGAAACCCAACCTCAGAAAGCTATGATCAAAATGATTATTTTTTTGTCTTTTGTCTTTTTAGGGTTGCACCCACGGCATATGGAGGTTCCCAGGCTAGGGGTCTAATCAGAGCTGTAGCTGCCAGCCTACACCGCAGCCACAGCAACGCCAGATCTGAGCTGTGTCTGCGACCTAAACACCAGAGCTCACAGCAACGCCAGATCGTTAACCTACTGAGTGAGGCCAGGAATCAAACCCACAATTTCATGGTTCCTAGTCAGATTCGTTTCTGCTGCACCACAATGGGAACTCCCAAAATTATTTTTGAAAGATGACCAACATATAATTGTTTTGGACTTATGCAAGTTAAAAGTACTCCAATCTCTTTTGTGTGGGAAGGTGAAAATGAGATTCCACTTAGAGCATGGATGAGATTTTCCAGGAGCACACCTGGAAGTGGGACTGAGTAACACCCACTCGGTTAGGGGCAAGTACGGGACAAGAGGAAACACCTGATGGGGTGTAAGCTGCATGTTGTTGCCTCATGGAGAACCACAAACTCCTGGTTCTAGCCCTGTGACAAGAGGTAAAGGATCATGGGTAATGTTGGAGCTGTCCTTTCAGGACAGAACTCAGAGAAAAAGGGTTCTGGGTCACTCTATATATGTATAACTGGGTCACTTTGCTGTACAGCAGAAATTGACAGAACATTGTAAATCAATTGTAATAAAAATTTTTTTAAAAAAAAGAAAAGTCAGAACTCAAGACTGTCAACTTCCTCAGTTTCCAGAAAGGGGGCTGACTTGCCTGGGTCACCTTTGGGTAGCACAGCTGGCTAGAGGCAGCAGATCTGCTGCTCAGTTAGGAGTTTTTTCCATTGCATCCCAAATGACTCAGGTCAGCTCCGTGGCACTGTGCCACGGAGATGGCCTTGGAACTTCTCACGATTGAGTCCCCAGAGAGTTCTCTTTTGGTCACTGACAGAACTTAGTTCCTATGATGTGAAAACTAAAGGAATGGTGAGTTTGCAGAGTATTTTGGTTTTTTTTTAATGGCCATAATATGTTTATTAAAGGGTCTTTTTAGAAATAAATTCTTCTATCCCCTCTTTTTACTCCAAGTTGGTGTTTAATAACTGTTGTTTGACTGAATAGATATGGTTCCAAATTAAAAACTTGAATTCATAAATTTACAGCAATGTTAAGATTTTCAAACCTCTCATTTTTAGGCCTTTTTTCCTTCCTAGATCAGGCCTCCTGAAATTTTTTTTCTTCTCTCTTAAACTTGTTTTCTGTGTCACTCACTTAAGTTTAATAACATACAGCCTTTTCCTGTTACTCACTTGTTTCACACACCAGTCTTATTTTCCCACCAACGTTGTCCTCTCTCCAAAGGCTGGGTTAATGTTTTATGTGCCTGCAATATCCAGTCAGTATCTGGTACAGGGACAGGCACAGAAGGAAATTCTGAAAATATTATTGAAAAGCATAAGATGATGCTTTTAAATAGCATTTTTTCCAATTATTTCTTTTAAAAATTATTCCTTTTTCAACAACCTGACAATTTTTTAAATTTGCAACTTCTGTTCAAAAAAAAAATTTTTTTTTTTTTTTTTGCCTTTTGTCGTTTTAGGGCTGCACCCGTGGCATGTGGAAGTTTCCAGGCTAGGGGTCTAATCAGAGCTGTAGCCGTCAGACTGCGCCGAAGCCACAGCAACGCAGGATCCGAGGTGCGTCTGCAACCTACACCACAGCTCACGGCAACGTTGAATTGTTAACCCACTGAGCAAGACAAGGGATCGAACCCGCAACCTCATGGTTCCTAGTCGGATTTGTTTACCGCTGTGCCAAGATGGGAACTCCCAAATTAATTTTTTTAGTTTTTATTTTTTCATTGTGGTAAAATTTAAATAACATAAAATTTACCTTTTTTTATTACTCAGTGAACTTTATTACACTTATAGTTGTACAACAATCATCACAACTAAATTTTATAGCATTTCCATCCCAAACCCTCAGTGCATCCCCCCACCTCCCAACCTGTCTCATTTGGAAACCATAAGTTTTTCAAAGTCTGGGAGTCAGTATCTGTTCTGCAAAGAAGGGCATTTTGTCCTTTTTTTTTGGATTCCACATGTAAGTGGTGTGATTTGCTGTTGATGTCTCACCATCTGACTGACTTCATTTAGCATGATGACTTCTAGGTCCATCCATGTTGCTGCAAATGCCGTTATTTCTTTCCTTTTAATGGCTGTGTAATATTCCATTGTGTATATGTACCACATCTTCTTTATCCACTCCTCTGTCTATGAACATTTAGGTTGTTTCCATGTCTTGGCTATTGTATAGAGTGCTGCAATAAACATTGGAGTACATGTGTCTTTTCAAGTCATGGTTTTCTCTGGATAGCTGCCCGGGAGTGGGATTGCCAAATCAAATGGTAATTTTATTTTTAGCTTTCTGAGGAATCTCCATACTGTTTTCCACAGTGATTGCAGCAACTGATATTCTCACCAACAGTGTAATAGGGTTCCCTCTTCTCCACACCCTCTCCAGCACTTAGTGTTTGTAGTAAAATTTACCATTTTTAGTGTACATTAAAGTACCTTTATTAAATACATTCATACTGCTATGTAAACATCACCACCTTCCATCCCCAGAACTTTTGTCGTCTGGCAACAAAACTGAAACTTTGTCGCATTAAACAACATCTCCACACTCCTCTCTTTCCCTAGTTCCTGGCATCTTTTTTTTTTTCTTTCTGTGCCTATAAATTTGACTGGTTTACTTACCTTATCAGTGGAATCATAGTGTATTTTTCTTTTTGGAACTGGTTTATTTTGCTTAGCATATGTCTTCAGGGTTAATCTATGTTGTAACATATGTCAGAATTTCCTTCCTTTTTAAGGCTGAATAATACTCTGCTATATATATATTCCATGTTTTGCTTATCCATTTATCTGTTGGTGGATACTTGGGTTGCTTCTACCTCTTAGCTGTTGTAATGAATGCTACCATGAACATGGGTATATAAATACCTGTTCCAGTCTCTGCTTTTAATTCTGTTGGTTACATACCCAGAAGTGCAATTGCTGAATGATATAGTAATTCCATGTTTAATTTCATGAGGAACCATCATACTGGTTTCCATGACAGCTGCACCATTTATGTTTCCACCAGCAGTGCACAAGGGTCCTAATTAGGTCACATCCTCACCAACACTTGTTATTTTCTGTTGTTTTTTGTTTATTTTGTATATTGGCAATCCTAATGAGTGTGAAGTAGTATCTTAATGTGCTTTGGATTTGCATTTCCCTATGGATTAGTAATTTTGAGCATCTTTTGTGTATTAACTGGTTATTTCTGTATCTTCTTTGGAAGACTATTTATTCAAGTCCTCTGCCTATCTTTTATTTATTTATTTACTTTCTTTTTTTAAGATTTTCATTTTTTCTATTATAGTTGGTTTAGTGTTCTGTCAATTTCTGCTGTACAGCAAAGTGACCCAGTCATATATATGCATACATTCTTTTTCTCACATTATCCTCCATCATGTTCCACCACAAGTGACTAGATAGAGTTCCCTGTGTTATACAGCAGGATCTCATTGATTATCCACTCCACATGCAATAGTTTGAATCTGCTAACCCCAAACTTCCAGTCCATCCCACTCCTTCCCCCTCCGCCTTGACAACCCCAAGTCTGTTCTCTGAATCCATGAGTTTATTTCTTTTCTGTAGGTAGTTTCATTTATGCCATATATTAGATTCCAGATATAAGTGATATCATAGGGTATTTGTCTTTCTCTTTCTGACTTTAGTCACTTAGTATGAGAGTCTCTAGTTCCACCCATGTTGCTGAAAATGACATTATTTTGTTATTTTTTATGGCTGAGTAGTATTCCATTATGTATATATGCCACGTCTTAATCCATTCATCTGCCAAAGGACATTTACGTTGTTTGCATGTCTTAGCTCTTGTGAATAGGGCTGCAGTGAACATAGGAGTGCATGTATCTTTTTCAGTGAAAGTTTTGTCCAGATATATGCCCAGAAGAGAGATTGCTGGGTTACATGGTAGTTCAATATTTAGTTTTCTGAGGTACCTCCATTCTGTTTTCCATTGTAGTTGTACCAATTTACATTCCCACCAACAGTGTATGAGGGTTCCCTTTTGTCCACATCCTTGCCAACACTTGTTATTTGTGTCTTATTTGTAATAGCCATTCTGACAGGTGTGAGGTGATATTCTAGTTTTGGTTTACATTTCCCTGATAATTAGTGATATTGAGCATCTTTTCATCTACCTGTTAGTCATCTGTATGTCTTCTTTGGGAAAATGTCTGTTCAGGTCCTCTGCCCGTTTTCTTTCCTTTTTAGGGCCACACCCACAGTATTGGAGGTTCCCAGGCTAGGGGTCGAATCAGAGCTACAGCTGCCAACCTAGGCCACAACCACAGCAACACCAGATCCGAGTTGTGTCTGCGACCTACACCATAGCTCATGGCAATTGTGGATCCTTAACCCACAGAGCAAGGCCAGGGATCCAACCCGCAACCTCATGGTTCTTAGTTGGATTCCTTAACCGCTGCACCACAATGGGAAGTCCCTCTCTGCCTGTTTTCTAATTGAGTTGTTTGCTTTCTTGATGTTGAGTCAAAAGAATTCTTTGTATATTTTGGATATTAGCCTTTTATTGGATATATTGTTTACAAATATATTTTCCCATTCAATAGGTGGTCTTTTGTTATATTAATAGTTTCCTTTACTGTGCAAAAGCTTTTTAATTTGATGTGGTTTCATTTGTTTATTTTTGCTTTTGTTTCCCTTGACTGAGGAGAGATAGCCAAAAAAAACCAAAAATGGATAGGACTGATGTTAGAGTGTACTGCCTACATTTTTTCCTGGAAATTTTATGGTTTCTGGTCTTATATTTACCTCTTCAATCCATTTCGAGTTTATTTTTGTGTGTGTGGTGGAAGTAAGGTGGAAGTAAGTAGTCTGGGTTTGATCCTTTTGCATGGAGCTGTCCAGTTTTCCCAGCACCATTTATTGAAGATGCTGTCTTTTCTTTATTGTATATTCTTGCCTTTTTTGTCATAGATTAATTGACCATGTAAGTGTGGGTTTGTTTCTGGGCTCTTTATTCTGTTCCACTGATCTATGAAAAAAACTATGTCAAATAAAAATAGTGATCATTTTTTTATTCTTCAATTTGTTAATGTGGTATATTACATTGATTTGCAGATATTGAACCATCTTTGCATCCCTGGGATAAATCCCACTTGATCATAGTGCATGATTCTTTTACTGCACTATTGAATTTGGATTGCTAATATTTTGTGGTGGATTTTTGGATCTATGTTCATTAGCAATATTGGCTTATAATTTTATTTTTTGTGATTTCTTTGGTTTTGGTATCAGGTTGATGTCTTAGTACATGAATTCAGAAGCATTGCTTCCTCTGCAATTTTTTGGAACAGTTTGAGAAGGGTAGTTGTTAACTCTTCTGTGTTTGGTAGAATTCATCTGTGAAGCTGTCTGGTCCTGGACTTTGATTTGTTGGGAGTTTTTTTATTGTTGTTGTTATTTTACTGATTCAGTTTCGTTACCAATGATTGGTCTGGTCACACTGGGAGATTTGTTGGATTACAGGATGTAATATAATATTTTCATTACAGGGTGAAACTTCATCCTACGTAGAATATCTTGTAAGGAGCAGAAGGGTGTAGATATGGCAACAGTTAACAAAAGGAAAATGTTAGGCAAGGCCATCTCAGAAAAGATTGTTACTCTTGGAATTTTTATAGGCCAAATTCAGATAATTTTATCTGAAAGGCATATACAAGACAACCATGTAGGATAAAACTATACCTCAGGAAAAAAGGAGGCTTAGTGAACATGTAGTTCTAATCACAGGAGGGAGGGAGAGTCTTGAAATTCATACTGATGGCAACTTTGTGCTTATCCTGGTTTCGAACTATCAAAATCTTCAAGTATAATTTCCAAACCACCCTGTTTAACCCCAGAAGTGTTTATTTTTATCACTCATTTATGGTAGCCATAAATTTACTTATGTCTACTCTATATAATTTAAAGAAGTTTCGCTTAGTTTTCATCAAATTCAAAATCAAGTACCTTTTTCTTGTGGGCTCATGTGAAAATATAGAGTTTATATGAACATGAGATCTTAAAATATAAACTATTCTCAAGTTACCAAAAACATTTGAGGTGTCAAAAATACATTTTTATTATATTCTGGTTTGGCATTTTCAAATTTTTGTAAACCATGGGTTTTTATGTGAAAATGTAATGAACTTTTCAAACACTAGTTTTACTGAAGAGAGATTGCAAGAAAGTTATGTGTGTTGTACCTAGCAATTCATATTTATGGGGAGTTCTCAGAAAGTAATAATATTGGCAATAACATTTTAGAGTTATCATTTACTAGGTTGGAAAGGAGGATCATGTTTTCTGTCTTTGTGATGCTGCAACCTAGCCATCAGAGAAAAACAGGTGTTATGTATTGTCCACCTATAGGTGGCAGTATTTGTACAATCAGCACCACCTTTATTAAAGGGACATTATTAGAAATCGTCTTTTTGCAAAAAAAAAATTTCAACTTTTCATTATGGAAATTTTCAGGCATACACAAAGGTAGAGAGAGTAACACGATGAACCGCCGTACTTCCACAACCCACTTCAACCTTTACCATAAGTCAGTCTTGTTTCATAAGCCCGTATCCCCTTCCCCACCATCTGGATTATTTTGAAGCAAATCCCAGATCATATGAAATTAAAATAGAAAAATAAAGTTATGATACCACCTGTAAAACACTTCCAAGGCACTGTAGTAGCACCCACGTAATTCTGCAAAATAAGTGACAAATAAGAAAGAAACAAAAAACAACCTTCCTGTTAGGAATATAAAATGTAGGATAGGACATATAAAACATGGTGTGCCAAAACCCTATCAAATAACGTAAGAATGTCTGTGTTATGTTTATTATGCATAGAGTATAGGTGAAATAAAAGGTGATACTTCAAAGGAGAAAATCTTAATTTTTAAAAAATGGTTACTAAGGTTCAGAAATGACAAAACACTGAATGGTAGACTATGTAAAACATGCACAGAGTTCCCATCATGGTGCAGCGGAAACGAATCCGACTAGGAACCATGAGGTTGCAGGTTCGATCCCTGGCTTTGCTCAGTGGGTTAAGGATCCACCATTGCCATGAGTTGTGGTGTAGGTCGCAGATCCAATCCTGCGTTGCTGTGGCTGTGGCGTAGGCCGGCAGCTGTAGCTCCAATTGGACCCCTAGCCTGGGAATCTCCATATGCCACGAGTTTGGCCCTAAAAAGGAAAAGAGAAAAAAAAAAGAAAAAGATATACGCATCCTCCCTGGGGGTTAAAAAAGTGACAAGACCAAGTTAAAAGTTTTTACAGAGTAAGTGATTAGCTATATAAAGAGAATACAAGTAAGCAAATGGGATGGAAAATTACCTACTTGTTAGAACAAAGCAGTGACAGCTGCTGGTTCTATAATTAGGAACAGAGACAAGAAATGTTCAGAGCACCACCAAAGAGATCATTAAGGCTCAATCCACCCAGCACCTTTCAGAAAGGTTTTAACCCCTAAAAGGAAGGAAAACACTACTTCTGGGCTATAGCTGTTTACTTCCCCAAACCTTGATGTTCCGAGTCCAAGGCTGTTTCTCTACAGAAGATTGCCCTTGAATGACAGCTCAGATTAAAACCAAGGGCAGAGAATGCGCATCTTTTGAAAGACTTTCATATTCTCTACGTTTGCTGAGAATTTTATGATTTCACAGACAGCCTGGAAGTCCAGCCCCTGTCACTTACATCTTCATAATACTCTTGGACTCAGGAAATAAATTGATTCCCTAAAGCACTCTAGTGTCATCGCGAGGACCATGAACATGTCCAGACACCTGGGTGGTAGGTTCTTTCACCTACCTGAAGTAATTAGACAATGCCACTTTAATTTTTTTTTTTTTAGTCTTTTTACCTTTTTAGGGCCTCACTCGAGACATGTGGAGGTTCTCAGGCGAGGGGCCCAATTGGAGCTACAGCTGCCAGCCTACGCCACAGCCTACGCCACAGCAACGCAGGATCCGATCCGTGTCTGCAAACTACATCACAGCTCACGGCAACACTGGATCCTTAACCCACTGAGCGAGGCCAGGGATCAAACCCACAACCTCATGGTTCCTAGTTGGATTCGTTAGCCACTGACGGGAATTCCAACATTTTTTTAATTTAAAAAAAAGTTGTACAGAATCTTAAACTGTGCACTTAGCACTTCTGTCCTCTGAATAAGTAGAGAGTCATTTTAAGAGCCCAGGATGTGGCTTCTAGTCAGGCTACTGTCCCAGGGTGACCAGGGACATCACACAAGCCATATGGGGCTTTAGCTTTCTCTCCCAAGAAGAGGGAACATAGCTATTGCCTTAACTAGGTCAGGAGACTATTGCTAGGGACAAGCCAGGAGACAATCATAAACACACTTGGAAAATTTTAAAGTGCTGAGAAGTTAGCTGGCTCCAGGGTTTCTTTTACTTTGTTTCATGTATTTTTTATGCCAGTGGTGGTCATTTGCTATTTTGGTGGTCCAGCACCAACTTCCCCTTCTGCTAAGAACAGCAAATCTGTCCCCTAGGGCCGCCCCTCCCCCCTCTGATTCCTTTGCTTGGGTGTACTGGACCCCACCCTCCCCACCAGGGGACAGCATGTGCTCACGGAGGGGCCCTGTGGCTGTGGATGGGCTCTAGGAGAGAGATGAATGTCCTTGGTTCCCTTTTCTTGCTATACTTGAGTCTAGAAGGATGGGAGAGGGGAACCACCGCCCCCTGACAGCCGCACGAAGCCAATCCCAGAGGTGAGCAGGTCCCATCGACCGAGAGATGGAGACTTGAGTGTCTCACTCCACTGTCTCAAAGCCAGCTCCCTGGGGGCTGCTCAGTTATGTCACTGCCTTCATTTTGTTTAAGCCAGTGGGACCTGGATCTTCTGAAACCGTAACAAGAACCTAATGGACAAGACACACAGCAAGACACTCACACACAACCTGGTACCTCTCAGCATCACACAGGGAGGTGCACTACATCACAGACTTAAATTCAGAGATTCGTTTCGTCACCAACTAGCTTCTAGATTCTGGGGCTAGTCTTGATCACTTCCACATTAGAACTCTTAAATAACGTCTAAAGTGCCTAGTTTCACTTCCTCTTGTGCTCTCAAAAAATCAGGGAATACTTGGAATTTTGAAAATTGCTACATTGGATGTTGGCTACTAAGTGGAGAGAATTATCTAAGTCCTATACATTTCAGATTAAGTGCCACATGGTGCAATTCATGTGAGTTTATTTGCTGCAAAGAAATAAATCTGTGGTAACATCCATTTTCTAGATCACTTGGAAGTTGAAAAGGCTCTTGCACAATAACTAGAAAAAGGGGTCCAAGCCACCACCTTTCCAAAGGTTGGAAGATTGGGAGTTCCCATCATGGCTCAGGGGTAATGAACCTGACTAGTATCCATGAGGATGCAGGTTTGATCCCTGGACTCACTCAGTGGGTTAAGGATCTGGCATTGCTGTGGCTGTGCTGTAGGCCGGCAGCTGCAGTTCTGATTTGACCCCTAGCCTGAGAATTTCCATATGCTGCAAGTACGGTCCTACAAAAGCAAAAAAAAAAATGCCAAACATGTAAAGTAAGATACAGGAAGAGGTTAGGAAAGCGTCATGTATGGTCCTGTTCTGGAATCACTAAACTGGGGAAACTTTGTTTTTAACATCTTTTTTCAGAATATTTTTGTTAGTAGTACACTGAAGCTGTTAGGACGTCCCTGGATCTCCTTTCAGGGAAGAAGTACTTTTCAATTCCTTAAGTCTACTGTGATTCCTTGATTGGTAAACTGTGGTCAGCGTGGAGCAGGGAAGCGTTACCAGGGTGTAGATCAGGATTTCTCAGCTCCAACACTGTAGACACTTGGTGCTGCTAATTGCGGGCATGTTGTGGAGGGCTGCCCTGTGCATGGTAGGATGTTTAGCCGCATTCCTGGCTTCTACCCGCCAGGTATTGGAAGTACCCATCCTCCAGTACCACAACCGAATCTGTCCATAGACACTGCCAAATATTCTAGGGGGAGGGCAAGTTGTCCCCAGTGGAGGAACCACTGGTTTACAGTTTCAGCCACTGAAGCAGAACTGTCACCAGGTTGAAACTGAGCAAGTGACATACACACAGACTTGGGATCCCATCTGGTACAGTCATTAGGAAGATGAATGAAGATGCTGTCTACTATGGCTCTTTTGGGAAATTCCAGAAAGTAAAATGTGGGCTGGTGATCCGATAGTGGTTCGATAGTCAGAATATAATATACTTAGAGTGTTTATAAACTGTAAGTGATTTCAGTTCAATAAAGTTCCTTAAAGTCATTGGTGTAAATAACAACTACCAAACTATAGGGTTTGTATGATTCCACTTATACGCAGTACTTAGCATGTCACATACCTAGAGACGGAAAGCAAGAGGGTGGTTGCCAGGGGTCGAGGGAAGGGTGAAGTGGGGAGTTATTGTTTAATGAATACTAGAATTTCCATTTTGCAAGAGTTCCGGAGTTTAGTTACAAACAATGTGAATGTATTTAACACTACTGAACTTTACACTTAACGTAAACTTTACTATTTTAACCATTTTATGTGTATTTTATCATAATAAAAAAAATTACAGGAACTTCCCATTGTGGTGCAGCAGAAAGGAATCCCACTAATATCCATGAGGATGCAGGTTCGATTCCTGGCCTCACTCAGTGGGTTAAGGATCCGGTGTTACTGTGAGCTGTGGTGTAGGTCGTGGATGTGGCTCTGAACCCGAGTTGCTGTGGCTGTGGTGTAGCCCGGCAGATGCAGCTCCTATTTCACCCCTCTCCTGGGAACCTCCATATGCTGCAGGTGCGACCCTTAAAAAAAAATTGCAGAGGTCACCACATTTGTAGTGGAGAGAGAGTGAATCTTCTCCACACTTGAAACATCCTCTTAGTTTTCCTAGGTTAATAAACCAGTGAAGGGCTCCGATTGCCCTGACTTTGGAATGCCCACGTGTGGACCAAAGGATGACAGGATGGGGGCCTCTGATTCTCCCAGGCTACAGAAGAAGAGGAAAGAACAGGTACTCATCTCTGACCCAGTTAACTCTCTCCAGGGCGTGGAGGCTGTTCTGGCCACCTTTCGTCCAAACCATATGGCTGAGTGGGCAGAGAGGCAAATTCCAGAAATAGGTGGGGAAGGAGGTTCAGGGCAGACAAAACCATGACCAAGCAGTCCGATAGTCAACCACCATAATTATGACTTCATGTTCTCTGTCCTAGTTCCCTCCTGTCATCCCCATCCCCAAGTTAAATCTGAACTGCCTACTTCACATAGGGCTCGGGATAGCCTTTGGTACAGTCATTGTGAAGATTAGTGAAGAGTTGCAGAATTCTGCAATAGGAGATGTGATTTATAAAAACTGTCTTGATGACTATAACTTTATAGTACTTCTTGAAATCAGGTAGTGTCAGCCTCTGACTTTATCCCTCTCCTTCAATACTGTTTGCTACTCTGGGTCTCTTGTCTCTCCATATAAACTTTATTTTTTTACTTTTTTTATTTTTGGCTGTGCCAGGGATCGAACCCGAGCCAGAGCTCTAAACAGAGCCACTGCAGTGACATCAGATCCTTAACCCATTGAGACACAAGGGAGCTCTTCCATATATACTCTTTTCATTTTTATTTTTTTGTCTTTTTAGGGCCACACCCACGGCACATGGAAATTCCCAGGCTAGGAGTCCAGTTGGAGCTGTAGCTGCCTGCTTACACCACAGCCACAGCAATGTGGGATCTGAGCCACATCTGCAAACTACACCACAGCTCACAGCAAAGCTGGATCCTTAACCCACTGAGCAAAGCCAGGGATCGAACCCATGTCCTCATGGAGACTAGTCAGATTCGTTATCTCTGAGCCACAATGGGAACTCCCATATAAACTTTAGAATAAGTCAGTATCTATAAAATAACTTGCTGGAATTTTGATTCAGATTGTATTTAATCTAGAGATCAAGTTGGGAATAACTGACGTCTTGATAATATTGAGTCTCCTTATCCATGAACATGAACTTTCTCCCCATTTATTTAGATCTCCTTTGATTCCTTTCTTTAGAGCATGGTAGTTTTTTTTCATGTAGATCTTAGACATATTTTGTAAGATTTATACTTATTTAATTTTTAGAGATGCTAATGAAAATATTGTGTTTTTAATTTTGAATTCTCCTTGTTCATTGCTAGTGTAGAGGAAAGCAATTGACTGGGGTTTTTTTTGGCTTTTCTGGACCACAGCTGCGGCATATAGAGGTTCCCAGGTAGGGGTGCAATCGGAGCTGTAGCCACTGGCCTATGCCACAGCCACAGCAATGCCAGATTCTAGCTGTGTCTGCAACCTATACCACAGCTCATGGCAATGGCGGATCCTTAAGCTGCTGAGCAAGGCCAGGGATTGAACCTGCATCCTCATGGATACTAGTCAGATTTGTTTCCACTGAGCCACAAGGGGAACTCTAGCAATTGATTTTCTTATATTAGCCTTTATACTACCACCTTGTGTAATTGTTAATTAGTTCCAGGATTCTTTCATGCATTCTTTTGTATTTTCTACATAGAAAATCATGTCACCTGCAAACAGATAGTTTTATTCCTTCCTAGTCTGAATACCTTTTATTTACTTATTTTGTCTAACATTAGCTAAGATTTCCAGTATGATGCTGAAAAGAAGTGGTGAGAGGGGACATCCTTTCCGTGTTCCTTATGAGAAAGGTTCTAGTTTCTCAGGACAATTTTTCTTTGAAAATACTAAGTAACACAAAAAAGTTAAAATGATAGATAATACCTCTGTGTGTGTGTGTATGCGTGTGTTCGTGTATGAAAACCCTCCATTCCTATCTTCCTCTTTCCCTCCACCATCACCTTACCCTGAGATCACCAGCTATTAATAATTTTATACATGTTTTGTTTTGTTTTTTGGTCTTTCTAGGGCCACCCCCTCGGCATAGGGAACTTCCCAAGCTAGGGGCTGAATCAGAGCTGTAGCTACCAGCCTACACCACAGCTCACATCCAGCAACGCTGGAACCTTAACCCACTGAGCAAGGCCAGGGATCTAACTGGTGCTCATGAATACTAACAGGATTCCGGCTGAGCCACCACAGGAACTCCTCACATATACTTGTTTAAAAATTTATTTCATTGAAGATCCGTTTACAATGTTGTGTTAGCTTCTAGTGTAACACAAAGTGATTCGTTTATACATGTATATTCTTTTTCATATTTTTTCCATTGTGCCTTATTACAGGATATCAAATACAATTCCCTGTGCTATACAGTAGGACCTTGTTGTTGATCCATTCTATATATAGTAGTTTGCATCTGCTAATCCCAAACTCCCCATCCATCACTCCCCCACCCCTTCCGCCTTCACATATTTTCTTTGAAAAACATAAACGGGATTGTGGTATACGTCTTTTTGGCAACTTGGTTTTTTTTCCTGAAGAGTGTGCTAATCATTTTGGCTTTCCAGGCCACTGCATATAAATTTACCATGTTCTTTTAAGTGACTGCATAATAGGGAAAGAGGGTTTAGGGAGGCAGTATTTAAAATTAAGAATGGGACCTCTTTTGATGTTCTTTAAGACATAGAAGTGAGGAGTTCCCATCGTGGCTCAGCGGACAGGAATCTGACTAGTATCCTTGAGGGCACAGGTCCCATCCCTGGTCTTGCTTAGTGCGTTAAGGATCCAGTATTTAGGTGAACTGTGGTGTAGGTCACAGACATGACTTGGATCTGGCGTTGCTGTGGCTGTGGCATGGGCCGATGACTGCAGCTCTGATTCATTCCTAGCCTGGGAACTTCCATATGTCACAGGTGCAGCCCTAAAAAGACCAAAAAAAAAAAAAGACATAGACGTGAATATTGAAGTATTTTTAATTGGGGTGTGTTTCTTTGAATGCCATACCAAGCTGATATGGGCATTGGGAACCCCAAGATTTATTCAGATTACATAAGAGAGATGCCCCAAGACAGTGGGGTA
Organism: Catagonus wagneri; assembly: GCA_004024745.2. Classification (NCBI taxonomy): domain Eukaryota; kingdom Metazoa; phylum Chordata; class Mammalia; order Artiodactyla; family Tayassuidae; genus Catagonus; species Catagonus wagneri. The sequence continues at coordinate 6,652,758 of PVHT020000180.1, forward strand.
AAAAATAGATTGATGGAAGATGGTGTTTAGACTAGAAAGGCAAAAGGGAGTAAAGACAGGACATCTCTATGGAAAGAGAAGAAGAAAAAATGCAGCCGGTAGGAGAGACTAAAAATTAGTATTGAAATATTTTGTAATAACCTATGAAAGAAAAGAATCTGAAAAAGAAAGGATATATGTATATATATAACCGAATCACTTTGGTGTGCACCAGAAACTAACACATCATAGTAAATCAACTATACTTCAAAAAAAAATTAGTGTTGAAATGCAAGAGAAGCACCAAGGAAGAATGCTCTTCTGAAATGCAAGAAAAAAAAAAAAAAAACCCAAGAAGAATGGAGTGGCAGATAGTGTGCTGCAGAGGAGCCAAAGCAGGGGGGATCTGAAAAGGGTCCATTGGATCTAGGAGTTCGTGGGTAAGTTCAGTGACAGGGAGGGAGCAGAAAACATCTCTATATAGAAACCAGGCTGTCAGGGGTGGAGAAATGAATATGGAGCAAAAGGTGGGCATGACAAGGGTAATACTACACTTTTAAGAAGTTCCACTAAAAATGAAAGGAGAGTAGTTCGGCGGTGACTAAGATGAAGTCACACGAGGCTGTGGGGATAATTTTGAGCTCATATCATTGTTATATATAGAGATGAAAAAAATCAAAGTTCAGAGAGTCTTCCTCAATTTTATAAAACAAACTCTGTCAAGTTAATGAGGCTTACGTAAGTGAGTCAGACCCCATTAAAGCATATGTCACTTGGCTGTTATAGGTTCCCGGCCATGACTCAGAAATGCTGACACAGAGGCACGTGGCGTTATAGATTACTAAGCATTGCCTATGCATTGTCAAACAGTGATTTAAAAGTTTACATAGTGGTCTACAGCTGGCAGATCAACCCAGAACCATGAAAGTTACAGTTCCTTTTGTGGAAACTTTAGGAACCTGTATTTTTATTAGCAAATGACTTGAGATTATGAAAACCAGTCCGCAAATACAGAAAAGTTGCAGCTTTCTTCATATTTAAGCCTCTTTAGGAAAAGAAAAATTACTCAGAAATGTATCTACTCAATTCCACAGAAGTTTTTTTTTCTGACTCAATTAGTCTTAAAAAAATTGATGGCAGTGTGGTACAGTGGTTAAGATCACAAGCACTGGAACCCAGCCAACTTGATTTGAATCCCATGTCAACCTCTCATGAGATGGAGAGATCTCGAGTAAATTCCTAATTTGTAAAATGAGAAAAATTATAATACCTGCCCAGAGAGCTGTTATGCAGATCAAGGAGCACCACACACATGCAGTATTTGCATAGTGTATGGCACCTTGTGGGTGCTCAGTAAGTGTGAGCTGACATTCGGTTCTCTGGGACCAGCAGGTCGACAATGGTACAAAGAGAAGCACAGGCACAAAGGACTGAAGTCAGTAAGGACTGTGACTCAGCTGGGAAAGGAGAAGATATTGGGAGAAAACCAACAGGGAGTGAGGTAGGTAGGGTGGCAGCAAGGTATGTGGTTATGGATCTTCTGTTGGGAAAAACAAGAATGCAAGATTCCAAAGAGCATTGATATTTTACACACACACACACACACACACACACACACACACACCCATAGAAGTCTTTCCTATGCTTTGCTAAACCCATGACAAAGATATCATCTGAGCTACTTCATCTCTCAGTATTAAGTGACAGAAACCTAACTTCAGGTGGCTTAAGTCAAAATTGGAAGGTGCTTCACGTGTTGCTGAAAACTGAAGAGGGTGGCTCTGGCATAGCTATATCTAATGCCTGAAAAATTGGACCCAGCCTCATGCACACCACCTCTCAGCTCACCTGTCTCTGTAGGCTGCCAGGTTAGCCAGGTCCTCCCGTCCAGGTGGCCAGAGTTACCTTCACAGCATCCCCCATTGGAAGAGTACGGTCTGGGCCCCAGGATAGGTCTGGTTTGGTCACAACACTATTGGGAATAGGAGGGTGGGAGGGGTTGCTATTGTGATTGACCAATCTGAGTTCCACGACCACCCAGGTCAACTTGGCAGAAACCACATGGACTGAGAGTGGGGAAGGCTGGTTTCCTAAGGACAAAATCAACAGCGAATATATTCTGAGCCAGGAAAAAAAAATTGACATCCTCCATCACCTCTCTCTCAGAGGCTGGAAATACTTTTAAAATGTTTTTAATTTGGGAAATTAAGGATTTGAATAAATTATTGTGCATATTTTTAAAAGGCTCCAGTTCTCTGTGGGAGAGTTTTTCAAGCTCATCCCTATTGACATTTTGAGACAGATAATTTCTTGTTGTGGTGGACAGCCCTGGCCTCCACCCACTAGAAGCCTGTGCACTTACCTACCTTCTTCCTCCTGTTCTGACAACCAGAAATGTCTCTAAATGTTAGCAGATATCCATTGGGAAGCAAAATTACCCCCTGCTGAGAATCACTGCTATAGACTATGTAATTTCTCCAAGCTTACTTTTATTATAGTGATGCACATGAAATCCAATTTTATCAAGTGATTCTAACTACAGAAGTTTTCTCGGTGAGTACAGCCAGCGTTTGGGGAGTTGGGGAGTTGGGAGCTACTTGAGTTCCAGTAGCTCAAGTGCAAGGAGGGTATCATAAGAATTGAATCCTCGTGTGATCCAAAGAAGGGTAAATCTGCAAGCCTTAAGCAAGGGGTCCCTCTCAGCCTTTTCTCCCTCCTGTTCTGTTTCCCCACTCTGAGTCCAGTGCCAACAGACTAATTGTGTTTTGTGTCAGTTAGTACAGGTAGTCAAGGGAGGAACCTGATTGGTCCAGCTCTTGTTTTCAAGCCACACCCATGAGTCATGCACTGCTTAAATCAGGGGTCTGCCTACCCCAACAGGTGTATCCATGGCTGGAGGGAAATTGGGGTCCTGTGCTTCAGAACCTGCCTTTCCAAAAACAGGGGCTGAGACAGAGAATCCTCCAGCTATGGGACCTCAATTTGGATGAGCAGTTGAATCAAAATCCATCTACCATATGATGGAGGGGAAGGGTACCAAGACAGAAGACACGGTTTGCCTAGCACTGGCTCCATTTAATTTTTTAATTTAAGAGAAGTATATAATGTTAAAATATCTTAATCAGTTTAAGTGTATAGTGGGATGGTGTGTACATTAAGTACATATTATGGCACTAAGTACATTCACATAGTTGTAAATGTACAACTCCAGAATATTTTCAGAATATCCAGAATATTTTCAGTTTCCCCATCTGAAACTCTGCATCCATTAAACAACTCCCCCATCCACCAGTTCCTGGCAATCATCATTCTTCTTTCTGTTTCTATAAATCTGACTACTCTAGGGAGCACATAGAAGTGGATCATACAGTATTTATCCTTTTGTGACTGGCTTATTTTACTCCCCAAAATGTCCTCAAGTTTCATCCATGTTGTAGCATGTGTCAGAATTCTTTTCCTCTTGAAGGCTGAATAATATTTCATTGGTTGGATAGACCACGTTTTGTTTATCCATTTATTTGTCAGTGGGCACTTCGGTTACTTCCACCACTTAGCCTTTGAGAACAAGATTGACTTAGCTGTGTTTTGTTTTTATTTTTCAGGAAGCCTAATAATTTAGTCTTAAAATGGGAACATTTCAAATTTGATTTTATGTTTTAGCATTAAATTCAGATTGCCATGCCAAAATCATTGAGATTATTTATATCTGCTGCAGGGCACTGATCAGAGAGCATTTATAAAATTATGTATCTTACCTCATTTTTTTACAGCTTTATTAATGTAGCAATAATATACAAAAGTACATATTTGATGTATACATTTTGGTGAGTGTGGATATATGCATACATCCATGATATCATCACCACCATAATCAAAGAAATAAACACATCTACCTCTTCCAGAAGTTCCCTTGTATCCTTTTGCCTTGGGTGAGTGTGTGTGTTAAAAGAACATTAGAGTATTTACCCTCAATGTTTTAAGTGCAAAACCCCATATTGTAAACTATAAGCACTATGGAGTTCCCGTCGTGGCTCAGAAGTTAACGAACCCAACTAGTGTCCATGAGGACACGGGTTTGATCCCTGGCCTTGCTCAGTGGGTTAAAGATCCATCATTGCCATGAGCTGTGGTGTAGGTCATAGACAGGGCTCGAATCTGGTGGTGGTATGGCTGTGGCGTAGGCTGGCAGCTACAGCTCCTATTAGACCCCTAGCCTGGGAACCTCCATATGCCATGGGTGCAGCCTAAAAGGACAAAAAAAAAAAAATTATAGGCACTATGTCATACAGTAGATCTCTAGAACTTATTCATCTTGTATAACTATATACCCACTGAGCCATAATATCCTAGTCTTCCTTCCTCCCTCCCCTGGCAACCAGCATTCTATTTTCCTCTTCTATAAGTTTGACTATTTTAGGTACTTCATGCAAGTGGAATCATGCAGTGCTCATCCTTCTGTGACTGAATTATCTCATTAACATCATGTCTCCCGGCCCATCAATGTTGTCACACATGGTGGGATTTCCTTCTTAGGGCCGAATGGTACTCTGTTGTATGTATAAGCCACATTTTCTTGTCCACTCATCTGCTGATGGATGTTTGGGTTGTTTTCCTATCTTGGCTCGAGTGAGGGATGCTGCAGTGAACACAAAGATGCAGATTATCTCTTCAATATCCTGATTTCAATTATTTTGGCTATATACCCGAGAGTGGGATTTCTACATCATATGCTAGTTCTATTTTTAATTTTTTGAGGAACCTACATACTGTTTTGCACAGTGGCTTCACCATTTTTGTATTCCTACCAACAGTACACAGGGTTCCAGTTTCTCCACATCCTTGCCAACACTTGTTATGTTTTGTTTTTCTGATAATAGCCATCCTAGTAGGTGTGAGGCAATAGCCCACTGTGATTTTTCACTTACATTTCCCTGATGTCTAGTGATGCTGAGCATCTTTTCATGTACCCTTTGGCCATTTATATGACTTCTTTGAAGAAATATCTATTCATGTCCTTTGCCAATTTTGCATCAGTTTTGTTGTCATTGTTGTTATTGTTGTTGCATTGTATGATTCCTTATGTAATTTGGAAATGAACCCCTTATCAGACATATGGTTTGCAAATATTTTCTTCCATTGCAGAAGCTGTCATTTCATTCTGTTGGTTGTTTCCTTTGCTGTGCAGAAGGTTTTTAGTTTGATATAGTCCCATTTTTGTTTGTTTTTTCTTTTGTTGCCTGAAGTTTTATCTGTGAAATCATTGCCAAGCCCAACATCATGAAACATTTCCTTTATGTTCTCTTTTAGGAGTTTGATAGTTTTAGGTCTTATATTGAAATCTCTAATCTGGGACTAAGTTTTAGCACTAGAAATTCTGTGTCCCAAGAAACCCCTCAGTCCTAGACAAGCCAGGATAGTTGATCACCCTAGAAATGAATCCAGTGAATGCACTGGAAACCAGGACACCAGCAAAAGCAACAAGGGCACCAGCACCGGAGGATGGTGCCTCTGAAGACTGAGCAGATTAAAGAGAAGTGGCTCTCAGAGGTCTCCAGTGGAGTGTGCAGGTCCAGTGACAGAGTCCATGCCCCAAGGGGACACTGAAAATAACTCTCTTACACACCTAGGCTTTGCCTAAGCCTGGCCTTATTTGTAAGTACCAGAGTGCATCAAAGATCTAACTTCTACAAAACCAGGAGCGTTTTCCATTAAAAAGAAACTTAAGAGAATTCCCATTGTAGCTCAGCAGGTTAAGAACCCAACTTAGTATCCATGAGGATGCAGGTTTGATCCCTGGCCTCAATCACTGAGTCAAGGATATGGTGTTGCCATGAGCTGTGGTGTGGATAGCACCCCGTGTTGCTGTGGCTGTGGCGAAGGCCGGCAGCTGAAGCTCCGATTTGACCCCTAGCCTGGGAACCTCCATATGCCGCGGGTGCAGCCCTAAAAACAAAAACAAAAAAGAAAGAAAAGAAAAAAGGAACTTTAAAAATTCATGAATTTTCAGTTAATCTGAGATTTCTTCCCTTGTGTTTTTTGTGCATTATTTCTTAAACTTACTAGCTGCCAAAGTTACCACTTTGCTGTATATTTTTTTTTTCACACTGCATTGCTTGCAAGAAAACTGAATGCTCAGTTTCTGGCATTAAACACGTTTTCTGGTATCACTGTCAGTATAACCAACAAGGCTTATATTTTTCACGGTCTGTAACGTGGCTTGTTGTGTGCTAAGAACAGGAACAGTAGGTTTTGGGGAGGTGTAGTGTTCTATTTGCACTGGTTTCCCAGCTGCTAAGCACTGACAGATTTGAGCATCTTTCAGGTCTGAAATATTTTAGATCTTTGGTGGGAGATGGGAGGGAGGGAAAAAGATTTTTTAAAAGATAAGTTCTTGATCTGTTCAACATAAAATCAAGTTATTCTTTTTTGTACTTTAAATCTCAATTTTAAATTTCAACTGTGTGATGCTTGTCTTTTGTCCACTGCTCGTATGGAGCACAGGATTTTTAAAGTGTATTTTCAGAGACTCTTCCATTTATTTTTCTATTTTTATTAAATGAAAATCTTTATCTCCCAAGAAGAAGTTTTATCAACAGATATTAGGCAAACATGATCCACTCTCAGGAGGTTAAAAGAACTGGTGATAATGATAACATGGTAATATTGATTGTATTTAACCAAACAAACTAGGTCCATTTCTAAAGGTCAAACAACAGCCACAAGTAGCTTCACCACCTGGGATCAATTTCTGGGTCCAACAGAAGCCTGGTGCTTCTTTATCTTCAGCACACCCTCCAACTCAACATGTTAATACATAAGAACACCTACGTGGCTGGGACTGATGATTGATTTTAAATTTTAAATTATGTGTAATGATATTTCAGAAGATAAAAGCCTCCCCTGGGGCTGAGGCGTGGTGGATTGGAGTGGAGTCACTGGGCTGTCTACCCAGCCAGCAGCAGAATGTTGGCAAGTGGTGCCTTGTCAGTATGTGGGGTGCAGTGACACCCTCCCTCCATCCCCAGATTTGTAAGGTGGGAGGCACAGGTGGCCTCCCGGAGGGGGTGCCTGCTGCTGGCACTTGTCCAGCATTCCTTTCCCCTCCTCCCAGTAAAAGTCCTGATCTCCACCCTTCTACCCGTGCTGAAAGAGGCATAGGATCTTTGTAGTCCATAGGGATAGATAGCTTGTATGTACTCAACTTTGTGATAATACTTTGCAGTTTCGTACTTTGTAATGAAAGTTTACTTTCAATTAAAAAAAATTGTTCAAGCCTCACATTTGCTTTGTTTTTAAATTTCTTGAGGCTCTTAACTTAAAAGTAAGACTTACCCAGATTTAAAATAGCAAAGTGCAAAAGGTTATATGGTGGAAGATAAGTCTTCCTCCTCCTCCTTCAGTCTCCTAGTTCTTCCTAGAAGAAACCAGTTATTTTCATTAATATGCATATTTTAATATGCAAAGACAAGCATATCTATAAATTGGTGGCCCTCATTCTTATAGAAGTCATATATGATCAAATTGTGCTACATATATTATTCTGCATCTTTTTAAATTCAACTTTTTTTGATAATTGTAGGTTCAGATGCAATTATAAGAAATAATACAGGAGTTCCTGTCGTGGTACAGCAGAAATGAATCCAACTAGGAACCATGAGGTTGTGGGTTCGATCCCTGGCTCGCTCAGTGAGTTAAGGATCCGGCATTGCCATGAGCTATGGTGTAGGTTGCAGACACGGCTCAGATCTGGTGTTGCTATGGCTGTGGCATAGACTGGCAGCTGTAGCTCTGATTAGACCCCTAGCCTGGGAACCTCCATATGCTGGGGGTGCAGCCCTAAAAAAAAAAAAAGTGAAGAAATAATACAGAGAGATCTACGTATCCTATACCCAGTTTTCCCAAATGGTAACATCTTGCAAAACTGTTATGCAATAACAACCAAGACACTGACTGATAGACTCTATCTGCCTTACTTAGATTTCCCTACTTTTACTTATACTCCCTTATGTGTATTTAGCACCATACAACTCTAATATGTGTAGGTCCAGGTGTCCAGCACCACAGTCAAGATACAGAACAGTTCCAATTACTACAAGCATCTCTCATGTTTCTCTTGTTTAACTCTACCCAACTCTTTTCTGTCCCTTCTCTGTTCCTGAACTCCTAGCAACCTACTCAACCTATTCTTCATTTCTAAAATTTTGTCTTTTCAAAAATGTTATATAAGTGGAAACATATAGTATGTAAGCTTTTGGTGGGCTCTTTCTCGAGCCCTAATAAACTCAGGATAGAGACAAAGGGGCTGTCCACACCAAGCCCATCTAGCAGTCAGCCACTACAGCTGCCCCTGAGGGTGTACCCTGAGGAAACTCAGGATGAGAAAACACAGGATACTGGCCCTAGAAAGCTGAGGTGCACACCGAAGGAATGATTTCATTCAGCCCAGACTCTTGCATCTTCCCATACACAGAATGCTAAATTCCTTAACATGAGATGTCTGGTTTTCTTTTGTTAATAGTGATCTTTTAATGCTCCAGCTACCTAGTCTTTTGTTGCAGAAACTCCTATGTATCCTGGCTCCCCCACCTCTTGCCTCTTTGGAGCATTTTCTCAGCATTATCTGAGATGCTATGTCCTGGGCTTGAAGTCCTCAGAATGTCTGCCAAATAAAACAATTCTCAACATTTTGTGCATTTTTTTTCAGTTAACACCCCCCCAAAGAGGTTGAGCTAATTTATAGTTCTGTCTAACATAGTGTCTTCTCAAATTTTTAAAATCATTGTCAGTCTGATAGGTGCAAAAAAAGGATATCTTTTTGTTAGAGTTGCTGAATTTTAAGAGGAGGAGTTTAAAGTTTGCTTAAAATAACATCAAATTATAGAACCAAAAAGTGACTTTCTGAAAACTAGAAGGGTATTACATTATCTTTTCATATATCAGAGTTAGATAATGTTGCTATTTTTTATTCAATCCAATTCTCCAGGCTGTATTTTCAAAACAATGTAAGGCTCATTACACATTTCTTTCATGTTCATTGAGGGAGCTTGGTTGAGGCACTTTAGCAAACAGTCACCAAATACCAGATATATGTCAATGAGTAAAAACAGCTACCTCAAGGAGCTTGTAATCTAGCAGAGGGGTCCAAGGAATTTCATTGTAATACAATATTATTATAATTGTCTAGAGTGGATGCTACTCTGTAGCACAGATGAAAAAAGAATTTAGCTGAAGCTGGAGGTGAGAGAGGAGATGGCTTAGTGGAGGAGAGAGCTGAGCTGAGAAGCAAAGAAGGAGCACAGACTAGCCAGGTGAAGAGAGGAGGAAGAGGCAGTCCAAGCAGAGGGAACAGCAAGGCAAAGACATGGAGGCATGAAGGAACTTGAAGAATGAGGAGACTATCAGAAATCTAGCATTTCTAGAGGAACAGGCAGAGGATTAGCCCAAAACTGCCAGCAAGAGCCCAGTTAGAGGCAAAGCTGAGGTGCACATCAAAAGAATGATTTCATTCAGCCCAGAGTCTTGCATCTTCCCATACATAGAATGCTAAATTCCTTAACGTGAGATGTCTGGTTTTCTTCTGTTAATAGTGATCTTTTGGGAATTCCCGTTGTGGTTCAGCAGAAACGAATCCGACTAGGAACCAAGAGGTTGCGGGTTTGATCCCTGGCCTCGCTCAGTGGGTTAAGGATCTGGCATTGCTGTGAGCTGTGATGTAGGTTGTAGACGCGGCTTGGATCCCGTGTTGCTGTGGCTGTGGTGTAGGCCAGTGGCTACAGCTCCGATTAGACCCCTAGCCTGGGAACCTCCATATGCTGCGAGTGCGGTCCTAGAAAAGGCAAAAAGACAAAAAAAAAAAAGAAAATAGTGATCTTTTGATGCTCCAACTACCTAGTCTTTTGTTGCAAAAACTCCTGTATATCCTGGCTCCCCTACCTCTTGCCTTCTTTGAAGCAGTTTCTCAGCATTATCTGAGATGCTATGACTTTGACTATTCTAAGTATTTCAGCCGACATTTATTAAATATTTCCTACATGCTAATTATCCTGCTATGAATTGGGGAACCAAAGGTGAAGAAAGTGATGGTTCCTAGTGAAAAAATTCCATGAAGCCTGGAAAAAATGGATGTTTTTTTCTTCTTTGTAGGACTGCACCTGTGGCATATGGAAATTCCCAGGCTAGGGGTCAAACTGAAGCTGCACCTGCCAGCTAGGGATTGAACCTGCATCCTCACGGACACTATGGTAGGTTCTTTACCCACTGAGCCACAATGGAAACTCCAAAATGGATAAACTAAGAATATAGGCGTTCTCTTGTGGCACAGCAGGTAAGGATCTGGCCTTGACACTGCAGTGGCTTGGGTTGCTGCTGTGGCTCAGGTATAATCCCTGGCCCAGGAACTTCCACATGCTGTGGATGTGGCCAAAAATATACATATAGTGTGTCTTCTTTTGCCTATAGATCTCGGTTCCAGCTAGTTATACTGCACAACCCTGTACAGTGACAGCTTGAGGCCATCATTCCAGCTGCTGTGGGCTTTTTGTGTGTGTCTCAAGTATAGTTTCTGGTTCTGGGATGCAAAGGTCAGTAGCTCATGGTTTTGCTCTTGCATATTCCTCTTTTGTGGATTCATTTTAATTATGTTTTTGATAAAGCACATCCTTGAGTGAGTATTAATCTTCAGTCTATGGGCAGCAAAACCTGTGAGTTCTGAACTTTCTGAACATGCCTGTATATAGGCCTCACTCTTGAATGCTAATTTGCCCAGGTATAGTGTTCTAAATTCAAGATAATTTTCAGAGCTTTGAGTATACTGCTCTAACATCCAGAGTTTCTAATGAGAAGTCTGATATCAAGTCTAATTCTTAAGAGTTTCTTTGTCAGTAACCTAGTCGTTCTCTCTGGAAACATTTTGGGTTTTGTTTTTGTCCTTGGGGTTATAAATTGTCATCATCAGGTGTCTAGGCACAGATAATCTTAGTCATTTTTCCTGTTTAGAACTGAGTGAGCCCTTTTAATCTAAAGGTTTATTTCTTCTCTCAAGGGAAATTCCCCTTTATTACTCACTTTATTACTTACACTCTATTCTGATTTCTTTCTATAATGCCTGTTAGTTGGGTGCTAATACTTCTAGATCCACCCTACACGTCTCAGCTTTTCCTAGGTAGGCTCCATCTCTCTGGACCTTGGTGAGACATCCTGTGAGGACCCCTCAACTCGATCTTCCAGATAAGCATCACCTGAGTCTCTTTGACTATGCAACCTTCTTATCATGTCTTTCTTTCTTTCTCCCTTTCTTTCTTTCTTTGGCCATACCCATGGCATATGGAGGTTCCCAGGCTAGGGGTTGAATTGGAGCTGCAGCTGCTGGCCTACACCACAGCCACAGCAGTGCCAGATCTGAGCCGCATCTGTGACCTACGCCACAGCGCACGGCAACTCTGGATCCTTAACTCATTGAGCAAGGCCAGAGGTCAAACCCACATCCTCATGGATACTAGTCAGGTTCATAACCCATTGAGCCATGATAGGAGCTCCGTCACATTGTGTGTGTGTGTGTGTGTTGCCTTTTTTTTTTTCCTTTTTTGGCCTCACCCATGGCATATGGAAGTTCCCAGGCGGGCCAGGGATCAAATCCAAGCTGCAGCTGCAACCCAACCTGAGACAATACCAGATTCTTAACCCTCTGTGCCACAGCAGGAACTCTTATTTTTCAGTTTCTGAAAACTGTGTTTTTTTTCCTTTTGCAGCTTCTTCTCTCTGAAAATATTTATTATAATTATTTTAAAGTCTTTGAATGGCTTCATTAATTCCATTGCTTTGGTTATTGGTTTTTCTGTGGTTGAGTTTGCTGTTTCCTTGTTTGGTATTGCTTTTCCTTAACTGTTGGTGATTCTTGGCTATCTGTCCATACTTAGAATTGGGAGTCAGGATTGAATATCTCTTGTCTGTCATTCTGTCTGTCTGGTTTTGTAACTCAAAAGTAAATCTTGGGAGTTCCTATTGTGCCTCAGCAGGTTAAGGACCTGACATAGTCTCTGTGAGGATGTGGTTTTAACCCCTGACTTTGCTCAGTGGGTTAAGGATCTGGCATTGCCACAAGCTTTGGAGTAGGTCACAGATTCAGCTCAGATTCGTCATTGCCATGGTTGTGTTATAGGCTGGCAGCCACAGCTCCAATTCAACCCCTACCCCATGAATTTCCATATTGCTGCAGATGCAGCTGAAAAAGGGGGGGAAAAGCCAATCTTTGGTCTCCTAAGACAGCCCAGCTGTTGGAGAAAGGGGAGGCTGATATGTTCTGAGAGGAGTTATTGGGGTCATAGCTTACTTGGAACCAGTTTTAGAAGTTCCACTTCAGAGAGTTCTGGCCAAGGCTTTACCCTGGGGATAAATGACATAGCTGCTAAGTGTCCAGTATTTGTGGGAGAAGAGGGCTGGCTCTTTTTTTTTTCTTTTCTTTTCTTTCTTGACTTTTTACTGAAATGCAGCATGTATACAGAAAATTGCTCAAATTTAACCCATCCTTGTCACCAGCACCCACGTCAGGAAGGAGAACATCCCCAACATCCTGTGTTCCTTCGTGGTCACTACACCTCCAAGGGTAACTGTCCCGACTTGTATCGCTGTGGTTTTGTTATCTTTATTAAGATATTAGCATCAATCTTAATTAAAACAATGGAGTCATACAGTGTGTACTCTTGTATCTGTCTTCTTTCACTTTGCCTGTTTTCAAGCTTCACCCACGTTGTCCTGTGTGGTTGTGGTTTTTTTTAATTCTTGTGGGTGGAGAGCATTCCATTTTATGAACATGTCTTTATCTGTTCATCCTCCAATTGGTGTATATTTAGGTAGTTTTCAGTCTGAGACCTCTATCAGAGGAGCTGCTATATATCTTTTGATGGACATTAAATAGGTTTTTTTTTTTGGAGGGGGCATTGCTGAATCATAGGATAGATTTATGTGGGCTTTAGTAGACACTGCCAACAGGTTTCCAAAATGGTTGTACTATTTATGTTTCCACCAGTGGTCTATGAAGGAATTCCACTTGCTTCACAGCCTTGCCAACATTTTTCTGTCCTTTTCATTTTAGCCATTCTGGTGGGTGGTATTGCATTTTGGTTTTAATTTGCATTTCCTTGATGACTAAAGAAGTTGGGAACATTTTTATAATTTTCCCTGGCCTTTTTTTTCTCTCAGCTTTGATTGCAAAAATGTTCACATTCAGAAAAGTTAAAAGAATTGTATAATGGACACTCATATACCTAGTACCTAGATTCAAACAATTGTTTTGTTGTTGTTGTTTTTCAGTTCACACCTGTAGCATATGGAAGTTCCCAGGCTAGGCGTCAAATCCAAGCTGAAGCTGCTGGCCTATACCATAACCATAGCATTGAGGGATCCGAGCCACACCTGTGACCTATGCCATAGCTTGTGGCAATGCCAGATCCTTAACCCACTAAGCGAGGCCAGGGATCGAACCTCATAGATACTAGTTGGGTTCTTAACCCACTGAGCTATAACAGGAATTCCAAGCTGTGTTTTAAAAACTGCCATGGTCTGCCTTCTAGCCACACATTACAGATCTTCCTCAGCTTATGATGAGGTTATATCCTGATAAACCCATCATAAATTGAAAATATCACAAGCTGAAAATGCATTTAATGTACCTAACTTACCCAACATCGTAGCTCAGTCTAGTCTGACTTCATTGTGCTCAGAGCTTTTTTCTACAGTTGGGCAAAATCATCTAACACAAAGCCTATTGTATAATGAAGTGTCAACTGTCTCATGTAATTTCTTGAAGACGATACTGAAAGTGGAAAACAGAGTGTCTGTCTGGGTACAGAATGGCTTTCAGTGTGTGGCTTGTTTATCCCTGTGATGGCGTGGCTGGCGGGGAGCTATGGCTGCTGCTGCCCAGCATCAGGAGAGAGTATCTTACCACCTACCTACCACCAGCCTGGGAAAAGGTCGAAATTCAAAACTTGACCAACGGTTTCTACTGAATGTGTGTCACTTTTGCACCGTTGTAAAATTGTAAGTAGAACCATCGTAAGGTGAAGACCATCTGTATTTGCCGTTCACATGCGAAACAAACACATCCTTTTCCAAGAGTCCTCCAAAGTCCCGTCCCGTTACATCAGGATCAAACTCTTTGAGAGATGCCTTTTTTTTTTTTTTTTTTGTCTTGAGTTCCCTGTGAAGCTGCTAGTGGACTTCCCCCTAGAAGCCTCAGAGGCCCTACTGTCTAGCTGAGAGGAGTGATGAGGCAGGCCCTTAAGTGTCTTAGATTTTGGTATGCTCGAGAGCATTCTGAGGTACCATCTTAAGTCTGAGACACAAACTTCTGCTTTACACTCAAGGCACCAGATCCCCTGAGGTAATATTTCACTAGTGATGCCCTCTTCGGATGCTCCACATTCTGATTTTGTCTACTTGTTCCCTCTGAGTGTTATTTAACTCTTCCTCAAACCCTCCTCACTCACTCCCATATTTCTTATAAAGTTATATCTAGAGTCTTGACTGGATTCAGGTTCACTGTTTTGGCAAGAATGCTTCACAGGTGATTCAGCATACATTCTACTGCCTGACATCTGCAGGCACGTAATATCAGGTTGTCCTGCCATGAGTGTGTTAGGTCTGATCACTTCCATAGGGTGGTGACCATCAGCTCTTTCCACTGCAGAAGTGTGTCTTCCTCTTTGTGGTGAGCATGTGTCTGTGGGGTGTTCCAAAAACCTGGAACACTTCACAAGTTCATATCGTCCTTGTTCAGGAACCATGCTCATCTTTCTG
>PVHT020000180.1:6672236-6846269 GCA_004024745.2 Catagonus wagneri
GATATATATATATATATATATATATATATATATATATATATATATATATATATACACACACACACATACATACCACATCTTCCTAATCCAATCATATGTCGATGGACATTTGGGTTGTTTCCATGTCTTGGCTATTGTGAATAGTGCTGCAGTGAGCATGCGTGTGCAAGTGTCTTTTTCAAGAAAATTTTTGTCCGAATATATGCCCAAGAGTGGGATTGCTGGGTCATATGGTAGTTCTATGTATAGTTTTCTAAGGTACCTCCATACTGTTTTCCATAGTGGTTATACCAGCTTACATTCCCACCAACAGTGCAGGAGGTTTCCCTTTTCTCCACAGCCCCTCCAACATCTGTTGTTTGTGGGCTTGTTAATGATGGCCATTCTGACTGGTGTGAGGTGGTATCTCGTGGTAGTTTTGATTTTCATTTCTCTAATCATCAGTGATGTTGAGCATTTTTTCATGTGCTTGTTGGCCATCTGCATATCTCCTTTGGAGAAATGTCTATTCAGGTCCTTTGCCCATTTTTCAACTGGGTTGTTGGCTTTTTTGCTGTTGAGTTATATCAGTTGTTTGTATATTTTAGAGATTAAGTCCTTTTCAGTTGCATCATTTGACATTCTTTTCTCCCATTCTGTAAGTTGTCTTTTAGTTTTCTTTTTGGTTTCTTTTGCTGTGCAAAACTTGTCAGCTTGATTAGGTCCCACTGGTTTATCTTTGTTTTTATTTCTGTTGCTTTGGGAGACTGACCTGAGAAAACATTTGTAAGGTTGATGTCAGAGAATGTTTTGCCAATGTTTTCTTCCAGGAGTTTAATGGTGAGACTAAGCCATTTTAAATCTTACCTACCTTTTTTTTTTTGTCTGTGCCTTCAGCATGTGAAAGTTCCTGGGCCAGGGACTGAACTTGTGCCACAGCAGTGACCCCAGCCGATGCAGTGACACCAGATCCTTAACACACTGCACCACAGCGGGCACTCCAAGTATTCAGTTTTTATAGTTAGTATAAAAGTCAAGTTCAGTACTATTCCACCAAACATTAACAAATTCAAGGGAGCAGAGCACAATCAATGAGCTTTTATCATGGCATTAATAATAACTGAAGCTCATGGACTTAGAATGTTAGATGTGACTGAACCTGTACCTTGGCAAAGTATTTTTAACTACTTAAGTCAATGTTTTACTGCTACCATTTGTGACTGCTGTAAAGCTGCATACCACTTGTACTATTAGTTACTGAAAACTGATCCCTTGTTTCTATTTCATGTTTTAAAAGAAAATATCACTACTACAAATAACCACAAATTCATTCAATAAATAATTATGAAGTGCCTACCACACACTAGGCAATGGGCATACAGCAGTGAAAAATACCCCAAAATAAAATCCCTGTCCTCACAGAGCTAACGTTCTAACAGGGGTGACAATAAGCAAGATAAATAAGTAAAATACGCAGGACATTAGAGAGAGGTCAGTGCTGAGGGGAAGAGGGAGGGAAATACTGGGTGTCAGTGGGGGAGATTAAAACGGTAGATAGAAGAGTTTCCATCATGGCTCAGCAGTAACAAACCTGACTAGCATCCATGAGGATGCAGGTTCAATCCCTGGCCTCACTCAGTGGGTTAAAGATCCAGCATTGCCATGAGCTGTGGTGTAGGTCACAGACACGGCTCAGATCTGGAGATCTGGAGTGGCTGTGGCTGTGGTGTAGGCCAGCAGCTGCAGATCCGATTCAACCCCTAGCCCGGGAACCTCCATATGCTGCGGATGAGGCCCTAAAAAGACACACACACGCACGCACGCACGCACACAAATTGGGACTTCCTGTCGTGGCTTAGCAGAAATGAATCTGACTAGCATTCATGAGGATGCAGATTTGATCCCTGGTCTCGCTCAGCGGGTTAAGGATCCGGTGTTGCTATGAGCTGTGGTGTAGTTCACAGACAGGGCTCGGGTCCCGCATTGCTGTAGCTGTGGTATAGGCAGGCAGCTACAGTTTCAATTCAACCTCTACCCTGGGAACCTCCATATGCCATGGGTTCGGCCCCCAAAAGACAAAAATAAATAAATTGTAGATGGGTGGCTAGGGAAAGCCTTGTTCAGAATGCTTCATTTACCTAAGGTGACTTTTGAGGAGACACTTGAACAGGACCAGTCATGTGGAAATCCAGGAGAAAGGCAATCTAGGGAG
This sequence comes from Catagonus wagneri, assembly GCA_004024745.2. Classification (NCBI taxonomy): domain Eukaryota; kingdom Metazoa; phylum Chordata; class Mammalia; order Artiodactyla; family Tayassuidae; genus Catagonus; species Catagonus wagneri. The sequence continues at coordinate 6,674,428 of PVHT020000180.1, forward strand.
CAGAAGAGACAGTGGAAAGCCCAGTGGAATGAGTGTGCCTTAGGTTTTCAAGGAACAATAAGGAGGTCATAGGCAGAAGCAAGGCTAGATAGGAAGCACCAATAAATGCCAGCAAAAGATGATAGTGGCCTGGACCAGAGTGATGGGCAGTGGTCAGATTCTGTAAATATTATGAAAGTAGAGCCATGTTAACTGATGGACCAATTATAGGGTATAATGGGAGAGGGATCAGGAACATCCTAAAACTTCTGGCCAAGCAAGCAACTGGAAGGGTAGTGTATTGACATTTCTTTCTTTTCTTCCCCACCCCTCATATGTCCTCCCGCACGCCCTGGATTTGGATTTCTGTCACTTGCATCAAGCCTCCCCACTGTGAGAAATTCTTCCCCGATGGAAGAAATTTAGAAAACATTGGGATTCAAAAACATTTTAAGCTTCCTGTGGTTTTGCTTTATGCTACACAGTTCTGCAGTTCTGCAGTCTTGAAATGACTGGAGAGGGGAAACTACTGTTTTTCAGGGGTTCAGCAGACACTTTTCACAAGAACAAAATTCCACATATTGTAAATTTACTGAATATATTCTGGATATTTTAAATATACTGAAATTCTGTTTGGTGTAATTCTGGTGCATAGACTGGTGGGCTAGGTACTAAGGAACACAAGCTTTCATAGAAAAAAGAAGCATTACTGGCTCTTATAATTTAGGCTATAAACCAATCTATACTTGATAAACTATGTGCCACTTTTGTCCATGAATTAATGCAAATGCTTAGCATCATAAGCTCAAACTTTCACTCATTCCACTTTTTTTGGCTTATTGACTTATTAGGTGGAGGAGAAAACATTAAATAGAGTAAAAACATCAAGCAATGAATAATAGTTTCATGATGAGCCATAACATTAAATTAAAAAAACAAGGTACTCTGATTTTATCTCAAACATTGGCCTGTTACCTTAGTATCAAAATAACCGTGGTATTTGAGTTTAAGCCAATATTCTAGTCTGAACAAAAATAATGCCTTTGTTTGGCACTGATAGATCATGAAGCATCCATCTCAACTGTTTCAACCTCAAAAATAGCTTACTATCCTTGTCAGCAAATAACGCACTTTGCCTTGAATTAGACAAATTAACTTATATTTCCATCCAAACTATGTCCAGTACCCTATATCCATTTCATCAGAGATGTTGTAAATTCTGGCTATGAATTACGTTTATTTTTGTATTGGATAGTATGGCAAACTAAACATTGAAAATATGATAAAAAGACTCTTGGGTAACTCCCACAAAATAGAGAACTAAAAATTCAAGGCTGATTTCTTCACTGGACTTCAGCCCAGCCCATTCAGTGGCTCCTAGACTCCATGAGTAACAAACCAAACTCATCTTCTGCCTCCACCTGCCCATATTCCTGTACTCTGTATATTTGTTAGTGATACCTCCATCCACCTAATCAACCAAGTTAAAAACCTGAGTAATCTCTGACCTTCTCTATCCTTCTTTTCTATATCCAATTACTTGCCAGGTACCGTTCACTGAACAGCTTCCAAACTGGTTTCCCTGTGTCTAATCGATCCCTGTTCACCCACTGCCAGAATTCTCTTCTTAAAGCTCAGATACGTGTTATCACTTAATCAAAAACCTTACACTTTTCCTCCCATTTCCTATGGAATAGGCTTAGAAGAGCACCCAAGGCTTTCCACAATTTGCCCACCTCCCTCACTGCCATTTTTTTTTTTTTGTCTTTTTGCCTTTTCTAGGGCCGCACCCCCGGCTTATGGAGGTTCCCAGGCTAGGGGTCTAATTGGAGCTGTAGCCACCGGCCTACGCCACAGCTCATGGCAACGCCGGATCCTTAACCCATTGAGTGAGGCCATGGATTGAACCTGCAACCTCATGGTTCCTAGTCGGATTCGTTAACCACTGAGTTATGATGGGAACCCCCACACACACTGCGTCTTGTCTTGATGCCCAGGATTTAACTTGTAGAAATCACTGAGTGATGAGAGTGGTCAGTGCCATTGAAAGAAGTTTTAATGTTCACCATTCCCAAAAGAAAGGGGCATATTATGCCATGCAGGGCCACAGGGGGAAGTACTGGGGTCTATCAGGAGGCAGAAGGAGTGAGAGGAGAACACTCCTTTACTGAGTGACATTGAAAACACCCCCAGAGCCTTTACTATAGTTTCCATGGGAAGAAATGGGTGAGGCAGAGTAGGCAAGTTTAAACAAACTTAGGATTGGATAGTTTGAATAAGGTTGGTCTCTAATTGTCCATTTCTTGTCCCTGGGGTGATTTAGGATAGGGAAATATTGGCTTGGCATGTGAGAGTTAAAGGTAGTGTTTGGGATATGGGCTTTGGTTCAGTTAGTTTCTACATGGAAGGCATGTTCATAGGCAAGTTGTTTGTGATTCTAGGAATTTGCTCACCCTGGGAGGAACAGTTCCTACCAGAGCTGCAAGGCCCCAAGATAGCAAAGCATCATTAAGAACAGAAAATAAAAAACATGATGAATACACATTCCATTTCCATGAACACTCTGCTCATGGCTCTATAGCCCTAAAATGTCCTTCTTTATGAAGTTAGTCTTGTTGTGCCTCAACACTCTGCCACCATCCATAGCTCTGAGAAACGCCCCCAAGTCTGGTACCACGTCCCCCTCCCACTAGACAAGTGATGGCACCTGACAGGTACCCAGTCTATAGAATAGCTTGCTACCTATGACCATTGTGGCCTGCCTCAAAGAGATGAACTGGGCCCCATCAGATTTCCTCTTTAAAGGATTTAAAATAAAAGCCACAAAAGGAGTTAGCAGTTGATGGTAAGGTGAACTGGGAGGTGCTGACATAGATTCAGGACCTCTGCAAGCCATGTGTGCTCCTCCTCCACCCCGTCCCTCCCCCCAACCTCCACCCCAGCCCGCCGCCAGTCTACCCTAGTATACCTCCTCAAAATACTACAAATAGTCTATAATAACTATCAGGGGCTAGTGTTAGAGTGTTGCTTTGTTTTTAATGTTTCAGGTACCAAGATTAACAGAGATTCTCAGAGACTGACAAACTGTAATAAATAAATCAGACTGGATCAGGCCTGAGAGGACAGGCGCAATGGTATTTTTTTTTTAAGCCCCCAAATGTGTTGCAAAGTGATTTTAATTTCATGTAAACATTTAAAAGACCACATAACTCAGTCTAGTGCAGATGCTTCTTGCAGCTTCAAAGGCATTTCCAGCTTCACTTTGAGGTTCTCATCCTGGGCTACACTGCTGGAAGAAAACAGTGCGGATCCACCTACTTCTCCCCCACCCCTGGGTTGCGCAAAACCAAATCCGCAGACTTTGTCGACTGCTTCTGCCTGGGAAGATCCGCCTAGATCGACTGCTCCTGTCTGGCCCAACCTCGGGCGCGGGAAAAGAGTTTGAATCCTACTAGGTGGCCGCAGGAACCTCCTCAACCTTCAAAATCCTGACCAGCCTCAGCCAGCTCCTCCTCCTTCTACATCCCTGACTCCCCGAGGTCTCCAGAACAACGAGAGTGGAAGCGGAGGAGCTCAAGCCGCCGCCATGTCCGAGGCTTATTTCCCTGTGGAGTCGGGTGCTCTGGGACCTGAGGAGAACTTTCTTTCCTTGGACGATATCCTGATGTCCCATGAGAAGCTGCCGGTGCGCACAGAGATTCCCATGCCGCGCCTCGGCACTTTTTTCCTGGACCGGAGCGGAGGGGCCGAGACTGACAACGCGATCCCTGAGGTAAGCTTTTGGCGCGGATCCCCTAACAGAAAGACTACCAATCCCAGTGGGCTTTTCGGCCTTGAGGGGCCGCGTCGCCGAGCGCGCTGCCTCCTGGGACCTGTAGTTTTGGAGGAGAGAGCCCGGACAGGCGCTAAGGAGCTCTGTCCGCGGATTCCTCTTGCGCTGGAGTCCACCGCCTCACCTGCCTTCCTCGACCCTTAGGGAAAAGAAATTTATACTGAGTCGTCCAGTTCCCTCCAACACTCATTTTTGAAACCATTCAAATTCAGCAGTGTCTTTTCTCCCCGGCATGTGTTCTTGCTTAAGGATTGGCACCGACTGAATACTTAAGGACCAAGTATTTTAGGTTAGCAAAAGTTTTAGGTTGCGTAGGAGCAAATAATATCGGCGAGCCGCCAAGTTGCTAGATTCATTCCTGCATAACAGTATCAGCCACCATTTACCGAGAGCTTTATTGCCAGCATGGATAGGGCCAGGGGAGTATAGTTTTCCGTGTATTATTACCCTTTAATTTTTCAGCAACCCTACTGTTAGGTATTGTTACATAGGAGGAAATTGAAGCCCAGAAAGGTTGGATGACTTGACCAGGGTCTCATTATAAGTGGTGAGCTGGGATTAGAGCCTAAGACTGCATGGCTTCAAATACGAGTTTGTGTCAGGTACTTGACTTGTAGTGGTTATTTTTGATTTCCTATTTGTCCTAATTTTTGTTTAGAAGAGTGTTTTTGTTTGATCTGTTTTGACTTAATTTTTGTCGATGACATATGCAAATTTAAAAAGTCAGTAGTACCAAAAAATTTATAACAAAAAATTAGCCGGCCCTGCCTTGCTTTCTGTCCCTCATGTCCCTTCCCAACTCCATAGTCTATTTTTTTCATAGTTTCTTTGAGATTCACTGCCATGTTTCTAAATAAAGTTTTAAAGTTTATTTTGATTTTTTAAAAGAATTTAGACATTGTTTATTGACGGAAAACTCAATATAATAGTGAAGGGTTTAATTCTCTTACACACTGGTAGGCAGAGATGTGCCCTACATACTTTATTCATATTTACTTTGTTTTTACCTAACGTCCTTCTTCTGTTCCGGGATCCCATCCAGGACACCACATTGCGTTTAGTAGCCATATGTCCTTAGGTTTCTCGTGGCTTTGGTAGTTTATCAGACTTTCCTTGGTTTTAACGATCAGGAATTTTGCGAAGGGCTGGTCAGCTATTTGGCAGAATATGTTCCTCATTTGGGATTTGTCTGATAGTTTTCTCAGGATTAGACAGTGTGTTGAGAAGGAGGACCACAAAGCATAGAGGTCATGTGCCATTTTACCATGGCCTATACGCCATCAACGTGACTTATGGTGATAGGAACCTTGATCACTTAGCTGAGGTGGGGTTTGTCAGGATTCTTCACTATAAATTACTCTTCTTTTCTACCTTTCCAGACTGTTCTCTCTGGAAGGGAGTCATTATGTACAGCCATGCTTAGGGAGTGGGGAATTATGCTCCATTTCCTTGAGGGCAGAGTGTCTGCATAAATTATTTAGGATTCTTCTGCATGGGAGATTTGTGTAGGAAGGTTTTTAGTGACATATTTAATTTAATTTTATTCATAGATATAAGACTACTCAGATTTTCTATTCTTGTGTTACTTTTGATATGTTGATTTTCTTCTTGCTAGGAATTTGACTGTTTAATCTAAATTTTTAAATATAGTGGTATAATGTTGTTCAGAACATCCTTTTACCTTTTCTTTTTTTACTATAGCCTTTTACTATTTTTTAAACATCTGTAGGATTATAGATATATCTGGATTTTTATTCTTACTATTGAGAAATTATGATCTCTCTCTTTTTTTATTTTGTCTTTTTAGGGCCACACCTGAGGCTTATGGAAGTTCCCAGGTTAGGGGTCGAATCAGACCTGTACCCCCTGGCCTACCACTGAACCACAACGGGAACTCCCTCTTAGGTTCATTTCTATATTTTTTTCTTCATGCTTTAGCCTGTGTATTTTCTCCTGACCTGTTCCCCAGTTCATGATTCTCAGTTCATCTTTGTCAAATCTGGTAAACTTGTTAAATTTGACTTAATCTAGTGAGTTCCTGAGGTCAGTTATTTCATTTATCAGTTCTGGAATTTCCATTTGATTTTTTATTTATTTTAAAAACGGTGCCTAGGGAGTTCCCAGCGTGGCGCAGCAGAAATGAATCTGACTAGTAACTATGAGGTTGCGGGTTTGATCCCTGGCCTCGCTCAGTGGATTAAGGATCTAGTGTTGCCGTGAGCTGTGGTATAGGTTGCAAACGTTGCTCAGATCTGCCGTTGCTGTGGCTGCGACGTAGGCCAGCAGCTATAGCTCTGATTAGACCCCTAACCTGGGAACCTCCATATGCCACAGGTGCAGCCCTAAAAAGGGACAAAAGACAAAAAATAAATAAAAAATAAAAACGGTGCCTAATTACTCCTGCTATTTGGTACCAAATCTTGGACTTACTTTTCTCTCTTCTTTCTTGGATCTTGGCCTCTCATGCCCTGGCTGCTTTGATAGCTTTGAACTCAATATTCTTTTCCACAGTCCTTTGAGATTTATTAAACACTCTGCTCATACGCCCCTCAAATCTACTCCCACCTTTTATAGCAGTTCTCCTCTGAGAGTTTTACGTCTTTGTTGCCTCCTTCAACCCAGTTATGCTTGCCTTTGATTGATTGGTTGATTGATTGATATTTCTCTTAACTTCTGGTCTGTTGTGGTCACCTCATCTCTTTGTCCAATTCTGTCAAGGCTTAAAAAATAGAGAGACAGAAGTTCCTGTTGTGGTGCAGTGGAAGTGAATCTGACATGGAGTGTCCATGAGGATTCGGGTTCAATCCCTGGCCTTGCTCGGTGGGTTAAGGATCTGGTGTTGCCATGAGCTGTGGTGTAGGTCGCAGACATAGGATCCTGTTTTGCATGGCTGTGGTATAGGCTGGCAGCTGTAGCTCCAATTCGACTCCTACTCTGGAAACTTCTCTATGCTGGTGCAGGTGCGGCTCTAAAAAACAAACAAACAAAAAATAGAGAGACATCTATCTGTTCTGTCATCTCTGAAGCTACTAGGTGGGATGGGAAGGGGCTGCAACCTGAGCTCAGGCTGATCCTATTTTTCTTTGTATCCCAGGCACCCAGGAAATGCTTGGCGCATAGCAGGCATTCACTCAGCACTTATGTGAAATACATGTTGAATATTCAAAAAAAGTAGAAATGTTGGATTTCCCATCGTGGTGCAGTGGAAACGAATCCAACTAGGAACCATGAGGTTGCGGGTTCGATCCCTGGCCTTGCTCAGTGAGTTAAGGATCTGGCGTTGCCGTGAGCTGTGGTATAGGTTCCAGACGCAGCTCCAGACCCCAGATCCATTGCTGTGGCTGTGGTGTAGGCCAGCTGCTGTAGCTGTGATTCAACACCTAGCCTGGGAATTTCCATATGCCATGGGTGCGGCCCTAAAATGCAAAAAAAAAAAAAAAAAAAAAGTAGAAATGTTTACTATACCTCTGAACTATCTGCGATTGGACAGTTTTTATTTATGTGAGTTAGAAAACCTTCCTTTTATGTCACATTTTTGTTCTTGACTATGTTGTTGGTATGTAAATCCATTTTGTCTTTACATCCCATAGTGACATAAAATGTCAGCCAACACAGTTCGTTTCTTCAACTCACAACTGCATCGTCTACATTTGACATCACTCCCCTCCAGAGACTGGGCAGCACTGATACTCACTCAGGCCATGGGCATTTCCTTTTTGTCAGGCACATATACTATGTTGCGTGCTTTTAAAGTCTGCAATCCTGTCCATGCAGGGCTCCAAGCTTGAGCTCCCCTTGTGGCTAGCAAAAGGACTTTTTGACAACAAGCGGCGGATCCTTTCTGTGGAACTTCCCAAGATCTACCAGGAGGGTTGGAGGACCGTATTCAGTGCAGATGCCAACGTGGTGGACCTCCACAAAATGGGACCACACTTCTACGGGTTCGGCTCCCAGCTCCTGCATTTTGACAGTCCAGAGAATGCAGATATCTCCCAGGCTCTCCTGCAGGCAAGTCCTTGCTGTGAAAACCTGTGGCTTTGCACACGTCTCGGGAGCCAGCCGAGGCAGCCACCTTCTCTTATCCAGGAAAGTGTATGATTTATATCAATTTATTATTATTTCAGACCAACCTGCAGTTAGACTGTGTTTGCCAATTATATATGCATTTAAATATGACTTGTCCGCCACTCTTTCTTCTTTTCTTTCTTTTTTTTTCTCTTTTAGGGCCATACCTGTGGCATATGGAAGTTCCCAGGCTAGGGGTCAAATCAGAGCTGTAGCCACTGGCCTATACCACAGCTCACAGCAACTCGGGATCCGAGCCGCATCTGTAACCTACACCACAGCTCACAGCAACACCAGATCCTTAACCCACTGATCTAGGCCAGGGATGAAACCTGTGTCCTCATGGATCCTACTTGGGTTTGTTTCTGCTGAACAAGCCATGATGGGAACTCCTTGTCTGCCACTCTTCATATTTGCTTGCTAAGAGTTGGGGCCAACAGGAAGTCCTGGCAATCAGAAAGGGGTGATGGTTGATTACATATGACAGGATTACACAGTCCCAGCCTGGCCTCAGGACTGGCCTGAGGATTCCTGCTGGAGATACACACGTTATTTGGTTCCCTGTTCCTTTCATCTGTTCTGGGGCCAAGTCCTGTCTCGGCCACGTACTAGCTGTGTGACTCCGACAAGCTCCTTGACCTCTCTAGGCATCAACCTTTCACCTCTAAGACGGACATAATAATAATGCCAAAATTATAAAGTCGTAGTGAGATTATGCAGTGTCACTTACTAAACGGTAACTATGGCCGCTATTTTCCAAGGACACAACAAATGTTATTCACGCATCACCATCCTTTACAGTATAATCTCACTTTAACGTTCTGAGGTTATTTGTACTCTGTTAATATTAGAAGAAACCATCCTTTCCAGCTCTGGTTTTACTTCCTCATTTGTAACTTTACGAGAACTGTTGGCTCAAAACATGTTTGCTCCCTGGACTGTGGAGACACCCTCCCTCAGCCTCAAGGGTTGTTTGGCCTAACACGTCCTAGTGCTGTTTTTAATGTAGGCAGCAAAGGAGAACTTTGTTGCTGTCTTTTCAGACAAAGATGTCAATACCTAGACTACAGACAGTCCAAGCTGATGAAGCTCTTGAGCAGAAAGCTAAAAATGAGGATCCATCTATCTAATAATGTTAGGGGGGCATGTTTTTGAATTGGAATTCTGCCCTTTTGTAGCGAATTCTATGTTATCTTTTTCATCGCTGCTTTGAAGTGTTGTAGATTAAGGTTGTTTACACATAAGATGATGTCACCAGGAGACAGTTGAAGACACTGCAGCAAAGGCTCGTGGCATGGACTCAGAGCCCTGGGATAAAATGACACCCCTAGACCATGTGTCTCTCTCCTGCTCTCAGACTGAAAGAAAAAAAAGTAGAAACTGCATTCAGTTAAATCAAGAGTCTTTTCTGGTTGAAACCTGTCTGCATGTGACCACAATACATTTTTTTTTTCTTTGGCCGCCCTGAGGCATATGGAGTTCCTGGGCCAGGGACCAGATCCGACCTGCAGTTATACCCTGAGTCTCATCTGGGCAGGGTCCTTAACCCACTGTGCTGGCCAGGGATCAAACCTGCATCCCAACGCTCCCAAGACGCCACCGATCCTGTTGAGCCACAGTGTGAACTCCCCACAATTCATTTTTTTGGCCTTTGTTACTAATAATAATGGGGACTGCTTTTTGAGGAGCTTGCCCTTTGTTGGGTGCTCTGCACATGTTGCTTCAGTGGATTTTCATCACAGTGCAAGTCACAAACAAGGAGACCGAGGCTTGGCCACTTGCAGTAACGTACCTGAGTGGCAGTGGATACTCAGACCTTGTGACGAAGTCCTAAACCAGATTGTTCCCTTTCGTGCCATGTTAATGTTCAGGGATAAAAACGTGTCCCATTGTGCTCTCTCTCTCTGTCTCTTTCTCTCCTTCCTCAGACGTTTATTGGGCGCTTCCGCCGCATCATGGACTCCTCCCAGAACGCTTACAACGAAGACACTTCAGCGCTGGTAGCCAGGCTGGACGAAATGGAGAGAGGCTTATTTCAAACAGGACAGAAAGGACTGAATGACTTTCAGTGCTGGGAGAAGGGCCAGGCATCTCAGATCACAGCTTCCAACCTCGTTCAGAACTACAAAAAGAGAAAATTCACTGACATGGAAGACTGAAGGCCAGAAGAACGCAGAACTGCTCCCTGGAGACTTATTCCTCTGTGTGTCCTTGATGAAAGCCTAGCTGACCTTGTAAAGGGCCAGAATCACGTCCCATCTTGTGGCTTGTTTCCTGCAGGAGTGTCGGGAGTGGTACCATCGGGTGGGGAAAGGATGTGCTGGGGGATGTCCTGCCCCCCCGGAGTCTTCCAGGACTGTCCCAGCTGTTGACCCCCAGCCCAGGCCTGCTTAACCCGGGGGCCCACAGCCAGGGAGATGTCAAAGCCCTTCATAAATAAGGACCATCAATACCTACATTGCCGTAGAGTTGGCACTGGGATTCCTCACGGGAGTGTGGACAGCCTTAGATGTCCAGTTGCACTAGCTCCAAAGCACGGGTGGACATGGGCCTTCCTCGCCTGTTCACAGAATGTTCTCTTGAGCTTCCATGCCTCGTCTTCCTCATGGTGCCACAAAGGACAGTCCCCCCCAGGATGCTGGCCTTGCTTGTAAATATCCCCTGCCACCTGCCTGTGGAGAGTTACCCCAATTTCCGAAAACTGTCGCCAAGAATTAGGAAGGCAAAGAGAAAGGCTGATGAGTAACATGGCTTTTACTGAAGAGAAGACATTGCTTTCCTCTTCTGTAGTGACGGCAAAGGGTTAAGCTGAGTTTGCTTTCGCCTCTGAGATCTTCAGAGCACCGGCACAGTTATTCCATGCCTTCCCTAGCAAAGCTGTCAGGGAGTCATTTGGAATTGCAAAGTAGTTATTAAAGGGTGTTAACCAGCCCATATGACATTGAAAGCTGGCTTCGGGGTTGCCTAATGAAGAGAGCTGTTTGAGAAGCTCAGCATGGCCGATGTGAGTGGGCAAGGGCCCTGGCTCACGTTGTTTTTCTCCTCAGTTAATTTCACAATATTAGGACAGAGAAGATTCCTGACCAGTTACTGAGAATCCACTTAAGCAACCACAAAGCCCTTCCCTAGGCGATCAAGGAGGAAACCTCAGGCAGAGTCGGGAACAGCTTTCCTGGGACCCACCAGACCTTTTGAAGGGCGGTCATGGCCACACCGTTGCTCCCCTTCCGACTTCCCACCCCTGCCGTTGTCGTTGGAAGTTACAGTGGGGTTTCAGTCTCCAAATTGTGCAGATGCTGTGAGGCAGACTTAGCACATCAGAAATGTTTTTTAAATGCCTGTTTTAAGATGGAACTGATGTTTTTATAATTTGATGTTTGGTGCTAAATAAATGATCTGGTTTGCACGTGAATACATTCTGTCCAAGTTCTATTTCTGGAACTGGAGTCCTGCACACGATCAGGCAAAGCTATCAGAGAATCTTTGTCTTTGATCTTATTTGACAGTAACGCCCAAATAAATCCCATGTTTTAGCAACTGCTCTTTTGTTTGCACAATACTCATAAATATGGGGGACATTCTCCACTGGGATGTGCTGTGTCCTAGAAAAGAGCGACGACTTCCGTTACTAGTACAGCATTTACACAGAGTCGGGGCCCGCAAATGAAATTCATTGTCAGCCAGAAGAGCATGTTGTTGAATTTTTAGAATCACAGACAGCTTTGTTTTTCAAGTCAATCCTAAAGCTGTTGCCTTTTTTTTTCTTACCAAAAATTTTACTCAGGGGCCACATGCCAAGAACACATGAGTACACATGTGCAGAATTTGTTCCATTTTAAGTTCTGAACAAGTTACATTACAAGGGCTTCTGAAACCCATTTCTAATTACAAATTCGCCTTTGAGCCTGTCAATTACTAACCCTCTCCACGCTGCAGCCATCCCCCAAAACAGTCTTGGATTAGGATTTGCTCCCTTTGTCAAAGAGCTGAATTTTTCAAAGTAAGTCAACAAATTGGCTCAAATACCAAATTGCCCTTCCAGTCAAGGGGAATGTCTGCTCTTTCCCCTGAAAGGCTCTGTTCCCAGGTAACTGGCCTAAATTGGCCTTGGTTATATACAGAAAGCCTCACTGTCTTCAGGTTTTTCCCTGGGGTACAAGCTGGGCTGTCAAGAGGAGGGGGCAAGGTTTGCTCTCCCAGGTCAGTTCCTCCCGCTCTTCTGGCCTCCTCGTTTTGGAAGGCTCCAGGCTCAGTCCTTGGGTCTCTTCTAGCCATTCTGACTCCCTCTAGTGTCAAGCTTTAAATAGCACCGTCTATACTCTGATGGCGCCCTAATTCCATCTCCAGCCAGACCTCTCCCTTCAGCCTAGACTAGTGGCCAACCACGTGCTGGTCGTCCCACTTGGACATCTGAGCCCACGTCGCTAGAACCGAGGCTCTAAAATTACTCTCTGTCTCCTCCTGTCATCTTTCTCATCTCTGTCTCTGACAACTCCATCCTTCCCTGCTGCTCAGGACAGACGTCATGGTTCTCCTTGGCCATTTTTCTCTTACTCTGAATCTCTGTGTCATCGGCAGGACCTGCCTGCCTCTTCCCCACCTCCACTTCTGTTGAGGATGTTGTGTTCACTTCCCAACTGCCTCTCTGTGTTCATCCGCCCTCCTTCGCCTTCAGACTCTTCTCACCAGAGCAGCCAGAATGGCCTTATTCAAAAGTAGATGAGATTACTTCTATGCTCAAAACCCTCCCTTCGCAGAAAAAGGCCACTCTGCCATAGCAGCACCATTTGTTAAAAAGTCCATCTTTACCCTGGTGATTGGTTATTGAATTTTCTTACTGTTTCTGTAGCAGAAATAATCTGTCCCTCATTTTCGATAAAAAGTATCACCTTCTGCCTAAGAGATTTCTGAGCAATTTTATAGTGTTTTGTTAATCTCTCAGCATTGCTCAACCTGAGAAGTGTCTGGAATACTGTGTCCTAAGTAGTGATATTGGAATGCAGAAATACTGAGAAGTTCACACAAGTTGATACAGAAGTCAATCCTCTTTCTGTTCTCTTCTGGTCCACCAATCTTCAAGAAATTCCAGGAGCACTTTCCATCTTTATGCTTAGGACAATTGTGTTTAAGTGAAACTATAGTATGTTACACTGACCTTGACAGTAGAAAACAGTTGCAAAGGCTGTACATGTGTTCCTGGAAGTAGCTTTGTGTTCAAGAGGAAAATCTATCTTTGAAGTAACTTGTTGCACAAAATGTAGGATAGGTGCTTCAACTGTAAGAATTACTTTAAGAATCTTAATTTCAGAAGTTCCCTTTTTAAATTAATTCAAAATTTAGGAGTTCCCATCATGGCTCAGTGGTTAACAAACTCACCTAGGATCCATGAGGATGCGGGTTCGATCCTTGGCCTCGATCAGTGGGTTAAGGATGCTGTGAGCTGTGGTGTAGCTTGCAGACGTGACTCGGATCTGGCGTTGCTGTGGCTGTGGTGTAGGCCAGCAGCTGTAGCTCTGATGAAACCTCTAGCCTGGGAACTTCCACATGCCATGAGTGCAGCCCTAAAAAGCAAAGCAAAAAAAAAAAAAAAAAGAAACTTAATTTCAACAGTCCTAGTAGGTACACTGGAAATTTTTGGGTTTTGGTTTGTTTTGGTTTAGTTTTATTAAACTGGAGATTTTAATATTGATTACACATAGAAACAATTTTTAAAAGAACTAAATGCCCTGAACCTAAAGAAAAGTGTCTTAAAATTAGGAACTCTCTTGCTAACTATTGATATTACCATTTTGAATGTGCAATAAATCTCCCATCATTCATGAGTGGTGAATAAAATGTATGGAGAATCAAGGGCAAGTTGGAGAAGACCTGTAGCTGCCCTATTGTGAGGCAAATGGTTGACCCAGGCCACAGGCCCGGCCTGCTTTGGTTTGAGCTCACTTTGTTGATGGTTCCAGGCTTCTGCCTTTCTGCCTCGTTATCAAAGGAGATACAGTGCAACCAGACACAGTCAGACGCAGCTTGCTTGCCAAGAACATGAGACAAGCACTCTGCTCTCCTGGTGCCTGCGTTGTGGTCTAAAGGGAAGTACACAGGAGGCTGCCCCCAGAAGCCAGGGGTCTCCTGTCTGTCAGAGTCAGTCAACTAAAGGGGCATCATTTCATTAAACATTTTTCTTTGGAAATAATTTCAGATTTACAGAATAGTTGTAAAGATAGCATAGAGAGCTCCCCTGTATCCTTCATCTAGCTTTCCCTAATGTCTTAACATAATCATGGTACGTTTGTCAGATACTATTGACTAAGCCACAGGCATTAGTCAGGTTTCACCAGATTTTCCACTAAGGTCTTTTCCTGTTCTAAAATAAAATTCAAAGTTTTACATTGTATTTAGGGAGCAATAATTTTTGAGAGCAGTTTTGGAAAGCCAAACAGCAATGGAATCTTCCCTATATTAATTTCAGAAGTCAGGCTTATTGGAAAGTCTTCGCTGCATCGTGGTGCATAGCTGGGAACGGGAACTGGGATTGCACAGGAGGAAGCTGCTGGTGTGGAGGGAATCAAGGACGGAGAGAGAATTGGCTTTTCACCTGAAATGTTCACTTTTTCCCCCAGTACTTGCATCTGATGCGAAAAGGCCTCTTTCGTTTTAAACTCGTTGTTGCTTTCTGCCTCTGACACCAGTAACTTAATTTTCTCCTCTTTCCCTCTGGCACATACTAGCTAATTTTCTTTGTGTCTAAATGAGTTTAAAATGAGCATGGCTTTATATACCAACATTATTAACAAGTGTCAGCACAGCTCTGAAAATAGTGTCTGGGCACTGCTCCTGCTTCAGAATCAGTAAAGGGAACACATAGAATAAGCTAATCCTTACAAACATATCCCACCCGTGGCCGATTATTAAAAAAAAAAAAAAAAGCCCAGAGGTTTCTATCTCTACGACAGTCTCTGCTCCGATATCACCCTTGACAGAGATGTTTCTTTGATTCTCACATGATTTGCAGAACTCCCTTGGGGCAACTAAAATTCTGCCCTAAAGACCATTTCTTTAGATGCAGAAAGCAAATGAGGAGCTAAAAGGTATAGATTCAGGTGCAAGAGACAGGGGAAAGAAAGATGGTGTGATTTGTTGAAGGAATATGTGGTGAGAAGGCATTTTAATGTTTGAAGAAAAACCAGAGACCAAAACCAGTATGAAAAGCTGGCATGGGAGTTTCCATCGTAGCTCAGTGGAAACGAATCTCACTAGCATCCATGAGGACACAAGTTCAATCCCTGGCCTCACTCTGTGAGTTAAGGATCCGGTGTTGCCGTGAGCTGTGGTGTAGGTCGCAGATGTGGCTCGGATCCAAGTTGCTGTGGCTGTGATGTAGGCCGGTGGCTGCAGCTTCGATTCGACCACTAGCCTGGAAACCTCCATATGCCGTGGGTGCAGCCCTAAAAAGACAAAAAAAATTTTTAATTAAAAAGCCGGCATTGCTGGGGTCATGGGCGGGCAAAATGACAACGGTTGTTGCCAGAGAGGGGCTTTATCTTAATGGGAGCAAGAGGACCTGGCACTTGGCTATCTCTTAGGCTCAAGAGCAAAACATTTAAAAAATTTTTAAAAGACACTGTCATTTTCTAATTTAGCATTTTGTGTTCACTCATCTCTTCATCCAGATAAAAATTATGTAACGCACTTTTCTTGAAGTCATTGAGCATTCAGGAAGTATTTTCTCAGGTTTTGAGCCATCTCAGCCCTTGACCAACATTTCACAGGATCCTACTGGCTGAATTTCTAGATAATTTTCAACAACTTTTAGGGAGAGTTCACCATGGAACACAACAGATCATGTTCAGGTAGAGTC
This sequence comes from Catagonus wagneri, assembly GCA_004024745.2. Classification (NCBI taxonomy): domain Eukaryota; kingdom Metazoa; phylum Chordata; class Mammalia; order Artiodactyla; family Tayassuidae; genus Catagonus; species Catagonus wagneri. The sequence continues at coordinate 6,690,156 of PVHT020000180.1, forward strand.
AGCAGCGCAAATCAAGCTCTCCAATTTTTAAGGCTTTTTTTAAAAAATCGCTTTGCTTATTTTATTTATTTTTATTGAAATAGAGTTGATTAGCAACTCTATCTGTACAGTGTTAAATTTTGCTGTACAGCAGAGTGACTCAGTTATACGCACACATTCTTTTCCATTATGGTTTATCACAAGATATTGAATATGGGTCCCTGCGCTATGCAGCAGGACCTTGTTGTGTATCTATCCCATGTATACTAGTTTGCCTCTACTAATCTCAAAGACCCAGTCCTTCCCTCCCCACCCCTCCTCCCCCTTGGCAACCACGAGTCTGTTCTTAATGTCTGTGAGTCTATTTCTGTTCTGTAGATAAGTTCATTTTTGCCATATTTTAGATTCAACATATATGTGATATCATACAGTATTTGTCCTTATTTTTCTGACTTATTTTACTTAGCATGATAATCTCTAGTTGCATCCATGTTGCTACAAATGGCATATTTCGTTTTTATGGGTGCATAGTATTCCATTGTGTGTGTATATGTGTGTGTGTGCGTATACACCACGTCTTAATCAATTCATCTGTTGATAGGCATTTAGGTTGTTTCCATGTCTTGGCTATCGTGACTAGTGCTGCTATGAACACAGGGGTGCATGTATCTTTTTGAATTGTAGTTTTGTCTGGATGTATACCCAGGAGTGGAATTGCTAGATCATATGGTAGTTCTATATTTAGTTTTCTGAAAAACCTCCACACTGTTTTGAGTGGTAGTTGTACCAATTTACATTCCCACTGACATTGTAGGAAGATTGTTTTTTCTCCACAGCCTCTCCAGCCTTTGTTATTTGTAAACTTATTAATGATGGCCATTCTGACTGGTACGAGGTGGTACGTACCTCACTGTAGTTTTAATTTTCATTTCTCTAATAATTAGCAATGTCAAACATTTTTTTCATGTACCTACTCGCCATCCATTTGTCTTCTTTGGAGAAATGTTTGTTTAGGTCTTCTGCCCATTTTTCAATTAGGTTGTTTTGTTGTTGCTGTTGAGTTATATGAGTTGTTTGTGTATTTTGGAGATTAAGCCCATGTCAGTTGCATCATTAGCAGTTCTTTTCTCCCATTCAGTAGGTTGTCTTTTAGTTTTGTTTGTGGTTCCCTTCACTCTGCAAAAGCTTGTAAGTTTGATTAGGTCCTATTTGTTTTTGTTTTTATTTCTATTGGCTTGGAAGACTGACCTAAGAAACCATTTCAGAGACCATGTCAGAGAACGATTTGCTTATGTTCTCTTCTAGGATTTTTATAGTGTCATATCTTATGTTTAAGTCTTTAAACCATTTTGAGTTTATTTTTGGTGCATGCTGTGAGGGTGTGTTCTAGTTTCATCGATTTGCATGCAGCTGTCCAGTTTTCCCAACACCACTGGCTGAAGAGTCTGTCTTTTACCCATTTTATATTCTTGCCTCTTTTGTTGAAGATTAATTCATCGTAGGTGTCTGTGTTTACTTTTGTGTAGTAGTTCAGATTCCACATGTAAGTGATAATGTGGTATTTTAAGGCATTTTTAAAAGAAATCAGTAAAAAATTGGAAAAACCTCACTCCATTTGAAAAACTGTTATATCCATAGACCATTGTGATTTTTTTTGTTTTGTTTTGTTTTTTGGTCTTTATAGGGCCACACACATGGCCTATGGAGGTTATCAGGCCAGGGGTCAAACTGGAGCTGTAGCTGCCAGCCTGCACCACAGCCACAGCAACTTGGGATCCAAGCCACTTCTGCAACCTACATCACAGTTCTGACAGCAACGCCGGATCCTTAACCCACTAAGTGAGGGCCAGGGCTTGAACCCCCGTCGTCATGGATGCCAGACAGACTGGTTTCTGCTAAGCCACAACAGGAACTCCAAGACCATTGTGATTCTAAAAGGCTTTTCTACCACTGCAAATAAAACAGAGAAACCAAGGGGGCGGGGGTGGAGGGGGGGGATGTCTTGGCTTATTGTATTTGTATCTGTTGAGAGAACAGTGTTTAGCTGAGTTAAAAGGAGATGGATGGATTGCCTTGCTTAATTCTGACTCAAGCATACCCACCCCCTTCGATGTCATCCACATGATGTGGCAGGGTCCTTTGGGAACACACAATGTGATATAGTCTCTCAGGAAAAAGGGTATGTCTTCAGGCCCCCACAGAGACCCCTTTGTTCAGTAATATCACTTCTGTTCCCTTCTAGAAACGAATGGATGGTAGATGTCTGCCTGATGGCCACTCGCTCCCTGTCTGACTTGGGCCAAAGTGTAGGAAGTTGCAGGCCAGTTTTCCCAATTAAGGGTGGACTGGGAGCTGGGACAGCTACAGGTCACCCATCGAACTCTCTCCTTTTGGCCACAGGATCTTTCTTTGTGCCTCTTCTCACTGACCTCCAGCCTCCACTCTGGGTTTTGTGCCCAGAATTTTTTTGGAGACCTCAGAGGCCATGCCACACATGCTCCTTCCAACTTCTTCCCAGAATAAACAGATGGTGGAAGAATGGAGTGTTTCTTTTCCAATCTCCCTAAATTAGTGGCTGCTACCCAAGAGCTTAGTGCTGAAAGGGTCTGCAAGGATTAACTGGTTTACAGGCTGGTGAAATAACTCTTTACCATGTTACGTTTAATATATGTAAAAGAATTCCTGTTAACACATCTTCAGATTATGTTGTAAAGACAGGAACACCCAGAAACTTCTACTTGTTTAAGTTCTAGAACATAATCAGTTTCTGGGTTCCTTCTGCATGCCTGCTGCCTCCACCCCCAGAGAAACCACTATTCTGAGTTTTATGTTTATTATCTCTTTGTTTTCTATATCTAATGAATGCGGTTTTTTTTGTTTTTGTTTTTGTTTTTTTTGGCTCTGAACGCTGTAAAAATAATACCCTGCCGCACCCAGGCTTCTTTCATTCAATTTTATGTTTTAACTTTGAGCTATGTTCTTGCGGTTCATTTTACTGCTGAATGATACTCTGTTCTGGGAGCATGCCACAGTTTCCATAAGCATTCTCTTATCACTGGACATTTGGTTCGTTTCCAGTCCTTTTTTCTATTGCAAACATTGTCATCATGCACATTTGCGCTCACATCTGAATCATTTATTTAAGAGTTTCTCTGGAGTGAATTTCACCTAAAAGTTCAATTGCTGGCTTGTAGCCTCTGTGAGTGCTCTAACATCAGGGGATATTGCCAAAATGTATCAATTTACTCTCCCATCTGTTATGTAGAAGAGTCCTCCTTATTAGATTTCTTAATTTTTACCCAGTTAATTGGTATAAAATGATACTTCATAGTGATGGTGATTTGCATTTCCCTGAGCACTAATGAGGCTGAATATTTTATTATATGTTCATTGGCCATTCATGCTTCCTCTTCTGTGAAATTCCTTTTTATGAGTCCGGTCCATTTTTCTGTGAGGTCGTTTGTCTTTTTTTCCTACTGATTATAGAAGTATTCTGAATACGAATCCTTTGTCAGTTATCTATATTACAAAAAATCCCCCAGTTTGTGGCTTCTGTTTTAATTTTCTTTGTAGTATCTTTTGATGAATAGAAAAGTTCTTAGCCTACCTTTTTTTTTTTTTTTAATAGAAGAGAAAATAGGCAGGAAGAGGTAAGGGAATTTTTCAGTATAAAAGTTCATTCTTACTACAGAAGAATGAAGGTTGACCCTTACCTAACATCATATACAAAAATTAACTCAAAATGGGTTAAAAACCTAAAAGGCCTAAAATTATAAAACTTCCAGGAAAAAAAGCTTAACAACATTGGATCTGGTAATGATTTATTGGCTATGACACCAAAAGCACAGGCAACAAAAGTGCAAATAGACAAAGGGCCTACATCAAACATCAAAACTGCTGTGCATCAAAGGAAACAGCAGACTAAAAGGCAAAGTACTGAATGGGTAAAACATTTGCAAATCATATCCTCATATGGGGTTAATATTCAGAATATATAAAGAACTCCTACAACTCAACAACATAAAACAACCCATTTAAAAAATGGGCAAAGGGAGTTCCCATTGTGGCTCAGTGGTTAACAAATCTGACTAGGAACCATGAGGTTGCGGGTTCAATCCCTGTCCTTGATCAGTGGGTTAAGGATCCGGCGTTGCCTTGAGCTGTGGTGTAGGTCACAGACGTTGCTCAGATCCCGCCTTGCTGTGGCTGTGGTGAAGGCTGGTGGCTACAGCTCCGATTAGACCCCTAGCCTGGGAACCTCCATATTCCGTGAGTGCGGCCCTACAAAAAGGCAAAAAGACAAAAAAAATAAATAAAAATGGGCAAAGGACTGCATAGACGTTTCTCCAAAGAGAATATACAGATGGTAAAAACATATAGGAGATACGCTCAACATCACTCATCATTAGGGAAAAGCAAATCAAAACCAGTGGGGTGTCACTTCACACCATTTGAATGGCCATGAAAGAAGAGGGAAGGAAGGCAGGCAGGCAGGCATAGATGTACAATGGAATATTCAGTCTTAAAAAGAAAGGGAGGGAGTTCCCATTGTGGGTCAGCGGAAATAAATCCGACTAGTATCCGTTAGCATGTGGGTTCAATCCCTCGCCTCACTCACTGGTTTAAGGACCTGGCATTGCTGTGAGCTGTGGTGTAGGCAGCCAATGCAGCTCAGATCTGGTGTTGCTGTGGCTGTGGTGTAGACCAGCAGCTGCAGCTCCGATTTGACCACCTAGCCTGGGAACTTCCATGTGCCGCCGGGGCGGCCCTGAAAAGCAAAAAAAAAAAAAAAGGGGAATTCTGACACCTGCTACAGCATGGATAAACCTTGAGAACATGATGCTGAGTGAAATAAGCCAGTCACAAAAAGACAAATACTGTGTGATTCTATTGATATGAGATACCTAGAGCAGTCAGACTCTTAGAGAAAAAGGTGGTGTTGGGCTGAGGGAAGGGGGGAATGAGGAGTTGTTCAAAGATATATAGTTTCAGTTTTTCAAGATGAGAAAGTTCTAGATATCTGTTGGACAACAATGTGAATACACAGAACACTGCTGAATTGTATACTAAAAGTGGTTTAGATGGTAAATTTTATATTTTTGTACCACGATTAAAATGTTTAAAGTGTTGTAGCTAATAATAGCTTTTATTTATTGTGTGCTTATTCTGTGCCGGGCACTGCAATATCAGCTTTATACTCATTATCTTGTTATCTCATTTAATCTTTACAACCACCCTGAAAGAGAAATTACTTTTTCTCCTCGTTTTTCCGGAGACAGAGACAGGCTAAGTGAGGTTAAGCAACTGACCAAGGTCACAGGTGCTGAGCCCAGGGTGCAAACCCAGATCCAGCTGATCCTGAAGGCAGCGCTTAGCTGCTCCAGTAAGTGGCAGAGTCCAGCCAGGAGCCACGGGCATCTCTTCCTACCACACCACCAGGTATCTTTCTCTTCAGCTTTGGTCCTTCCAGTGCAGCTTCTATAGATATCACCAACGCCATCTCTCCTAAGCATCTCCTTTGGGAAAATTGACCTAAGCTATGCCTATGTCACGTAACCAGGATCTGCAGTATAAACGGGACTTCGCTTTCTGTTTCAAAACACTGCTCCTGTCATTGACAATTCATGCTCATTCCTGAGATACAAGCTGCTATTTTTGAAAAGTTCTTTTGCCTGGTATCTTGCCCCAGGGGGCCTCGGCCTGCTTAATCTGGTATCTCAATTGGCAGAACACAATGCAGCCTTCTGGATTTGATTATATGTGTCTAATCTGCAAGTTGGGCTCTTCCCAAACCTCCCCCCGACCCGCACCCCACCCCTTTGCTCAAAACAGCGCTGAGTGGCTAATGGTTTGTTGGCCCCGTGGCAGGGAGGTCTGCAGAAAGAAAAGTGCACAGGGCGAGCCCGGCTGGTTTTCCAGCCTCTTCCAATGCAAGTTCACTGGGAGTAGGACCCGAGCCCATTCCTTCACTTCTCCACTGATGCTCCACTCTGCCAGCACAGGGTACAGGGTCCTCAGCGGGCAGCAGAAGGGTCACTCCTCCCTGCCTCTGTGGTTTACGTTCCTGCCGTGGATTAGATCTGATTACAACAAGATCCGTGGTGTGAATTAAAGGGCTGGTGAAGGAAAACAGCTCAGGGGCTTCCTTCAAACTGTGTTCATAGAGGGCCTCTCTGGGTTAGGATGCAGCGTCGGCCAGGTCAGGAGCCCAGGAATAACATTTCTGGCAGTGAGGGGAGCAAGTGCCAAGGACCTGGGGCAGGAAAAAGTGGGGTCCGTGGCCCAAGGATGGGAAAGCGGGCCTGGATGGCAGGAGCGTGAAGGACGAGGACAGGTAGTGAAGTGGGGGAAGGAAGCAGGGGCCAGACCATCACAAGCAAGAGCCCCATACAAATTCCCTGCGAACCTGAAGCACCATCCCAGGTCAGGGGGTGTGTGCCTGGGTGGGGGTGGGGGGTCAGGAGGGAGGGCCTCCAGGGGGAGTGACATTTAAGCAAAATCCTACAGAAGTGATTTTCAAAGCACCATCTCCAGACCAATAGCATCAGCACTACCTGTGAATTCGTTAGAAGTGCAAGTTCTCGGGCCCCACTCCAGACCTGCTGGGTCCCCCAGAGCACCAAGCACCAAGCTTGTACCCAGTAGACGCTCCATTTATTAAATGGTTAAAGCTGACCAGTTCCAGAATGTGCCCAGCGTTAAAACGCAGAGTCCTGCGGTGGGGGCGCCTGGCAACAAGCCAAGTCTCACCCACCCCTGTGCAGACTGAGGACAGGGCCCCGCTTTCCTGGGTTGGACTGATTCAACGTGCAAAGGTAGAGAGAGAAATGCATCTCTACACCTCTGCCAAGTGAAACTTCACACTTGGCCTCTGTGCCCTGGGGCTGTGCTTAGACTTTTAGGAGGTGTGGAAGGAATTAACATTCATTGGAAGCCATTAAACTGGTTTTGAGTTACAAAAATCAGGCAAAAAACAAAACAAAACAAAACCCCACCTAGTAGAAAGGAAATTATGTTATCTGCTGCCTCAGTTAAAGACCCGCTGCAGAGGATGTTACTAGATTATCTATAAGAAAACCCACCTTGGGGCTGAGGAGGAGCCTGAGAGTCAAGCCCCAGGGGTCCTTTTGAAAAGAAAGTTCTCTGTCTGTGAACAGAACAGAACAGAATGCTGACTTTTAAAAAGCACCTCCTCCACAGCGTTGCAGAGCATGAGGCCTGGACACTTTAATTGCTCTGAGAGAAACAAGTTAATGGGGCTTTAATAAAAATAGAACCCAAACAGGCGTTGAGTCCCCTGTTTTTTGCAGTCGGGGCTCTGCCAGAGCTCCAGTGTTAGGGCTGGTCTGCTTTATGCAGTGAGACCCTATCGAGAGTTACAGTAGGGAAATGGACTCATGGGTTCAATATTTTGAAAGTCTACAGAAAGCAGTTTGAGAACTCAATTATGGCTTGCCAGGAAATAAACAAAAACCAAACAGGTCAAATCATGTCCCCAAATCACCACGGGCATTAAAAGCTTGGGGACGGGGCGTTCAGCACCACTGAGGCCAGTGAAGTCCACGGCCTGCTCTCCAGCCGGTTCAGATCTTCAAAAGGCAGAGCGTCGGTTTTTATCTCATTAGTGGTTTTAGGCAGGATCATTTCGTAATGAAGGGCCCAGGCCCTGGGTTGAGGCCATAGGGGCTCAAATCCCGGCTTGGCCACTTCAGGGTTGCCCAACTTAGGGGTAAGTTGCCCATCTCTGTGCCTCATTTTCCTCATCTGTAAAGTGGAGTCCTAATTTTACTGGTCTCGTAGGTTTTTGTTTTGTTTTGCTTTGCTTTGCTTTTTAGGGCCATACCCACAGCATGTGGAAATTCCCAGGCTAGGGGTTGAAAGAGAGCTACAGCTGCCGGCCTGCACCACAGCCACAGCAGTCCTTAACCCACTGAGCGAGGCCAGAGATTGAAACTGCATCTTTATGGATCCCAGTCAGGTTCATTATCGTTGACCCATGACGGGAGCTCCTCATAGGGTCTTGAGAGCACTAAATGGGTGGTCTGTCCAGTGCGTAGGGCAGCGTCCCACCCATGGTAAACCCTAGAGTAATGCTGGCTAGCGGGGGAGGTCAGGGATCCAGCACAGGTGAGCAGGCTACCTATGTGATAGAGAGACTGGGGAGCCGGAAGGGTGAGAGTAAGGAGTAGCCAGGCACACGGAGGCCGGGAGACCAGAGGGCAGAAAGGCCAGGGTGGCTGGAATGCAATCCAAGAGATGGAAGTGAGAAGTTGTAGACACCAGCGAGGGCCAGACCCTAAAGGCTCAGATCAGGGCAAAGGTAATACTATACAGGCAACGAGGAAACAGGGAAGCAACCAATGTGAGTGACCCCTTGAAAAGCTCGGAGACCATTCTGGCTGCTGTGCAGGCACAGGTGGGGTCAGGAGGGATGGCCTTTGGGAACAGGGAGGCCTGTGAGGAGGCTACTGCCATCATGCATGGGGAGACGGTGCCTGGACCAGCAGTGGGGACAAAAAGAAGCGACAGGAGCAGAGGATGCGGTGACTAAATGTGGGGGGAAGGGGAGAACATGCAGGTTTGTGGCCTCGAAACCACAATGAGCAAGCCCCAGGGAGAAACAGGTTTGGACCAAGATGACAGAATCCCACCTGGCTAGCAAGGGTGGCGGTGGCTCTCCCTCTGCCTTTCCCCTGGGCAGGCTCACTGTGTGCTGTTTCCCACCTGGCTTCTGTCCCTTAATTTCTGCACTGTTCCAAGATCCTCATGACCACCCTTCTTGCTTAGGGCATAAGCATGTGCTGTAGGGCTGCACTCCGTTTGCATAACCATCTGCCCCGGCCAGGGACTGAACTTCTTTCTAATCCTGACAGGAGCGGAGACCCTGGTCCTTCCTGGCAGTTTGGAGGTGGAGCCCTTAGCAGCCCCCCTCTGCCCCCGATAAAGGAAAAAGCAGCTTGGAGTTTGGAGGCTTTTGTAATTTTAGAACTCTCATATTTTAGCTGTGCTTTTTATTTGGTTACATAAATCAGATGTAAAAGATTCAGATAACCCAGAACAGAATGCAAAGTCCCCTTCACCATTACCTCCCATATCCGGCTCTCAGTGCCTCCCTGCACGTAACCATCACCCACAGCCGCGGCTTTCTTCCAATCCCCTTTCAACGCCTTTACACTTCTACATACGGCTTTTATGTATGTTGGACCTTATTATACATCTGTTCTGCAACTTCTCTCTCTCTCTCTCTCTCTCTCTTTTTTTTTTTTTTTTTTGGTCTTTTTTTAGGCCTGCACCTGCAGCATATGGAAATTCCTAAGCTAGGGGTTGAATTGGAGCTGTAGCCACCAGCCTATGTCACAGCCACATCAATGCCAGATCCAAGCCACGTCTGTGACCTACACCACAGTTCATGGCAACATCGGATCCTTAACCCATTGAACAGGGCCAGGGATCGAACCCTCATCCTCATGGTTTGTTACCACTAAACCACAACAGGAATTCCTGCAACGTTTCTCTCGTTTTTTTTTTTAAACTTGCCAGAGAGTCAGAGATCTAGCTACCATGTTTTCTTTCTTTTTTTAACAGCTGCTGCATAGTTTTTAAAATATGGTGGTATTATATTTCATTGAATATTTTATTTTGTTTACTTGTCTTCTCTGAGGATTTGTGCTGTTTACTAATTTTCACAATGCTTCAGTGAATGTTAGACGTATATTCAGGTTCACATGCAAGGTTTTCTTATAGAACAGATTCCTGGAAATGGAATTGCTGGATCAAAGAGCATATACACTGAAAATTTTGACAGCTACTTCCAAAATATCTTTCCCAAACTCCCTTTTTCTTTTCTTTTCTTTTTTTTTTTTTTTTTTTTTTTGGCTTTTTTAGGGCTCCACCTGCAGCATATGGAAGTTCCCAGGCTAGGGGTCTAATCAGAGCTGTAACTGCCTGCCTACACCACAGCCACAGCAACTCGGGATCTGAGCCATGTCTGCAACCTACACCACAGCTCACAGCAACGCCAGATCCCTAACCCACTGAGTGAGGCCAGGGATCAAACCTGCATCCTCATGGATGCTAGTTGGGTTCATTAACTGCTGAGCCACAATGGGAACTCCACTCTCTTTTTCTTAAATAAAAACAAAAAACACACACAAAAAAAGTTTCTTTAGTTACAAAAAGTATTTGATGTTCTTACAAAAAATGTAAAGAATACAAACAAGACCAGAAAAGAAACTTTAGGAGTTCCCATCATGGCTCAGTGGTTAATGATTCTGACTAGGAACCATGAGGTTGCGGGTTTGATCCCTGGCCTTGCTCAGTGGGTTAAGGATTGGGCGTTGCTGTGAGCTGTGGTGTAGGTTGCGGACGCGGCTTGGATCCCGCGTTGCTGTGGCTGTGGCGTAGGCTGGTGGCTACAGCTCTGATTAGACATCTAGCCTAGGAACCTCCATACGCCGCGAGTGTGGTCCTAGAAAAGGCAAAAAGACCAAAAAAAAAAGGAAAAGAAACTTTAAAACTCATAATTCCATCACCCAGGATTGACAGCTATTAACATATAATCTCTTTGAGTCTTTTTACTGTGTATATATGTACCTATGAATTTTTAAAGAAAATACGGTCATAACGTATAGACTTTTAAAACCTGCTTTTTCAGTTAATTGTATATCACAAAGATCTTTCCAAGTCATTTAAGAGTCTTCTGTAGTGACATTATAGGTTGTTAATGTGGTTTAGGGACAAAAAGAGGAGAGATTATGTAGGAGGGAAACTAAAATGAATTTTTTTAAAGACTTTACTAGGAGTTCCCTTGGTCAGCAGTAGGTTAAGGATCCGGCGTTTTCACTGCTGTGGCCCAGGTTGCAGCTATGGCGTGGGTTCAGTTCCTGTCCCTGGAACTTCCACATGCTGTGGATGCTGTCCCCAAAAAAGACTGTGATAAACAGTTGATAATCCATGCATAGGATATGTTCACCTGAACTATTTATGTAGAATAATTAGTCTACAACCCTGGTTCTTGGATGTCTTTCAAAACCTGATAAAGCCATTCTCTTCCCAGGAAGGTGGATCATCACACAGTTTGTATATAATTTCAAGTCCCCACTCCCCCACCAAAAATCCCTTGTCTATAAAATTTTTTTTTCCTTTTTAGGGCTGCACCTGCGGCATATGGAAGTTCCCAGGTTACAGGTCTAATTGGAGCTGTAGCTGGTGGCCTACACACAGCCACAGCAGCACAGGATCTGAACCACATCTGCGACCTACACCAAAGCTCACAGCAATGCCAGATCCTCAACCCACTGATGGAGTCCAGGGATCGAGCCTACATCCTCATGGACCCTAATCGGGTTTGTTACCACTGAGCCATGACGGAAACTCCTACATTAATTTAAATGATTTTATTGAATGAATGCCTCAGTGTGGTTGGAGCACAGCTCATGTAACCCACAGTGTGTTAAAAGAATATGGTCTCTTGAGTCAGACACACCCCATCAAATCCTGGCTGTATTGCATGCATTTCAGTCCCTCTGCCTGTTTCCTCACTTGCAAAATCTGGACAATAATAGGCAGGTTATAGGGTTTAAAGTGTTCATATGCATAAAATGTTTAAAACAGGGTCTGCTACATGGTAAGTGCTAATTAAATGTCAGCTCCTATTATTTCCAGCATTTGGCTTTTGTAACATTTCTAACTATATCTTTGCACACATCTGTGATGACTTCCCGGGGATAAATTCCTGGATGTGGAATAGCTGCGTGGAAGCATTAGCTTATTTATAAGATCTGGGTACATAATGCAAAGCTCGGCTGTAAAGATTCAGAAAAAAAAAAGGATGAAAATCTCTGCCCTGGTCGTAGTAACATTAGAAAGAGTGTAGACAGTGAACAAAATAAGGAAGTGACCTATTAGAAAGTGACAAGTGCTTTGGAGAAAAATGAAGCACCGATGGGGGGTGGGGGCTGCAGTTCTACTGAGACCTGAAGGAGGGAGGGAAACAGAAGGAAGGGGTGGGGGGAATGTTCCAGGCAGAGAGAACAACAAGTACAAAGCGCTGGGGCGGGAACCTGCAGGGTGTGCCTGAGGGGGATGTGGAGAGGAGGACAAAGCCAGAAGGGGGAGGGGACAATTCTCGGAGTGGGGTAGGGGAAGGGGGGAGCTACGAGTAAATCAGACTGTGCTTTGGGAGCAGTTCCAGTTCCATCCCGCCACCGTGCTAGGAAGGATGAAGCAGGTGTTCAAGGGGACAGTTAGAATGAAGTAAGATTATGTTCTGCTTGTTTCAGCCCAGGCTTAGGAGCATGAAAAGAAGTGACAACCCTCATCGTTTCTCCAAGAAAACCAGAGATTCCTTGTTTTCTGAGTAAGACACGTGAATGTCTCAGATACTCAAGTCCAATTTTTTGTTTGTTTGTTTTCCTAGAGCAGTAAGAACCAAGACTAAAATGAAAAGACACAAGCTTGTTTTGTTTGTTCCTGGGCCATGTTCCCAGGACAGCCTGTCTGCCAGGTGTGTCATTTGGAGACAGTATTTACCAGGGGAATTTAGATCTGTGAGTCTGAGAGGACATTGCCCAAGGTCAAGGGTCCCTGGACCCCAGGCCTCGCCCCCTCCTGTTTTCTCTGCACCCCGTGACCACAAAGCATTAGCCCCAGAGACACAGGCAGAGGCAGAAAGGCCAGGTCAGAGGGTACAGTTCAGAGCAGAGAAAGCACAAACCACAAGTTCATCTTGTGATCAACAGGGCAGAAAGTAGTGACCTGGAGTTTCTACCCACTTCCTCCAACTGCAGAACCTCTGCTTCAAATAAACTGGGCAGTTCTAGGGGTTTGGGGAGGACCAGACTTTGAGCTGAAATGGTTACAAATGAGGGGAGACGAATCTGTGTAGCTGAGGCTGGTGGGTGTGTTGTTGCCACGTGGGGGCCAACCTGAGCCCCAACAGGATGCTTGCGTATCATCTACACTTTGACCTGTGCTCCCATTTGTGGGACAGTCAACAATATGTCATTGATGGCCCACTGTGGGCAGGCCCAGAAGCCGTGGTTTTCCTGGGGGAGGGAGGCACCCTCAGCCTCAGTTGTTGGCCACGTACCCCACAAGCCTTGCCCGCTCCACCTTAACAGGAACCAGCTGGGTGTCTCTTTGTCTCCACTCTCTCCCTACCCTCCCTCCGTCTTCCTGTTTTGCAGATGGTACAACTTTAAGTGGGATTAGCCGTAATAGATAACTTCTCCTGATAACTGTACCTTAATTTTTTAGCAAATTTCAACAAGCAAGTTTAAACACTTGTTGAAAAAGATAAAACTGTATGAAACCATCCCAAGAAGAAGGGCAAATCCTCACCGCTTTGACTTCCTGCTCTTCTCTCCTGAGACACCCACTGTTGACACATCAATATTTACTTTCCAGCTAAGACCTTTTCTCCCATGCGCACACCTATACCTGCATAGAGTCTTCATACAGAAAGAGCATAGACTCCTCTTTAAGCCACTTCTGTATTCCCAGCTCCGGGAACACGATCAACATTGAAAATATTTGTTAAACAAATGAGTAAAGAATTTGTAAAATTCGTCTCTCTCTTTCCAAAATGCACCACAACCACGCTTCCATGCCACCCAGCTCATTCTTTTTTATGGCTGCATCGTCCTCTGTGGAGCGTCCGCACCGTGCCTTCACCAGAGCCCGACCGTCAGACCTCAGGCTCCGCCGGGCTGGCAGTACTTGAAGCCCTTGCACCCACATCCTCACACGCTCGCTCCCGTGAGCACTTCTTTTTTTTTTTTTTTTGTCTTTTATCATTTTATGGCCGCACCCGCGGCATGTGGAGGTTCCCAGGCTAGGGGTCTAATCGGAGCTGTAGCCACTGGCCTACACCACAGCCACAGCAACGCAGGATCCGAGCCGCGTCTGCAACCTACACCACAGCTCACGGCAGATCGTTAACCCACTGGGCAAGGGCAGGGATCGAACCCGCAACCTCATGGTTCCTAGTCGGATTCGTTAACTGCTGCGCCACGACGGGAACTCCTCCTGCGAGCACTTCTGTCGGCAACTGCGGTAAACAGGGTCACGGCTGCCCAAAGACACCCACCTCCTCATCCTCAGAACCTGGGAGATTGTTTCCTTACATGACAAAGACTTGCAGGTGTGATTAAGGTGAGGCTCATGAGAAGCTCGTGGATGATCAGCTGTTCCCAGTGTAATCATCAGGCTCCTTGGAAGAGGGAGGCGGAGAGCTCACGGCCAGAGGAGGAGATGTGGAGGGCAGAGCAGAGCAGACGGGGCGAGCAGAGGGGAGCAGGAGCTATGCTGGCCGGACAGCGGCCTTTGCGGTGACGCCACTGCTGCAAGGGGCCATAAGCCAGAGAACGCGGACAGCCTCCAGAAGCTAGAAGAGGCGAGGAGATGAATTCTCCTCTAGAGCCGCTGGAAGGAATGCAGCCCTGCCGCCCACTTTGAACTTCTGATCGCCAGAACTGTAAGTTAATCAGTTTGTGGGTTTTTTCCATTTTTTATTGTGATAAAATACGTATAATATAAATTTCATTATCTTTACCTTTTTTAAGTATGCCATTCGCGGGTATTAAATGCATCTATAATGTTCCATCAGCACTGTTCGTATCTATGACTTTTCATCTTGTGAAGCAGAGACTCCCTATAGCTCCCTCCCCTCCGCCCCAGCAGCCAACCTTCTGCTTTCTGTCTCCACGATTTGATTACTCTAAACATCTCACCTTGTGGAAGCATGTGGGTTTGTCTTTTTGTGGCTAGCGTATTTCACTTAGTATAGTGTTCTCAGGGTTCATCATTGTTGTAGCATATGTTGGAATTTCCTTTTTTAAAGGCTGAATAATATTCCATTGTGTGGTGCTGGATTTCTAGGCAGACCTGAGACAGGCATTCTTGGCAGAGACGCCAAGAGCTGGTTAAAGCAGTAGTAGAACATCAAGGTAGTTGATGGCAAGTGGAAGAACTGGCTGACAGTGTGTTGCTATATTTTAATCGGCTAACTGCGTAAAGATTATGCATAGGCTATGGGGTGGGCAGGTGACCTCACTGGCAGTTTGATCAAACTTCTGATGTTTAAATTCAACCAAAAGAGTTTACAAGCTTCTCTATTTTTTAAAAATATAAATGGGCTGGGAGTCCCCGTTGTGGCTCAGTGGTTTATGAATGTGACTAGGAACCATGAGGTTGTGGGTTTGATCCCTGGCTTTGCTCATTGGGTTAAGGATACGGCGTTGCTGTGAGCTGTGGTGCAGGTCACAGACGTGTCTCAGATCCTGTGTTGCTATGGCTGTGGCGTAGGCCATCAGCTATAGCTCTGATTAAACCCCAACCCTGGGAACCTCCGTGTGCCACGAGTGCAGCCCTAGAAAAAAAAAAACAAAAAGAATATATATATGTATAATATATATATATGTATATGTGTGTGTGTATGTGTGTATAAATGGGCTGGAATTCCCGTCGTGACACAGCAGAAACGAGTCCGACTAGGAACCATGAGGTTGCGGGTTCAATCCCTGGCCTTGCTCAGTGGGTTAAGGATCCAGTGTTGCCCTGAGCTGTGGTGTAAGTCACAGATGAGGCTCAGATCTTGCGTTGTTGTAGCTGTGGTGTAGGCCGGCAGCTGTAGCTCCAATTGGACCCCAGCCTGAGTATCTCCATGTGTTGCAGGTGTGGCCCTAAAAAGTAATATATGTGTGTGTGTGTATGTGTGTGTGTGTGTATACACACACATATAAATGTATACACACACACACACACACACACACACACACACATATATATATATAAATGGGCTAAGTCAAAGCTGATTTGATTAGATGTAGAATACTAAAGTGTGTAAATACATCAAGGACTAAATTAAACATTGGAGACAAAAATCCATGAGAAATTTTGTGCTCTTGGTGATCAAAAACCGGTGTGTAAAATCCTAGAGAAGCTTTAAACATTAAAAAAAAAAGGTAATTCCTTTTTCCACAGAAGTTTTGCGCTCTTTGGTAGTTGTAGATTCTTTTTCACTGTGCTGTTTGAAAACATTTTTTTAACTGAAATTGCTTACCCATTCATCTGTCAGTGACATTTGGGTTACCTCTGTGTTTTAGCCATTCTGACTAATGCTGCTATGAGCATGGCATTGGTGTACAAATATCTCTGTGAGATCCTGCTCTCAGCTCTCTTGGGGGTATATACAGAAGTGGAATTGCTAGATTAAATGGTAATTCTATCTTTTTTTTTTTCTGTCTTTTTGCCTTATCTGGGACCGCACCCGCGGCATATGGAGGTTCCCAGGCTAGGGGTCTAACAGGAGGTGTAGCTGCCGGCCTTTGCCACAGCCACAGCAACGCAGGATCCAAGCTGCGTCTGCAACCTACACCACAGCTCGCGGCAACGCCGGATCCTTAACCCACTGAGCAAGGCCAGGGACCGAACTCGCAACCTCATGGTTCCTAGTCGGATTCGTTAACCACTGAGCCACTATTGGAGTGCCAACCTTATTACAGTTTTGATTTGCATTTCTCTAACAATGAGCGATACCAAGCATTTTTTTCATATACCTGTTGGCCATCCGTGTGTCTTCTTTAGAGAAATGTCTGGTTAGGTCTTCTGCTCTTGTAAACTTTCTTGATTTAAAGTCTGTTTTGTCCAATATTAGTATAGCCACCTCTGCTCTCATTTGATTACTATTTACATGGAATATCGTTTTGCATTCTTTCACTTTGAACCTATTTGTGGCTTTTGATCTAAAGTGAGTCTCTTGTGGATAGCATATAATTGAATCATGCTTGTTTTTTTTGGCCGCATCCATGCCATGTGGGAGTTACTGGGCGAGGGATTGAATCCGTGCCATGGTTGTGACCTGTGCCACAGGTATGGCAACACCAGGTTCTAACCTGCTGTGCCACAAAGGAATTTCCTGGATCATTATTTTTTATACACTTTGCCAATCTGTCTTTTGATTGGGGAGCTTAATCCATTTATACTTAAGAGTAATTATTGGTAAGGAGAGACTTCTATTATCTTTTTTGTTTTCTATACATTTTACAGCTATGTTTTTCACTTCCTATGTTCCTATTTTCCTTAATATTTAGGGTTTGTTTTTTTTTTTGGTAGTGAAATGTTTAAATTCCTTTCTCATTCCCTCTTGTTGATAGTCTACAACTATTGTCTTCATGGTACCATGGGGATTACATTTAACATATTAAAATTATAACAGTCTAATTTGAATTTATATCAGTTTAACTTCAATAACATACAAGTTCTCTGCTCCTTTATAGCTCCAACCTCACCCTTGCTGTTGTTGCTATCACAAAATTACACCTTTATGCTCTATGTTCCCCAAAATAATATAAACTAATAATTCCTTTTAATGCATTAGTCTCTTAAGTCATTTAGAATACAAGGTGGATCACAAGCTATGGTTACAATAGTATTAGCTTTTATACTTGCTCATTTATTTATCTTTATTGGGATCTTTGCTTTTTCATATGGCTTCATGTTGAACCTTCTTTCTATCCCTCAGACTTGGTTATTTCCATTGGCCTGTCTTCTGGTTCACTTATTCTTATGTTCATGTTTTGCTTTGAATTCCCTCTAGTTGGTTTTTCATTTCAATTATTAGACTTTTCAGGTGTAGAATTTCTTTTTGGTTTCTTTTTAGGTTTTCTTTTTGGAGTTTCTGGCTCACTGTTGATATTTCCACTGTAATTCATACATCATTGTCTTGACCTCCAAATTTTCCTTGAGTTTTTTGGGCATCTTTAAGACAGTCGTTTTAAAACAGTTTTTTTTTTTTTTTTTTTGTCTACTGTATTTGCCATCAGGTCTGTTTCAGAGACAGTTCCTGTTTTTATTTTGAACAGGCCATTCTTTCTTGTTTCTTTGTATGCCTTGTTCAATTTTTCTCCAAAAAAATTACGTTTGGATTTAATAATGTGATTATGGAGATCAGATTCTCCCTCTTTCCTAGTGATTTATGGTTTTGGTTATTTTTGTTGATAGTGGGTTTTCTTTTTTTTCCCCCATTGCTCTAGGATATCTAGGATCAGCCTGAGGCGGAATTTAAGGTCTGGGGTCTTCTCTGAGCCTTTCCTTGGGTGTACATAGGACTTTTCTAACTTCTGCCATATATGCAGTTGTTCTGAATGACTGGTGGTTAATTTTGTGTCAACTTGGGATGCCCAGGCAGCTGGTAAAAATTTTTTTGCTGGATATGTTTGTGAGCGTGTTTCCAGAAGTTAGCAAAGAGACTAGAAGAAAATCAATAGACTGAGTAAAAAAAGATCTGCCTTCACCAATGTGGGCAGGCCTCATCCTATCCATTAAGGGTCTGAATAGAACAAAAAGGCAGAGGAAGGGCAAATTACCTTTCTTTTCAAGCTGGAACATTCATCTTCTGCTGCCCTCAGAGATGTCAGAGCTCCTGTTTCTTACACCAGCAGCCCCTCACCCCCTGGTTCACAGGCATTCTGCCTCTTACTGAATTACACCACTGGCTTGCCTGCTTCTCCGGCTTGCAGATAGCAGATCATGTGACTTCGCCGCCTCCACAACATGACCTGACTCCTATAATAAAGTTTATTTAGGTATATAGTATATGGCGAGAGAGTGAGAGAGAGATACCTATGTAGATACCTATGACATATATATATCATATTGGATCTCTTTTGCTGGAGAACCCTAATATAGTATCCTAGTCATTCATGTTTGGCCTGCAAAAGAGGGAAAAAAGACAAAAATGAAAAGGGGAGAAAAGGGCAGCAACTGTGGAGGTCACTTCACCTGGAGGGGGAGGGGCAGCAACAGTGACCGCCTGTGTCTTTGCACCGCTGTGATCAGAAGCAGCAATGGGCAGCCTTTGGAGCATGGAATCCTTTTTTTGCCCACCCAGGCTCCCACAAACTCTGTGCAAGCTGTTCGAGGTACAAGTGCACCACTGCCCACCTTGGGAGGGGGAATGGGTAACTGAGTTTATGCTGAGAGCTGAAATTGACCAAAATTAACCATGATTTACCTGTAAATGCCTTCCCCTGGAAGTTGCAAGCCTTCAGTAGACTCCAGAGTTCCAAAGTACTTATAGCAGACAGATCCTGCTGGTACAATTGTTGTCTAGGCAGGGAGACAGATTCCTGGTACTTTCCAATCCACCATCTTCCCATAATCCTTTCAACAGCTCACCTGGTTCATAGTAATTTGTTATAACAGAAATAGAAAACTAATTCAGCAAGAGACCCAGAGGGGGTTAGTTCAAAATATAAACTCATTTTCTCAATTCACTTCCTGTCTCTCATATGCCCGTGGTTTCTACCCTAGTCACGGCCCTCCAGATAAGTCCCAGTGTGCCTCTGTTCCTCACAAAGTCAATCCCAGAATGACCCACTGCTCTAGTCCCTGCCACCTGGTACAGAGTAAGCATTTTGTTCAATATAATCAGTGTATTTGGGAATCTCACATTAGGTTCTGCTCATTATGCTAGAAATGAACTGAACAGAGTTCCCTTCGTGGTGCAGCGGAAACGAATCCAGCTAGGAACCATGAGGTTGCAGTTTCAATCCCTGGGCTCACTCAGTGAGTTAAGGATCCAGCGTTGTCGTGAGCTGTGGTATAGCTTGCAGATGTGGCTCGGATCCTGCATTGCTGTGGCTGTGGTGTAGGCCGGCGGCTGTAGCTCCGATTTGACCCCTAGCCTTGGAACCTCCATATGCCACGGTGCAGCTCTAAAAAAAAAAAAAAAAAAAAAAAAAAAAGGGAAATAAACTGAACACACCTAAATTGATCTCAGTCATATCTCTCCTGTCCAGTTCTTGTGTCACTGGTTTGTCTTTGACCTTGGGGCAGGACTTTGCTTTTATCCTTTCTAAACTTCATGTTGTCTAAACAGTGAAATATCAGCAACTCCAGCATCAAGCTACTAAGTTCTTTGTTGCCATTTCAATTCCCTGTACTTTGGGAGGATAAAAAGAGCAGGTAGATTTTTGACTCCTTAAATCTCGGAGGAAGCTAATAGAGGCAACATTATAAATAGAGTAGGTAAAAGCCTCCATAGCAAAAATGGCTCAGCCTCAGGGCTTTAAATATCTGCGATATAATTTATAGTGGAAAACCTCACAGGAGAGCCCAGCTCAGAGCGGGGACTGAATTTATGTTGGGAATTTGTCATTCGTGCCATAATGGCCAGGCCATCCAAATGCTGGCAAAGAGGAGGTACCCTGGGAGCCACAAGGACCTCCTGCCAGCTCCCTGGGACCATCCCCTGTAGTCAGCCAAGGAAGCTCTCAAGGATGGCCGATTCCTTGGGTCTTCATTGTCTGACTGGGGGCGGGTTGTTTCACAAACCCAAAGCAAGTTGGGGTTTTGAGAGAGCCTCTTGCATCCACGCTCCTCTTGACAGATAAATAACCAAAGCCGTGTAGACATGAGAGTTCTCTGAAGTTGTGCTTTGTGGAATATCCTCATGGAAAGGCCCTGAGGCCATTTTTCACTCTAGCCAATGGTGTGTGTGATGGGCCAGACCAGGAAAAGTGCTTCCAGACAAGGCTAACACGTACTTGTGTCGGAAGCACAAGGTGAGTTTCCTAGGACTGATGTTACATAACACCATAAACTGGGTGGCTTAAAACATTGAACATTTCTTGTTTCAAAGTTCCGGAGGCTGGAGGTCTGAAATCAAGGTGTCAGCAGGGCCAGGTTCTCTCTACAGGCTCCAGGGACCATCCTTTCTGCCCTTTCCAGCATCGGGTGGCTCCCGGGATTCCCTGGCTTGCAAGGCATCACTCCCACCTCTGCCTCCATCATCACATGCTGTTCTCCCTGTGTGTCTCTGCATCATCTTCTCCTACGGCTGTCTCTGTGCCCAAATGTCCCCTCTTCTAAGAACACCAGTCCTGTTGGATCAGGGCCCACTTTATGTCAAAACGTCACTCTGTAAAGAGGCTGTTTCCAGATAAAGTCACGTCCACAGGTGCCAAGGGTTAGGACTTCAACATCTCTTTTAGGGACACAGTTCAACTGTCATAGGAACCTCCTCCCAGGAGACCAAATGATGCAGGTAACAAAGGTCCAGGGAAGCTTTGAGAGCTGAGGTATGAGGGCACCTGGACGGACAGCTCTCAAATTAGTAACCCTGGCTGACCCTGAGCGGGGGTCATAGAAGGAATCACAGCAGGAAAACCTGGTACAGGGTCCAGCCTCTATTGTCTAGAGAGCCCTTCTCAGACCCAAACTTGCTTCCTTGACTTGGCAAAATAAGCGCTGGGGTCCCTCAGCCATCTCCTCAGGATCCAGTTAGCAGTTGTTACTACTTGTATTATTTATTCCACCCTCACTCCAAAGGTCCTCCCAAAGCTCTTCTTCTACTTTGAGAGGAGCTCTGGTTAATTAATACAAGTTTTCGGAGTTCCCGTCATGGTGCAATGGAAACGAATCCGACTAGGAACCATGAGGTTGTGGGTTTGATCCCTGGCCTCACTCAGTGGGTTAAGGATCCGGCGTTGCCGTGAGCTGTGGTGTCGGTCACAGACGCGGCTCAGATCCTGCGTTGCTGTGGCTGTGGTGTAGGCCGGCAGCTACAGCTGCAATTAGACCTCTAGCCTGGGAACTTCCATATGCCACGGGTGTGGCCTTAAAAAAAAGCAAAAACAAAACGCAAACAAACAAAAAAAGTTAATACAAGTTTTCCCCACCTCACTGCATTCCCGATGTGTCACGGTGCCCTGCACACAGTGGCATCACGGGCAGCCCCCGGCACACCAGCGTCACCCTCCTAACAGCTCTCGGGTGTAGAGGGTGTGGCTGTACCATTCCTGGGCCCTCGCTGCCAGGAAGCCCACGTGTTTGGGTGTTTCCTGACACTGACCTACTGGCTATAACTCTTTGCTCACTTTCACAAAGGTTTGCAGACACATCTAAATCTATTGCCTGGATAATACCCAGAACCATCGTGTCCTGTTTTTGTGGGGCCACTTGGGCTAATTGGTTCCCGAGGGGCCCATATTGCTTCACTCCAGGTTCTTTCATCCCTGGCTGGAAGTGTTTTCCAAGCCCACTGACAGCCTAGATGGAAAACTGCAGGGAGCCTTTCCATTGCGTGGTTCTGGAAATGCCACCTTATGAACTCTTCTGTGAGTGACAGGACCAGAGATATTCGTGTGAGTGTCCTGCTGTCCCAGGCCTGCTGGCCAAGGCCCTGGCATCACTCCCTCCGTTTCCTGCCATGCTCTCCATGGAGGGCGCTGCCGCTGCCTGAGAAGGTTTTGGGAAAGGAAAGTGAGGATCTCATGGGAGCTGTGTGATGATATTAGAGGAAGGTCACTTGACCAAAAGTGCCTGTTGGAAGCCCACAGGAAGGTCCGTCTGTACCTGGACCCACTTTGTGCTCAAAGACATAATGCTTGTTGGATGAAGTCACTTGTTAAAGATCTCCCAAGACTGGGTCGTACAGAGCTAGGATTTAGACCCCAGGCCTAGGAGCCTCCTTGGTGCTCTGCACCCTGCGTCAGAATGGCTGAGCCCAGCCCTGGGAATCAGTGTTCCAGGCCTGGAAATGGCCAGAGCCCTCTGAGCCGTAAATAGCCCTCATTCCCAGTGGGACGTGCTGTGTGGAGACACCAAGTCTCCCTGCAGCCCCAGAAAGCCTCAGCAGTACCCATGGGGAGTCTGCCAGGCTGCCCCCGTGAAGAGAGCACGGAGCTGGCTGCAGGTCCCTTGGGGAAGGAAAGCCAGTGCAACCCGCTCCTGGCTTTGTGCCATTCTCCATTTGTCCTAAGAACAGAAGACTCCCTCTGGACCCCCAGGACTTCACGGGGCCATGTGGCCCACAGTGGTCAAGAGGAGGTAAATCTGCCCAGTGGTCAAGAGGAGGGTCCTGCCCAGTGGGCTGTTGGTGTGAGGTTACAAATAAGTGACGGTTTCCGTGATGTCTTTGCTGTCTATTCTGAAGCAAGGGTGGAGGAGGGGCAGGGCTCTAGAATTAGTGCCACGTTCAAGTCCTGATTGTTCTATGGTGTTGGCCTTGGGACCTCAGGCAAGTGAGCCAGGCTAGCAAGACTCTGGCCTTGGGCTTAGCTCACCCTCAGGGTTGCTTTCCCTCTAGTCCAGCATCCTTAACCAGCATACAAGTGGTGTGAGCTCGACTCTCTAGCACCTCCCATGAAGACATGTCCGGAGTTTGGGGTTCAGGCAGCCCACAGGAAGGGAGAAGTCCTCCTGATCAAGAGAGCCCGGAGCCAGGGCTCCTGGCATGTTACCAGGGTAGCTGGAGAAGGGGCTACACAATCACCAGGGCTCCCACTCTGCCATTGCAGCGGCCTCTTGGTCACACACTGCCACATCCATTGAACACTGACTCATCCACTACGTGCTGATAGGGAGCTCCCCAGTCTGGCATTTTGTTACGGCAGCCTGAGCTGACAAGGACGGTACAGCTCCAAGCACAATGGCCCGGTCCATTTCCATCATTCGGTTCAGGACCGGGCACTGGTCAGCTGGGGAGCTGCACCCGTCACTGTCAGGACCTTTGAGGGCCGGTGACCAACACACATTGCCCTTCTGCCTCCTCAGAAGTGAGCCCCCAGTTCATCTGCCACTTGGTACCAGACTTGGTATGCAGCCCTGAGCTGGCCTGGGTCTGTGCCAGGCCACTGTTCTGTCATACCTGCTTCAAGGGCGATCTCTGCATGGCTCCCAGGACCCCAGGAGCCTCCAGCTCCCGTCCCAGGTTGAAGGGATGAGCCAGGAACACACAGGGAATGTGTATGTATGTGTTTCTGTGTGTTCATAACACAATTGGCTGGATTATTTTCTGATGTTTCCATTCAGACTGAGGTTTGCTGAAAGAGACTGGGAGGGGCTCAGACAAGAGAATAGGGTTCGGCCTGTCTAGGGTCCATGAGAATGCAGGTTCGATCCCTGGCCTTGCTCAGTGGGTTAGGGATCTGGCGTTCCCCTGAGCTGCGGTGTAGGTCACAGGCACGGCTCGGATCCCACGTTGCTGTGGCTGTGGCACAGGTTGGCAGCTGCAGCTCTGATTTGACCCCTAGCCTGGGAAACTCTATATGCCGCTGGTGCGGCCCTAAAAAGCAAAAAAAGAGAGAGAATAGGGTTTAGTTTCTATATGATCAGGGGCCAGGCAGTGCATTCCTGTCCAGAGAAATAAGGTCTCCCAACAGCAAGTGTGCAGAGCACAGCAACAGGAAATTCACTTAATACACAGGTATTAAGTGCCTGCTGTTGCCTGCTGTAGGAGGCTCTGGGATGCAGACGGGACACAGACCAAGGAGGCTCAGAATCAAGCTCTGGAATCAGCCACCTCTGGTCCAACCCTGGTTCCTTCATTTGGCATCTACAAGAAGCCGAGGACATCTGTTTGTTTTTTTCCCAACATCCGTTCTCAGCCCCTCTGATAACTATGCCCCTACTGTCCTCTAGGAAGCCTTCCCTGTGGTTCAGATACCAGGCCCAGTTCCTGGGAAGGAGTAGGGGAGTCCTGTCGCCCCAAGCCAGTCACTTCCTCCCACTCTACTGGCAAGAAAGAACAGGCACAGGACCAAGTCAGGGCCCTGGTCACAACCCTAGATACCCACGAATTCCTTTTGGACCTGAAGCCAGAGCGGAGGTAGGGACCGGAAGTCCTGTCTCCATCCGGCCCCTGGACAGAGCCCAGAAGAGAAGCAAACACCGCAGAAGCAAGAGCCTGAGATGGGGAAAAACCGAGGCCTGAGAGCATGAGAGTCCTTGGCTTAGCCATGCCTGAAATAGCTGAATCCCCAGACTTCTCAGGCCAGTAAGTAAATTAATTCTCTCCTTTCTTTTGATGATAAGCTAGTTTAAATTAGGTTTATGTCGTGTACAACTGTTCTCATAACATGCACGTACCCAAAGCAATTGCAGCTTTCTGAAAATAGAGAATTAGCCAGAGACAACTGTGCCTCCAGACTGTACCTGGCTACACATGACTGATGAGGGCTTATTGATAAGGGCCTGGGCTTCCCATCTACCTGATAAACCCCGATCCTTCCCCCTCCTCTTTTGAGAGTGCCTCACAGGCAGACTGGCTACCCCCTGGGTACCCACAGGGGGAGACCCTCACCCTTCACTCTAGGGATGCTAAGGTTAGAAGTCTCCAACTCCCCAGCCTGATGGCGGGGGATGGCCGTGGCTCCGGGCAGGCTCCCTGACACCCGAGTGAGTGCATTCAACTTGTCCAGGATCGGAATCCTTAGATTAAGAGAGGAGCAAGGAAAGGCACGTTTCTGGAGAGAAGGCTGCCTGAGCAGGAGATGGAATTCTACATCTATGTGCGGAGGGGCAGGGGGGCTGCTGGATCTCTTGTCAGCTCAGAGACGCACCCATAGGTGCTCAATTAACTAGTTTTTTCATAGATATGAGAGAGTGAATGAGCAGACCTCACCAAGGGGCAGAGTATAGAGATAATTATTTTACAGGGAATTTCCCAAGACCTCTGACAATCTTGGAAGACATCACTTGGCAGACTGTGCCTCAGATTTATCAATCAGGGTTTTTGTTTGTTTGTTTGTTTGTTTGTTTTTCCATATTTGCATGCTACCCGACTGGTATTTACTTAATATTTTAATTTAAAGTACCCCCCCTTTTTACTGAAAGAAACATACCACCACAGCAAATGCCTGTGCAGTGCAGATGCAATGATTCTAAGCCTGAAGTCAGTCTCTCATTGTTAAAAAGGTTTAGCAAGAGCTAGGGGGGCGTTACAGACACCAAGCACCAGACTGAGTCTTCCTCTTGTGTAGTCAGCTCTGAAATGGGAGACTTACAAGAGTTTAATGTTGTTGGGTTTTACTGCTGCTCTTCATGTCATGTTGGGGTGTTCACTCAAAATCATCGGGAATATCTTCTACACCCCAGGGGAGTCTAGCAGAGCTTGGGTATATTAGGAGCTCCCTTCCAAACCACTGCAATAAGGCCAAGAGGTCAAGAGACAATTGCCACTGAGAAGATCGTTTGTGATTCACAGATCCCAAGAGGTGGGGTCACACCACGCCATGCCACAAAGAGCCCCTCGGTGAAGCTCCACAGTCAGCCTGGAGGCAGAGGAAGCGGGAGGAAAACATGGGTAAAAGTCTTTTCTGTGGGGAAAAGCCAGTGAGGCAAGATAAGCGGGTTTAGGACTGGCTACTTTGAATCATTTCAGTGTGCTCTGGGGTGTGGGAGCTACTCCAGTTGGTACCTGCTGTGGGGAGATAACTGTAAAATGGTTCAAACCCATTTAGGAAGAGGGAAGGGTGTTACCTTACAAAACTAATTATATACCTATCCTAAAACCCAGAAAGTCTTTTTTTTGTTTTAAGGGCCACACTTGCAGCATATATGTATCTATATGTATATATAAATATATACATTCTTTTTCTCACTTTATCCTCCATCATGCTCCATCACAAGTGACTAGATATAGTTCCCAGTGCTATATAGCATGATCTCAGTGCTTATCCATTCCAAAGGCAATAGTTTGCATCCATTAACTGTATTGCATTTTTAGATTCCTCTTTGACATTGCAGGTTGCCAGGTACAGTGGGTTAGCTATTTTCTCCTATTCTGTAGATTGTCTTTTCACCTTTTTTATGCTTTCCTTTGCTGTGCGAAAGTTTTTAAGTTTGATTGGGTCACATTTGTTTATTTTTGCTTTTATTTCTATTTCCTTGGGAGACTGACCTAAGAAAACATTTATTTATATGGTTGATATCAGAGAATGTTTTGCCTATGTTCTCTTCTAGGAGTTTTATGGTATCATGTGTTACATTTATTGTTGTTGCTGTCTTTTATCTTTTTAGGGCTGCATCCGAGACATAGGGAGGTTCCCAGGCTAGGGAACTAATCGGAGCTGCAGCTGCTGGCCTACACCACAGCCACAGCAACACCAGATCTGAGCTGTGTCTGTGACCTACACCACAGCTCACGGCAATGCTGGATCCTTATCCCACTGAGCAAGACCTGGGATCAAACCCACGTCCTCATGGATACTAGTTGGGTTCATTAACCACTGAGCCACAACGGGAACTCCTGCAACCGATTTCTGAATGTTAATCTTATATCTTACTATTTTGCTTTATTTGTTTATCAGTTTGAGTAGTTTTTGTGTGGAGTCCTTAGGGTTTTCTATATATAATATATATATATTATATATATATATATATATAATATATATATATATATATAATATAATTCTGCGTATAGTGATGATTTTACTTCTTCTCTTCCCATTTGTATATCTTTTATTTCTTGTCTGATTGCTGTGGCTAGGAATTTTAATACTATGTGGAATAAAAGTGGTGAGACTGGGGCATCTTTGTCTTGTTCCAGATTTTAGAACGAATGCTTTCAGCATTTCTTTGTTAATTATTATATTGGCTGTGGGTTTGTCATAAATAGCTTTTATTCTGTTGAGATATGTTCCCTCTAGACTCACTTTGCTAAGAGTGTTTTATCATGAATGCATGTTAAATTTTGTGAAATGCTTTTTCTGCATCTGTCGAGATGATTGTGTAGTTTTTTACTTTGCTTTTGTTAACGTGGTATATGACATGGATTTGTGTATGTTGAACCATCCTTGTTAACTTGGGATGAATCCCACTTGGTTGTGGCATATGATCTTTTATATATTGTTGGATTTGGTTGGCTGAACTTTTGTTGTGAATTTTCGCATCTATATTCGTCAAAGAGATTGGCCTATAATTTTCTTTTTTGGTAGTATTTTTGTCTGCTTTTGCTATTAGGGTGATGGTGGCTTTATAGAATGGAAAGACAGAACTATTAAATTAGCCAAAAGAAACACACAAGACCCAGAAGAGCAGAGTCTCCAGATGTCTTTTTGAAATAATCAGTTCCAGGCAGCAGCAATCAAGTCCGTTGACTGCAAGTGGGAAGTGGCTGCAGGGGTGGAAGCTAGAAGGTGGCACTGCAGAAGGTTGTGTGGAAGAGGGCCTGGGGAGGGGGCTGTCCCAGGAAAACACCAGTAGAAGGGGGCATTTCCACCAATAGAAGGGGGCTCTCGGGAAGAGGGTTAGAAGCACAAGCTTGGCCATCCAGACTAGCGTCTTTGGTCCACCAGTTATTAGCTGTAAGATTGCTAGCAAGTTTCCCCAAGCGCTGGACTTCTCATCTGTAAAAGGGAGATAATCTCAATTCCTACTTCATAGAACTGTGGTGACAAATACATAAACCATTTCAGATGGATTAGCAGTCATTAGCTGGCAGTTAAGGCTTGCAGGTGAATACCATGGCCTCTCCTAGGATGAATGAGACAGAAGAGGTTCACAGCTGATTCTGGAGCAGGACAGGACCAAAATGACTCAGAACCTGAGAACCAGACTGGCTGATTGACTGTAGGCAAAGAATCACAGCAAGATTAAAGCAGGCAAATTTAGCCTTACCTCTGAGAAAATAGATTGCTTCTGGTGAGCTTGTCAGCTATGGCTGTAGTAGCACTGCATAACAAACCATCTGCAAATTCTGGAACTTAACACCACGAGAGTTTGTTTTTCTTGCCCAGGGGTCTGCAGCCTGGCTAGAGCAGTTCTGCTCCAGTCCACGGTGTATGGTCAGGCCTGTTCCCCGCTCCCTGCATCTCTTTCTGTGGCCCGGGAGGTGTAGGAAGCAACTACCCAGTGTGTGCTCTTCTCAGTTCAACAAGCAGGAGTACAAGAGCCCACCTGACCTAAAAAGCACATATGAGGCCTCTGCTGACAGTTCAGTGGCCAAAACAAGTCATTTGGCCAAGCCTGAAGTCATTGAAGGGGCAGACAGGTACACTCACATGAAGGGGGAGAGGGGGGCAGTGAGTACCTGGTGAATAATAACTCCAGCCTCTCACACCTGGAATAAGCAGAGCTGTGGGACCAGAAGGTCTCTAGGTGCATTTACTCACACCCTCTCCCCGCCTCCAACATTTCCCAAGCACTCACTGGCTGGACCAGGTACCGCATGTAATGATGGGGATGCTGGCCCTTGGGGCTCACCAGACACTGATCACACAGACACCTCGGTTGACTCATTGCCATCAGGGTAGTCTCTTCAAGTCGGGCTCCCAAGTCCGGCTGAGACTTTGCTATGATCCAGCTTTGCTCACTTCCCTGTACTTGCAAGAAGGGGCATCCACAGAATAAACCAGTGGTCCAGGTCAAAGAACATACGGATTCTTTGGTGCCTCTGGTCCCTCCTAACCCGGGTCCTGGGTCGAGGCTCAGGGGATGTGTGGGTCACAGGGGCTGCAGATGATTCCGAGAATCTTCAACCAACCACTCAGGACCTGGAGTTTTGAGTATTAAAGTGAGGAAGAGAAACAGAAATGCCTGCCCTCTGCTTCTCTGTGCTAAACTGTGCCAAGAGCCTTAAATTCTGAGGGAAAGGGAGAACATTCAGTCCAAGGAGCAATTCCTGTAATTTCCTGGAGCTTTCATTCTCATTTTCCAGAATTGCATGGTGCTAGCCACGCTGTTGAGCATTTTACTGACATGGAAACCGAGGTGAAGGTAACCCACCAGCTGTCTGGACACCAACTAGTTGGGTTGGCAGGCCCTTGGCTTCTCTTCTGCCCCACCCCGCCCCCCGCCCACGTGCCCTTCCCCCCAGGACTCTGTGATCCAAAAATGTCCTTCTGTGCCTGGCAGCCCAGCGGGAGGCAGGATAGGGTGCCTGGTCAAAAGACGGTTTATGGGTGTTGACTGTACCTCACACGCGTTGTCTCATTTAATCCTCAACTCAGGGAAGTAAAGAGGAGGCAGATAAGGCACAGAGAGATTAAGCAACTTGTTCAATGTCACACCGCTCCAAAGCTGTGGGCTCCAGGGGCCCTGGGGGTTCCCGCTCCCAGCCTTAACTCTTGACCTAAGCACCGCTTCCCAGTCCCCACAGTGATGTAGCTTTTGGCTACAAGACCCAGAAGAGGCAACTTAATGGTTTTCAAGTGTGAGCACTTCCATCCACGCCTCCCCCCCATATAGATAACATTCACACGCCCAGCAACCACCGCGCTGGCCACTCAAGGCAGGTCATTAAGGTGATGGTGGGTTTGGACGGTGGTGCCACTGCCGCTGCCCGGGAGCTTGCTGAACGTTGTCGGCTTGCTTGGCAAAGAGGAAACTGCTCACAGCGTGGCTCTCGTGGGTAGGGAGAGGGGACAGGCAGTGCCACACCCCAGGAGCCTGGTGCCGCCCAAAGAGGCTGCGAGGGGGAGGGTGACAAAGAGAATGAGGATGAGCAGGAAGGAGCTGCCCTTGGTCCTCGCCAGGAGACACAGCGAGGTCACAGCTCTGGCAGGCAGCATCTGGGCGCCTGCAGGAGGTAAGTAATGGGCCATAAATAATGCATCGGGGTGAGGCAGGGGGCAGTCCTTGGAAGAGACTCTGGATTTGGGACCAGGAGACCCAGGAAGGAATCCCACCCTTGCTTTGAATGACTGCGACCTCCCCCTCATGAGTCCTGATTCCCAAAATGCAAGCCTGGGGCACTGATGATCATGTCCGGCCAGCATGAGGTCGAGTGTGGACAGAAAGGTCTTACCCAGATGAGGTGGTGTTATTGATAATCTTTATTCCAACTGGAGGCAGTAGACGCAGGAGGTAAAAACAGAGATTCTGGAGCCCCACTGCCTGTTTTCAGTCCCGATTTCTGGCTGTGACCTTACCTTTCCAGGCCTCAGTTTCCTAATCTGAAAAACAGGGATAATGATGGCACCCGCCGTATGGAGTCGTCATGAGGGCCGAGTAGGTGAAGGATGCTTGGAGCAGGGGCTAGCACAGTGGAGGAGGACGCGAGAGCTGGCTACCCCTCCTCTGGTGGGTTGGCATCATCATGGTTCTTACACGGCAGGGCTGGTTATGGGGTGGAATGCTGTGTCGCCAAAAGTCATATGTTGAAGTCCTAGTGCCCCTCCCCCGCCAATGTGATGGTATCCGGAGTTGGGGGGCCTTGGGGTGATTAGGTTTGGGTGTGGGGTGTTGATAAATGGAATTAGTGCCCTTATGAGAGGATCCCAGAGGGCTCTCCGCTCTCCCCCATGTGAGGACACAGTGAGAAAACAGCTGTTTTTCTGCAGCCGGGAAAAGGGTCTTTGCCAGGACCTGGCCATGCTGGCGCCCTGATCTCAGACTTCCAGCCTCTAGAACAATTTATAAGCCACCCAGTTAGGGCCTTTTGTTAAAGCAGCCCTGAGCTGACTGAGAGCTGTCAGGACCGGCCCACAGAGGTGGCCTCAGTGCGTGGCATCCCTCACGCTCATGGAAGCAGCAGGTGGGCACCAGGGATGGACGGTCCAGGCTGCTGACCCCGCCTGCCCAGCGGCACTGCTCCCTCAGCCCCTGGGGCTCCCTTTCCCACAGAAGCCCCCTCCTGTCCTTCTCTGTGGCCTCACTCTGCCCGGTCTGCGCAGCCCATGGCTGCCTGGTCTCAGGATCAAATTCTAACCCATCCTGAGTCTTGAGACCTCCCAGCTGGGCCTCTGGGGCAATACATCCAAAATACACAAAAGCCCTTTTTTCTTTTCTTTTTTTTCATTTTTGGCTGCCCCACAGCCTATGGAGTTCCCAGGCCAGGGATCAGATCCGAGCTGCAGTCACGACCTAAGCCACACCTGCAGCAGTGGCAGATCCTTAACCCACTGTGCCCAGCCGGGGATGGAACCTGTGTCCCAGTGCGCCTAAATCACCGCCCATCCCATTGTGCCACAGCGGGAACTCCAGAAGCACTTTTCTCTTCCGTGTCTTTGCTGATAGTAAGTGTAGCCATTCAGTTCAACTCAATTGTCATTTAATAAGTGACCACTAAGTTTGATCCTCAGCCTCGGGCTTTGGGCACCGTACTAGTTTTTTATTGCTGATGTGAAAATTTACCGCGTTAGTGGCTTCAAACCACACAAATCCATTCTCTCATAGGTCTGGAGACCCAAAGTCTTTTTTTTTTTTTTTATCTAGGGCCACACCTGCGGCATATGGAGGTTCCCAGGCTAGCGGTCTAACAGGAGCTGTAGCTGCCGGCCTTCGCCACAGCCACAGCAACACGGGATCCGAGCCGCGTTTGCAACCTACACCACAGCTCACGGCAACGCCAGATCCTTAACCCACTGAGCAAGGCCAGGGATCGAACCCGCAACCTCATCATCGTTCCTAGTCAGATTCGTTAACCACTGACCCACAACCGGAACTCCCTGGAGACCCAAAGTCTTGAATGGATCTCACTTGTGCTAAAAATCAAGGTGCTGGTGGGGCTGCATTCCTTCCTCCCTTTTTCCAGCTTCTGGAGACTGCGCTCTCCTGGGCACATGGGCCATTCCTCCAGCTTCAAAGCCAGCAGTGTCGGCAAGCCAAGTCCACGGGCTGCCGTCTCTCTGGTTCTCTCCTGTCTCCCTCTCCCATTTTTAAGAACCCTTGGGATTACACTGGGCCCACCCAGATAATCCAAGATAATCTCCCCATTTTCAAGTCAGCTGATGAGTAACTTGATTGCATCTGCAAACTTCATTCCCCTTGGCCAAGTAATGCAACACAGTCACGGGCCGCAGGGACCCGAACACCGATGCGTTTGAGGGGAGGCCTTATTCTACCCACCACAGATCCCTCGCCGTGAGCCAAGCGCTGCATCGGTACTTGGCAAGCACTCGCTCACTCACTCATTAAATTATTTAACATATAGGGGTGCAGTGCTCCCCCCTACTGAGCCCATCCTAAGAAGCAGGCCCAGTGCTGGATACTGAGGCTCACAGCCAACAAGATCCATCCCTGCCCTCAGGAAGCTCGTTGTCCAGGGCGGGAGATGAACTGGCCCACAGACAAGCACTGTACAGTGGAGCCATTTACTTTATTTTTCTGAACCTGCTCCTTCATCTGTAAAATCAGAAGAAAAAAAAAATTAAAAAAAGCTCCTGATGTCTCTCCAAATGCTGGGTGACTCTAGTAGACAGCGTATGTAGGTGAAGTCCTTAGCGCGACAGCTGGTACATAGTAAGGGCTTTGTAAATGGTAGACTATTATTACTGGTATTATTATTGAGCACGTGTTGTGATGGGAGTGTGGAGGAAGCATATCAGGTGCAGTCTAAATTTGACACCCCCAGGGATGAGCAGGATTAGCCCAGGGAAGTGGAAGGAAGGGGTCCCGGGGCAGAGACAATGCACGTGCAAAGGCCCTGTGGTAATCAGGCCTCTTGATCCTCAAAACACCCCAGTAGCCCACCAGGTCTCTTCCTGCTACGTGCATGTGTTGTGCACCATCTCCCAAAGGCCCCCTGGCTTCTAAACACCCAGCTTCAGGCAGCCGGATGTGTCACTGCACGCACTGTACTTATCACAAGGGTCCCACCTGCCCCACATTTTTTCCTGGAACCACAAAATTCACTGTCCTAATAGCCACTAGTCAGTGGGCCCCAACTGAGTGCCGGGCCCTGGGCAGGGGGCTCTTCAGGTAGCAACTCACTAACCTCTCATAGTGTTATCATTAGACCTGTTCGAGACAGGAGGAAAATCTGCAAGGCTGCAAAACTTAGCCAAGGTCTTCCAGGTAGCAGACAGTGAAACCCAAGGCTGTCTGACTCCCCATCACAAGGCCCACTCAGGCCAGCAGCCCAGGCCTTTGATGGCTCAGCTCCAGTCATGGAGGCCAGACTGTGAGGAAAGAGATGAGGCAGAATCTTAAAAGAACATCTGGTCCACCCTAGAGTTGACTTAGGGCCACCTGGAGCCTGGGGTAAGGGCACGGGCATGGGCCAGGGCATTTGTTTACAAGAAAAGGCTCCTCTTTCCCGGGATAAGCTGCGACAAAGGATAAACCGGCTTGGACACTTAAGGGAGGTCCCAGACCGAGCCCTCCCACCCTCAGCAGGGACACCTGACCCAGATCTAGTGCAGGAGCCAGAGGGAGCTTCTCAGCCCACCTGTTTACTGAGTGGGTACACAGCTGTGCAGACAAGCAAGAAAAACGCACACATCAGGTTTCCAGTGAACACTGCTGGCTCCTGGCCCCTTCCCTCAAGTTCAAAGCTAATGATGTGAGGCCACCTATTTTCTCTCAGGGAGCAATAACTCTTAGCACATCATGACGTCCAGATTACGTTCTGGGAGTTAAGCGTCCTTTCTTTTTTTTTTTTTGAATTTTTATTTTTCAATTACTTAATTTTATTACATTTATAGGTGTATAGCACTCATCACAATGAAATTTTACAGCATTTCCATCCCAAACCCTCAGTGCATCCCCCCCCAAACCTCTCTCATTTGGAAACCATAAGTTTTTCAAAGTCTGTGAGTCAGTATCTGTTCTGCAAAGAAGTTCACTGTGTCCTTTTTCTAGATTCCACATGTAAGTGATAGCATTTGATGTTGTTGTCTCATCGTCTGACTTCACTCAGCATGATAATTTCTAGGTCCATCCATTGTGCTGCAAATGCCGTTATTTCTTTCCTTTTAACGGCTGAGTAATATTCCATTGTGTATATGTACCACATCTTCTTTATCCACTCCTATGTTGATGGACATTTAGGTTGCTTCCATGTCTTGACTATCGTATGGAGTGCTGCAATGAATATTGGAGTATGTGTGTCTTTTCGAGTCATGGTTTTCTCTGGATAGATGCCCAGGAGTGGGGTTGCTGGATCAAATGGTAATTCTATTTTTAGTTTTCTAAGGAATCTCCATTACTGTTTTCCACAGTGGCTGCACCAATTTTCATTCCCACTAACAGTATAATAACATTCCTTTTTCTCCACACCCTCTCCAGCACTTACTGTTTGTAGACTTTTTGGTGATGGCCATTCTGGCTGGTGTAAGGGGTACCTCACAGTGTTTTTTTTTTTTTTTTTTGCCTTTTGTCATTTTATGGCCGCACCCGCGGCATGTGGAGGTTCCCAGGCTAGGGGTCTAATTGGAGCTGTGGCCACTGGCCTGCGCCGCAGCCACAGCAACGCAGGATCCGAGCCGCGTCTGCAACCTACACCACAGCTCACGGCAACGCCGGACCGTTAACCCACTGAGCAAGGGCAGGGATTGAACCCGCAACCTCATGGTTCCTAGTCGGATTCGTTAACCACTGCACCACGACGGGAACTCCTCGTAGTGGTTTTGATTTGCATTTCTCTAATAACGAGTGACGTTGAACATCTTTTCATGTGTGTTTAGCTATCTGAATGTCTTTGGAGAATTGTCTGTTTAGATCTTCTGCCCATTTTTTGATGGGGTGGTTTGTTTTTTTGGTATTGAGCTGTAGGAGGTGTTTATAAATTGTGGAGATTAATCCTCATCAGTCGATTCATTTTAAGCCTCCTTTCTTGCGTGAAATCCTGGTGTGCGTGCTTGAGGCAAAGTAAGCGATTGGCCTCTGTGTGGTAAGGGGTCAACTTGGCAGGCTTGGGTTGTTGGATCCTGCACTTTGCAAAGAAAGGACTGGTCCTTGATGCTCCTGCTGTCTGTGTTTGTATGTCTTGTGTTTGTGTGTCTGTGGCTTTGGGCCACACGGTAAGGGTCTGACCAGATTGTTTACACTAACAGTGTGACCTAAGGTGAAAGCCTGGTTCTGGATGCCTGAGGCCTGGGTCATGCTGCGTGTTTGACCTCTGGGGGCCTGGAGACTCAGTGGTTTAGATCAGTCACTCAGGTGCTATGTGCATACATGACCAACTTCCAGTAAAAACCCTGCACCTCAAGGCTCAGGTGAGCATCCCTGGTTGGTACCGAGCTCGGCTGTCACACATCAGTGCTGGAAGCCTTGTCCCAGGCGACTTCTCTGGGAGGGGCACCGGCATCTCCTGCCCTCTGCTCATGCCCCTTCTCTTCACTGATTTGATCCATCCTTTTACTGCAGTAAACTGTAACCAGGAGCGAAATGGCTTTTCTGAGCTCTGGGGGTCCTGCCAGCAAGTCATTGAGCTTGAGGATGGTCTTGGGGACCCTCAACATAGCATCCAAAGTCAGTTCCTCAGTTTCTATGATCTGGAAACTTGGTTGGAAACTCTGATTCAAGCCAACCCTGTCATCAGGGTGCTGAGGACTTTGTGGGGACACTGTGAGCCCCCCCTCAGAGGGGAGAGTGCCCGGAGCACAGCACAGGGTCCACCCCAGCCCTGGGACATGGCACCCCAGTTCTGGGTGTGCCTTAGTTCGGGCCCGGGATGGGACTGTGACCCTGTGGAAAGGGGGCCATTCTCTCCAGAACTTGAGGTCAGAGGCTTCTCCAGTCACGTGTGTGCCCTTTGGAAGCAGAATGGCTTAGCTCTCCTCCAAAGAGCAAATCTTAGCTTTTCGTCTGCCTTCTGCAGATTCCTGGGGTTCCCTGCCCCCTCCCACCCCTCTTGCTTCTCCCTTCCTGCTATTAAAAGAGGGTTGATCAGGTCCTTCAAGCGGGGCCAGCAGCAGAGTTAGGAGCAAGGAAAGCCTGGAGAGCCACCCTCCACCCACCAGGAGAGCTGCCTGTCCCTGGAACGTTTCCCAGCCTTCAGGGGAAACCAAAGCAGGGAACTCTTAGCCTTGACCTTTGTGACCAAGTGCAGACTTAAAAACATTAGTTCCTGAAACTGGGGCCAAAGAGTTTCCTCCAGGACTGCCTTGGGTTTGTTTGGTTTTTGTTAACTTTTTACTTGAAATAATTAGAGATTTACAAGAAGTTGCAAAAAAGATGGAGAGATCCTGTGTACCCTTAACTCAGTTTCCTCGGTGGTAACACCCTATGTATACAAGATTTAAAAAAAAAAAAAAAAAAAGCAACCCTCAGGCTGGAGTACCTGTTGGGGCTCAGTGGGTTAAGGGCCCTACATGGTGTCCATGAGGAGGCAGTAAGTTAAGGATCTGGCGTTGCTGTAAGCTGTGGCATAGGTTGCAGATGTGGCTCATATTTGACCCCTAGCCCAGTAACTTCCATATGCTACAGGTGCAGCTGTAAAAACAAAAACAAAACCCCTGGTGAAGCTTTCAGGGCAGGTGGCAGGGCATTCTTGAAGGGAACCGGAGGAGATCCCACTGTCCTCCTGGATTGGGGAGGACACAGTGGAGGGTCTGGAGTTGCCTGAAGAGCAAAAGGTAGGCGCTCCAGGTGGAGGGTCTTTTTACATGTTACGGGAAAAAGGGGGTGGCACGTAGCCAGTGAGTGGTCTAGGGTAGCCCAGGAGCAGGGAACAATAATTTGGTGGCTGGTGAAATTCCATTGGCAGGTCGACACAGGATACTCGCCCCTGCCCTTTTCAGCTTCCTTATCATCTCCTTACGCAGGAGCTCCTGTTAGAGAGCAGGGCTGCGGCATGCTCTGCTCTGTGCCCCTCTGAGCTTAGCATGGGGCCTGGCTGAGCCCATGTAGCATGGATGGATGGAGGGATGGATGGATGCTGCTGCTGCTCTTCCTCGATCACCTCCTTTTCCATCTCCGTCTGCTGCCCTTCCCCTTCTCTGCAGGCCCAGATGCCTCTTCTTCCATGCAGCCCTTGCTGATCCCTCCAGGCCCCCACTGTACTGCGTGGTAACCTCAAGTGCACATTTTAGCAGAGTCTGCCCAGTACCCTGATTCTGGAACTCCAAGGTGGTTTCCTCTGTTTTGCCCAAACCTGAAATGCAAGGTCAGTGCCTGGTCGGCTCTGGTTCTCGGGTGCACTCAGCACAGAGCTTGCCACCGAAGGGGCACTCAACCAAGCCTATAAAAGAAGAGGAAGGCTCCTCTCTTCTCTCCCTGAGGCCATGTGACTCATAATTAGGGAGTGAGGAGTGTTGGCGGGGAGGGGGGCACAGTTCCGGCTCACCCTCCACCTTCCAAGAGAGGCAGCTTCCATGGCCCCAGGCTCCTCTGTACCCCTGACCCCACCTGCTGGTTTGTTTCACTTGCTCCCAGTCATGGTCACAAGGGGACTGGAGAGGGATGGTGACTCAGCCCAATTCATCACCACAGTGGAAAAACCCAGTCACCTGTCCTCCTGGCAACGGGACCAGAGCTGCCTCTGCTTCTGGAAGGGCAGCAAGCCATACTGTTCTCAAGGTCCTTTTGTCTTTCACCTGCTGAAAAATCAAAGACTAAAGGTTGTAGGAACATCACCACTTGACACTGTAGATCTGCAGCATGATATAAATCTCAGCGACCCGGGATGGTGAGTTGCCCCCATGCCAGGCTTCGAGTTAAGTGCCCATGTGCGTCATCTCATAGCAGTTTCACAAGTCCACTGTTATCTGAAGTGGGCACCAGTCACTGTTTTGCTCACTGACACGCCCTTCCTGTGAGGCAGGGTCCACCTCCCCCTAGAGCGACTGAAAACACCTTTTCCCAGCCTCCCTTGCAGCTTTGACAGACTCCCTGATATGGGCATCTCCAATCAGACATCCCATTCTTGACCGTGAATTAGAAACTGCTAACATGGAGCAAGCCAAGGCCACACCAAATCCATTCTGATGACAATGCGGCGGCGGCAGCACCTCTAGCTTTAGAGGCAGCCATGGTCCTGATGCCAGCATCCATCCCGTGTCCATGCCCAGGAGTGGCGCTGGCTGCAGCATCTGTGCCAGGGGACAGTAGTAGTGGTTTTGACACCAGACCAGTGCTGCCCGGTTGGACTGGCTCCTGAGATGCTTAGGGCTGCCCACCCTTTTTAAAGAAAGCCCTATCCCGATTAAACCAGACAGAGCAGATTTCTCCTCCAGAAGGGGCTAGCGCTCCGCTCCCTGTCTATCCCTGAAGCACCTTTGCTTGATGCCGTAGCCCGCTGGGAGGGCAGTACTATCACATTGCTTCATCATCTATTGAGTCTGCTTTTTTAGGAGTTCACATGCTCAGCCTAAGCCCCATGAATGCCTACCTGGGAGTTCATGAATTATCTGAGCCACGTGGATTTGTCTTCATTAGTCCAAGTCCATGGCAGACATCATCCTGCACACAGACGTGTCACAGTGTCAAAGCTCTTATTAGGCAGCTTTTTACATCCTCCTGGGACCTGTATTCCTCCAAGGAATTCAGAACAGGCTAGGCTTCATGATATATGTTACAAGAATATCAACAATTAGTTTTGTTCAGTGACTAGTTCTGAAATTACTGGAAAGGGTGAAATTCAGAAAAACTTGAAAGAATCTAATGCAGTCATAACAGGTTTATCAGTAATCACAGGGATATTTATTGAGCATTTCAACCATGTGTCTGGCCCTGTTTTGTGCCATCATTTAATTCTTAGGCACCCCCTGAGGTCAGCATCATCCCAGTTTTACAGAGTATGACATGAAGGCTCAGAGAGGAATAGTAAGTTGCTGGATGTCACACAGCCAGGAAATTGGAAAACCAGCCTGTGCTCCTAAGGACTGGCTCCAGACTCATATATATAGAACCACAATTTCTGGATGTTTTGGACATAGAGGTTTAGTCTGTCACCACTGGCTTCTCTTCTTCATCTCCTTTACAAAGGAGGACATTGAAGAGGCAAGATTTCCCCAAAGTGAGCCCCAGAGTTGCAGGGAGAACCCAAGCTTGCTGGCTCCAAGCAGGAACGTGCACCCTATTCCCACCCACCAAATCTTACCAGCTTCCTAAATATTAGTTAATTCAAGGTCATAGTAGCTGCCAGGGAAGCCTGAGGCTGAGGGGAAGCTGGGACCTCACCCCAAACCAGTCCAGATAAAGGTCCAGTGAAGGGGGAAGAGACAAGAGCCTCTTGACCTCTCAGCCACTGGCCCTTCGGGACAGCCCAGATGACCTGGTCCCACACGGTCACTCAGCACAGGAAAAGCTGGAATCAGGAGGGGCAGAACCCCGCCTAAGGTCAGTGGTAGAGGCTGAAGAGAGCCTCGGTGTCCAGGAGACCTCCTTTTGAGCTGTCTTTGCCCAAGTAAATTTTTTCGGATCCTCACTTGTCCATTCTCCCTGCTAAGACTCCACCCAAGGACTCTGGCACTTTTGGGGTGACAGCAACAGCACTGGGTCTGACTGGAGTGAGCCTGAGGACGATGGGGGTCCCTAGTTCCCTTTACTGCTTGCTCAAATAATAGAGGGTGAATGGCGGGGAGCAGGGACCTCGCCACATTTGGAGAAGGGGGTCCCAGAACACCTCTGGGCGGCGTCCCTCCCGCATGAGGTCCCCAAGGAAACTCTCGGGCTCTGAAAATGGGAGAGCACCTGGCTCTTCCTGACCCCCGCGGCATTTCCCCAGGGGTTCCCTGCTGGCGACAGGGGCGGAGGAGGAGAGTGCAGTCTCCTCCAGGCTGAGGTTCCCCTGGGGAATCTAAACAAAGAATGAGGCAGAGGGCCACCCCCACCCTCGAGAGCCCGACGCTGCGCTGCTACAGGGGGACCGGCGGGGCGGGCGGGGCCTCCCACAGCACCCGGCGCACTCCGAGCGGCTGGGACCCTTCCTCCCGACGTCTGCACCAGGTGAGGAGAGGGTTGATCGATCTCCGCTAGGCTCGGGTGTCGCGGCTTTCTGCTCGCCCGCCCACCCACTGGGTGCTCTACAGGCGGCGGGAGGCGGAGGCTGAGCGCGCAAGACCGCCTCCGGGTCCAGCCCCAGGCCCGGCTCAGCCTCAGGGCAGAGCGCCCACGCCCCGGCACCCACGTGGGCACGCCCCCAGCGGCGCACCACCCCCGGCCCAGCTCCCGCCCCGGCAGCCGAGGCTCTGTTGAGGGGCCCTGGGCTGCCCGCACCTGCACCCGAGCGTTGGCGGCTGCGGCGGCGAGGCCCGGCTCCCGCCTGCGCGTCTGTCTTGCTCGCATCACCCTTGGTGAGTTGGCGGCGCCCCTAGGCCCGTCTCCCCCAT
Organism: Catagonus wagneri; assembly: GCA_004024745.2. Taxonomy (NCBI): domain Eukaryota; kingdom Metazoa; phylum Chordata; class Mammalia; order Artiodactyla; family Tayassuidae; genus Catagonus; species Catagonus wagneri. The sequence goes on from PVHT020000180.1 coordinate 6,730,856, forward strand.
CCCAGGGCCACTGCGGTAGCAGCCGGCCCCCCTACCCCGCGCAGCCCCTGCCCGCGACTCAGACCCAGGAGCCGGCCGCCTTGTCCCCGGGCCGCGCTTCACCTATGAGATGAGCACCCCGTCCCCACCCCGCTCCACCCCGCCCGGGCTCATCCTCCTCGCTTTCCGGTCAGCCTCGAGGACCCTAAGGGCCAGGGCCCCGCCACCACCTTACAAATCGAGACATCGGGGATGGCCCGGCCTCTTTGTTCGGGTGGAGGGCCCAGGCGCCCCCCCACCCCACCCCTCGGCCTTGCGAAGTGTCACCCTCACCCACCCCGCGTGCTCCTTCCGCCTCCCAGAGTTCACCCCGACCAGGTGGCGGCAGGCGCCTTTTAGGGGTGCGCGGTCGTGCAATTGGTGGATTTTTTTAAACCGGTTTGGAGGGGGGAGCGCAGCGTAGGGGGGCGGCGAGAGCGCTCTAGGCTCCCGGCTGCTCCTCCTGCTGCGCTCCTCGCTCTCCTGCTCCTTCCCCCTCGCCTCCCGCGCTTCTCTCCCCGGCTCGGCAGAGCGCACTCCCCAGACGCCGTAGCCCCGAGCCGGGCAGCACCGGCCGCCGAGATGAAGGTGTTAGGACACAAGATCGAGCTGCTGACAGGTACCGCCGGCCCTTCTCCGCCGGCGCCGCTTGGCGCGGGCCTCACCGCCGGCTACTTTTGGAGTTGGAGCTGGAGCGGGGTGCGGAGCGAGGTTTTGAGGTGGTTCGGGCTCGAGCAAGAGGAGGGCTTGCGAATACCGGCTAATTCCTAGCTTCTGCGCGACGGGTTCCGGTGCCGAGCCCGGCCTGGGGAGAGGACTTGGGCGGTGCCTTGCCCGGCTTTGCTCTCTGAGACCCCAGGCCTGAGTCCTGGTGGTAGAGCAACTGGAGGGCGGAGTGAGGGTCAGGGGAGCGGCCCCCTGGGCTCCCCGACTAGCCAAGCTCTAGTCAGGTCCCAGAAAGGGGAAAGGGAGCTTAGAGGCCCAGCCCTTCAATCAGTGGTGCTTGGTGCCCCCCAAGAAAGGAGCTTCCTGGGCTCCCAACAGGACCTCTGCTGTGTGCCTCTCATTTCTTGCTTCCTGTAACAATCTGAGTGCCTCTCCCAAGAAGTTACTTCCTGGGAGTAGAGGCCAAGGAGCCAGGAGACTTGGAAGCCAGACTGGCGCCTGATGATTGGGGACCTTCAGCCTTGGGACCCCTCTGAAGTGGCCAGACATCCTGATGGAAACCATATCCAGGATGCTGTGCTGGAGATAACAGAGGATCCTGGGTCTGCCCAGACAGGAGGCAGGAGAGAGGGCGAGCGTTCTGGAGTGTGGAGATGCTCTCCTGGGCAGGAAGGGCAGATGGTACAGGTGGCCTCTGTGGTCCCCCCCCCCCCCGCCCTCGCCCAGAAGAGGTGTGGGCAGACCTAGACAGGAGGATGGGGGCTAGGAAAGGGAAACAGTCAGGAAGTCCAGGTCCCACCAGGTCCTGGGCTGTGGAGGTGCTCGATCGGCATGTCCTGGATAGACACGTGGATTCCAGTAAATGTGCACCAGGGCAGTTTGGTCCCTGACCTGGAGCACCTTACCGTCTGGTGCAAGGGAACAGAGCCCAGGAGCCCTGTTTCAAGACAAGCAAGGGGACAGCAGTGTGGGGATGCACCCGAGAAACAGGTTGGAATCTGAGCCGGGGAACAGAAGGGGAGCAAATAGATTTGAGCACATCTGAACTGGACCGTAAAAGACAGTATTTCTATTAATGGAGAGGGAGGTGGCTTTACAGGCTGAAGGACGGAGGGACCGGCAAACGCAGAGGATGTGAGAGAGGCTTGAACTGGGCGTGATGTGGTGTGAGGCGAGCAGAGGCTGGAGGGGTTGGACTCTGTGCGATGGGGTGGGGTAGGGGGTTGGGTGAAGTTTCAGGATATGAGTTAAAGTAACAGTGGCAACCCTGGGCTCAGGCCAGGCTCACAGAAACGGAAAGGTAGGCAGTGTTCCTAGAGCATTGGGAACACCGGCCAGGTGCTCAGAAGCGCCAGGTCTGAGCCCGCTTAGCCATGGGGCCCGCACCACCTCCAATGCCGTCCTTGTAGAGCTCACTTGAGGCTGACCAGTCCTCTAACTGTAAAGACGATTGGGGGTGGCTGAACTTGTTGATCTCCCGGAGGGAAAGTTTTCACCACCCCATGGGTTTTTAGAGCCCCGTGCAGGACAGAACTCCTGAGGCTTCCCCTTCTCCTCCTCCAACCCCAGAAGGGGCTCCAGTGGGTCAAGCGTACCCTCATATTCTGGGTACAGGAGTCAAGGCCCCTCCTCCCTCATCAGGCAGGCTCCTCCTGTTCCGGCGATTGTCTGAGCCCCTGGCCAGGCTGCAGCTGGTCTCTCTCAGTCACTGTCATTCGTCTCTCCGGCTCCTATTGCGCATACCCTCAGTGGTCTTTGCAGCCTTGCCTCTTTCTCCAGCTTGTTCCCATCCTCTTCCTCGTCCCGTGGATTTGGGTTCAAATCCCAGCCGCACTACTACTCAGCTGTGTGATTTCACGTAGGTTGCCTAACCTCTCTGACTTCAGCTTTCTCATTTTGGAGATGGAACTGTTGACCCCTCCCACCGAGAGCTGGCGTGAGGCTCACCGAGACAGCATAAGTGACACACTCAGATGGGGCCAGCAGATGGGGCCTGGCCCTGGTAGTTGCCTCATGGGCCACACCTCAGGTTCCTTGGTCTTGGCTGTCCCTGTGATGGAGGGAGAACTCCACCTGCCCTGACTGGTTGGCCACTAGTAAGTTTGGATCTGTTGCCACCCACTTTACCCCTGTCACACGCATCCTGAGATCTTTTTTTTTTTTTTCTTTAAGGTCTGCACCCGCGGCATATGGAAGTTCCCAGGCTAGGGGTTGGTCGAATCAGATCTACAGCTGCCAGCCTACGCCACAGCCACAGCAACACCAGATCTCAGTCGCATCTGTGACCTACACCACAGCTCATGGCCACATGGGATCCTTAACCCACTGAGCAAGGCCAGGGATAGAACTCCACATCCTGAGATCTTGACTTTGAATGATGAGCAGGTCACAGGGTGGTGGCCGGTTTAGTGTCATGGTATACAGCAAGTGCTCAATAATTGTTGACTGAGTCCAGACTCAATAGCATCTCCAGGATGATTTCTTAGAGGTCTCCAACTCCCCGCCCCCACATCAGCATTAGGAAATTATCTCACCAAACCGTTTTGATAAATTCATGTTTATTTAGCAGCTTACAGTTTTCACATTCTCCTGTTTTATTATCACAGTTTACCAATGAGATCAGTCTCTGCCTCATGTCGTACAGCTGAGAAGAGGTAGGACTGGGTTTCAAACCTGAGTCCTGAGCTGTCCTATGTATTTCCAACTGCCTGGCTCCAGGCCCATCTCTTAGCTGCTCTATACTTCACTTTCCTCATCTGCAAAATGGGCTCATCATGGTGCCTGCCTGGCTATGCAACCTGCTGAGTGTAGCACCTGGCAAGCAGGCAGGCAGGAAATGGCAGTTGTAGACCTGTTGTCCTTGGTGTCCTCGGGTCTCCTCCCTTCCCCCCATTTGCTCCAGTCGCTGAATCCCCTTCCTCTGGAAAGTTCCAGTTCCTCTTCTGGTTTCTCCACACAGTCCAGGCCTCCCTGAGATGTGCCCCTGGGGGCCCCAGCTTTGGCCTCAGGTTCCTGTCACCCGGGACAAGGTGGGGCGTGACATCTGGGGTTGGTCCCCACTCGCGCTGACGGCAGGTGGGAAAGCCAGGCCCCCGTGCTTACAGGCCTGGAAGGATGCCCAGAAGTCGTCACGTGCAGCCCAAGCACGTCTTTTTGTTCCAAAGAGAAGAAAGGGCCGTTCCTTCATGGGTGACCAGGGCTTAGGCAGCCAGCACGAGTTCAGACGCCCTGGCCGAGCCCTCTGGGGCAGGGATTTGGGAATCAGAGGATGTGAATTTCAGGTTCTCCTCTCCGCTTCTTGACCCCTGAGCAAATTCTTAACCTCTCTGAGCTGCAGTCTCCTCATCAGTCAAATGGGAACAAAGGCCCCACGTCATAAGTGTGGTGAGAAGAAGCTGAGGACACTGTCCCTCCGCCCCCACGAGCTCGCTGCCGTCCACAGAGGGCAGACTCTCCCTGCCTTTTGCAGCATTTCTTAGTCTGATGGGGCAAAGTGGGGCATTTGTCTCTTTGCAAGTAGGAAGGTGATGGTTTTTGTGCATTTGTGCTCTAGCTCTGTGTCTCCAACACGGTTTGGAGTCAGAGCTCTAAAAGGGCAGGTTTGGGGCTCTGAAAGGGTCGGTATTGGACATAGGAAATTTTTAAAAACTATACTTGATGTGTGATTAAAAAGCCAAACTTTTGCCAGTTCAGTCTGGCATTTTGATACTATTTTAATGCATGGAATGTGCGTTTGATTGTTGGCAGGTGCGCTGACCCATATATTTTTATGTGAGGGAAACTGAGGCGTAGATTTACCCCCAGGAGGCTGAAAAGGGGCTCCTGAATCCTCATTTCCAGTTCACCCCTTTAAGTAAATATCACAGCCTCACTAGGGCGCTGTGAGATGATGGGTGTGAGGGGCACAGGCGTGTCTGCTGGCTGAGGGCAGGGTGTGGGGAAACGGCCGTGCCGGTCACTGGTGCAACTTGTATGAAGGGCAAGTTGGCAGTGATGTAGCCAAAGCTTAAAAATATGTATCATCTGTGACTCAGCAGTTGAATTTTTAGGAACAAATCAAGAGGTGTTCAGAGGTGTTTGTTCAAGGATGTTACCCCGTAGTTGTTTATAGAAGAGGAAAAAAAAAAAACTGGAAACAACCTAAATACCTAATAGGAGGGGATTTTAAATAAACAGGAGTGTATTCATCCTAGGGAGCCCCGGGTAGCTGTGAATTATGCTGCCAAAGTTTCTTACCCACCTGAACAGATTTCTCCTTATATACATGTAATGACGTGATGGCAGCTCACACCTACATGGCATTTGTCATGTGCCAGGCACAGTCCTGCATGCTTTCTATGTGTTAATTCATCATTATAACAACCATGGGAGGGGGAGGTAGGTCCTATTATTTCCTTCTTTTTACAGATAAAGGAAACTGAAGCACAGAGAGGTTAAGTAACTTGCTTAAGGTCACACAGATGGCAAGTGTCTGGCTGAAATTTGAACCGGGATGTCTGACTCCAGAGTCCAAAAGATGTTTCAAAACAGTATTTTTTGTTTAAAAAAAAAAAAGACTACCTCTTTTTCAGTGTAAAGATTAGCACTGAAAAATGAAAGGCTATAAGCAAAAATGTTAACAGTGGTTTCCCCTGGTTCCTAGGATCGTGTGTGATTTTTACTTCTTTTCGATCTTCTGTTTTTCTGACTTTTCTTTGTGAATGTGTGTTGCATGATATTCAAGTTCTATTTTTAAAAGCAAAAAATTAACAAACCCTTAGGGTAAGTGCTGAGTGCTGAGGTTCGGATGAAACCAGTCCTGCAGGAGCTCTGAAGGAGAGCTGGAGTCCAGTGTGGTGGGGGAGTGTATTCCTGGAAAACCCGAGGGAAGAGGACTCATTCAAGGTGGATGCTGAAGTTGGCTTTTCCTACGTATAGGGAAGAAGAAGTCGTTGTAGGCAAAGTAAAGAACACACAGATGGGGTGCAAAGCCATGGTGTGTGTGTGTGTGTGTGTGTACGTGTGTACAGGTGTGTTAGGCTGAATTCTGGCCTCCAAACAGATTCCAATCCTAATTCCTAGAACCTGTGACAAAAGAGACTTTGCAGTTGTCGTTAAGGATCTTGAGATGGGGCGATGACCCAGGTGAGCCCTAAACGCAGCCACGCAACCACGCATGTTCCTGTAGGGGAGGCAGTTGGGGGATGGGAGCGCAGACCAAAGAAGTGATGTGGTATCTGCGGCTAGTCGCTTCCTTGCTGTCTCTGCTGGCCTTGAAGATGGAGGGAGGAGCCACAAGTCAGCGAATGCAAGGAACACACTTGAGGAAGCTGGAAAAGGCAGAAGAGCTTCTTCCCTGAACCTCCGGAGGGAGGAGGGTCCTGCCAACACCTTGATTTTGGCTCAAGGCCGCTGACTGTGGCCTTCCGACTTCCAGAAACACAAGACAAGAAATTTGGAGTTCCCCGGTGGCCTAGTGGTTAAGGATCCACCATTGCCCCTGCTGCTGCGCAGGTTCGGTCCCTGGCCCAGGAACTTCCACATACTGTGGGCGCAGCCAAAGAAAAAAAATGTCTTCTTTGAAGCCACTAAGGTTGTGATGACTTGTTACAGCAGCGCCAGGAAACCAGTGCCGGGGTGTGTGCCCATCACATTTGGCGCCTCCGCCTCCAGAGAGACTGGCACATCGGGTGGTGGCACACGCCTGTCCCTCATCCATCAAGTGAGGGCCCTGAGCCCACTACTCCCAAAGCTCTTGTCAGCTCCAAAGTATTTGCTGGGAACCCAGCATACGGGGACAGGGCAGGAAGGGGCAGTGGTCAGGGGTGTCCGGAGGTCCCTTTCATTCTGAAGTGGTCATTCAGGATGTTCTGGGGCTCCTTTTTTACCATCACAGCTTTAGATTCATCTGACAGAAGTTGGAAAAGACATGAACTGCTAGAATGGACCATGGTATTGCCATTCAAGTGGGTGGGGAAGCCCTGCCTCCGAGCCCACGAACCCTCCAACTTCCCACCTGGGCCTGATTGCGAGTGTGTCATTGCCAGACAGACGGGTGGGGTGCTGGCTTTGTCTTGGCCCCTCTGGATCAAGCAGGAGAAAAGACCTTAGAAGTTATGTTAGGTGTCTTGGTTGCAAGTGACAGAAACTGAACTTAGACTGACACAGAGAGGGGAATCCAGGATATCTGTGCAGCCCAGTGGAGGTAGGGCCATGCAAGGTCATCAGGATCTGTCTTTCATTCCTGTCAGTTCCATTCTTTGGGTCAGTTTGGTCCTTGACATGTGGGTCTGACTCTCAATCAGACCTTTTTCCTCATGATGCCAAGATGGCTGCTGGCTCACAGACCATCACCCTTGATGACCCCAGCAAAGAGCTTCTCTTCCCCAAGGATTCCAATAATCCTTGGAATCCTTAACTGTCTTGACCTGATTGGAGCCCATGCCCCTCCCTGAACTGTCTCTGAGGCCAGGTCATGTGCTCTGTCCACTTGGTTTCCACACCTCCCACCTCACTCTCTCCTTCGCTGCTTTCTCCTCATCTCCTGTTTCTGGGACTCATCCTGGGACCTCCCTAGCTCCCTCCCATTTGTCTTCCAAGTTCAAACACTGTTTCCACGGTGATGTCTCCAGTCCTAGCTCTCCCCTGAAGTGCAGACTGTTATAAGCACCTGCTGGTTGCAGGCCCACCTGACTCGGGTCTAAACCAACCAAACCTTCGCCCAACCTTTTCTTCCCAAGGTCTCCCAGACTCCTCAGTGACACCTCTCTCCCTCCAGTGGCTCAGGACAAAATCCAAGTCATCCTTGACTCCTCTCTGTCTCATCTCCCACACTTGATCCATCGGCGGCTCCCCTGGCTCTACCCTCAGAACATACCAGAATCTCAGCAGGCCAGGCAAATACCTGACTCACAGACTTAGCACTTGCTCTTCCCTCTGCCTCATGGGCTCTTCCAGGCATCCACCAGGTCCGCTCCCTCCCCTCCTCCACGTCTTTGCTCTTGTCACTGTCTTAGTGAGGCCCCCTCTTACACCCTGTTTCAGATCGCAGCCCCTACTCTGACCTGGCTTCCTCTGTTAAACTGGTGTGTCTGACCTTGGGTGTTTACTTAGATTTGTTGATTGTTTGCCAATCGCCACCCAGACAGTTTCACAGAGGTAGCATTTTTTTGTCTGTAATGACAGTTGTTTGTCTCTGGTGCCTAGAACAGTGCCTGACACATAGTAGGTGCTCAGTCAATATCTGGGGAATGAATAAATGAGTGAATGAATAAAGGGCTTAGGCCTGGGCCACTCTGCCACCTCTGGTGGTGTGGTCCTCCCTGCCTGGACCACATGGACTGAGGACGGGGCAGAGGTGACATTTCCACAACCAGGAGCTGTTACAAGAAGAAATGGCCTGGGAGTTTCTATTGTGGTGCAGCAGAAACGAATCCAACTGGTAACCATGAGAATGCGGGTTCGATCCCTGGCTTCGCTCAGTGGGTTGAGGATCGGGCGTTGCCGTGAGCTGTGGTGTAGGTCGCAGACGGTTTGGATCCTGTGTTGCTGTGATTGTGGCGTAGGCCAGCAGCTGTAGCTCCGATTCAACCCCTGGGAACTTCCATATGCCTGGGAAATTCCATATGCTGCGGGTGTGGCCCAAAAAGCACAAAAAAAAAAAAAGGGAAAAAGAAGTGGCCCGGAGCTGAGCAGCCCTGGCCCAGGGCCCCCCTTCTGCAGACATTGTGTGTGAGGCAGGAAGACTCTGAGAGCTGCTCGCAGTGGCTGCTCCTCTGCCAGCTGAGTGTGGTTCTTCCAAAAACGAATCCCTGGGGCAGTTCAGAGGCGGAGGAGGCTTTCCGCGGGGCGGGGGTGATACCCGGTAAGAAAGCTGCTCCTCCTGACTGTCTCTTTCCCGCAGACCACACTGCAGGCCTCCTGGCCGGAGGGGGCTTGTTGCCTTGGCCTCTTTGCATCTTGCACAGAGATGCAGGACAAGCCTGCTTTGTTTCTGGGGCAGCTGCCCAATTAGGCAAAGAGATAGGACTGAGTTGAGGCACCCAAGTTAAAGAAACTTGAGAATTTGTGGCAAAAAGTACCAAACTGAGCTTTTAAACTTTTGATTGTGGGTCACGGTTACCCGCATGGATGCGGTTGCTGTGAGCTTGTGAGAGGTGGGCTGGGAGGGGCTGGCTCCCGCCTTGAAGCCAGAACGGAGAGAATTACCGCCTGGGCCATGCCTCCGCCTGCAGAGAGGAGGCTGCAGGCTCAGGATCAGCCCTGGCATTTCCCTCTTTCCCCTTGGGCAAGCCCTGTCCTGTCCCTTTTCTTTGAATTCCTTTCGCATGTTAGGCTGGTTCTCTAAGAAAAATGTCCCAAGTTTGGATTAGCTTCAATAATATGTGACAGAACAGCCAAGAGAGTAATCAGTTAAACAACAGAAACAGACTCGGAGTTCTCATCGTGGTTCAGTGGTTAACGAACCCAGCTAGCATCCATGGGGGCGCAGGTTCGATCCCTGCCCTCGCTCAGTGGGTTAAGGATCCAGCGTTGCTGTGAGCTGTGGTGTAGGTCGCAGACACGGTTCGGATCTACCGTTTCTGTGGCTGTGGTGTAGGCTGGCATCTACAGCTCCGATTCAACCCGTAGCCTGGGAACCTCCATATGCCACGGGTACAGAAATAAAAAGCAAAAAAATAAAAAATAAATAATAATAAAAGAGCAACTTTTATACGAGATGTTATGGCAACTCATAGATGCACCTTTTTTCATACCATCTCTAAGACAAGTCTCTCTTGGTGAGGTGGGCACTGGGGCTGCTGTCCTTGCCATCGTGTGTACCCAGAATTTGCAACTTGGAAGGAGATCCTGGAGGCAGTAGTGGAGCACTCTTGGGAAATGCTCCACCGCTGATGTTCTTGATGTCAGAGATGCTGAGACTTCATGGAAAAGCACAGCCAGCAACAGCACCAAGACAGGGCGACTGGGGGACATCGGACCCTGGATGTGAAGAAATTTTAGGAAGCTCTCGAACAGTTTGTTTCATTTGTATTTTTCTTTTTTAAGAATTTCCAAGAGTTCTTCAGCAACTGTACTTAAATTTTTAAAAATAATTTACAAGAGTGATAGATGCTTTAAAAAATCTGGGTCTAAATCTAAAAGAATAAAGTTTTAAAGAAACAAAGTACCAAAAATTCCAAATGATAAAAACCCATTATATAGGTAGCAGTTCTGAAATTACTCTGTGTACATACTAGGAATGAACAAAAGAACAAAAACACTGAAGATAAAGAGAGTCAGGTTTCTCATTGTGAAAGAAAACAATTGCAAAGAAAGAAAGGGGGAAGTTAGAATAAACTGTGTGGTGCTGAATTAGAATTAGAGATATAGGTCTTCCCGTTGTAGCTCAGCAGGTTAAGGACCCAAAGTAGTCTCCGTGGGGAGCGGGTTCAATCCCTGGCCTCACTCAGTGGATTAAGGATCTGGCATTGCTGTGAGCTGCAGTGTAGATTGCAGATGTGGCTCAGATCTGGTGTTGCTATGGCTGTGGCATAGGCCCCAGATGTGGCTCCAATTTGACCCCTTGCCTGGGAACTTACGTATGCTGCAGGTGCAGCCGTAAAAGCAAATAAAAATAACACTGGAGGTATAGGTTTAAATTCAGGATTTTTAACATATATACAGATGCATAGATATAGCGGTGTGTGTGTGGCCGTGTGTGTGGCTGTGCGTGTGTTTGTGTATGTACTTAAATAGGTCTAGCTTGGCCTGCTGAGATGGCCCAGAACAATGACACCCCAGCAGCAATGAGCGTACCTAGTGTCCAGCTATTGATTTCTAAGCAGCATTATCCAGTAAAAAGAACCAGGTCTCCTTGGAGAAGTGGTCGATTCCAGGGTTGAGGCAGAAAAAACCCGAGAAGAGTCCAGAACATCATATGGGGCTAGAAAATTAGAAACCACTCAAAAAAATAACGGGCATATGGTGAAAGGACCCAGGAGCCAGCCTGAAGGAACTCCCAGTGACCAAACCTGGCACAGTCAGAACAGTAGATAAGAATAGAAACGGATTATAAGCCATAGAGCAAAATCAGTGATTAAATACATAAATAAGTAAATGGAGAAGACAAGATAGTTCTTTTTGGTCTAGGAGAATTCCAATTAATGTGGAAGAGATGATGAAAATAGGAAATTGTCATTAAGCAAATGCCACGGTAATAATTACAGGCAAGCATCATGGACAGTTGCTGAAATTAGTGGGCGAAAATACGATGGAAACAGGATGCTTGCACAGTCTCAGAGTATCTCCCCACAAGCTACATATTAATTACCAAGGGAAAAATAGTAACTTTATGTTGGAGAAACCTGGCAGACAGCACCTAAATCAGGTGATCAAGCCTAACATCCCCAGTAATAAGGCAGGTTGATATCCTGTACTGCATGGAATGGTACGATGACAAGAGCTCCTCTGCTGTGTGCCTGCTACGAATGCATAGCCTTGGTCTAATCACAAGAAAACACCACAGGGAGTTCCCTTGCGGTGCAGCGGTTCAAGGATCTGGCATTGTCACTGCAGTGGCTCAGGTCACTGCTATGTCACAGGTTCAATCCCTGGCCATGGGCATGGCCAGACAACAACAGCAACAACAGAGAAACCCAAACTAAAGGACATTCTACAGATCTGACTAATCCGTATTTTTCAAAAGTGTCGACATCATGAAAGACAGACTAAGGACCTGCCCTCAACTGGAGGAGACTGATGATAGCTAAGAGCAGTGTGGCATCCTGGATTGAGAGACTACTGGGAGAACTGGTGAAATTCATCTAAGGGCTGTAGGTTACATAACCGTATTGAATCCCTATTTTCTTTCCTGGTTTCTCTGATTGTATTAAGGTTCTGTAGCATGATGACATCAGGATAAGCTGAGGGAACAGTATGTGGCAAGTTTCTGGGCTTTGTTTTTTCTTTGATTTCTTTCTGTAAACTGAAATTATTTCAGAATAAAAAATTAAAAGGTAGGAGGCAGTATTACGTTGTAATTTAATTGGCAGTGTTTTTTTCTCTCCTATTGGTACATAAAACATTAGTGTCAGCTATGATCAGTGGTATCTTAGATTTGGTAAGATCTATTGTTGTAGAATAAAAATCTCCTTTTAGACCCTTCCAAACTCATATCCTTCCCCAGAGGGGAGCGTTGTTGCCGTTACGCTGATGCACTTGAGGACTTTTTTTTTTGCTTTTTTTTTTTTTTTTTTGCTTTTTAGGGCTGCACCCTTGGCATACAGTGGTTCCCAGCTGCCGGTCTACACCACAGCCACAGCAACACCAGATCTGAGCCGAGTCTGCAACCTATACCACAGCTCACAGCAACGCACCACAGCTTGCAGCAACGCCAAATCCGTAACCCACTGAGAGAGGCCAGGAGTTGAACCTGCATCCTCATGGATCCTAGTGGGGTTCATTAACCACTGAGCCACCGCAGCGGGAACTCCAACCTTTTGTATTTTTTAATTTGCAAATAGATGTACCTGTTTGGTGCATATATTTTTCACATCAGCAGGCTTATTTATACTTATTAATCCATGACATGCATTTTTCTCTTAACTGCATACTTTTTTTTTCCTTTTTAGGGCCACACCCATGGCACATGGAAGTTCTCAGGCTAGGAACTGAATCAGAGCTACAGCTGCCAGCCTACGCCACAGCCACAGCAACGCAGGATCCAAGCCCCATCTGTGACTTACACCACAGCTCATGGCAACGCTGGATCCTTAACCCACTGAGCAAGGTCAGGGATCAAACCCACATCCTCATGGATACTAGTCGGATTCATTTCTGATGCGCTGCAGTAGGAACTCGGTAAATGCCTACTTTAGAATGCTTTCCTTCTCTGTTTGAGTGGAGCTGCCTCATTTTTAAAATAGCTGCATGGTGCTCTGGGATGTAGACGTTCCATGGTATTTAACCATTCTCCTGGTATTTATCTGGGTTTTTTTTTTTTACTGTTTTTCTGTTCCAAATAGTGCCGCAGCAAGTGTCCCAGTGCACAGCCTCTTAGTGTTTTGCTTTGGAATATGTACCAGGAGACAGATTCACAGAGCTGACAGGTCTTTGCATTTTTACAAACTACCAAGTTGCCTTCCAAATAAAGTTGGACCCGCTGCCATCCAGCCAACAGTGTGTGAGGGCATGCTCTTTCCCCACAGTCTCACCAACACTGAGTGTTATCAGTCTTTTAATACTTTGCAGTCTGAGTGGCGAATCATTCATTCGTTCATTCCATCTCATTCAAGAAAAACATATCGAGTGTCAGAAAATGTTAACAATTGTATTTGTCGCTATTATTGCTGCTCTTGCGGGGACGTGACAGAGAAAGGTGTTTCAGGCAGAAGGAACAGCATGAACCAAGGCACGTGCTCCCTGTGGGGAGAACAGAACTACTGCGTCGGCTGGGTCTTTAGCTGTGAGTGTCGGAGGCCGCATATGATTGCCTTAAGCACAGTGGGAGTGTGTGTGTGTGTGTGTGTGTGTGTGATATGTGTGCACACGGACGCAAGGTGGTGGTAGTTGTGAGGCGACAGGAATTCATAGGCCCAAATCAAGGAAAAAGCAGACGTGGCCATAAATCAAGGGGGTTGTAACTAGAGAGCAGAAATGGAAGCTGAGCCAGAAAAGAAAGACGGTGTCCCCTGCATCCTCCTGTTCGGCACCCACTCGGGGAAGTGGGATCCGTGTAAGAGCGCGGGCTGTAGGGGGACTTGCAGCGTCACTGCCTCCTTGCACCTTGTGCTGTCGTCCATGAGGTGACGGTGCTGAGGGATGGTCTAGTCCCCATCCCAGCCCCACACCCGGTGCCGACCCACCCTCTGGGGTCAGGATCGGGACAGGGAGAGTGAGATATGAGGGGACAGCTACCGGGACGGCTCTAAATCCTCTACATAGTGCCCTTGGCACTTGAGCTCCCGATTGATTTCTGGGGTCCCTGAGTCCTGGGGCTTCTTTTCAAACCGTGGTGCTGGTGTGGTGTGAGAGGAAGGCTGTCAGGTGCCTGGGCTGGACAAGTCACGCATCTATCTACTCTTAGCGACACTGCTGTTGCTTCATAGACTGCTGGGGTCTCGCACAGTCTGCTCTGTGCCCCCTGACTCCTAACAGACCTGACACAGTCTTCCCTGTGGGAAGTTGATAGGAATCTCTCTCTCTCTCTCTGTTTTTTTTTTTTTTTTTTTTTTTTTTTGCTTTTTAGGGCTGTACGCTCAGCATATGGAGGTTCCCAGGCTAGGGGTGGAATCAGAGCTACAGCTGCGAGCCTATGCCACAGCCACAGCCACAGCAACACCAGATCTGAGCCACATCTGCGACCTACACCACAGCTCACAGCAACTCCAGGTCCTTAACCCACTGAGCAAGGCCAGGGATCAAACCCACAACGTCATGGTTCCTAGTCAGATTCACTTCCGCTGCCCCACGACAGGAACTCCTCTCTTTTTAAAAAGCTTTTTCCAACCTTTTTGAGATATAGTTGACATGTAACATTATGTAAGTTTAAGGTATACAACATACTGCTTTGATAAGGAATCTCATTTTCTTGTGAGCACCACTAGCTGCCTTTTTTTTTATTTATTATTATTATTTTTTGATCATAACTTTCTCAGGAAGAAGTTTTCCTGCCACCATCCTGCAGGACTCTCCGCTCTGGCCCCCGTTCTGGGCCCTGCCCTGTGTCTGTTTTCCATGCGCTAAGACTTCCTCAGTTCTCCAGATTTTAAGGTTTTTCTCTCTCCAGCCCCCTTCCCCACCACCCCCTCCATCACAGGCCATCTGTCCCTGCCCTGCCCACTCTCAGCCCTTTTAATAGCACTGTCCTTGGGGAGGATGGCCTCCAAGGTGGTTTCATAACAGGCCTGGGTGAGGGCGGGGACACCCCAGGGCTGCCAAGGCGTTTGATCACGCTGGGTGTTCAGGGAGGCTGGCGGCTAAAAAAGCCCTAATGGAGAGTTTTCCAAGGGGGGGTTCCTTCTGTCAGCTCCCCACCCAGATGGATGGATGAGTGTGGCGCGTGCCCACATCAGAAAGGATGGAAAAGAAAGTGGGGGAGAGGGGAGAGGATGCCTGTCTAAAAATACAGCCCATCTGCATTGTGTTAGCTGGTTTCCCTGGAAACCACTGGGAACAGAGAGCTCCAGGGTGGCACGAGGGTGCAGGGACCCGGGTGCCTGGGCAGGCAGGGGCCTCCCTGCCTGGCCTCTTCATGCTGGGGATGAGGCTCTCCCAGGGCAGCTACACAGCTCCTGATGCACCTTCCAGGAGGCCTGGGTGACCAGCAGCTCCCAGCCCAGCCTCAGCACATCTCAACCCCAGGCTAGACTCAGGGGGGGACTGCCTCCCAGTGCGGTCACCAGGGAGCATCTTTGTAACTTCAGGGTGGGGGGCCTGATGCTTCCTGCTCCTGACGGGATGGGAGGGAACCCAGGGAAGGGCTGGAGCTGCAGCCTCGTTTCGGGAGCACCCTGCCACGGAAACGGCTTCCGGAGCTTCCACTGCGGCACGATGGGATCAGCAGTGTCTTGGGAGCTCTGGGACACAGGTTCCATCCCTGGCCTTGCACGGTGCATGGAGGTTCAGGTATTGCCGCGGCTACAGCTTAGGTCAAGACTGTGGCTTGGATATGGGATCTGATCTCAGACCCAGGAACTGCATATGCTGAGGGGTGGCCAGAAATGGGGGGGAAAAAAAAAGGAAAAGGAAAAGAAATGGGTTCCAACCCAGGCCCTGTGCCCTTGGGTCCCAGGCAAACACTGCACCGACTCCTGGCGATTGTGGCGACCGACCATAGGGCTGGGGGTGGGGGCAGTGCGCGTCTTCTGACCAACCAGCTAGTGGGATTGTCAGCCTTTCTGGGCAGAAGGGAAAGCCTAAGAGCTTCACCCTTAAGAAAGACTAAAAATAGAATTGGGAAAGAAGAGGGGGTGGTGGGAAGAAGGACAAGAATCCATTCTTCCAGGTTTGGTGGCCAGTGTGTTACAGAACAAGCCCTGTTCTAATACTCAGCATCCAAAGCCTTTTTTAAAGTACCAGTTTGTGGAGTTCCCGTCATGGCTCAGTGGAAACAAATCTGACCAGCATCCATGAGGACGCAAGTTAGATCCCTAGCCGTGCTCAGTGGGTTAAGGATCTGGCGTTGCCGTGAGCTGTGGTGTAGGTTACAGATGTGGCTCAGATCTGATGTTGCTGTGGCTGTGGCATAGGCCAGCAGCTGTAACTTGGTTTCGACCCCTACCCCTAGCCTAGGAACCTCCATATGCTGTAGGTGCGGCCCTAAAAAAAATAAAGTACCAGTTTGAGTGCATCTTTTCCAGCACTGCAAACTTTGACAGTTCCATCGAGGGGAAAAAAGGAATATTTTGTTTTAAATTTCATTTTCTTTGACTTCTAGTAAGCTTAAATATTTTCCCAATTGTATTGGCCAATGGTAATTCTTTTATGAATTTCCAGTTCATATCCTCGCCTGGTTTTTCCCTTGGTGCATTACGATTTGTGCCATGCTGAAATCCAAGTGAGAAGTGGCAGTGCCAGACTACACGGTTTGTGGGGTCCTTGCACCCTTTCTGTTTGCCTTCCCCACCCATTTGGATCCTCCAAAGGCGAACTCGTGCACACATCCACCCCATCTGCAGAGGCTCAGAGGCCCAGGTTCTCCTGGAACAGGCAGCCATTAGGGCCTGGGCCCCTCAACCTAGGTCGAGGGGTCACCGTGTCCCTGCAGGTGGTACTTATGACCAGCACCCCCTCCTTCAAGTGTCACCCGCCTGCCCCACCGCCAGGCGCCCCCTCCCCTCTCCGAGGCTTCCTCACCCAGGCCTGGCCTTCTCTGTGTCCTCCCCAGACCCTACTGTCCACTTTCGACCACAGGGGGCTTTTGTCTGTGACTCTGGCTTCCTCACACCTGTCTTTCTGCTTCTAAATAAGTGAAGAAGTTTATTTGAAATTGTTCAAAGGACCATCCTGTACTGTGCTGCTTTGCTTTGCCTTCCCTCCCTCCCTTCGTGGGGGAGGTGGTGGGAGAGAGACATGTTTTAAGACAACTAATGTAATGACCTCCTCTGAGCCAAGCAGGCAAGTCTTGCGGACCGAGCCCTGCTGCCCGCGCTCGGGAAATGGGGGGATGGAGCGGTCGGTGCGGTGCCTGGTGCCCCTTGCCGCAACCCGGGTCTGCGTTGTCCTCTCCACCCACCCGCCCGCCGGCGAAAGTCGGAACGGCCTGCGCGTCCCGCCCTGCAGGCCCCGACCCTCATCCTCGCCCTCCCTCCCTAGGGCTCCTGCTCCACGACGTGACCATGGCCGGGCTGCAGGAGCTGCGGTTCCCCGAGGAGAAGCCACTGCTCCGGGGCCAGGACGCCGCCGAGCTGGTGAGTCGCCCCTCCACGGTCCTGGGGGCGGAGGGCGCCACCTCGTGGCCAAGAAGGAAATGTTGCGCCTTCCCGAGGACGGCGACGATGTATCCTGCGAGCCTCCCGCCTCCAGGAATCCCTCTTCCACCCTGAGAAGCCTTGTCCCTGCTTTGGGAGAGCTCCGGCCGACTGAGGGCCGTGCCACTAAAACACAGCCAAACTCGCGGTGGCTTTGGCTCTCTTTGTTCCTGGGAGGCTCTTTAGGAGAGTTATTCCCATTTCAGTGATGAGAAAGCTGAGGCACAGAAAGGTTAACTCACTTGACCAAGGTCGCACAGCTGTCAGGGAATGAGACTGTATTCAACCTTTGGTTCTGGGCGGCCCTTGAGCCCCAGGGGGGTCCCTGCCCAGCAGTGTTGCCTCCAGCCAGGGCACGATGTTTCCTCGCCTACCCAGGACTTTCTTGTCTGTAGCTTCTTTCTTTTCCTCACAAGCCTCTGAGTTATGATGGCAAGTATTACCAGCAGCGCTGCCAGGCCATGGGACCCAGGCACTCAGGGTTGTTATTTTGTCCCAAAGAGCCCTTGTTAGGACACCAGATGTAAATTCCAGTCGTTTCTACCCACACTTTCTTGTTGGGGTGACACCCAGCACCTCTTCCTCCTCCTTCCCTGCAAAGAAAAACCGTGGGTCCACTACTCGTGGTGTTTTTGGGCATCACTGCGGCAGATCTCCGCTGCTTATGCTACCAGCCCCCTCATTCCTCAGCACACCTGTCAGTCCCCTGCCCTGCCTCCTGCATCCTCCCACCAGAAGAAGGTGAGCCGGGAGTCACTGAGCCCCACCTGTTAGGGCAGAGTGACTGACCAGGCTCCACACGAGGCCGGCGGTCCTGCCCTCAAGAAGGGTTCAGTCTTTAAGACAGATCCTTGAGTTAACGTATAAAATCCAATTCCCTGGCAGCAGCCCCGGGAACGGTCATGGAACAGCTGGCGGGCTCTACACTTTGTAGGCTTTTTTGTTGTTATCGTTGCCACACTGGCAGCATGCAGAAATTCCCAGGCCAGGGACGGAACTCGCACCACAGCAGTTACCAGAGCCGCAGCAGTGACAATGTTCGATCCTTAACCCACTGTGCCACCAGGGAACTCCTTTAGTAGGCTTTTTATTCTAATTCCACTCCCCCCCGCCATCATCTCCTGCTCAGACGCTTCCTGCTGGTACAGGGCATGGACCTGTGGGCAGCACAGAAAGCTGAGCTCACCTTGGCCTCATGTGTTCTCTCCCACTTCTCACCGTGTGGCAGGCCACCCCGGGAGATGCCCCCTTCTTTCTGCTTGAAGGAGCCTCCCCACTGGCGTCTTTACTCCCTTCAGCCTTTTAAAATACATCTTGTCATTCCCGGTTTTCTCATGTGCCCCGTTCCCTCGTCCCAGTCCTTTGAGGGTCCGCCCCGGGCTTGGCAGGGCACCCGGGTACCCTAATGCCAAAGGATTTTTTTTTTTTTTTGCTTAGGCTAACAGGATTTTATTTCTATTACTGGCCACCATCCCTCCTGAGACCTGCTTTTCACTGTTGTTCTTGGCTTCAGTAAGGTACCCTTGCGATTTTATGAAAAATTATCATTTTTGCTTAAACTGCAAAATAAATAAAACACCTCATGTCACTTTTCTATTTAAAAGCTGGTCAGTGGCTGCCCTGACCCCAGAGTTATAGCCACAGGACGTCCCCAGGCCCAGAATGTCTTCTCACACACACACCACCCCCCACCAAGCTCTCCCCGACCTGGGCCACCCCCTCGTCTCGGCTGGGCCTTCTCTCCCGCCGATCTTGGTCTTGCTCAGAATGTTCATGCAGTGCCTCCAGGGTCTCTGAGTTGCCCGGTGTTATTCCTGCTGTGTTTCTTAGTTTGGGGTCCTGCCCCTCTGAAGCGTCCCATCCTCGTGAAACTCTCCCGCGTCCCTCTGCCTGGCCCCGCCTTGGGCAGGGTCTTCCAGTGAGAGAAGGCATCCGTGCCCGCCTCGTCCCTTTCCCCCAGGTCTGTCCCCTTCCTTGGAGGAACCAAGAGCGGCCCCCCCATGCTCTCCTCCCCTCCGCATGCAGAGTCCCAGGCGCTGGAGGCCCCAGGAGGGGAGGCCTGGGGAAAGCTGTCCTTGGCGTCACACAAACTTGGCTTTCCTTTTCGAGGTGAGACCCTTTTCGTGCCGACTGCCTCCCCCCCCACCCCACTCCAGCCGCCAGAACGCAGGTGGATGGGCTTCTTAATTTGAGAGTAAAATATTTTTCATTCTTCTGCTCCCCACTCCTGTGATGCGGGTTCATCTGCCTTCTTGTTGCACCTCAGCGGGCCCGCCCTTCTCTTGCTCCCTGCCCCGGCGTCCTGGTTCTAGTCTGATGGTCCCCTTGACCGCATGAGACGATGTGGTAGCACCCGGCGCAGACAGAATCCCGTGCAGAAGCGCCCTGGGCAGAGTGGCGGCTCACTGTGCCCCTTGGTTAATCCTCACAGACACTGAAGCTCGGCGGCCAGGTCACCTGCCCACAGTGAGCAGAGGGGAGCAGAGAGAGTTCTGAACAAGCGCAGAAAAGGGCAGGGCAAGGGAGGTCCCGCGGTGGCGCAGTGGGCTTGGCAGTGTCTTGGGAGTGCTGGGACGTAGGTTCTATTCCCGGTCCGGCACAGCGGGGTTAAGGATCCAGCGTTGCTTGCAGCTATGGCCTAGGGCCATATCTGCCCGTATCTGAATCCGGCTCGTATCTGATTCCTGGCCCGGGTACGCCATGTACCATGGGGCAGCCAAAAACAAAAACAAACAAAAATGAGGGCAGGGCAGGGGCCTCAGATGTGTGTGGTTTCTCCCCCTTCTCCCCCATGAGGTATCAGAGACCCAGTGAGGACGCAGAGTGCCTGAGGCTGCCTTGGGGAGGACCTGGCAACCCGGACATGTGGGGTTTGGGCCCCCACTCCTCCGCTTCCCATCTCTGCCACCTTGTAAACAGTGGCTACGTCCAAACCCGTCCCCTCATTTGTGAAGTAGACTTGTTCCTCCAGGTCTGTTGCACTTGGGGAGTGTGTTCCGTGCCAGGCTTGATGCCGAGAGCGAGAAGCGGGCAGGTCTGGAAAGGCGAGAGCGGCTACCACTCAGGCTGGGCAGCACCTTAGCGCCTGTCAGAAAAGGCTCCTTGTTTCTCTCTGGAGGCACAGGCCTGCCTCTGCAGCCCTGGAGTGGCCGTGATGGTCAGCCCGGCGGCCCTCCTTCCCAGCCTCTGCCCTTGTGCCCTGATGGTTGACCTCACAAACCGTCTGTGGAGACAGCAGACAAAGGGATGAACAGCAGGAATTTGGGGTCAGAGGTCATTCCACCACTTTCCAGCCACACGATTCAGCCTCTCTGAGCTTCACCCTTCTCATCTGCTGAGTGGAAATCTTCATATTTTAAGTTAATAGGTAAAACCAATGTGTGTAGCTGCCCATGGCCTCAGCTGTCAGGTACTTAGGAGCCTGATGCCTGGCACTTGGGAAGCCCTGTGTCACTTTCGTTAACATTAAGAGAGACGGGAATGTGGAGTTCCCACCGTGGCTCAGCGGAAGTGAATCTGACTAGTATTCATGAAGACGGAGGTTCGATCCCTGGGCTTGCTCAGTGGGTTATGCATCCGGTGTCGCTGTGGCTGTGGTGTAGGCCAGCAGCTATAGCTCTGATTCAACACCTAGCCTGGGAACCTCCATATGCTGTGGGTGTGGCCCTAAAAAGACAAAAAAAAAAAAGGGAACAGCAAGAGAGGCTGTTCAAGGAGCAGCCCCTGTGGCCACCCCCCATCCCTGGCTGGGCCAGCCCAGGGCCTAATGAGCCACCCCCTCTGTTTGTCGTTTTCTTAGGAGAACTCTGACTCCTTCCTCTTGGCTGTGGACACAGACTGGAAGGTAGGTCTTGGCTCAGCCTCCCCAGATAGGGGACTAACAGCTGGCTGTCCCCTCCCTGACCCTGCCTGCTTCAAAGGAGGTCTCACAGCCCTTCCATGTAGCCCCAGCCTGCAGCCGCAGGGACTGGTCAGCTGGCAGCATCCAGGGCCACCCCCTTGGCTCACAGTGGCTTTGCCTGCCCCTGCCCCATGGAGAAATGTCCCCTCTTTCCCCGAACAGGACAAGGAAGGGAGGGGAGGTCTGAGGGAGTGAGGATACCGTCATCTGAATCAGCACTTTCCTCCTATGAAAGCCAGGCTGATGCTCCAAAATAGCTCCTGTTTCCATGGCAGCAGTTGCCCAGACAACCGTGTCCTCTTTAGTTTGATGCCAAATTCCCTGTGAAAACTGAAATCATTCTTTGCTTTTCTTCCTCCGAACAATGATTTCTGACTTTGCTCACTGGGTCAGCCATTTCTCCCCTGGGAGGCCCAGAGTGGCCATTTATTTCGGGGTCTCAGAAAATGCATGACAGCAGACACAGCGGGAGCCTCACAGGGTTCCAGGGTCCCGATGGCCATCAAAACCTGCTGAACAATGTCAGACTCTTCTGGGGCCTTCCTTCTGGCTGGCTGGAGCTGGCCCGCAGGCTACTGTCCAATATGGATCAGTTCCCAAACCCCATGACAGCCCCAGCTTCATGGTCTGGACGCAGGGGTGACGAGGGAGGCGGGGCGGCCTGCTGGCTCCTCCCTCTGGTGCTTATATCTGCAGCCAGGATGGAGACGCTGAGCGTCTGGACCCTGGGTCACGCGCCCCTTTGAGGACGCAGGCGATGCAGGCAGAGGCGACGCAGACAGAGGCGTCAGAGCACGTGCTCTGGTCTCCTGGGAGCATGAGCTCTGAACACAAAGGGCTGCAGAGCTGGGGAGGACAGGCTGGGGTCTGGAGGAGTGGGGAGCAGCCGGGCAGAGGTGGGGAGGGATGTGTCCACAAGGCAGCCCCGGCCCAGCGGGAGATCAGCGGGCACCCCAAGGAGTCTTCTTTGTCCTCCCTGTTCCCAGGATGGGCAGGATGTGGGAGCTGCAGCCCTTCCTCCCCAGGATGGGGCTGTTGAAATAAAATCCGGAGCAGCCAGCTCCTGCCCAGCACTGAGTGGGACTCGCTGGATGCCGGTGGCGCTATTGCCAGCTCCCAAGACACACACACCCTGGGGTCCTCTGCCCCTGGGCCGGGCCCAGGACAGGGTGACGCTCCCACACGTGCGGGGCTCTGGTTCTCAGACTCTCTGCTCGGTAAAGGGCAGCGTGTGTGTTAAAAGCGCCTTACCATCCACCCCGGTTTCAGCACAGAGGCGGCTTTTTTTTTTCTTTTTTTAGTAAAGCAGCTGCCGGGATGGCCCTTAACTGGGCCAAAGCCCGGCAGGGATTTCATCCCCTTCAGTCCCTTGCCTCAGCGGAGCCGGCCATGGGCGAGGCGGAAGGACAAGCTAGAGCCTGGCAGGGCTGGGTCCAGGTCCTACCGCTTGTGGGCCACGCGACCTGCAGCGCGGCTCACTGCTGTGACACGGGGAGAGTGACACAGGCAGCTGAGACCCCTCGCCCCTAGCTATTTGCAGGGTTGAGGATGGTGCCCCTCCGGCCAGGCACTCAGACCCTGGGCTGACGGTGACTAGTGGCCACCAGAGCCAGGCTGCCTAGGAGTGGTCGCTGACTCTGGGCTCACAGGCTCTGTGATGTTGGGCAGGTTCCAGAACGTCTCTGTGCTTCATTTTCCTCGTTTGTAAAGTGGGTGTTCCGAGGACAGAGGGAGGTAGCGTGGCGAGCGTTGGGAGTGACCGGGCACGGGCGAGGTGTGGTACTGAGCGTTCGCTCGTCTTAATAATGTGACCCCAGGCCAGAGTGCTAAGATGTTGCTGCTTACTGGCTGAGCGAGAGCATTTCCTTCTCTGTGCTTCAGATTCTTCATCCTTTCTCATAGGTTTGGAAGGATTATGTCTTATCCTTGCCCCTTGCAGACCTGGGCAAGCAGCCACACTGCTCTTCTCCCGCTTACAGATGTGGAGGCTCAGAGCAGTTGACTGACTTGCCCAAGGTCACACAGCCAAGACTAGCAGGGTTTGGCTAGCAGGACCTGAGCCTGCCCTGTTCAGCCACAACAGCCGTAGAACCTCCAGGGAAGAGGCCGGCAGTTTGGAGAGCTTTTGGCATTCCTCCTCTGGGCAGGCCAGCAGTCAGGTCTGTAGTGAAGTATGCGGCTTTTTCTCATCCTCCTAGCAACACAATTCTCATCTTAACGGTTGAGGAGACAAGAGGAGTTAAGAAGTCTTGTCCAAGGTTACCCAGCTCGAGGGTGGGGCAGCTGGGACTTAAGCCTGTGGATTTGAAGTCACAGAGCTGAGCAGAATTGGGGGGTGGGTGGTCATGGCTCAGGGTGAGCAGAGTCTGAGGTCGCCCAGGTCCAGGGGTGGGAAAGGCCACTCAGAAGCTCAGGTGGGCATCAGGTTGGATGGGGACCACTGAGGAGCAGGGTTTTGGTGGCAGAAAGGGTGGGAGGCCACCCCACCCCACCCCTCCCCTCTTGAGGAGAGACACAGAAGGGTTGTGTGGGCAGGTCAGCAGGCAGGGCTGAGCCTTTGCACACTACCTCAGTGGTCAGAGCTTTCATCTGTGCTGAAGTGGCTGCAGGGCAAAGAGGGCGTAGCCAGGACATGAGGGGCTGGGGGACACCTGCTGGGGAGAGCACAGGCACCCGCACTGTGCCCAAGGCCCACCTTGCAAGAGGTCAGAGAGGGGGCAGGGAAAGTGACCGATGCCCTCCAGGCAGAGGACGGGGCCGGGCATAGCATTCGTGGCAGGTGCTGACCCGGCCACTAGGCACCCAGAGATGGGGAGGTGACCCCTTTCCCCCAGGGCAGCCAGCCAGCATGCAGGGCTGTCAGCCCCGGCGGGGGTGAGTGGCATGTTCCTTCACCAAAGCAACAGAATGGGGGCACACACGCCCAGCACCCCTCCCTCTTCTGTTGCTCCTGCTTCTCAGTCCTCGGGCCCCGCCCGCCCCCGCTCCCCTCCCTGGCCTATTTCCTCTCCTCCTCTGCCTCCCCCTTCTAACCTGTTTACCTGCATGTCTCTGGCCAGCTCCTCACCTCAGCCCCGAGCTGCGTGACCTCCAGCGTCTGTCCCGCGGCTCAGGACAGCCCCGAGGCTGCTTAGGCATCCTGCTCCCCAGAGATGCGAGAGCCAAGCCCCCCACCGGGTGCCCCCAGGAAAGAGGGCCGGGTGCCTCAGCAGGAGGAGGGCACGTCCAGGCGGACAGCCTGCCTGCGGTCCCTCCCTCTCCAGTGGCCTCCAGCCCCAGCTGCAGGATATGAACCCACTGCGTGCCTGGTCCTGCAACCTGCCCGGACGCCCTGGCCCCACAACCCCAACCCCCCTTTCCCCCACATGGGCAGGCACCGGGCGTACACGCGGGCAGAGTGGAGGCTGCCCTAGCAGTGCCCCCTGGGGGTGGAGAAGGGGCAGTCCCCTGGAGTAGGGTCACAGTCCGGACAGCAGTGACTGCCCATATCCCCTCAAGGCTAAGTGACGTGGAGGCTGGGCTTGGGGCCCACTCAAGCCCTCCCTGTTCCCCAGGGTATGGGTCAAGGGCTGTGCCGTCTAGGACATGCCCGTGAGGCCCAGCCTGCCCTGCGTGGGTGTGCTTGTCTGTGAGAATCCGCTGGGTACCCGTCACAGCTGTACACGTGGGCTCGCCTCTTCCTAGGACCCCACGTGCAGCTGCTGCCCGGAGCCTCTGTGCACCGTGCAGGTGCTGGGGACCATCAAGACTGAAGTGGTGCTGGGGGTGGGAGGAGCAGGAGTTTGGGGTGAGTGAGGACCTCGGAAGCCAATCGGAGCCAAGTTTGTCTCCTGAAAGCCAATCTGGGAGCTGGGGCTCCGGGCGAGCGAGTGGCTGCTCAGAAACCCCGCAGGGAGGAGGGGCCAGCCGAGGCCCGCAGACTCCGCGTATAAATGGCCCGGGGAGCGGTGCCCCGTCACAGAGCCGCTGGTCTCCCACTTGCGCTGCCCCCTCCCTCCGGGCTCTGGTGACTCAGGCCTTTGTTTGCGCTCCCTGGTCGAGGCGAGCGGCCTCCCTCGGCAAGATGCCGGAGTGCTGGGATGGGGTGAGTGAGGACTTGGGGGTAGCGGTGAGGTGGGCGGGCAGGCCCGGGCATTCCTCTGCCTCTGTCTAGTGGCGGTTCTGCCTTCGGTCCCCTCACCTTGGCGGTCACTGAGCAAGGCCGGCGGGTTCCCGGCTCCCCGCTGCCCCCCCCCCCCGTCTGCAGCAGGGGTCGCGAGTGGCTGCTGGTCAGGGACTGTGCGGGCGGTGGTGGGGGGGGGTGAAATCTCTGCAGAAATGGGAATGGGCTGCCGCTCGTCTGTCAGCTCGTCTGTCAGCTTGTGTGGACCAGGGTGCCATCGCGTGTATGTATATGCCACTGACAGTGTATCCTCTGCCAGGCACATGCCCAGCTGGCTCTGCCTGGCGCGTGTGACCACCTCAGCCCCGCCCGCGGAAATTGTTCCCAGTGCGTCTGATGTGTCGGTGCGCGCAGGTGTCTGGCCTCCTGACCCCTAAGGGTTTGTCTCGGTTTTTCTGGGTGCCTGCGCCGTGCCAGTCAGGCAGAAGCAGGGAAGTCTGAGTTGCGGTTGTGGTGGCCATCGGGCCGGAGTCCCTGTGCCTTGCTTTTTTGGGATTGAAAAGGCAGTGCTAGAAGGATGTGCCCGAGGTGCCCAGGCTCAGCGCTGTTCTCACTCCAGGAGGAAGAGGCAGGGGCAGACCTACCCCTCTAACCACCCCACCCGCATCCGCCCTGCCTGCCCAGCCCGGTGTGCAGGCCCCAGGGTGGCCCCGCACCCAGGCAACTACGTCAGCGCTTACCCGTCGCTGCAGACCTGGTGCCCTGAATTATTGATGCACTTGACGGGGAAGAATGGAACCAGTCCCCTCCCCTTTCCGAGCTGAAGCCCAACTCAACCCCGCCCCCAAACCCACAGCCCTCAAGGTCACGGGCGAGGCCGAACTAAACAGGCAGAGAGGGGATGACAGAGCCCCCTCCCTGGTGCCGCAATGCCACACGCTGGCGCCCACCTGGTGACTGGGGGCCGGATTCTGACGTCACCGGGAGCCAATGAGAGCGCTTGGCCCTGGGGGTTCCGAGGACTCAGAACAGGTCTGGCTGCGGCCCTTGGGGTGCCCCTCCTGCATGGCACCCCAAGGTTCGGAGACATTTGGCCCCTATCAGGATGAGCTGGATCTGGGGTCTTGGGTCGGAGGGGGTGCAGGGAGGTCAACTGGAGGGCTAAGCCAAGATCACTAGCAACCAGGCCCACCCAGCCCCAGCCCTTCCTGTCCCCGGGGAGCTGAGCCTTAGTAGGGCAAGCCCTGCGACTGAGCCCTGCCGCCCCAGGGAGGAGAGGGACCTGGGTGGGCACTCCAGGACTAGAGACACCCCCTCCTAACATCCTCAAGGGCATCGGAGGTCTGGGAAGACCACGCCCTGGGTCCCAAGTTGAGCCATGCAGGGCTAGAGCTGATTGGCTCTACGTATGGCCCGTGCGCTGCAGGAAGCGCATTGCAGCTCCTGTGCGATGGGTGCCCCCTCCTGCCTCCCACCCCGCCCTCCGTGGCACCATGCACCCCTCCTTTCCCCTTCCCCACCCTCCATAGCTCTGTGAGCCCCTCCTCTGCCCTCCGTTGCACTGTGCACGCCCCCTGCCCCCCGCCCTGCCCTCCGGAGCCAAGAGAACGTGGGAGGTGGGCATGTGGCAGGGCCCCCAGCAGGGACAGGCAGCTGTGGAGAGGCTGCCTGCTCAGAAGTCTCCTGGGTGGAGCTTTAGCTCTTCCTTCCTCAGAAAATTCGGCCTGATGCTGGCACCTGTAAGGCCCGTCATGCCCCCCGCCCTGTCTGAGCTTGACCTTGGGTGAGTCGGTTCTCCTTTCCCAGCCTCAGTTTCCTTCTCTGTGGGGAGTAAGTAAGAAGACACATGAAAAGTGTCTGGCCCCTGAACAGGGAGTGTTTCTTGTTCTGCCAGCCCTGGGGGAGGCCAGGCCGGGGCCGCGGGGAGGCTGTGATAGACTCGGGCCCACCTGGAAGACTCCCAGAAGTGTGGCTCCTGGAGTGCGGCCTTTGTCCACAGGGTTGGCTCTGCCTTGTCACTCACAACTGGAGACCGGCCGAGACAGTGGTCCTCTGAGCCCAGACCCGAGAATCTGTCTCCTGCTTCCTGAGTCTCCCCTTTGCTGTCAGAGGCAAGAACTTAGGTTCTCTCTGAATCTTGGTGTCCTGGTGTCCTCCACCTGCAAGATGGGGAAAACTCCTTCTCTCTTTCCTAACACCCAGCACACAGTAGGTGCCCGGTCACATGCTGACAGTCCTTGACCCTAGCCCCACCTCCAGCTCCTTACCCCCCTGATTCCCAGGTCTCCCCCTGGTGCAGGGCAGGGCTGTTGATTTAGCTTTGACAGAGCCTCTTGGAGTCTCCCCACGAGTGGCCCAGAGTGACCAGTCTGTAGAGGGGCCCAGCCATCAGGACACCTCCCCAAGGCTCAGGGATGCCCACACCCAGCAGCATCCTTTCTGGGGCCCTTTCCAAGCGCTAAACACTTGGCAGAGAGCAGCTTGTCTAGTTCTCATGGGGTCCCGACGAGCCGGCTCAGGAAGAGGTAGCCGAGGCACAGAGAAGTGTGCGCCCTGCTCAGAGTCGCACAGCAAGGGGCAGAGCGGGTCCTGAACCCGCAGCATCCAGCTCCAGCTTCCCGAAGAACTGACGACCCCAAGCAGCAAAACCAAGGGCACGAACACAGGAGGATTCCAGAGCAGCCCCTGCAGCGGGCCTTTGGGGAGGGCGTGGGGGGCCGGGCCGGCCCTGCCCGAGGGAGGCCTTGTGAGGCTCACAGAGGCAGGAGCGAGAGCCTGGAGTAGGGTGCGGGGGGCGGAGGCTGGGCTGGCAGCACTGGCTCTTTGCCGTGGATTCTAGGTGGGCCAGGTGCTGGCGGGGAGCAGCAGCCCTTTCGAAGGGTTCTGAGTCCAGGAGGAAGGTGACAATGGCAGGACTTGGGGCGGAGTCAGAGCTGCCCTGGAGGGGCTGCTGCGAGCCGGGGAGAACAGGCCTCCCTGGACCCTGGAGAGCTGGGGGCAGCAGGGCCCAAGCCTGGGCCCCGGGCAGTGGCGGCTCGCCCCCCGCTGGTCTGCAGAGGAGACCAGAGCTTTGACCGCTTTGCAGGCCAGTTCATGTCGCCGTGCTGAGCGGCCTTGCGGGGGAGGTCCTTCCTCCGGTCTGTCGCTCTCTGCATGCTGCTTGGGGTGATGAGAAGGGGACGCCCCACCCTACGAGGGGGTGAAAGGCTGCCCCACAGCCTCGTTTCCCAGAAGAGCCAAGCGTGGGGGCTGCCCAGAATGTCCAGCTCTGTCTGTCCTCTCCAGGAACACGACATCGAGACTCCCTACGGCCTCCTGCATGTGGTGATTCGCGGCTCCCCCAAGGGGAACCGCCCGGCCATCCTCACCTACCACGACGTGGGTCTCAACCGTAAGTGCCCCTCGGCCTCACTCGACCCTCCTCTGCCTGGAATCTGCCAGCGCAGCGAGTCCCGCCCCCCCCATCCTCCCCATGGGCCCCGCGGGTCCCCACTCACACCCAGTCCTGTGCCCTTAGCCCTTTGGGTCTTGGTTTCCCGGCTAAACCACGAGGCTGATCACCACTGCCTCGACCTCCCTCTCAGCACCCGCGGGCCTCCCTCGAGGCCCTGCTCGGCCGCAGCTGAGAGCTGTGTCTTTGCAGACAAGCTGTGCTTCAACACCTTCTTCAACTTTGAGGACATGCAGGAGATCACCAAGCACTTCGTGGTGTGCCACGTGGATGCCCCCGGCCAGCAGGTGGGGGCGTCGCAGTTTCCTCAGGGGTAGGTACCCGGCGGCCCCTCCGGCTTTCCCTGGCTCTGTGCCCCGAGCGGCACGTGGGCCTGACCTCCTGTCCTGCCTGCAGGTACCAGTTCCCCTCCATGGAGCAGCTGGCCGCCATGCTCCCCAGCGTGGTGCAGCACTTTGGGTGAGTTCCCGCGCAGCCCTGCCCCTGGGCTGGGGGCTGGGGGCTGGGGGTGGGTCTGCCCTGGATGGCAGTCGTGGGAGTGACCAGCCGTGCTCTCTTCCAGGTTCAAGTACATAATTGGCATCGGAGTGGGAGCTGGAGCCTACGTGCTGGCCAAGTTTGCAGTGAGTCTCCCCACCCCACCCCCAGCTAATTCCAGGACAGGGCTCTCCCAGGGGCCACCCCACAGGGGCTCTCCCTGTCTTTTGTCCTCTCCTCCTCCCCTTTCTTCCTCTTCGCTTAGGAAAGTCCTTTTTTCATTTTTCCCTCCAAGGAAATTCACTTAAAAAAAAGTGGCTGGAGTTCCCGTCAGGGCGCAGTGGAAATGAATCCGACTAGGAACTGTGAGGCTGCGGGTTTGATCCCTGGCCTCACTCATTGGGTTAAGGATCTGGCATTGCCGTGAGCCAGTCACAGACGTGGCTCGGATCCGGCGTTGTTGTGGCTGTGGCGTAGGCCAGTAGCTGTAGCTCCAGTTGGACCCCTAGCCTGGGAATCTCCATATGCTGTGGGTGCGGGCCTAAAATGACAAAAGACAAAAAAAAAAGTGGCAACCCACCCCACAGACAACCACTGCTGGCATTTTGGTGTATTTTCCTCCTGTTTTTTCTGTGCACGTATATACATATGTTAACTTTTTTTCTCTGCACATTTATTACATACATGACATCAAGTCAGATTTAGTATTTAGGAGTTCCCGTCGTGGCGCAGTGGTTAACGAATCTGACTAGGAACCATGAGGTTGCGGGTTCGGTCCCTGGCCTTGCTCAGTGGGTTAACGATCCGGCGTTGCCGTGATCTGTGGTGTAGGTCGCAGACGCGGCTCGGACGCGGCTCGGATCCTGCGTTGCTGTGGCTGCGGCGTAGGCCAGTGGCTACAGCTCTGATTAGACCCCTAGCCTGGGAACCTCCACATGCCGCGGGTGCGGCCCTAAAATGACAAAAGGCAAAAAAAAAAAAAAAAAAACAGATTTAGTATTTAAAAACTCACTGTAGTATAAGCATTTCCGTATACTGTAAAACACTTTGTAAATGGTTTTTACGAACCTTTTGGTCTTTATTTTGTGATATTTGATTCAGCTGGTGTTGACACAATAAAGACGTAATGTGAGAGAGGGAAAAAAGGTGACTTCTCCCGTATATCTCCTTGAAACACCGTGTGCCATGACTTGCCTCAGCCAGCATCCAAAACCAACATTTCTGTTAGCAACAAACTACAACTAATTACTCTAGTAAGGATTATCACTTATTCACTAAACAGGCTATTTAAACATGAATCATTTATTTAACCAAAAATTACGCTTATGTTAAGTTTGCAAGGTTTAAAGTTTCAGAAACATCATGTCGGGTAGGAGCCCACAAATGTTCCATCTTTAAAAACAAAAATTTAACTTTAAGAATTCAAAATATGTCTTTCTTGGACTCCCCTGATGGTTCAGCATGTTAAGGATCCAGCGTTGTCACTGCGTGGCTCTGATTACTGCTCTGCTGCAGGTTCGAACACCGGCCCCAGAACAGTGCCATGGACTTGTCCAAACCAACCAACCAACCAAAAACTACATTTTTTTTAAGTGTTTCTTTCTTCAAAAGAAATGACCAAGAATTTTCAAGCTGGTTTCTTTTTTTTTTTGTTCTTTACTTTTTAGGGCCATGCCTGCTGCATATGGAAGTTCCCAGGCGAGGAGTATAATCGGAGCTAGAGCTGCCGGCCTACACCACAGCCACAGCAACGTCAGATCCCAGCCGCATCTGTGACCTACACCGTAGTTCACGGCAACGCCGGATCCTTAACTCACTGATCGAGGTCAGGGATTGAACCGGTGTCCTCATGGATACCAGTCGGGTTCGTTTCCGCTGCACCACAACAGGAACTCCATTCAACTCCGTTTTGATTGCAGCAACTTAGCCATTTTAACTATCAGCCCCGCCACCCGCCACCCGAGACCACCCTGAGGTGACTGAAGTATTATATGCAAATCTGTTTCCGCCCAAACACGAGCAAACAGTTGAACAGAAAACCCAAATCTCTTTCACAATATTTAACACAAAACAGGCTTTGGAACAGTCAGCTTCTTAACATCGTTAGGGCTTTTTCTGCAAAAGCGAAGAAATAAAATATCCTACTGAACATATTTAATAATCAGTTTTGCGACAGCAGCTCTTCCGAGATGTATTGCAAGGGGTGGAAAGTGGTGATATCGGCATAGATTCCAGATAAATCGAGGAATTTTGAAAGGTTCCAGGTGGGGAGGAGGACAAGCTGGGGCAACTGGAAGGGGCACCTGGGCAAGTTCCCAGCCGGAGGGCAGGGCGGGAATTTTGGGGCTCCCTGCACCCCGCCCTGCCCCCCAAGCCCCGTCTCCCTCCCGCGGCAGCTCATCTTCCCCGACCTGGTGGAGGGGCTGGTGCTGATAAACATCGACCCCAACGGCAAGGGCTGGATCGACTGGGCAGCCACCAAGGTGAGCGAGGTCCGCCCCGGGCGGGGTGGGGGTGCAGGGCGGCGCTCACACTGGCCTCGCCTCGGCCCGCAGCTCTCCGGCCTGACCAGCACTTTACCAGACACGGTGCTATCCCACCTCTTCAGCCAGGTAAGGGGTGGGGGCTACCCTCACGCTGGAGCAGGGTGGCCGGGCCTGGGGTCTCCAGGCGCTTCCGCCCCCTCCCGGCCGGGCGCGGGGGGACAGGGCGTGCTGCTTCACCCCGCACCCTGTGGGCGGCCCCCCGGCGGTGGCGTCAGGCAGTTCCGAGGCAGTGGGCTCGCCCTCACCCCGTTCTTCCCCCTACTCGCTTCTCCCTGCCACCACCGGGGGTGGGGGAGGGACTGCCCTGGCCGCCACGTCCCCTCTGAGCCCGCGGCTGTGTGTGACTCTCCTCCGTGCACCCAACCCGTCCCCCGGGGACCAGGAGGAGCTGGTGAGCAACACAGAGCTGGTGCAGAGCTACCGGCAGCAGATCGGGAACGTGGTGAACCAGGCCAACCTGCAGCTCTTCTGGAACATGTACAACAGGTGAGAGCGGCGCGGGGCCCCGCCGGCAGCACCAGGAGAGGAGCGCTTCGGCGGCTGGGGGGCCCCCGCTACAGCCGCCCACGGGAGGAAGCAGACAGGCCGGCGACACACTCTCCCAGTTTGTAGATGAGCAGACCGTGGAGCCTCACAGGGGTCGCCTCACCAGGCGAGGGGCTGAGGGGGAGCAGGGCCCTGCCAGTCCTTCTCCTCCCTTGAGCATTGCGGGGGAGCAGGCCCCACCCTGCCCCCTGCCCCCCACCCTGAGGTTGAAATGCTCCTTGGAGCCCCTTGGGGGCTGCCCTGCAGGGCCGTAGCCAGCGCCTCCCACTGGCCTGCCTTTCTTTCTCTTCTGCAAATATGTACTGAGCACCGTCGTCTGCAAGCTGGGGAGCGAGAAAGGCCCCGGACCTGGGTGGTGGTCCACGTCCCTCAGGAGAGCCAGACGTGAGGCCCAGCCGGCACGGGTTAGGGGCCCAGAAAGAAACTTTATGAGGGGAGCCCTAGGCCCCTGTTTAGCAGGACAGGCTCCCGTCGCCCCATTTTATCAATGGCACCTGAGGCTTTGTCTACAGCTGAGATGACTACAACGTAAGCCCCAGTTCTGGGACCAGCCCAGGGGCAGCTCCAAGGATGTTGGGCCATAAATGCCATGTGGACAGATGGGGTATGGCTGAAATACAGCAGTGTCAGGCTTGGGGACACTCCCCAGCACCCACCCAGGAGTCCAGCCCAGGGATGCCCACCTCCGCCCTCCCTTGCAGTCGCAGAGACCTGGACATTAACCGGCCCGGCACAGTGCCCAATGCCAAGACGCTCCGGTGAGTGCCCGTCCCCGTCCAGCCCGCCCTGCCTCTGCACCTCCCCGCCCAGCCCCCGGGCCAGACAGCCCTTCTCCTCTGTGTCTGCAGCTGCCCCGTGATGCTGGTGGTCGGGGATAATGCACCTGCCGAGGACGGCGTGGTGAGTGAGGGACTGTGCCCTGGCGAGGGTGGGAGGCGGGGAGACGTCGGCTTCTGGCCAGCAGGGCCAGTTCCTGACCCAGCCCGGGGGAGCCTCAGGGGCGGGCCTGGGACCACGGGCTTCTCACCCCACTTCCCCACCATCTTGCCGTGCACCGCCGCCTCCTGCAACCCCATCCTGCGGGTGATGGAGGCCTGGAGACAGAGGGAACTGGGGCCGGGGCTCCCCTCCCTGACCCCTGCAGCCGCACAGCCACTCTGGAGTTTCTACCCACTTCAGGCCCAGAGACAAAGATCTCTCTTTCCTCTAAAACTGGATTCATTTCAGAGTTCCCGTTGCAGCTCAGTGGAAATGAACCCGACTAGTATCCATGAGTGGACTGGCTTAGTGTGTTAAGAATCAGGTGGTGTCTTGAGCTGTGGCGTAGGCCGGCAGCTGCAGCTCCGATTTGACCCCTAGGCTGAGAACTTCCATATGCCACAGATGTGGCCCTAAAAAAGGGCAAAAAAAATTACATTCATTTTTTTATAAATTAAGTAATTCGTGAGCACAGCAGTGGTCCCCCTTGACTTCCCCATGCACCCATTACGTTTGTGGGTCATGTGTCACCTCTCCTGTTGGAACTCAGAGAGCAGGTGGCCTGGAGGTTTCATGTCACCCTTAGCACAGAGGGTCAGGTCCAGGAGTGCCCAGGTCTGCCCCAGGTGACCACGCTCTGCCTGTGCCTGAGGGCTTGTGGGGGACAAGGGTGTGGCTGTGCCTGCCACCCTGACCCTGGCTCCTTGTCCTCAGGTTGAGTGCAACTCCAAACTGGATCCAACCACCACGACCTTCCTGAAGGTGAGGCCCTCCTGCCCCCCACGGGCCCAGCCGCGGGGAGGGCGCTGCCCGGAGTTCCCACGGGGCGGGGGCAGAGCGGTGTGTCTGGTCAGGGGAGGCCGACCAGGTGTGCCGGGGCCAGACAAGGCGTGGTGTGAGGGGGCCCCTGCTCAGCTTGTCCCCCCCTCTCCCCTGCAGATGGCAGATTCCGGGGGGCTCCCCCAGGTCACACAGGTGAGACCCTTGGCGCTCCCTCCCTTCCCTGGCCTGGGGAGGGGGGCTCCTCTCTCCCCAAATCCCAGGCAGCCAATCAAAGCACGTGCCTGTCCCTCCGTCCCCGCAGCCCGGGAAGCTGACTGAAGCCTTCAAATACTTCCTGCAAGGCATGGGCTACAGTAAGTAGGCCTCCTCCGCGCCCCGCCCCGGGACGGGTGGCCAGGCGCCTGGGTGGGGCTGAGCGGCCTGGGCACATGAGCTCCTGTTACGGGTGCTGTGCCACGCACCCCCCTCTCTCCCCTCCACATGTCTGGGGGCCCCTAGGCCATCTCTGCTTAGGCCGTAAGTCGATAGTCCCAGGCTGGGCCTCGCCCTCTGTGCCCTTGGGGAGGCTGCGGGCCGCTGTTCTCTCGGCCAGACTGGGCTTGTTGCGGTGGGGGCTCTTCTCCAGCCCTGGGGGCCGGGGGCCGAGTCCTGCCAGGAAAGCCCGCCCGACCCACCCCCTGCTGGCCCTGCACCACTTGAGAAGGGCTGAGACGGGGCTGGATGGGACCAGGGGCATCAGAGGAGTGGGCTTGGAGTCTAGGGACAGGGGAAGGCACGTGGGGCCATCTGGCTGTTAGGAGAGCTGAAGACAGCCAAGCCTGGGGGTAGCAGATCTGAAGACCGAAGTAATAGGGGCTGTGGAGTGGAACTGGCTCGCTGCCTGCCCCCAGCTTCCTCTTGTGCTCCAGAGTCCCTCCAACACATGTCGCCTTGGTGACACACACGTATCTCTTTGATTCCATCCGTCTCCCCTGACACCTGGCTCTCGTGTTGGACGCAAACTTCCTCTCCCGGAGTTTGTTTTCTTCCCCCCAGACTTGAGCCTCTGGAGCTTGTGCCTCCTTGGGAGGCCAGGCCTGTTGGGGGAAAGCTGGGGGCCCAGCCCAGACAGACTGTCTGTGGAGAAGTAGGGCAGGGAGAAGCCAAGCCCCACACTGAGCCCCAGCGGGGCTCCGAGGCCAGGCTCTGAGCCTGGGAGCACTCAGTGGACGCTGGTGGGACAGGAGGACAAGAGGCACTTGTCAGGGCTGGAATGTGGTTTCAGGGCCCCGGAGAAACACAGCAGGCAGCTCAAGAGCCGGAGGGGTTTGAGAGGTCGTGCAGGCCTCCCCGATCTGTGCACGGCCCCAGCGGAATGATGAGGGCAGTGGGACTGGGTTGAGGCCCCGGAGGTCCCCCAGGGCCGCAGCCCAGGCTGAAGCAGCAGGAGCGAGATGAGTGTCCCTGCCCCGCTCCCCTGGCTTCCAGGGCCAGGCTGGTATGGGTCCGTGCTGCGGTTCCTTCCGGGCAGGTGGCAGGAGTGGGCCCCCCGAGGCCCCGGCCCTGCCCCCAGCCCCCAGCGCCTTCCTCTGGTCCCTGGCCCATCTCAGGCCCCGGCCTTGCCGGACTCCTCTTCACCGTCTTCTGTCTCCCCCGCCCCCGCCCCGGCTCTTCTTCTCTCTTAGTTGCCTACTTGAAGGACCGAAGGCTGAGTGGAGGAGCAGGTAGCCCGCAGCCCCCCCCTCCTGGTGCATGGACGCCCCGCCCCGCGCCCGCCCCAGTGCCCGCTGCTCCTTCCTCTGTGCAGCGCTGCAGCCAGGCCGCATCTTGCCGTGGAAACTCCCCGTGCGCTGCTCCTCTGTGGGCCCTGTCCCGCCGAGGGCTCTAACCGCCTGGGCTTTTAGTCAGTCTTGCTTGCAGGCCGCCTCAGGCCCCGGCGCCTCCAGAGCCAGCTGGAAGCAGAAGCTCTCAAAGGCAGAGCTTGGGCTCTCAGGGGTGTCGCCCCCGGGGTCAGGGCGAGGCCGCCCTGAGCCGGACGAGTGGCCGGCTGAGGTCAGGAAGGCAGAATCCGCTCCCTGCAGGTCTCACTTGGGAAACTCCGAGCGAGGGCAGAGGCTGGATCTGGGGCAGTGGGAGGCCGCCACGCGTGGCCCTTCTTTACAGAAGTGGTCTTGGTCCCCCTGGCCCGTCGTCCTCCTGAGGGAGGCAGAATTGGAAATAAGGTCCCGTCCTGGCACCAGCCCAACACCCGGTCACCCCGTTTCGGCCACAGCTCTGGCCAGCGGTGGTGAGGAGGCTCTGGCGGGCCCCGCCGCGCTGGCTCACCCGCTGTGTGGCCGGCCCTGCATGCCTCGGGCTGGACGGAGCCAGTGTGGAGCCCCGGCTGGGGAGGGGCCTCTGTGCCTTCGCTGAAAGAACGGGTCTCGCTGGCCGCTTCGCTTGCGTGAGTCCTCTTCCCCCCCGCCGGCGCCCGGCCCGCCCGCGGGTCCTCAGCCGGTGCCCTCTCTGTCCGCAGTGCCCTCGGCCAGCATGACCCGTCTCGCCCGCTCTCGCACGGCGTCCCTCACCAGCACCAGCTCGGTGGACGGCAGCCGCCCGCAGGCCTGCACCCACTCAGAGAGCAGTGAGGGGCTGGGCCAGGTCAACCACACCATGGAGGTGTCCTGCTGAAGCCCTTGGTCCCACGAAGATGCCCCCCGCCCGCCCCCTGCCCGCATCGACGTCCCACTGCCATCCTCACGTGGCTCATTTCCCCTTTAGTTTCTTTTTGTGAGGGGGAAGGGGAGGAAACAGGGTTACGTCTCTTTTGTTCAAAAAGATGAGGGGCTCCAGCTTAGATGCTGCAGCGGAAGTCTCCAGACGGCCTGAGGGCCTCACTCCCCTCCACCCTGCCCCCTCACTCACCTCCCTAACTTGGCTTAGTCCCTCTCTCCCACATCGCTGGGGCCCAGGCACAGTCAGGGCAGGTTCCTGGGAGGAAGGGGGATTAGCCAAGGAGAGACTTTGAGTCCTTTTCTGGTCAGGATCTGGGGTAATATCCTGAACTAAGGAAAGCACAGGTTGACCCCCTGGGGTGGGCAGGCTTGAAGAAGGGATGTGGTTTTGAGGCGGTGGGTTCTGGGACAGCAGGAGCACGGGGTCCAGCTCAGGCACTGGGATGAGAACCGGGAGACAGCAGCGGGGAGCCCTCAGGGACAGGAGCCCTGAAGCCCTGCAGGCCCCTTTCTTCCCCGGCCCCTCCAGGCACATGTGACAATCATTTGAACAGTAGCCACAAGGGGGCGCTCCTACCAGACAGCGGTTTTCCTGGTGCTCTCTGGGCAGGCCTGGCGCTTGCTGTAAGACCAGGCGGGCAGGCAGGGGCTGAAAGGAGTCTCTCTGCCTGCCCAAGGAAGACAGAACACGGAGGACCTTGCGAGCAGGAACCCCACAGACTTCCCTTCCAGCTCACACTCTGCTGCCTCCTGGCCCTGGCCCGTTTCTGAGCCAAGGCCCTGAGGCAGAAAGTCACCTGATCCTCTGTCCCCGTGGGGAACTGACTAGGGCTGACGTTAAAGGCGAGGATAGCCTGTGAGTGTTGGGTGCATCTCTGAGAACTTCACGGTGACTGCCTTTGGAAGCCAGCAGGCAGTGGTGGCTCAGGGTTCCTACAGACCCCTTTCTTGCCCCCAGGTTCCACGGAGGACAACTCAGTCAGCAGCGGTGTGGCCAAGGATGCTGGAAAGGTTTCTAGGGAGAGTCTGGTTGAGCTATGCCAAAGTTTCACACAGGCAGCACTGAGAGAGCTCGTTTGGAGAAATCTGGTACAAGGGAGCAGGGTTTGGCAGTCACGTCACCATCCTAGCCAGTTGGAGTAGGCTCAGGCTGGGGCTTGCTGGGTCCTGGGCTGGGAGGTGAAGTTTCTTGACGTGAACAAGGGCCAGGCAGAGGAGACAGGTTCCCCACACTTCCCAGCCCCCTCCTGCCACCGGGAGCCCAGGGCCATGCCATATACTTTCTATTCACTCACTTAGAGTCTCCTGGCCCAGAAACCGTTTGCCTCTGAGCCGAAATCAATTGCCACAACCACCAAAATGAGTAAAAAGAAGAGGAGAGAGCAATTAAAAATGCAGGGCTGTGGAGGGGGTGGGGGTGCTCTGGAGCTGAGGGACACGTGCATCCACATTCCCTCTGCACACGTCACCCCCTTCTATAATCTTAAGCCATTACTCTAGACTCTTCTAGAGCCCAGTGGAGTGTTCGTCTGTCCCCAGTTCTATTCACTCACACGCTTCCTTTGAATATCGAATGTGACTGTTTGAAAAGCTGGTAGAATTAATCCCTCTTACTGTAGATAGCGCTGTGAATCTTGGATTTTTTTTCCTGTGTTCTTTCAGATGAGATATCTATAAATATCTATACATTATATATATATATATACATATGTATATTGAGTCCTGCCTGTGGTCTTCCATCAGAAGTTGTCTCTTCTTTGGTCAAAGTGAAATTTTAATGGAATTTATTATTTTCCTCTCTGTACAAAGAGCCTACTTTTGTGTTTTCTGGTGGCTGATGTCATGAGACTTTGAGATGACAAAATGTAAAACACAAACCCTTGTCAACATAGAAAGAGTTAACTGTGCTGAAAACCTAATAAAGAAACTAAGAAGAATTTGACTACGGTGATGCTGTGCCCATCATGGGAAGCTTTCCACAACGCAGAACTGTAGGCTGATGAGGCTGGTGCTTCTTGGTTTTTCAGTGTGTATGAACGTTCAGAGGGAAGACAGGCATTTGCCATCCATCTCTGTATTTCTAGATCTCTTCACATTATTTTACCAATCCCTACACTAATTCCATATAGGATATTAATTATCTTAGTTTCACAGCTGAGAAAACTGAATTTACTTCTCATAAGAAGCCAAGCTGGGAGCTGGCCTTGGCGTTATCTGACTTCACAACTTAGGCCTGTAACCTCTATATTCGCTGCACCATTTAAAAAACTAATGGCATACTCTTTCCCCATGTTTACCGTTTCTGATTCATTCACCCAGCCATTCACCCAACAGATACTGAGTTTATAAAAAAGCATGTAAATAAAAAGTATCCCCCCATGTGCTGTGTAGGTCTATTCTAGCTCTGGGAGCCCTGCCCACACCACTCTGAAACACAAAAGCAAACTGCTCTAATTGAGCAAATAAAACGGACTGTAGCTAAAAAAAGATTAGAAATCAGGAACGCAGGGGGCTGCCCACCTGAGTGCGCGCACTGCCAGCCAGCCGCGAGGCCTTAGCTTCTCGTCCAGAAGTCAGATTTTGCACATCAATCGACTTCTACCCCGACGGGTCTCAGCTTTCGGAGACCAAAATAGGGGAAGGGTTGTGCTTCGCTCAGACCAGTCTCAAGGCGGCAAGGGGACACGTCTATCTGCACCTGGCCTCACGTTTTCCGAACCCAACTGGAGACACCTGGCCTCGAGGACGTTCTCAAC
Organism: Catagonus wagneri; assembly: GCA_004024745.2. Classification (NCBI taxonomy): domain Eukaryota; kingdom Metazoa; phylum Chordata; class Mammalia; order Artiodactyla; family Tayassuidae; genus Catagonus; species Catagonus wagneri. Next base: position 6,770,203 of record PVHT020000180.1, read on the forward strand.
AGGAATGATGCGACCAGGTGCAAAACCCAGCTCGTCTTCTGCCTGGAAGGCGAACGAACGTCACGTGGCCCCGGGGCGGAGCCATAGGCCCCGCCCCCCGACGCCGGAAGCGCCCGCGCGGGCGTACGGAATCGCCGAGGCGGGCGTCTGCGGACCATGGCGACCCGGGCGAAGCGCCGCCGGGTAAGTCGCGGCTCGGGACGCGAGCCAACCTTTCTTCGCTGCGCTTCGCCGTTCCCTGGCCGGCAGCGCTGGCCCGCACTCGGCTTCGCGCCCCGCGGCGGGTCGTTTGCCGCTCCCCGCAGCCCCTCCCCCAACCAGCCCTTCCTCCGCGCGCGGCGCCGGCTCCTGTGCCCCCAGCTAGCTCTCCTTGGCTGGTCCGCGCCACTGCGCTTGCTCATCTCAGGTGGCGGGGCCTGTAGGCGGCGAGGACCCGGCTCCGGTGGCCGGCTTCCTGAGCTGGTGCCGGCGGGTGGGACTGGAGCTGAGTCCCAAGGTGAGTGGAGCGGGCGGGGTGGAGGCGGGCGCGACGGGGCCGCGGGCCAGTTCTGACCCGTCGCTCCCCCTGTTCAGGTGGCGGTGAGCCGGCAGGGCACGGTGGCTGGCTACGGCATGGTGGCCCGAGAGAGCGTGCAGGCTGGGGAGCTGCTGTTCGCGGTGCCGCGGGCCGCGCTCCTGTCGCAGCACACCTGCTCCATCAGCGGCCTGCTGGAGCGAGGTGGGCACGCCGGCGCGGGCGGGACGCTGAGGCGGGCCCGAGGGGACGCCCGGGCCCCTAACCTCTGTGTTTTCTTCAGAGCGAGGCGCACTGCAGAGCCAGTCGGGCTGGGTGCCGCTGTTGCTGGCACTGCTCCACGAGCTGCAGGCCCCGGCCTCGCCCTGGAGGCCCTACTTTGCGCTCTGGCCCGAGCTGGGCCGCTTGGAGCACCCCATGTTCTGGTGAGAGCGGTCGGGGAGATCCGGGGAGCGCCAGAACCGTAACTTAGCTAGAATCACCCTGCCCTTGGAACGAGGTTCCCAAGCTGCTAGTCTCGGTAGGGTGTATGAAGAACCCGGGTGGGGGTGTCACTGCAGGCCAGAGGAGGAGCGCCGGCGATTGCTGCAGGGCACAGGCGTACCTGAGGCCGTGGAGAAGGATTTGGCCAACATCCGCAGCGAATATTATTCCATCGTGCTGCCCTTCATGGAAGCCCACCCTGATCTTTTCAGCCCCAGGGTTCGCTCTCTGGAACTCTACCATCAGCTCGTGGCTCTTGTGATGGCCTACAGGTCAGTGAGCAGAGCCTTGAAAAGGACCTCTTTAAGATTCCCCTCTCTTCCCTCAAAGAACCCACATTGAGGGACGAGAGGGGAAAGAACGCTGAACCCGATCCCGTCTCTCACCCTGCGCTGGGCTTTAGCAAAGTTCTCTCTGTGGCAGCTTTCAAGAACCACTGGAGGAAGAAGATGAAAAGGAGCCAAACTCCCCTTTGATGGTGCCTGCTGCAGACATACTAAACCACTTAGCCAATCACAATGCCAATCTAGAATATTCTCCAGTGAGTGGATATCTCCCAGTTCTTGTTTTTGTGTGCATTGATGATTGGGCATTTGATGCAAAACCAGCATGCCACTTATGCTGGCCTGGCAGTTGAGCAAAACTAAATGGGCTCCATTCTCATACTGAAAATGAGTAGGTGAAATTAGCTCCTCTGTGTACTTGGAAATCATTTGAACACAAAACATCTCAGCCCTCTAAGACAGTTGGGGTTATACCTCTGATGAACAGTACACCATCGGAGTTCTCGCTGTGGCTCAGTGGTTAACGAATCCGACTAGGAACCATGAGGTTGCAGGTTCGATCCCTGGCCTTGCTCAGTGGGTTAAGGATCCAGCGTTGCCGTGAGCTGTGGTGTAGGTTGCAGGTGCGGCTCGGATCCCGCGTGGCTGTGGCTGTGGCTATGGCAGGCAGTTATAGTTCCGATTAGACCCCTAGCCTGGGAACCTCCGTATTCTGTGGAGGCGGCCCTAGAAAAGCCAAAAAAAAAAAAAAAATACAGCATCATTTGGTGCTGGTTGCACTGTGCAGTGCCAGTAAGCCAGAGATTGTTTTGAGGCCCTGTGGACAGAAGTCTGGAACAGCTAGTGTCGGTACTTTTCAAGAAGAGAGTGTGTGTTTATAAGTCAGAAGTGTAAGATATCAGAGCTGTGTTTGTTTTTATTTATTTTTCCTGGGCCAGGGATCAAATCTACACCATAGCATGCCACCCTAGCCACTGTGACAATGCCAGATCATTAACCCGTTGTGCCACAGGGGACCTCCACCAGGGCTGTGTTTTTATCAGTTGTTTTATTTATTTATTTATTTATTTATTTATTTATTGGTCTTTTTGCCTTTTTATGTAGAGCCGCACCCGCGGCATATGGAGGTTCCCAGGCTAGGGGGTCTAACAGGAGCTGTAGCTGCCGGCCTTCGCCACAGCCACAGCAACGCAGGATCCGAGCCGCGTCTGCAACCTATACCACAGCTCACTGCAACGCCGGATCCTTAACCCACTGAGCAAGGCCAGGGATCGAACCCGTAACCTCATGGTTCCTAGTCGGATTCGTTAACCACTGAGCCACAAAGGGAACTCCTTTATCAGTTGTTTTAAATGGAAAGTTAAAAGATCTGCGTTTCTGGAATTAAAAATTAGGAAATAGCTGTTATTTTTAAATCCTTGTTTCCACTTGCTATACCTACTTTGTGTTGAAATTTTTCCCTTTTTTTTTTTTTAAGGGCTGCCCTGAGGCATATGGAAATTCCCAGGCTAGGGAGCTGCAGGCCTATACCAGCCACAGCAATGCCAGATCCGAGCATGCAGCTCATGCGCTGCCAGATCCTTTAACCCACTGAATGAGACCAGGGATCAAACCCATTTCCTCATGGACATTAATTGGGTTCTTGACCCTCTGTGCCACAATGGGAATGCCTAATTGTTTTAAAGCTAGCAACCTTTTAGTGCTGGAGTTGTGTGAACAGATTTCGCCTACTAAAACATTGGTCTGACCTTTGACCTTATAAGCCTCACCCCTTTTGTTCTGTAGCACAAGACCTTGACAGGAATTAAAGGTAGAATGCAGGTAGGTATAGCGGCAGTCTCACTCTGACTATACCTGCTGGAGGCTTTTCTGAGGCGGGAAGTCATCTTCATGGGGCTGGCCTGGGAAGGGCCTGGCCCCAGCTTCTCCCTTCCACCCCAGAATTGTCTCCGGATGGTGGCCACTCAGTCCATTCCTAAAGGCCATGAGATTTTCAACACTTACGGACAAATGGCTAATTGGCAGCTGATCCACATGTACGGTTTTGTTGAACCGTATCCTGACAACAAGAATGACACAGCTGATATTCAGATGGTGACAGTTCGTGAAGCGGCGTTACAAGGTGAGTGATTGAACACTGGACACTGATCTCATGTGTCTCCATCCCTGCCGCAGCTGCTCTGCCAGATAGCAGTTGCCCCTTCTTTGTAGACTAAATAGTAGACTAAGGAGAAATAAGCTCTTGGGTTTGAGACTTTCACACTAGTGCTTTTCTACCTACAGGAACAAAAGTCGAAGCTGAACGGCTCCTGCTGTATGAACGCTGGGACTTCTTATGCAAACTGGAGATGGTAGGGGAAGAGGGAGCCTTTGTGATTGGGCGGGAGGAGGTGCTGACTGAAGAGGAACTGACCACCACACTCAAGGTAAAGGGCTGAGAATGCCACTTAATGCTCAAAATAGCGGGAGTCTTTAGAGCTAGATGAGAGGTGGATGGAGGGAGAGGACACTCCAGTGTTACGGGGATAGACTGGCTTCCTTTTTTAAAAGTGGCCACACCCAGGAGTTCTCATTGTGGCTCAGTGGTAATGAACCCAACTAGTATCCATCAGGACTCGGGTTCGATTCCTGAATTTGCTCAGTGGGTTAAGGATCCGTCGTTGCCGTGAGCTGTGGTGTAGGTCGCACACAAGGCTCGGGTCCCGAGTTGCCGTGACTGTGGTGTAGGCCAGCAGCTTTAGCTGCGATCAGACCCCTGGCCTGGGAACTTCCATGTGCCACATGGCCCTAAAAAAATGGCCACACCCACAGCATATGCAAGTTACCAGGCCAGGGATCAAATCTGAGCCATGTCTGCTGCAATGCCAGATCCTTTAACCCATTGCGCTGGGCCAGGGCTCAAACCAGCAGTGACCCCAGTTGCTGCACTGACCCAGTGCACCACAGCAGGAAATCTAAGGCTGGCTTCTCTAGTATGTCCTAATTAAAGGGCCCCATGGTTGCTTCTAGGTACTGTGCATGCCTGCTGAGGAGTTCAGAGAGTTTAAAGACCAGGATGGATGGGGAGATGATAAAAGGGAAGAAGACAGCCTGACAGTCACAAATATTCCCAAACTCAGAGCATCATGGAGACAGCTTCTTCGGGACAGTGTTTTGTTAACTCTGCAAACCTATGCCACAGACCTAAAAACTGAGCAAGACTTAATCAGTAATAAGGAGGTCTACGCCAGACTCAGCTGGAGGGAACAGCAAGCCTTACAGGTTCGTTATGGCCAGAAGATGATCTTACACCAGCTGTTGGAGCTGACAAGTTAGCAGCTTCCCTGTTGCCTGAAGGAGCAGCCAGAAGAACTTATAGTCTAAGCTGATACTCTTTGATGCTTGACAAGAAGAAAAATTTGGGCCTTTTGCTTTGCTTTTTCAATTAAATACCAAAAGGAAAAGTAGCAAAGTTGTTGTCTGGGAAGAACTCCAAGGTAAGAGTGACGTGCTTAAGGGTTGGGAGCACTAGACGGAGGAATCACTGCTTATTTTGTTACTAAGACTACTAATAAGTTTTATAGCTGTTTTGTTCTCAGTTTGAACCAGTGATAGGTTTTGTTGTTGTCTAGTATTTAATATCATGGATTCTGACATGGTTAAAAAAAAAACATGGTTCAAATCCCAGTCTGTTTTGAGCAAGTCCCTTTTTAACGACTCATTCCTGTTAGAGGCTTTAAAAAGCTGTGTTGCTGGGACTGACTGTGAGCATTATTTTAATTCCTTAGCAGCCTAGATAGCACAGCTTGCCCTTAAGACACAAGTGACATTAAGCCCCCGTGTAAGGTTTATATTTTCATTTTTATTTTTGGCTGTACCCACAGCATATGGAAATTCCTGGGCCAGAGACTGGATCTGAGCTGCAAATGCAACTTATGCCACAGCTGTGGCAATGCCAGATCCTTAACCCTGCACTGAACCAGGGATCAAACCCATGTCTCCCTAGCAGCCTAAGCCACTGTAGTCAGATTCTTAACCACAGCGCTAACAGTGGGAACTCTGGATTTCTTCTATTTAGTCTTAAACTTTTTTGTCCTCTTTAGCCATAAAACTTGACAGTCATGAAAGGTAAGGTGTATTACAAGTGGGATAAGTTTTAAATATGTACTTATTCCTTATAATTTTTAAAAATTATGAGGGTAAAGGATCTTTTTAAGTGGACACTTCTGAAACTGTTTACCCATTTAGAAACTTGCTGCAATTATTTTTCACTGTTGGAAAGGAAAAAATACTATAGTCACTTCCTTGTTTAAATATGCCAGATTGGTAGTGGGAAAAACCTACCATTCAGGACAAGTTGGTGTTTCTCATTGGCCCCAATGGGAGGCCGGGCTGGACTGTCCACTTTTCTCCTCGCCACCAGCACTGGCTGCTACTGAGAAAGGCACGGTGGACTCACGCGTGTGTGTCATGACTTTAATAATTTGACTACAGTATGCATACACATACAAGAAGTAGGGAAGCTAAAGCCCAAGAACTAGAAAGCCTACAAAATACAACACATGGACCAATACATTTACAAAACATCCAGAATTCTTATAAAAGGGGCTGTATTGGTCCTTTGGACTTTGTTGTTGTTCAACTTGGCCTGTATGTCTATTCGTTGGGATAATGGGGGAGGGCAATTCATACTGTTTGGTTCCTCTCCCCAAATTTACAAATAATCAGGAGAGAGGTGGAGGAGCTTTAAGCCTGGTCTGGCTTCCCTTTCTAAAAAGAGGTGTCTCACAGGGCCCAAGGGGGTATGTTCTCCAACAGAAATGTGAAAATGATGCTCTCCCAGCCAGCTTTAGATTTGGGGAAGAGGCAAAACAAAAACCCAAGGGATCTCGATTGTGAGTTCTTCCCATGTTCCCTGGCATACCAAATTCTACACGACCACATTTTAAACAGCTTTGTGATTATCTACATTAAAAAAATATGTTACATAATATTTCAGCTGGCTTTCTTGCCATTCTTTGGGACACCTGGAATGTCAGAAGACCTGGAGCTCTACCCTCCCCAGACCAAGTAAACGGCAACAGCGGCCTCTTCAGTTATAAGCTGGGCAGGTACCAGTTTATCTACTTGCACAAACCCAAGAAGTTCCAGACAAAAGGTTTTCTCTTTCATATATTTACACAAGTTCAAAATGATATTCACAGCATCTTCTAAATTTTGGCCAAGAGTCAAAAAAATGCATTTAAACTTTGGAACGTGCCCACATAGACAGGAAGCTGACCCAAACAGTAACTGGGACAGATACCCGTGAACCAAAGGGCTGGGAAAGTCAGGAAAAGCTGAAAGGATCTTCAGCCAGTTTATCAACTTGGTAGAGTGGGACCTCCAGGCTGACATATTTGCAACAGAGATGTGGTTCCATCTAGCTGGCACCTGTCCCTTCCATTACTTGCTGAGCCTGCTTCTGTCCCATGCAGCACTGCGCGACCGACTGGAATAACCTAAAGAATGAGACAGTTAGAGGTGTGTGAGAAAAGTTCACCACTGCCTTCTCTATCACCCACGCAAACTGAAGCCATCAAATGACTCTCATTCTTAAGTCAAAAAATTAACTTTTAACTCACTTTTCAATTTCTGGGGCACAGTGTACAAACTCATGGTTCCAGAACTTGAACGCTGGGTTTTTAATCAGCTCAATGAAGGTAATAAGAAGACCCCAAGGATGTGGCCTATTTACAATCAACCGTTCCAAAAGAACCCTAAGAGAAGGGAAAGAAAAGAGTTAATGCACAGAGAAACATACAAATTCACGACCACTTCATCATTCTTTTTCCTAACTCTTCTCCCTGATTATTACACTACTTGCAGAAGTTGTTAGCTTTACAAAAGGCAGGTGGATTAATATACACACGGTTAATGCAGATGAGACTCTACAATTACACAACATGGGTTTGAATCCCACCTCTTCCCATTACTGACTAAGGGAAAGAATAATAGCGTCAGATTACATGGCACACTGAAAGTTAAGGAACACACAACGAAAGTAAACAGGATACTAAATTCTAATACCATTAGTATATGCATAAACTGTGTGGGGTAATTCTTCTGAATGGTACAGTTAGAATTGGCTTAAATATTCACATCCTTTGATCTACCAACTGTACTTCTAAATATATCCTATGGACATAATAAAGCACAAGAACGAAGATTTAAGTACAAGGAAGTTCTCTACAGCTTCATATATAACCACAACCCTTTATCATCTAAAGATCTAATAATAAAATACTAGTTAGTTTTGGGTCTATGTAATAATCAGAAACTATTAGGTGAAGTGGTAAGTTTAAGAAGTCTGGTCTAGTTTGGTTTTATTTGTGGTTTTTGGTTTTGGTTTTTTTTTTTTTTTGCCATACTTGTGGCATGTGGAAGTTCCGGGGCCAGGGACTAAGCCATAGCAGTGACAACACCAGAGCCTTATCTGCTAAGCCAGGGAACTCCCTGGCCTAGTTTTGAATGTTTCTGTCTATATCTTATTAAATGTACCTATTTCCTGATCTCCAGTGCTATATATAGTACAAGCAATCTGCAACAGATTCCTAACTACTGTTAGGAACATGTATAAACTTATTTCTCCTGCTTAAAACCTTTCAACTTTGAGGTAATCAAGACAAATATAAGCTCTTGACCATGGCCTTTGAAAGGCCTATGATTCAGGACTGTGGTTAAAAATGCTGACACCACCACCGGAGAGAAAAACTCTTGACCTATCAAATGTTGGCCCCTTCTGCTGAAAATTTTTTGTTTCAGCAGTGATTAGTAATTCTCCACTTATCTTGTTCACAACTGTTTAACAAGTACAAGAGGCTCAGTGAACCTGAATGCAAAACACTCAGTTCATAATAAAGGGAAAAAGGCTCCACTTAGAAGTCTTTGAAAAACAGACTTCTCTCTTACCTTGTGATCTGTTCTTGAATAGCTTCAGTGTTGGCCTCTGCAAAAAGGTACAGCATTGTGCAGCTGAAGTAGTGAGTGTGGCTATTTGGGTACCGCAACTGATTTGCAATTGCATTCAAGAAGAGATACCGACCTAGAAATGAAAATTCACCTTAACAAAAATTTGCTCTGAAAGACCAGTATCAGAAGACAAGTCATTTATTTCACTGTTTTTCACATTAGAAAAATTTTAGTTAAAAAATTACTCTTAAAAGATACCATGTTAATAATTAAAAAATAAGTATTTTCCAAAAAAATTTAATGAAGGGGTATCATTGTTTTACATTCTGCTGGATTCAGTTTTCTGTCCTTGTGTTCCCATCTGTTCCAGTGTGGTATTTCATGTAGCCTCTGGAAAGCTCCACTGTACACTCATGACAAAATGAGTGAGAAAAGGCAGATGAAAATAGTTATGACCTCACAGCTATTCTATACAGGTCTTAAGGATATCCCCAAGGGGTATACTTGAGAAATGCTAGTTGAAAACTATATTGTAATAAATATTTACCTTAATTGGATTTGGTTGTCTGCCTCTGCTTGTTATTAGGTTTGTAAGGCTATCAGAATGAGCTTTAACACTTCCTTAAAGCCCACCCTCTCTTGTTGTTGTGCTCTGGACATAATGGTATTCAATTGTGTTAAACACTGATATTAAGCTGGCTCAAACCCCTTCCTACAAAGAGACAAATGATTAAAGTCTCAAGAGTCTATAGCAAAAGTAAAAAGTAGGCATTCTTGTAAAGTATATGTGTTTAATTAAAAGAAGCAGGATTAGGGAACCAGCAGAAACGAATCCCACTACTATCCATGAGAATACAGGTTCCATCCCTGGCCTTGCTCAGTGGGTTAAGGATAGGGTGTTGCCATGAGCTGGGCTGTAGGTCGAAGACAGAGCTCGGATCCTGTGTTGCTGTGGCTCTGGCGTAGGCCTGCAGCTGTAGCTCCCATTTGACCCCTAGCCTGGGAACCTCCATATGCTGTGGGTGCAACCCTGAAAAGCAATAAATAAATAAGCAGGATTAGAGCTCCTGCTGTGGCACAATGGGATGGGTGGCATCTCTGCAGTGCTGAGATGCAGGTTTGATCCCCAGCTTTAGTGCAGTGTGTTAAGGATCTGGCGTTGCCAAAACTGTGGCTCAGAGGTGATCCCTGGCCCAGAAACTCCACATGCCACACAGCAGCCAAAAAAAGAAAAAAAGGATTTTATAGCTGGTCATTATCTACTAGGGTCTTTATATATAATGAATACAGAACATGAAAAGATGTCGTTAAACTAGGCAAGATACAACCCACAACAGAATTATACTGTGAATTTTTGGCAGAGCAGGTAGGGAAGTCCTATTCGTTAATCTTTATACACCTAATATTTAACACTGCTTGGCAAAGAGGTACCAATTAATGCTAGAATAGGTACTCTAACAAAACAACTAACATGAGCCTATTTCTAAAAAATGTGTTATTTTCGCATACACATTGAAATATTAACTAATGTGCTAAGTATTCTTTATGTATTCCTGTGTTTTCTGTATTGGCTAGATACTATCCAATTAAAGATAAAATCATGGAGGAGTTCTAGTCGCGGTGCAACAGAAACGAATCCGACTAGGAACCATGAGGTTTTGGGTTTGATACCTAGCCTTGCCCAGTGGGTATTGCTGTGGCTGTGGTATAGGTCTGATTCGACCTACAGCTCCGATTAGACCCCTAAGCCTGGGAACCTCCATATGCCACAGGTGCAGCCCTAAAAAGCAAAAAAATAAAGATAAAATGATGGAGTTCCCATCGTATCTCAGCGGAATCCATAAGGATGCTGGTTAGACGCCTGGCCTCGCTCAGTAGGTTAAGGATCCGGTGTTTCTGTGGACTGTGGTGTAGGTCCAGTTTGATCTACAGTTCCTGTTAGACCCCTAGCCTGGGAACCTCCACATGCTGCCGGTGCGGCACCAAAAAGACAACAACAAAAAAGACAACAACAAAAACTAGCCAGTCCCATAACCATATTGACAGAATATTGTCTGTTGTGACCTAAAGTATTTTTAGGACTAGATTGTGACAAGTGCAGAGAACATGACTCAGGACTGGCTAGCTTCACTTACCTTCAGTGTCCAAGTCCACAGCCAGGTTCTGGAAGATGTCCATGTGAGCCGAGTGGGTGATCGTGCTCATTGAAGGTGTGCTACCCTTGTTGTGGATGTGTGCAATGGCCTGAGTCCCTACATAGAGCACCAGTGCATTAATGAGCTGGAGGTTGTAGCGATTGCCAGGCTCATTGGATACCTAAATAAACAAAACAGAAAGCTCCTGACTTATTCTCACAGAGGATTAATTCAAGCACCAATTCTAAAAACCCTTTCTTTTTTATGCCTTTCGTAGAAAAGCTGAACTCCCAATATTTGCGGCTTAAATTTTAGATATTTGCTTGAATCTGAAGTTACTGAACAAATACACAGCTGCCCAAAAGCTGGTTGTATCAACAACAGAAAAATGATTTCCCTTAAAAAGCCAAAGCTTTAACAGTTGCCAGCACAAAAGTTTATAAAGTCAAAATATGCACTATCTCAATTATAAAAAAGCTTTCAGAGAGGAGAAAAGATGTATTTTCTTGTTATGGAAAGATACAACCTCAAGTCTTTTTCTGTATAGAAGACAACCAGAGTCTGTCTATTTAGAAGTTATGGAGTATGGGAATGAATATCAGCAATCTATTCTTAAAGAAAGTCAGTCCATTCCCTGGTTGCCTCCTCCAAGGCTATAGTTTTGTGTCACTGGCAAAATCAACTAGTGAAATGCATAATCCTGGTACTCTTACCAGCCAGTAAAAGTGACAATGTGCATTAAAACCTTTAAATCAAGTTGAAAAGACTAACTTCAAAGAGGCTAGGCACAAGACTGTGCATACATGAAAGATGGAAAGTTTAAGTCAAACCAATTAACCTGTAGGTTGCTGCGCAGATCAGACAGAAAAGTGACGGGTGATCGAGTTTTAAGATAGGAATCCAAATCCTTTTTGAACTGAGGTGGCATCACTCCAGTGAAATTGGTGAGAATCCGGGGTGCAATGTTAATTTCACTCAACATATCCACCTGCCACAGACAAATGCAGTAATCACAACCAGAAGCATTTGCAGGACTTAACAGCAAACTGTATCTATTCTAGAAAATGGTAGAATTACATACTTTAAAAACATCTTAATGAGCCACCACTTTTTATTCACAGACTTTAATTAGAAGAATCTACATACAAAGTGATTAGTAATTTCTCATTCTATACTATATTATCTCTCTTCACACAGGATAGGTACCTTTTGTGGAGAAGTCTAGTTTACACCACTAATTGTCTTTCTCTCGGACTTGGATTTCAAAATAAGAGTACAGAATGAGATTCCTTTCTCACCAAGTGCCCTAGCCTTTGGAAAGATGCCCTAACAGAACAAGACATGATACCTGCCACTTTAAAAAAGAAAAGGACGTTAAAGAACAAAAAAAGAATAGAAGTTCCCGCCATGGCTCAGTGGTTAACGGACCTGACTAGTACCCACGAGGCTGCAGGTTCGGTCCCTGGCCTTGCTCAATGGGTTAAGGATCTGGCGTTGTCGTGAGCTGTGGTGTAGGTCACAGATGCGGCTCGGATCACGAGTTGCTGTGGCTGTGGTGAAGGCCAGCAGCTACAGCTGCAATTCGACCCCTAGCCTGGGAACCTCCATATGCCGCTGGTGCGGCCCTAAAAAGACAACAAACAAAAAACAAAGAGTAAAAAATACATTAAAATTCCAGTAGTCACATCAGTGTGGTGTGATGGGAGGTGGGGGCACATCTGTGGCATGTGGAAGTTCCCAGGCCAGGGATCAAACCCATGCCACAGCAGCAACCCAAGCCACTGCAGTGGCAACACCAGATCCTTAACCCGCTGTGCCATAAGAGAACTCCTGTGTGTTGTGATTTTTGAACAGTCCCTTCTCAACTTTGATAATTCAAACAAAACATTAAGTGCACACATCCAAAGCACCTGTGAAATGTAGAGTTACACAAGTGTCTACGCTGCAATTCTGTGCCACTGGAACTACCAGCAAATGACTGACCCAACATTAAGGTTGAGGTTCCATAAATGCGACCAAATTGTGTGTTGAAATTGAAAAGAGACAAATACTGTGAACTAACATTCAGCAGCATTATCATACTTCCCCCGCCCCCTTTTAGGGCCGCACCTACAACATATGGAAGTTCCCGAGCCAGGGATCAAATCAGAACTGCAGCTGCCGGCCTATACCACGGCCACAGCAATGCCAGATCCAGGTAGAATCTGCAATCTACACTGCAGCTGGCAGCAACACTGAATCCATAACCCACTGAGCAGGGCCAGGGATCAAAACCCTCATCTTCATAGACATTAGTCAGGTTCCTAAGCCACTGGGCCACAACAGGAACTCCCAACATTATCATACTTGATCAGGCTTAATAACATGACTGTTATTAGGAGAGCCCTTTTTACCTAACAAATAACATGTATCTACATATGCTGGGGAGAGTACTGGCCCACTTACCAGAGAAAGGACTAAAATATTAAGACATAACTTTCTTCAACTGTTTGGAACTTTACCTTCAGATTAGGAGTGAACGGGTCTGGGAGCCTCATGTTTCTTGGGAAGGCACTCAGGATCAGATTTCTTAGCTGGATACAATTAGGTGGGATCACATCACAGAATCCATAATGGTAATCACAAAGGAACTCAGGGAAATCATGCAATAGAACCAGCAGCACTCTTAAAGTGCCCTGTTTTTTAAAAAAACAAGAAAAACATTGGCTGTTTCCACACTAAGAAAACGGGAGTGACATTTTTTTTACTATTATGAACTTAACTGAAGTAAAAAAGACAAAAAGCATGACATATATATACACTGACACTGAAAAAGGCATAGCTAATAAAAAACAAAGTAGAAGAAAAACAAATCAATTTCAACAATTTTAATGTATAGGGGTGGGGAATGGAAATCAAAGCTAGACTGAAAGTTGGCTTTATGAAAAGATTTAACAATTTTATGTTAATAGATCTGACTATTCAGATAAAGTACACAAATTACTTTAAAAATACACCTTATCAGGAGTTCCCATAGTGGCTCAGTGGTTAACGACTCTGACAGGGAACCATGAGGTTGTAGGTTCAATCCCTGGCCTCGCTCAGTGGGTTAAGGATCTGGCGTTGCCGTGAGCTGTGGTGTAGGTCAGCAGCTGTAGCTCAATTAGACCTCTAGCCTGGGAACCTCCATATGCCATGGGTGCGGCCCTAAAGACCAAAAAAAAAAAAAAAAAAAAAAAAACACTTCACTAAAACCCAAACAAACAAAAGACAGTCTGAATAGTCCTTTACAACAAGAGAAACTCCAGGCCTTATGGCTTTGTTGGCAAATCCTTACAAATATCAAAGGAAAAATTAACATGATTCACAACCTTTTGAAAATAGAAAACGAAAGACCATTTTCTAATTCTTTGAAGAGACTAGCATAATCTTGGTACCAAAACATAACATGAAAATTACACAAAAATCCTAAATAGCAGAAATGGAAATCAGTGATATATCACAACCAAACGGTTCAGGAATGAATGCAATGGCATTTTAAGCATTTGAAAATTATAGGGTTTATAACATTAACAGGAAAAAAGTTACATGATCTTGAATGCAAAAAAAAAATTAATAAAATTCAATACCCACTTTAATGATTTTAAAACTACCAGAAAATTATGACTAGGATGGCATTTCTTTAATGAGATAATGGTATCTACAAAACAAAACTAGAGATTTGGAAGAACATTACAATTAATGATGAATTACTGAAAGCATTCCTCAAGTTCACTGAGGAGAAACCATTATCACTATCTTCTATTCAACACGGTTCTGGGGTTACTGGCCAGTGTGACAGGTAAGAAAAGCAAAAAACCTATTGTTACACAGATGAAATGACTGTGTATACAGAATATATTTCTTCCCCTCGTATACACATTTTGTAAAACTGGTAGTGTCTATTAAATTTGAATACATGAATACTTTATGATCAGGTAATGGTTATGGAAGTATGTTTGATTTTTGCCCTTTCCTGGATATGTGTTATAAAGACTTAATGATAGATACAAATATTAGGCCTCAAAGTGTTTTTAACTACTTTAAGTCTGAGTTTTTAAGTGTTAAGTTTTAATTTTATAACTAGAAATTAATTACCTTGTAGAGGATTTGCATAGGTTTGGTGAGTTCCACATTTCTAAGGAAAGGCGCTAAATATTTGAATAAATCAATCAGTAGCTGTGCGTACATAGGCCATCCCTGAAAGAAAGCAATGCAAGGGTCATAATTATACTCAGCTAAGATCCTGTCACCAAAAAAGTTGCCCAAACAGCCACACTGTGACTTAATTATTATCTTCTTCCTAGTAATATAACTAGAGAATATGGACACTAGTACTTCTCTTAAAGACTGAAGGCATTAAAAAAGAGTAGGCACAATTACAGAGATAGTGGGTAATGATATTTGAAACAAACTGGTTCTAGGAATTTCAGGACATATAGGTTCTTGCACCTGTAGCAAAATTTTAAAGAGGAGGAGGAAATTTGAGACAGAACACCTAGGCAACTGAGAAACTGGAGGTCTGTTCCATAATTCCTTCTTTTAAGTCCTGGATCTCAAACTTTTGGTTTCCCATTCTCAACTCAACTCCTGGTAAGTATGTTCATCCAATTTATATAACATAAATCCTATTTTCAGCCACCATATTCTGAATATGTTCATTTTGGGGTAGTTTTAGTCAATATATTTTTCCTCCTCCTGGAATGCACTCCTTCACAAAATAAAACCTACTCCATTTTTAGGATTATTTTACTTTCTTTTTTTTGGCCCACCCCGAGGCATGAAAGTGGAAGTTCCCGGGCTAGGGATTGAATCTGCACCACAAAGGCAACCTGAGCCACAGCAGGAACAATGCTGGATCCTTAGCCCACTCAGCCACCAGGGAACTCCAGAGTTTTATACAGCTGTTTTACAGAGGCTCTAAGGTTTCAGCATTTTTTAAAAAGCCCTTTAGAGACTGACATAAGGTGATTCACAACAGACTTGAAGAAGCAGTACCCTAATCACTGGAATGGCTTTCAGATAGAGGCAGTCAAGTACTTGTGAGGCCTCTCTTCATGACCTGACTCCACATTAAACTTAAGAACTCCCAACTAAGCCTGAACGAAGTACAATTACTACCAAATAACTAAGAGTGCTAATAAGCCCCAGGTAGTTACAGTCTTCATCTGTAGGAGATAAACTGCAGCCACACCTTCTGCTGTGGCGTATGTGCTAGCATTCTTGCAATAAATATCCGATGGGAGATCAGTTCAAGCCAAGCATACACAAAGCCAGGAGCTTTGGTAGGCCTCAAGATGTGGAATGTGTTGCTGAAAGAAGAAAACCTTAGTCAGAAGCATAATCCAACTTAAATATAGTAAACAGTACATGAATATAATTAAGTAGACATGCCAGCTGCATTATGAATCAACTCTTCTGCCTCAAATTCATAGGAGTTCTAAGATTTTACTACACTAAACAGTAATTCTTAACAGGATTATACTCAACAATACTCACCAGAAAGCTGTAAGTGTCTGGAAATTAATGGTTTCCAATACATGCTCAGGTGCATTGAGTTCCAAGAGCAGCATGATAAAAATTCGATGGTAGGGAAGCTGCTGAAATTCACTTTGCCGAACATCATGATCCTGTAGGAGAACTCCCACTACTATACCAAGGACCTATAGAGCACAAAGATTACAGAGCTTATAAATTCTGAAGGTAACTGATTTAGCACTCTCTAGTTATGCTTCTTTACCTTGCATTCTTAAGCCCCACGTGAAAGGAAAAGATATATATCATTGGAATATAAACTTATATACTGGTAGCCAAAGAGACCATACATTGATTTGATTTGGCCTGCAGAGTCTTCTGTTTTCTTTAAACGTCCATACCACTGGACAAGACATGTACACTCTCCACAAGTGCCCACTGTTTTTTTTCTAAAGTTCTAGACATCAGCATGGTACATCATGTTTTTATCATGCTAGCCCAATCAGATAATCTCATTTTTCTGGTCTGTCATAAGGTTGACACGAGACAAATGGTTTGTACTTCTTGGCAATTAGCAAATGGGAAGCCAGGTAAACTATTAGGCTACAGAGAAATGTGTAAGAACTATCCTGCAGTCCACTTTTTACCACTGAACAGTCAGGAATATGATAACCCATTTGTGATCTACCAAGATCAAACTTCTAAGTTCATTTTTGGACTATCTTATTATTCAAATTTCTAATTCCTTTTCAGAAAATCAGGACAACTGGAATGCACTCCTGGTATTGGAGCTGTCAATCTGTGTTATCAATGAACACGTCTAGCCATCCCATTCACAAAGACTCTGTACACGGGGGCAAATCTACCTAAATGTTTTCTAGTGTAGTCGTTACCAAACATTAACACACTGAAATATGTTGTGCGTTTCTGTTTTGTTGAGGGGAGGCCTTTCAGTTACAGCAGCATGCTCTTATAAAATTTGGTGGCTATGTTTACATATTATCTCTGAAATAAATTTCTGGATGAAAAAGGGGTTGTTACAAAATGTTTTGAGGGCTCTATAGGGTTGAGAGCCACTAATGCAGACTTCAAGTATGGAAAAACTAAGACAAGAAAGGATTTCAGACCTTATTTAGCAGATTAATCTTTGTGACAGTGTTGGTGGCCTCTCCTGAGTGCTTCACTAGCAGTGCAATGAGTCGGACAAAGGCATCCAGGTTGTGATAGCACTTGGCTCGGATCATAGTGGGATTAGCAGCAGGATTGTGCTGCTGCTCTGCCTGAGCACGGTAACTAATTTCAACACACATCTCAGTACACAGACGGAAGAACCTTGTTATGAGGTCATCGGTCTTCAGGATTCCTTGCTGGTGCATCTACCAAGGAACAAAAACATTAAAATGTACAATGAGTTTACACATGAATAAACTTTTAATTTTCACGTTTAAGAAGCATTCTCTCATTTAATCCTACTGTCACATTTCTAATTCTTACTTTGTTTTAAAAAAGGGGGAGGGAGTGTCTTGAAAATGACCTCTCCTATAGACTCAGGATAGAATTCCTTCAGTTTTAAGTGTGATGGGAACTGAGAAAGAGATATTAACATAGCAGTTTTGAATAGTAGCCCATAACCAACAATTTCTAAAGTTAACTATGTAAATTAAACCAATTTTTGGTAAACCATCAAGTCATATTAAGACATTCTGGTCAGGAGTTCCTGTCGTGGCACAGTGGTTAACGAATCCAACTAGGAACCACGAGGTTTTGGGTTCAATCCCTGGCCTTGCTCAGTGGGTTAACATCTGGCGTTGCTGTGAGCTGTGGTGTAGGTCGCAGACACGGCTCAGATCCTTTGTTGCTATGGCTGCGGCATAAGCCGGTGGCTATATCTCCGATTAGACCCCTAGTCTGGGAACCTCCACATGCCATGGGTGTGGCCCTAAAATGACAAAAGGCAAAAGGCAAAAAAAAAAAAAAAAAAATTCTGGTCAATGTGTTTCTCCCAAGAAAGAAATTATATTTTACTTTCTCAAAGAATTTCTTCCAACTGACTTAACCAATGACAAAGTTTTTAATACTCCCACTACCTGCACTAGAAAAATAAGAATTTATACAATAAGGTACCATATGAAAATAATCACATATCATACCCAACTATTTTAATGTACATTAAGTTTAAAAAATGGAAAGGGCAAGTTTATTTAAAAGAAAAGATAAAGTACAAATTTTATGACACATGATCTGGAAGTACAGGAGAGAAGTTAAATGCCTACTACAAGAGAAGAAAAAGACAAAGTGTAACAAGTGTTAAGACTGCAGAAAGAGGTCAGTGCTTACTAGACAAAGAAATCAAGCCCAGAATGAAAACTTGACCACTATCTTGGAAAATCTGTAACAATTTAACTGTCCCTTGATAAACAATAAAACAGCTGAAGTGACAATAATATACTCCAGCCAAGACAGAAGGCCAGCAGAGGGACTTTTGTACACTGAAATCTGAAAAACTAAGGAGGAAGAAGAAATGAAGACATTGCTATAATCAAGAGGGCACATAAGAGGAAAAGGGGGATTCTTAAAAGGATGCAAAAGAGGATAGAAAAGTATAATACAGTATCTTTTTCAAACGGGGAGAAGAAACAAGAGCAAATAAGCCAACAGGAAGAGCTAAGACAGGTGCAACATCCATACCCATGAAATATCAAAGATTAGAAAAACCAATTGATTTAAAATTTTTACATCCAGGTAAGAAATCTAACTATAAACATGCAATGACACCTTTTCAATAGGGTATGTTTTATAATTCCTTCCATTCTTTTAAGGGAGAAAATCACTTAGTATGATTCGATCAGTAATAAATCAATCATCTTGAAAAGTAAATTCAATTTCTAACAAATGCAAACCAGCTCGTCCACATTCAATTGTCACTTATCTGATAACGGATCTAATCTGTATCTTTCTTTGGTGGCACACCTAAGCTTTTGTCTCAGTTTGAAGAAATACAATGATCAAGCTGCAGAAATAAGCAAGTACCTCTCACTGAACAAACATCATTATAGTTCTACTCAAGGAATTCTAAGGACAGTTTAGGAAAAGTACCACTCTTGCCAGCCCAGCAATATGATTAGGACACACTGACTACTGGGTCTGAATCCCTCAAAAGTGGCTGAAAGCAGCCACTGATAATCAAAAACAAAATGTTCAATGGCATTATGGCTCTCTTCCTACATTTTTTTTTTCTTCTTATAGTTTTTTTCTGTTCATCACATTCACAAATACTCCTACTAAACTTAGTGTTTAGTTAGGAACTTGTTTCCCAACAGTTGAATTTAAAGTCCAGTTTAGACCAGACGGAATGAAAACAAACACTAGAAACTATTTCTCAAATGCACATGTTAATGAGCTTCAGGTAGACAGAGAATACAATAAAAAGCTCTACAGTTTAAATACTTAAGGGATTTAAATTGTGTTTACTTTACATTTTAAACAAGGGCTATTAAAAGAACTGCACTAGCCCATAACCCCTCACTGCTGATTATCAAGCTGGTAAAATATATACATTACATATTCATTATCTGGCTCACGGTACTTTGTACTGTGACAACTGAAATCAGATAAAAAGAACTAAAGGGGATGGGGAATGTTGACTTTACTGCTGCTCAGTGACCAATGAGAAAATAAACAGCATCAATTCTACAGAGTAACAATGATATTTTTGATGTACATGAGTATGGAGGTAACTGACCACAGGTACATAATACTGAGCTTTAACATTGGAGGCATCACACCCTACTTATGTTGAATAAAAAGCACCTTTCTTTCCAAAAGCTCTACCTGTCCAACAAACGCAGAGAAAGCTTTGGTACTGTCACGACCAGCTGCTGCTGAATGGTAGAGATTCACCCATTCCCTCAGAAGATACTCTGCCTTCTCCCTCAGGCCTGGAGGATCATCATACTCTGAGGCTTGAGAGATCCCAGAATGCATCATAAAATTAGGGCCTCCATGAGCACGATCAATCATCGCTTCATAGTTGGATCGAACTACTTCCATCAGCTGGGGCAATCTAGTACAATAAATCCAGAATAAAATCAGTCTACTCATGGTTGTGATTTCACAGACATACAGTTGGACAATTTGCTCACTTAATAGAAACCACAAGAATGATGATTAAACCATTCCCATATTTAAATAAAACTATCTTTGGTTTCTTCATATCTGTTTACTCATAAGGACATAATGTGTAAATGACTGACCACAGTTAAGTCACTTCTTGACCAAAAAATTGAAGCTGATGCTTGTTGTCTAAAGATTATTTACTGCATGCCTACTATGTGCCATGCTTCATGTTATTTATCTTTATTTAGATTCTCAACAGTTCAAGATATTATTTCCATGTTCTACAACAGGCTTAGGGAGGATAAGTTGATGTGCCTAAAATCATTAAGCAGCCTTAAACAGAGGACTCTGACACCAAGTCTAGTACCATATGTATAGTAAGAAGGCTTGGCAGTTAGTTATGTTTTCATAATTCAAGGGACAACATCAGGCCTCACCAAAGCTTACCATCTGCTATAGGTAAAGCAGTTAATAAGTCTTTACATTCATTTCTAAAGCCTGCTGAATACACAAGAATCCCAAAGCACTGCATTCTCACCCTTCAGGAGCATTGCCTCTGGAGTGAGCATTAATCCTCATAAGGGTTTCAATGGTGTGGAACAGGTCTGCCTCAGTAAAATGCGCAACACTCCTTTCATCCACCAGTAGGATTTTTACCAATTGCATAGCAAATGCCACAGCCATGTAGTTTAAACCATTCTCCATTGACTGGCAACATAGAAAGCACAATGTAAGAAAGACAACACTTAGAGCAAGCACACTTTCCAACTACCAGAGTACCTTTTCCTATTTAATTCCTTCCATACCTGAGCTAGGTGAAGATCATACTGCTGCATATTGACCAAATGATTACGAATTAGCAACTCCACTGCCTCCACATTATATTTATATTCATCCCGACATTCAATTAGGCACCTAGAAAAATCAGTAGTTCTTTATTCATAAAGGCTTAACCATACTGTATATCAGGTAAAATAAAGAGTCCACTTTATTCAATGGTAACATCTCTAATTAAGGATGCTTTGAGAACTGCAATCAGTTTTCAAAATTCAAAAGAGCCAGTAATGAATCAGATCATACAACCCAGTGTTAAAACACAAGTTGTGCTCTCAAAGCCTAGAAGACAAAGCATTCCATTTAACACACTGTTTATTTATGAACATCACTTCTATGAAATCACTGACATCTTTTAAAACTGTCTATAATTTTCCCCAAATAACGTAATGGTTTTCTGTATCCATCATAGGAACCAGATAGAAAAAAAATAAACATTCAACAGTTTTCACTAGTTAAGATTAGAAATTCCATACGTTTGAATATAAACAGGGCCATGTATGTCAGAAGGCCTTTCCATAAATAATCCTCTCCTAAGATGGTTACTGACCTTGTGATCTGTTTGTTACACCATGGAGACCCATATGCTCGCCCATCTTGAAGAGCTTTTAAGACCAAGAGGTGGCATTCCCTGTAGCGAAGCAGGAGGTCGGCATCAGCACCACTGGTGGCATCTAGTAAGCCCTCTACAGCCTATGGAAGGGGGAAAAAAAATCGTTCAGAATCATGGAAAATTCAGAAGTCAGTCCAATAATCAAAGCCAAAAATCAAACCTTAATGCAAAGTACAACATACTTCCTAAAGGCTCAAGTTAATCTCCTCATTCAACAAAATGGGAGTTCCCATGGTGGCTCAGCAGTAATGAACCCAACTAGGATCCATGAGGACTTGGGTTCGATCCCTGGCCTTGCTCAGGGGGTTAAGGATCTGGTGTTGCCATGGGCTGTGGTATAAGTTGCAGACTCGGCTCAAATCTGAGGTTCCTGCGGCTGTGGTATACGCCAGTGGCTATAGCTCCAATTTGACCCCTAGCCTGGGAACTTCCATATGCTGCAGGTGTGGCCCTAAAAAAAAAATCCTTTTTACTTGCCTAAAACATACACACTCTAAGTTCTTCTAGTTTATGCTTAAATGCTATTCTTCACAGTCAAAAAGGCTCAATATCCCTACGTTTCAAAACCCAATGCTGCCCCACCATTCTTTGTCCCATTACCAAAGTAATGAGGATCAACCTGTCCCTCAAAATCCAACGGATTATCTTTTAAAGGTTCTTAAATAATCATAATTCCAGAAAATCTTAAAGAAAAGATTTCCAACTTAACTATCATAACACTCTGGAGAAAATCATTGCTTATTATAGAGCAGAGCTTGCTTTATGTTAATTTTTTTAACCTTAAGTATAACTTAAGTAGATGATGGTGCAAGTCATTAAATGTTTACAAACCCAGTTTCTTCTAAAAGTAACAGTTTAAGAACTAACCTTCTGGAGCAATCCAAGAGCAGCTATGGCATCCCGAGAGTTTCGAGATAATACTACAACCTCCAAAAGACTTCTAAGAGCCTGAGCTTGGGGGTTCATAGCCAAAGTTGGTGGAATGGCATGAAGGTGCTGCTCCAGTTCTGTAATGCACTTATCATAAATCTGAGCTACATCATCTGCCCAAGCATGCTGTTTTAGATGGGGATACAATCAAAAAAGAAAAAAATTTAATGATTTTCTATCAGCACATGCAGCAACTGAAATCTACTGGTATGTTTACTACTCTCATTTATTTTTTCTTTTTCATCAAAACATGGAGGGGCTCTTCCATCCCCCTTCCTGAACTATTAGGTCTTAAGCCATTAGGTGGGGCAGTGCAAAGCAAGCATGGGGAAGTGGGGGTTTCACTTGACAGTGGAAAGCCTGGAAAACAGCAACACAATCAAGTGACGAAAGAGAGTATGATAAATAATGGGTTATGGGAGTTCCCCTCATGGCTCAGCGGTTAACAAACCCAACTAGGATTCATGGGCATGTGGGACTGGTCTCGTTCAGTGGGTTACAGATCTGGCGTTGCCGTGAGCTGTGATGTAGGTCACAGACACAGCTTGGATTCCAGGTTGCTGTGGCTGTGGTGTAGGCCAGCAGCTGCAGCTCCAATTTGACCACCTAGACTGGGAATTTCCATATGCCACCAGTGTGGCCCTAAAAAAGCAAAAACTAAAAATAAAAAAATATTTTTAAAAGATAAATAATGGGATAGGCTGAGGGCAGGACCACGTGTAGCACTTAATCTCTACAACCTATGAAAGTATATAATCCACACCATGATTACAGAGTATTCAGTCCAAGTGTCAAACCCTAATAGGATAAAATAAGAATAGAGCATCATTTCTGTGATATTATCAAAGATGCACTACCTGAGAACATATTCAACAAATCCAAATCACATTATCCTATAAAATCACTGATCTGTAATGTCAAAGTGTCAAGGTCATGGAAAGATAAGAAAGGAGTCGTACTAGACTAACCTGTGGGAAAAATTTAAATATGACAACTAAATAAAATGTTATGATTCTGATTTAGATCCTTTCACTACAAAAAGTTAGTATTGGGACACTTGGTAAAACCTGAATGAGGTCTAAGGATTAGATGATATTAACCTATCAGTTTTAACTTCCTGATATCAATGGTCACACAGGACAGCGCCTCTGTAGGAAACACAGATAACAGAACTGAAGAGTGACTGGGAGACACAACACTGTAAATCAACTATACCTGGGTAAAAAAAATAAAATAAATTTTAAGAATAAAACATTGGGAAAAAAAAGTAACTGGGACATCAAGGTCAGCACCTGTCCAAATGTTCAAATTGTTCAAGGGGAAAATGTATATTTTCAACTTTTCTGTAAATAACATTTCACATTTTTCCCCCTTTAAGGCCGCACCTGCGGCATATCTAAGTTCCCAGGCTAGGGGTAGAATCAGAGCTGCAGCTGCAGGCCTACACCACAGCCACAGCAAGGCTGGATCCTTAACCCACTGAGTTAGGCCAGGGATTGAACCCGCATCCTCAAGGACACTGTTGGGTTCTTAACCCACTGAGCCACAATAGGAACATTTGTTTCACATTTCTAGAAAATCTCTTTACAAATAATAGGGGAGGCCATGAGATCACTATGTAAATTCATTTAATTAGGCCAGACATGAAAGTTAAATCAATCTCATGGATTTAAATAGAAAAATCCTAAATGACATGCTGATTTGATACAAAGAACACCTCTAATCTACAACTCAACAACTGTGGGTAATTTTTTTTCCCTGTAACTTAAGCTTCCAGGAACAAGTGACAGATTAATTAATAAAAAAAAAAAAAAAAAAAAAAAACATTCAAATTAAACTGTAAGTTACTCAATTTAAGTCAAGACAAGATTTACCTTCATGGGCTGAGCTAAAAATCCTGTGGGCTGGCTTAAATCATTTGTGGGCAAGAAGCCAGGCACATTACGTGCAAACTCTTCATAAACAGCCAGCTGCTTTGGGTCCACACCACCAACCTTGGAAGAAGAAAACCTATTTTAACAGGATCCTCTTCACAATCAAAGGAACCCCCGTCCCCTGGGCAAAGTGGAAGATTTGCATGGGAGTAAGAACGGGCGTTCTTGAGAAGGCATACGGGAGCCATTACAACATTTAACATGACTGAACATGCATGCATAGTCATTACAACATTTAACAACATGACCGGATATGCATGCATACACGCACATGCACAGCTCACAGTATCCCTATTCCCTGAGAACTGCCAGTGTCACCCTCATTTATAAATTAGAGTTTTTCTACTGAAAATGCCTCAAATAGGACCATGCCAGTGTAATTCTCCAATGGAGCTGGTAAAAATGATCAGATCTTTTCAACAACTGGCAACTAGTAATGAAAATTCAAGTACCAGAAGAGAAGAACAAGTGGAGAAATATAAAAACCAACAGGCATATGAACTCTTAGCAGCAATGGGGGGAGACAATGGGGGGAGAGGGTGGGGCAAAGACACATCTAAGCTATTTCTATGCCTTTTCTACAAAGTAGTCTTTAAGTGCAATGAAATGCTTTCTCAGAAACAGCATTTAACCCCATTATCCTAGTCCCCAGGTTAGGAGTTTAAAAACAAGAACAGAAAGAAAACAATGATGGGACAGGCAGAGGCAAAAGCCCCCAATTCTCACTTTCAGCCTGATTTGCTCTGGCATCCGCTCAGCTTGGTATGTTAACACGACAGGATCACAGTACCTTCGCCCTTCTTGCCTAGCATGTTTTCTCAGCTCAAATTCCTGCAAATAAAAAAAGTCACTGAGGTTCTTGTTATGAGGCAATTTCTTAAATGGAAAAAAAAATACTTAAAAGGCAAATGCTAAACACTTACAGTTGCTAATCTCTTGTCCATCTCAGGGCCTGCTTTTTCTACTGCAGTCTTTTGAATAAAACAGCAAGCTAATTCACAATTGTCCTGAGCTAACTGAGCAGCTGCCTGATCCATCATTTCCCTTTGTTGTGGGGATGTAGTCTATTGGGAGGGGGAGAGACAGAAAAAAAAAATTTAAGTTTTTTGTGGCTAGACAGAACAGACAGGATAACAGAAAACAAAATGCTTAGATAATTTTAGAAGTTCCAACTCTACTTATGACTCATTAGCTGTGACCATGAAGTAATCTAACAATCATCCTCATCTATAAGACGAAAATACTCCAACTGAAACATCTTACTACACTGTTGTGAATATGGTAAACACTATGAAAACAGTAAAGCAGTAAACAGGGCATTATCCAACCATGACACCTGAGACCCCAAATTAATAACTGAGTTACTTAAGAGTGTGTGTTTGTGTATACAGTCACTTTAAATTGTTTTGTACTGTCCAACTCCAAAGTGCTTTAAATTTAAAGTCTTTATGGTAAAGAGAATCAAGATTGTTAACTTTGGCAGTTTTTTAAAAATGCCTAAACCAACTATAACAGAAAAAATAAAAATCATTTTAAAAAATTCATTTCTTTAAAGCAGTGAATATCTAGATTAATGACTATTTGCCAAACTCTACTAAGGATACAATAGTGAGCAAAAACTGACATGACATTTCACCTCACAGAATTTACAATCTAAGAGGAAGAAAGACATGGAACACATATGGTGATTATTAGAATAGGTGGAAATGTCCCTTGCTATCTACAGGCAAAGAAAAAGAAACGCTCTCAGACAAGCAGTAATGAGTTTTACACTTCAAGAAAAGTCAACTTACACGAAGGGCTGAGGCAAAACTGTTTTTCAGGTTGGTAGATATGCTCATGAGCAAAGGTTCCCTGCAAGTAATCATAGCCATTCCAGCTGTCAAGTTACGCATCATGTGATGAGCTGCCATTCGCATTCGAGATTCCTCAGAATCCAGGGCAAAATCCTTCCTGACTATTTGCTCACAAGTAGTCATGGCGATCTTAATCGATCGATCCACCACAGGATGGACCAGTTCCTGGACAGCCCGTTCAATTGCTTGGCGCACACACTGCTTCAACTGTGGATGAGCCTGAAACAAGGGAATCTAGGGAGGAAAAAAAAAGTAAACCACTTATAAACGAGGTATCCCAATGTCTATTGGTAATCACACCCATGATTTTGGAAATCAAGGTTTACCAAGAAAAATTTCTACTTGAAATTAACCTATGAAAAGCTCGGGAAACACAAGGTGGGCTCCAAAGAGGAGTATATTCAGTATATCTTATGACACATGATTAAAGATATGTCTTTGATTCTTAAAAAATTCTGAGTTTTGGAGTTCCCGTCGTGGCTCAGTGGTTAACGAATCCGACTAGGAACCATGAGGTTGCGGGTTCGATCCCTGGCCTTGCTCAGTGGGTTAAGGATCCAGTGTTGCTGTGAGCTGTGGCGTAGGTTGCAGACGCGGCTCAGATCCCGCATTGCTATGGCTGTGGCGAAGGCCAGCAGCTACAGCTCCTGTTAGACCCCTAGCCTGGGAACCTCCATATGCTACGGGTGAGGCCCTAGATAAGGCAAAAAGACGAAAAAAAAAATTCTAAGTTTTAACACGGAAACTGTTCATTACAAGAAGTTTAAACTATATGCTTAGCTAAAATTTGTGGCTCAAGTACTCCTAAGGGAAGTAACTTCTCTAGTAGCTTGGGGAAATGCAATAATAATCAAGTTTACAGAGAAAAAAGGCTTTTTTACAAAAGCTGTTACTGCTACAAATCCCTCAAAATAGCAAACACTGTATAAAAGACAGGCAGACACACACATACACACACACACACCCCAGATCAATTTTAGCTATCTGCCAAAAGATATGGCTTAAGGCAAGACTCAGGTGACATGGTAATGAAAAAAGAACAAAAAGCCCTTTTATACAATAAGGATCTTCTGATCTGTGTAAGGAAATCTTGAAGATTGTGACCGTACTGGCAGCTGACTTAATTTTAATATGAATTTAAATTAATATCATGAGGAACCAATGAACAGTCACAATGACTTATGTTTAGAGTAGGAAAACGTCCCAGCTATAGCACATACCAATTCCCAATTTCTATTCTCTGCAACAAAAACCTACAACCTAAGAATCCAGAAGGAAAGGGAAAAGAGGGAAGACGACCAGTTTACCTTGTCATAAAGTAGGAACCGAGGAATAAATAAACTTACTTCTTATGTCTACTTACCGTTGGGTTTAGAGTAATGTGTGGTGCCAGGCAGGCAAGGGAATAGACATTGATGTCATGGTAACTGTACTGTGGCTGTGGTGGAACAGTGGCTGTACAGGTGGTACTGGTAGCTGGTGTTGTAGAAGTTGCTAAATGTAAAGAGACAAAATAAGAGCTAACAAAAGATATGCATTTCCTGAGTTTATTATAAAATTAGCAGGTTATCAAAAACCAATTGAAGGGTCATGCCACATTAGCAGGCCCAAGCCTTGCTGGATAACTCTGTATTACAGATATCAATTTTCAACCAAGGCTGTTCCCCGGTTTTAGTTGGGGATTCTTAAACTACTAAGGGCTACAAAAGAAAGAAAAGTTGGTTTATTCTAACCACACCTCCCAACTGTTCACCACTCCTACAGCCCCCTACACTTCCAATCCTCTTGATTCAGGTCAAATAATTCACTCCCCTTAACAGGTCAAGCTGGCCTGGTCACCCCCAGATTTGAGGACTAACACAGGCCATCATGCCAATGCAATGCTTTCTGAGACCTTAAACAATATAAAAGATAATCTAGCTTAGTTGGGACATGAGGACACAACTGACTAATCTAATGATATTTAGTCAAGAGTATCATATAAATGACCTAGACGGATTCTAACATAGCTAAGACAAGGCCTAGACATCACTAACTTCTCCTTAGTAATTTAAAAAACTCATCAGAAATATACAAAGTTTCAGTACCACATTACATGGAATGACGATAATTTGCTATATGCATGAGAATACACCATTAAAGAGAATGTCTGCTAAGTACTGGGCTAATTATCACACTTACTTGTCGTTGTGATAGGAGGGAGCTCTTCTGGCTGCTTAACATCTTTCTTTGGAGCAGAGAGTTGCTCATCTAAGTTCTTCAGGCGATCTTTATCCTTTAGGAGGTTCCCGGGTTTTAGCTCATTGATGTCTAATGCAAGATTTTTGCAGAGGACCTCAATTTCAAACTTCAAGTTTAGCTGCATAATTCCAATATGCATTAGAAGATTAAAAATGAGAATTTAGCTTCATAATATATACATATATATATATACACAAACACATACATATATATATAATTCTCTCACCCACTTGTTACAGTGCTTCCTCCCAAATGCCCTCCTTTTCCTGTAAGTTTTAATAATGTAAAGGCAGAGTATATGTTCCAAAGGATAAAGAGCAACAAATTTACCTTTAAGTCATGTTCCTGATGTAGCTCAGCTAATACATTCATAATTGCCATTGTCCAGGGGTTGGGTGGCCTAAAAACCTAAAGAAAATCTATTATGTTAAGCTGGCCCCAAACTCAGTTTAATTTTATTATTTAAAACAGTTAAGCACTTACCCCCATGTGGCCATAACAAACTCCCTACCCTTCCCATCCGTATCTCATTTCAGAAAAACACCAAGACCCAATGCCATACATTAGCTTCAGTCCTGTACTACTATTTGGCCTCTCAATTTGGAAATCTGAGTTTCCCTAAGGAAAACTGACTGAACTAGCTCTATGTTCATAAGAACTAAGGATATATATAGTCTCTTCACCTTGTACTATAACTCTTAAAAACTTAGCCACCAGAAAAATAATAAAATTTACTCACCACACTACGAATGCTAGACTCTAAGACTTTGGCAACAAAGGGCACTACATAGAGCAACTCTTGCTGTCCTTTAACATAAGCCTCTAGCAGCAAAGACTTTACATCCAAGTCCTAGAAAAAAACATGTTTTTAAAAGCTGTGAATATTCTACAAAAATGCTCACAAAGCACCCCAAAAAGATACCCTGCCAAATCCATCCCCCAAATTGGAATCAATATAATATCTGACCCTTGCCTTATATAAAGGAAAGGGTAACAATCATACTTTACTGGCTTTCGTTTAGCCTACTAAACAACGGGAGATCATAAGCATGCCATTAGGGATTCAAGAAATTGGCCAAATTTTTACAAACACCCAATAATCATTAAAACAGCCTGAAATATAGTAAAGATTTTTAGACAAAGCATGTTGTATGAACATTCTCAAATTTTACATGAGCCTTTGGCTACAACTCACAGTGTGTAAGATGGGTTTATTTTTAGCAAGTGTGATCATTCCTAGCCAATGTCCCAAGTTCTTCAGCAAAGAACGATCAGAGAAATTGGCTGCAGCTTTATCAGAGGTCAGGAGCACCTGAAAAAGCACAGGATTAAGGAAGGTATGACAATAAGCTTATTAAAAAATATTTTCAAGTAAATGTTTAAGAATTTCATTATTCTACATTAAAAACAAGCCATCAATACTGAGAAAATGCTCCCAAAGAAGATCTAGTCTGTGTATCATAGCATTATTTTGCTGTGTTCAGTGACACTGCTTTTCTATTTTTAAAAACAGGTAACACAGTGGAGTTCCCACTGTGGCACAATGGGATTGGTGGCATCTCTAGAGCATTGGGAAGCAGGTTCAACCCCTGGCCAACACAGTGGGGGCACAGTGGGTTAAGGATCTGGTGTTGTCACAGCTGCAGCATAGATCACAACTAGGGCTGGGATCTGAACCCTGGCCCAGGAGTTCGATACGCTGCAGGGCAAGGGGGAAAAAAAAAAAAAACAGATCATACAAAAGTACACAAGGTTTTAAAGTATCATGTACAGTCCCACATGAAAAGTATTTTAAACTAAAAGAAAAGAGGATTTTAAAACTAAAAATTTCAGCTAGATTTGAAGTAAAGACCCAATTACAAATCTATTTTGAAGAGCTAAATCCAATCCAAATCAAGACTATAGCTATGCATTTAAGTCCTTCCAAATCATTAGGCATATTACAGAACATAACCAAGATTGCAGTATCTACTGGAATCTTTAGCATTGTCCAGGTGACTATACATCTCTGAAGACAACTAAGACAACTTTCTGGAATACAGTATCATATTGCTTACACTTATCACATTTCTAAAAAAGCTAATCCGTTTCCTTAATTCTCTACTTCTTACTTTCTTAAGGGGGACAGAGCCAACACATCACAAAGTGTCTTGGGTACACACATATATACATTTATTACATGGTGCCTCTTAATTTATGGTATCAAATAACAATGGCTGAATATAGCTATGTTCCTTAACTCCATACAGCAACAGCAGAATGGCACAAAGTCAGCTGTGAAACAGAAAGAAGCCAGGAATTCTTTTGCACTACAGCGTAACCTAGGATAGGGAAAATTTCCATCCAGGTTTAAATATAGTGCTGGTTCCTAAGCCAATACCTGAAGTTATTCAGCAAAGAACAACTGTAGCTATATGTTGGTTCACGCTGTTTTCTTGAAGTTATTCCACTTAAGAAATAAAAGCTTGAATTTTTATGAATCAAGCTCATTAAGAAGAGTTTGACCTTAAAATAAACTTCTCAGAATCCTAAACAACAGCTATCCCACAACAGGTCTAGAGTCTAGAGCCACCTTGCATTTAAAAAGCAAACAAAAAATACCCCTCACTGCACCACTGTTTTCTGTAATAGTGAAAGTTACTAACAACCAACATAATGGATTTTTATAAGACTATTAAGAACAGAGGAACTAAAGTTAAGAGCATTTATCAAACAATATGTAGAGGGAGAAAAAAGGAAAAACAAGCACAAAGGGTAAAGATTTCAAACCATGCGTGGATGATATAAATAAATGCAAGAATGGGTACTTTCAGAGTAATAGTACACAGGGTTATGTCTGTGGGACTCAATGCATAAAAACTTAGTTCTGTACTTAAAACAACCCTAGAGCCACTTTCACGGGTACTTTAACATATACAACTTACAGGGATAAGAAAAACAGCATGACCACCTACCCTCCAAAAGATTCCACCTGTGCAATCAAGTAGTTCCAAACTCAAAAGCAGTAATAAAAAGAAATACAAGAACTAGTACTTACTTTGATGTTTCTATAGGTCTCATTCAGAACCATCTTATTAAACTCAGGATTCTTTAGTGTGTCAAGAAAGTTTGAATACAGGCTGTGAAAGTTTGGCTCAATACTGACTCTCTTCATAACTAGGTATTGTGAAACCCACGGCATAAATTCTTCCTTCACAGTTTCCTTTAGCTCTTCAACCTAGCCAACCATTATGACAAGGGAAGTATACAGTTAAAAGATGATAAAATGGTTTTGTGTTTTGTTTCTGTGAAGCGATACTATAGCACCTGCCTCCTTGTAAAATTAAATGCTAAAGCACGTGCTACATCTCTCCCCAATTGTAGACAGATGCTATCAACTATCGTTATGTTCAATCCCATGTAAATATAGTCAATCATCTCTCAAACTGGGTGATTAAAACTGAAACATGTATGGTATTTTAAGATTTAAAATTACAAAACACATAGTCCCTCATCCCCATCTTACTCAACTCTCCATTTGACCAAAAGAGTTTAAGATACTAGTCTACAACCTGGTATTAACAGACGTAACACTAGAAGAACTGTTTTCCTAAATTTCTATCTCCAGAAATCATTTGTAAATTTTGAAGCTTCTATTCCACAAGGGATGGTAACCAGTTCTATTTTTTTCCCTTATCAATTAGGATTAGGTGGGAT
Source organism: Catagonus wagneri (assembly GCA_004024745.2). Classification (NCBI taxonomy): domain Eukaryota; kingdom Metazoa; phylum Chordata; class Mammalia; order Artiodactyla; family Tayassuidae; genus Catagonus; species Catagonus wagneri. The sequence continues at coordinate 6,802,262 of PVHT020000180.1, forward strand.
TGAGATATAGTATTTTCATTGTATCTCAAAACGAACTTACTGAGGCTAATCTTATTTCCAAGTGTTTTCTTCACACATAATCTTATAAGGCAAACATAATTACTTTTCACAAGCTCTCCCTCATTTATTAGGCACCTAAAGGTCTCTGGGAGGATATGAGCTATGACTAGGAGTACAAATGAAATTTTCCATCATTGTAAAATCATTTTCAAATTTATTTCAAAAAGTCTGTAACTTGCTGCAAAATAATATATTTCAAACCCGAGTTCTCACCGTGGCTCAGCAGTAACAAACCTGACTAGTATCCATAAGGACAAGGGTTCAACCCCTGACCCTGCTCAGTAGGGTAAAGGATCCAGCACTATCGTGAGCTGTGGTGTAGGTTGCACACGTGGCTCAGAACCAGAACTGCTGGGGCTGTGGTGCAGAACAGCAGCTACAGCTCCGATTCCACCCCTAGCCTGGGAACTTCCATATGACGTAGGCACTGCCCTAAACAGACAAACATATATATACATTATATACACATGCACGCGCACACACACACACACACACACAAATGTATATATAAATATATATATGTGCATTTATATATTTAAATATATATATTTAAAATCAGTGCCATTTAACATCTACAAAACCCACAACCACAAGTTGTATATCCATCCATAATCCCTACTTCAACTCTACTCTCTCTACCTTTAAAGTATTATAAAGGGTGCAGAATGTCAAATATAAACTCCCCAGGAGTTCCCTTCATGGCTCAGTGGTTAAAGAATCCGACTAAGAACCATGAGGTTGCGGGTTCGATCCCCGGCCTTGCTCAGTGGGTTAAGGATCCAGTGTTGCCGTGAGCTGTGGTGTAGGTTGCAGATGCGGCTCAGATCCCGCACTGCTGTGGCTGTGGCGAAGGCCGGCGGCTACAGCTCCTGTTAGACCCCTAGCCTGGGAACCTCCATATGCTGCGGGTGCAGCTCTACATAAAAAAGGCAAAAAGACAAAAATAAATAAATAAACTCCCCAACCCACCAAGGAGAAGAATAGATCATATAAACTATTATATCATACTCACCTTTTGTGTCATATTTGACTGTGAGAGATTGTTAAAGATAAAAGCAATTTTCTCCTGGATATTTTCTGGAGGCTCTACAATTCTCTCAGTTTGATCTGTGGCCACAAGCAATGTATCTATATTTGTAGTATTAATAGAAGGCTAAAGAAATGAAACACATGAAATACACATTATAAGTCAACTACTCCAGTAAAATTTTTAAAATAAACAAATATTAAAGTTAAAAAAAATACATAAACAAACTGAAATGCTTGTTAGACAAATCCCCAGGAGAAAATGTATACAGGTTCCTTTAGTACATAAAATATACATGCTATATATGATTGTACACTGGAAATGTTGCCAAGAATACGTATTGAACTATTAATAGTAGCTGCCTGTGGGAAATGGAGGTTGGGAGGTACATAAAGGGAGAAATGATGGCCTTTATGCTTTTTATAGCAGGCATGTGCTATTTATAATAAAATTAAAATACATGCTCACTACTGGATATATAATAACCTAACAATAAATCCAACAAAGAAAAAAGATAGACCTACTTACTGGCACATCTTTCTTAAAGCTGACTCCAGTTGGCCTGGTGACTGTAACCGTTTTAGCAACAGTGGTGGTTGTTGAGGTGGTTACCATAGTGCTAACCTGACCAGCAAGGGGAGCTTTTGCTGGAACCTGGGCCTGGGCCTGAGCCTGAGCCAGTGCAATACTTCCAGGGGTTGTGATAGAGCCCTGCATTTTCACAGGAGGATCTCGAGACTGCTGTCCATACTCAATATACTATAAAGATAGAAAGAAATACATTAAAAGAATTCTTAATAGAAACCAAAATCTTTGAATTACACTCCACTCTCTTCTGAGAGAATTGAAACTGTTTCAGAGCACTCTCGGTTCATCTGTCACCCTATGCCTTGCTCCATTCTGGTCCATATTCTCATATGTATAACACATAAGTGGAATCATGAACTCCTTAAGGAATAAAGGTAAAATATTACTTCAAAATGTTTTTAGGCGTTCCCGTTGTGGCTCAGCGGTTAACGAACCCAACTAGCATCCGTGAGGACACAGGTTCGACCCCTGGCCTCTCTCAGTGGGTTAAGGATCCTGTGTTGCGATAAGCTGTTGTATAGGTTGCAGATGGGGCTTGGATCCCGTGTTGCTGTGTCTCTGGTGTAGGCCAGTGGCTACAGCTCCAATTTGACCCCTAGCCTGGGCACCTCCATATGCCGCAGATGTGGCCCTAAAAAGACAAAAAAAATCAACTAAACCAAATTAAAATGTTTTTAAAGTATTTATAACAGAACTAGTCTAACAAAAACAAGTTCCAAAAATCAGCCACAAATGCCTACATATAAATTTCCTTAAATCCCTTAATATGTAATTTATATAAATAAATAAATAATAATGACCTCTTTTTCCCTTCTTTGGGTATGTTGCTACAGCGGGAACTGGATACTACCGCTTTCTGTGATCACTTTCACACCACCTACCTTATTCATTCCAGTTTTCCAAGACCCATATTCCCAGCTCTAAATTCCAAACACAAATGTATTTGTGTAAGCTTCTGACCTCTCATCCTACCTTCTCGAAACTCTGTTTTCCTTTCTGGTTTTCAGTGCCATAATTTTGGCATAGTGCCCCAACCCCTTCAGGAATAATACACTCTTGCCTCCCATTACGGTTCCTAGGCTAAGTCATCATGGCCCTGCCCTCTTTAGAAACAAACTCAGCGGGATGAGGCAGAAAGAGCTGGACTAGACTATAATACAGAACGAAAAGTACATTCAAATTCTGATCTTTCTGATTCCTTAAAACATGATTTTATGAAGCAATTTATCTGCTTTGTATAAGTTAATACTCATTCCCTATAAGCTGACTTTAACCAAAGGTAAAGTAGGCGTGAATTAATATTTATCAATCAACTTAAAATCAATGATTAACGTATAGGTTTACAAATTTCAAGAATAATCACATAACCGTTTAAAATGTATATTCTCGGAGTTCCTGTAGTGGCTCAGTGGTTAACGAAACTGACTAGGAACCATGAGGTTGTGGGTTCAATCCCTGGCATCGCTCAGTGGGTTGAAGATCCAGCGTTGCCATGAGCTGTGGTGTAGGTCGCAGATGCGGCTCAGATCCCGCGTTGCTGTGGCTATGGCATCGGCTGGTGGCTACAGCTCGGATTAGACCCCTAGCCTGGGAATCTCCATATGCCGCGGGTGCGGCCCCAGAAAAGACAAAAAAATAAAATAAAAGTATATTCTCTAGGTCCATTTCCTCAGAGACTACCTCCTTTTTAACCTCAAAAGAATCTAAGCAGGTGGTTTACTAAGGCTGTATTTTTAACAAACACTGGCCTAAGTCCTGTATGACACAGCTCTGAATCACATTAACATTTAAATCAGAATAACAACTTTATTTTTATCAACGAGTCCCATTCCAAATCCTTTTTAGAATCAGGTAGGGAAAGCTATTCCTTGACAGCATTATCAGGCTAAAAGAACTACTAGCAAAGGCCTTTTATTAAATTAATAAGCCAAAACCACTGCTTACAAAAGATAAACCAAAAATATTTTTTCATGATTAAGCTGCAAAACAAGCAATAATATGTTAATCATTAAGAAATCTTAATGCCATTCCCAGCAAATCCAAAATAAATCAAATCAGATAAACCCTCAAACTACTAGTCAGATTTTAAAACTGAAGACACTTGCCTCTTGTAAATGATGTGGAAATTGCATAAAGTGACTGATAGAAGCCAAGTGCTGACAATACTGTGGATAGTCCTTCAATCTGCCAATACAAACATTCATTCATTAACAATTTAATAAAAAAAGAGAACACAAATTAAAAAAATTTTCAAAACCTTAGTCTAGGCCATTTCCCCTATTTCTTCCTATGAAATATTTTATTTCATAAGAATGCCAAAAGGAAGACAAAGAAATAAGGGGGTAAAAACACTTACGAACTTCACTCCTTTTACATTAACAAAAAAAGTAATGAGGAGTTCCCATCGTGGCACAGCCGTAACGAACCCAACTAGGAACTATAAGGTTGCAGGTTCAATCTCTGACCTTGCTCAGTGGATTAAGGATCTTGTGCTTCCGTGAACTGTAGTATAGGCCACAGATGTGGCTCAGATCCTGCATTGCTGTGGCTGTGGTGTAGGCCAGCAGCTATACCTCCGACTGGACCCTAGGAACTTCCATATGCTGCGGGCTCGGCCCTAAAAAGCAAAATTAATTATTTTTTTTTAAGTATTGAAAAAAATAGTTGTTTTTTCTTCTTTTTTGGCCACACCCGTGGCAAGCAGAAGTTCCTGGGCCATGGATCAAGCCCACACCACAGTGACCTGAGCCACTGCAGTGACAATGCCAGACCTTTAACTGGCTATTGTTAAGGGAACTCCTGGTGTCTCTTTTTTAAAGGCCTTATTCCACTGTAAATGAGATTACAATGAGCCACTAAAACTACTACCTGAAAATAAATCCACATACTCATCAAATGTATTGGAATAGAAAAACCATTTGCAGTGAACCCATACAAGAACACCATTCAGCAATAGAAAAACTACTAAAACATGCAGTAATATGAATAAATTTCAAAAACATCATATAAAGTGCAATAAGCAGGGCTCATATACATTGTGTATGATTCCATTTAAATAATACTCTGGAAAAACTAGACGAATCAGATCAGTGATTGCCAGGAGTTAGACATAGCGGAAGCTTAACTACAAAGGGGGAATAAAAGAACTTCAGAGGGCTGCTGAAAATAGTCACTATCTTGACTACGGTTGTGGTTATACAACTGTTTGAATTTGTCAAAACTCAAAAGACTTGTTCACATAAAATGGCGACTTTCATGTACATAAAGTATATTTCAATAAACAAATTTTAAAAAGCGCTATTTCATTTTATACTTTTCCTACCACTTATTGGATAATTATAATAAACTGTACTGTTTCCACATTTATCTCCTTTATTTCATACAGTCATTAAGATTAATCTATGTATAATGATTAATACATGGTAAGAATTAGTTGAAAATTAAGTTATTGTTACGCCTTATATTAGAAAAGAGAGGCTTCACAGGAAACCTATCCACTTACCTATTTTTAAATCTATCTAGTGCAGCAATCCCAAAATAATACATTTTGGATCCAAACGGTTTGCGTAAGGCTTCAAGAACATATCGTAGAGCCAGACCTAGTGCCATGTAAGTGACCAGTCCCTTTTCAATTATCCCACCAAACAGGCAGGCTGTTATATGTAACTCTTTATCAGGGTACTGGGGGAAGAACCGATATTCTTCAAACAAGTTCCTTAGCATACAGTTAAATACTTCTCGTTCCCTCTTTATGGTAGAATCTTTAAACCTCTGTAGCATTTCTAATACCTGGAAAAAGACAAAAATAATATAAACATAAAGGAAACCATTATTAAGAGTATTTCTCAAATATTCTCAATTATTAAGTATAATATTTAACAATAAACTGAGCTTGAGACAAAGGTTTCAAAAGTTGCACAGACCTAACAAAACACTTTGTGTTGGATTTTCCTTTCAAAGGGCATTTAAGATTTACCTAAACCATGAAGAATGAGATTATCCCAGACACTCACCTCATCAACAGACATGGTTGGATGCGGTGGGTGATTATATATTCTCTGGAAATAGCTGTTTGCTTCATCATCTATCTCTTTACTAAAGTGCTGATTTGCCTCCGGCCACACCTGAGACAAGTCCGCTGTTAGAAACAGAAAAGCAACCAGTGGGCATTTAGGCTCTTCCTCCACTTGCCCTACATAAAGCACACAAAGCACTGAGAGGCCAAAACAGTTTGAATTTTAACGAAAAAAATGAAGTCAAGTGAAGTGTTTTAGAAGTCAAGTTTCTAACAAAATGGCCTTATAACCACAGTACCTTCATGAGGGCCTATTTATACCATCGAAGTTTACCAGGTTCAAATTCATAACACACTTACCCTTAATAAAACCTCACTTGTAGTTAACAAACAAATCAAACAAATTTTTTTTTTTTTTAGGGCCGCACCCGCGGCATATGGATGTTCCCAGGCTAGGGGTTGAATTGGAGCTACAGCTGCCGGCCTACACCACAGCCACAGCAATGCCAGATCCGAGCCGTGTCTGTGACCTATACCATAGCTCACAGCAACGTCGGATCATTAACCCACTGAGCAAGGCCAGGGATCGAACCCGCAACCTCATGGTTCCTAGTCGGATTCGTTAACCTCTGCGCCACAACGGGAACTCCTAACAAATCTTTACTACTTTAAAATAAAAATCACATTTAACATGTAAAGAATTATTAATGCATGTACATGACACATAGGTATAAACATAAAGCATGCTACAAAACATAACATTCAGACAAGCCTTTCACACTAACATTTTCAACTCAACTGGTATACTTTCAAACCTTTTATAATGAATATTTAGTCCCAATGACAAATATAAATAAATATAAGTCAACAATACCTATGTATTTACAAAAAGGACTTCTATGACTTTGAAATAATTACTGAAGGAGGTAAAACTTTAAAAATTGGTTTTTGTAATGTCATATTTTATATGGCAATATTAATTATATGTACTATAAGGATATATATATCATAAATCTATAACATTAAAATATTTACTTTATAAACTGTCAAGCTGAAACAGAAATCTGAAACTTTTGGTTGCTCCTGATTAGTTAAAAAAAAAAAAAAAGCAAAAAACACCAAAAAAAAATCCTTAGGATAAGTATGAGGTTTGTATACATAAACTTGTCAAAGTCTTTTCTCTTTACTACACTTCTTACTTTTAGGACGACACCCTGAGGAATGCTACCTCTTATTAACCATCACCTTGTTCTGGCAATCCAGGATCAAAGGTAGAATGATCAATGAAATTTTTGTTTTAATAATTCAAATCGAGAATTTACTCCCACTGATCTAGGAGGCATATCAATATAACGGCTCTATTAACAATATATTAACACAGGTCAATGTCTTTGTTCATGTAACTCTAAGGACAACAACCTGGACATGTAAGTTTTATGTGCAGTCACACTTCACAATCACAGACAACACTACCACTTACAAGGTTTCATCTTACTCTGCTGGAATGTAGGCTGGTTCAGTCCAGAGGTGCCCAGTTTCCTCTGTACAAAAGGATCATTATTCACTGCGGGGAGTCCAAGAGCCCCAGTTCCTATACCAGTCAGGCTGCCTGTGCCAAGACCACCTACTAGAAAGAATGAAGGGTGGCCAGAAGTCTTATCATTACTCATATTCTCAACTTTATCCATATCAAAGATAAGTTTTTAATTAAAAGGTCAGGGTCTTTTGTTAACTCAGTTGGTAACTAAGAGTTATTGCATTATCACTCCTTAGATTTTAGTTTTAGTACTCTAAACTTACACTCTGGAGATAATAGGTGCAGATAACTTAGGAGAAACAAATGAGTACTTGAAAAAAAAAATTTAACCTTTACTCCAATACAAAGATGAAAGCCAAAATATGTTGAAAAGTTTTAGGGATTTACTGCCATTTTCAAGGTAGGTGCAAAAATGCAAAACATATTCCTGAATCTGATGTGTGAAATATTTTCTACCTTTATTATACCAACCTTGAGTAATTCATAAAGCTTTGCATTTTGGTCTAATCCTAAATTCTTTAGAATGTGATTAACACATTTGTTACTGTTTATAGCATCATCTGGCAATAGACACTTACTGAATAAATTCAACTTTACAAGTAAAATGTATTCTAAATTTGCCTAAATTAGTGTAATAATATGTTCTTCTCTTTCCAACTTGGATGTGAAAGCAACTTTCATGATTTAGTTTAAGCAGCTTTCCTTATCACAGTGACTCCAAGCACCTTATATACACCAAGGCATGATGAAGCTTACAAATAATCTGAACCCCTCCTCTTACCCCTCCTCTTACCTGGAAGCTGTGATGAAAGTCCTCCAATACCGCTGAATGCAGTTGTCTGATTTGGGGTTGAAAGGGGTGGAAATGCTTTTGCTGGTGATTGAGGGGTACTGAATGCAGAACCCAAATTTGGAGGAAAGCCCTGCATACTCTGGGTGTGAGGGGCAGCTGAACCACCTATACTAAGAGATGCCATTCCAGCAAGAGGATCAATCTAAAGAAAAACATTATAAAAAAGTATTAAACATACTTCAAGCAAAGGCAGACAAATGACGCAGGTAAAGCAAACTTTAGCAACAGCTCTTCAAATGCTTAAAAATTTGCAAAACCACACACAATCATGATGATGCTTAAATCCCACAATCAAGTCAAGTGCACCAGTCATTGTCCTTATTATATCATAGATGGAACAGATTTAAAGAGTTAGCCTCTGCCAAAGAACCAGAGCCATAAGGCTATAAAATTCCAAGAACAACTTTTAAGATGAATTTCCCTAAAGCTGCACTACTCAACATTTAGTTGTGACATGGGGCAGTTATTATATCAAGTCCTTACAATTTCCAATAAGCCCCTTTAAAACATATCTCTCAATATAAGCTATTTAACTTTCAACCCAATACAAGCACTAGAAATTAAAATTCCTCCAGTCAAAACAAATAAACCCAATCAAAATCTGAGAATCTTGGGGTTGGAGATCAGCTCTAATTAAAAAAACAAAAAAACAAGGTATGCCATTCACCAGAAATTTTTATAAAATATTAACTGCACTTCTAAGCGTCTTAGTTTTGTGGCATTATTTCAAACCTTTGTGACTACAAAAAATAATACACAAAATGCGTTTTACAAAGTGGTTCCTGAAGAATCACTAAATGCTCTTTCTTTTCTTAAAATAAACCCCAACCTGCCAGTCAATGCAGCTGAAAATAGAAGCGGAGTTATGTTGCTCCCAGAGAGAAGGGGGTGGTTGGTGTCAGGGAGTAACTTAAATGTACCTTGTTTTTAAAAGAGCAGTTCAGTTGAGAGCTGAAGAGCCCCAGTTATAACAAGTCCTTATGCTCTAGCACTGTTGCTTGGCCCGTGAAGCTACAAACAAGACACATCAGGTTCAAAGGCAGTGCTTATTTCTCAAGTCTAAGTTATTATTTTAAAAAGAAGCCCTTACCATTTACCTAAATAAGTTGTTCTGTATCTTTCCTTTCACAGAGTCATGTTGTACTTAATAATTAAAATCTATTCTCAACCACAATGCCTATTTACGGATTTCCTTTAAGTGCATACTAGACATGCAGTTAACTAAATGTAATAATTCAGACATAAATTTCCTTTGAGTAGATTATTAACAAGGATATAGAAATTTACTCTATTCCAAGTATATGAACAAATGGAGATGTACCAAATGTAGTGTTCATTTACCTGAACAGGAGAAATGGCATCTAAGCTGCTAGCACTAGGAGGGCGTCCTTTTGGCATAACTCCAGGAGGTGGTTGTCTGGCCTTGTTCATAACATTACTGCAGTTGGCTACCATGGTGAGGATGGTTTCTGATAACTCCTGAGAAACACTCCTTAAGAGAAATGAAAAGTTAAAAATATCATTTGTTATTCCCTAGAACTCCTAAGATCTCATAGTCAAAGATAAGATATTTATTTAAGTATGGATGAGAATGTCATATATAGTCACTAACTACATTGACAAGCACAGAAAGAAATGACTGACTTCTAAAATGTCAAGTAGAATAAATGCTTTGACAGAAAAACCCAACTTTCTTAACGCTGCCCACGTTCCTATCTTAGAGTGTTATTGTCTCCCAAAACTGTGAAACCCCTTGTACTCATAAAAACTGCACAAACATGATACTGTCTCAGATATCACCTCCTAAATTTGTAATCATACCACTTGCAGTAAGAACTAAAAGCAGTGAGTGAGACAAGAAAGGTGTTTCACATTTGGGGGGTAGGAGGAAACAGATTAAGGTATTAACACTATAAGAGGAGTTCCTTGGTGGCCTCATGGTAAAGGATCCAGTGTTGTCACTGCTGTGACACAGGTTGGATACCTGGCCCGGAACTTCTGCATGCCACAGCCAAAATAAATTAAGCCAATATTCCATAATAACTATAAATGGAGTATAACATTTAAAAACTGTCAATCACTATATTGTATACCTGAGATTTACCTATATTGTATTATCAGGTATACTTCAATAAAAATTTCTAAAAACATAAGACTACAAACATAAACAAGCAATGAGTTAGTTTTTCACCCATCAAAGGGAGAAAAATATTACACAGCATGGAAGAAAAGAAAACTGTTAAGTCCTAAAGGTGTGGGTCTAGTTATGTACCTTATAATATAAGGAGTAAAATCATTAATTTCCAAAAGGTTTTCTTTTTTCTTTTTTGGGGGGGGGGTGCCTGTGGCATATGGAATTTCCAGGCTAGGGACTGAATTTAAGCTGTAGCTGCTGGCTTGCACCCACGGCCACAGCAATGCAGGATCCAAGCTGCGTCTGCGACCCACACCACAGTATCCCCCAACCCACTGATCAAGGCCAGGGATCAACCCTACACCCTCATGGATACTAGTTGGGTTCTTAACCTGCTGAGCCACAACAGGAACTCCCTCCAAAAGGTATTTTAAATATAAGGACAAGAGCAGCCATCTCTAGTCTCTACGCGTCTGTTAAAAATACCCACTTCCCTGAAGTTAAAGCCTCACGTTAAAAAAATTACTTCATCTTTGAAATTAGCACATCCTCCATTAAGAAGGCTAAGGGGAAATAGACAAACTCCCTCTGGTTATACAAAACAGAGAAATGGCTAGGGAAAGATTCTGCAACACCTAACAAATTTTTTTTTTTTGTCTTTTTGCCTTTTCTAGGGCCACACTCGCGGCACATGGAGGTTTCCCAGCATAGGGCTCTAATTGGAGCTGTAGCCGCCGGCCTACGCCACAGCCACAGCAACGTGAGATCCGAGCTGCATCTGCAACCTACACCACAGCTCAAGGCAACGCCTGAACCTTAACCCACTGAGCGAGGCCAGGGATCAAACCCACAACCTCATGGTTCCTAGTAGGATTCGTTAACCACTGAGCCACAACATGAACTCCAACACCTAACAAAATTTCATTCGCAATTCCCTTTAACCCAACAATTCCACTTCCAGTGGGTGTGAAATATAAACTGGTAAATATGATGGATGCAAAATGCTATTCAATGCAATATTATTTTCAATACAGAGTGAAAACAAACAGAATATCCACCAAAAGGTACCAATTTTCGACCAAGGCCAACAACATCTATCCAGTGGAGTACTACACAGAAATTATAAGTAGTAAGGAAACTCTAAATTTATGGAGTCAACTCCAGGATATATGACCAAATAAAAGAAGCATGGAGCAATAAAGTATATAATATACCTTTTCTACAGGGACAAGGAAAATATAATGCAGAGATAACCCACAAAATAAATGAAAATAATTAACTATAGGAGAACAGGATGAAGGTAACAGAGTTCAAAAGAAAATTACTCTGAATATATCCTGTTTTAGAATTTTTTAATTTAAAAGCATGTCTATCAATACAGGTAGAAATAACAATAACAAACCATGTGTTACCAATAATAAAAACAAACCCCCTCGGGAGAAAGAAAAAGAAAAAAAGGCAGGGAGTTCCCGTCATAGCTCAGCAGTTAACAGACCTGACTGGCATTCATGAGGATGCTTTCTGTATTTGTCTGTTACTTCATACCTTAGATGCACTGATGCCAGGACTACTACGTAACTTATACACGATGTTCTTCTCAATGTATTTTATCATGAGGCACTGATAGAACTAAGATAGTGATTAGCTGACCAATAAATTTAGGTGGTATATGCTAGATTTCTCTACCAAAAAGTTACTACGTTTCCCCTTTGTAGTTATTAAGTGATATGTAGGGAGATACTTTGAAATTATGTAAACTACCCTGTTCCTCAAATATTCACTCACTACCTTTGGCAACACCGAAATTTTAACTCTATCGTAATTACTTCTACATTTATTATTCGAAGAAATTTTCTTTGGCATTTGCTTATCTTTACCAATAGACTGAATACACATATTATTTCATTAAATTCTCTAGGACAGGTACTTGTAATCAACCCAAGAAATGACACTTAAGAGTTAGGTAAATATACACCCTATACAAAAATACAAAATATTTATTCATTTGTTATACGCACTTAAATTTCCAAGAGAATATTGAATATTTCCAATATTTCAAATGAATTAAAATATATAAATATGAGGGCCACACTTTAAAACTTATAATCTTAGAACATTTAGAACTTACACAGCAGGGTTTCTCAATTGTCACACTATTAGCACTGTTGTGACAGGCTCTCCCTGTGCCTTGTAAGATGTTCAAGGCTTTATCCCTGGGCTTTATCCACTAGATACGGGTAGCTCATTTTTCTAAAATTATTAAAGTCAAAAACTTCAAGAAAGAAAGATCATTTTTCTAAAATTATTAAAGTCAAATGACTTCAGGGGAGAAAGATCATCCCAGGTCGAGAACCACTGGTTTAGAGATACACATGGGGGAGTGCCCATCGTGTCACAGCGTGAACGAATCTGAGTAGGAACCATGAGGTTGCAGGTTCGATCCCCGGCCTCGCTGAGTGGGTTAAGGATCTGGCGTTGCCCTGAGCCGTGGTGTAGGTCACAGAAGTGGCTCGGATCCTGCATTGCTATGGCTGTGGCGTAGGCTGGCAATTGTAGTGTAGGTTGGCAATTTGACCCCTGTCCTGGAAACCTCCACAGGCCACAAGCAAAAAAGCAAAAAAATCAAAGAGAGAGAGATACATGTGCAGAAACATTTTTAAAAGCAAGGAAGGGCAAAATAAAACCCAAGCTCTACATGGGAGGAGAGTTAAGGAAACAGGATTGGAAAACAAAGGTAACTTCAAAAAGACTGATCATGTTATTTAAGTTGCACAGTAGAATCACAGGTGTTCGTTTTATTATGCTTCAGAACTTACAAAAAAAATACATAGGGCCTAAGTGAAAATGGTACTTCCAAATATTCTCTCCACAGAAAAGCAACTTGCAAAAATTATAGTAATCAACTTTTTCAGAACTCTAGAAATTAACCAAAAGGCTTTACAACAAGAGAATTTTTATTCCAGAAAGATGATTAGATGTTTACAACAACAGCAATGAGCTTTACAGAATCTTAATTTGCCCTACTCCCATACTCCCCTCCAGCTGCACAGCAGGACTGAAAACTAATAGCCGACAACCACAGTGAAAACCAGCAGCCTGACAGCCAACAAAGGAGAGGGCTCAGAACTGGGTTGAAAAAATCTTCAAAGCTTCATTCTCAGAGAAATGTCATGATTTCACCTGAGGAGTCCCCGTGAAATCACAACGGCAAGATAGTCTTGGACCTAAGAGCTAACCTAGGACAAACCTTTTCCCCATAAGGTATTTGTAGAAAACATTTAAGAATAATTGTTTTAACTTCCTGGTTGCACAAGGTGTAAGATAACAGTCTGAGCAAACAACAGACTAATCAAAAATTTTAAAAGGAAAACTTAAGGGAATGAGATTCCCATGGGCGGAGCTTGGAAACATCCCCACATTTTTCCAGGAATCTAGACAGGCCTGATGAGTGCGTAGGGCTGTGCCATTACCATGAAATTCCTGAAAAGACCCAAGTTCGCACCTCAAGCCAACCTTAAAGCTCTGTGGATGAAGGAAGTGAATACTAAGGTGGAGTTGTCAAAGAGACTGGCTTAAAGATGTGCCTCAGCTTGCACACAGAACCAAAGCATAGGTTACTGGTTCCAGAGTTTAAGAAAAACTCCGATCTTAGCTGACTATAAGGCTTACCCACACAGAGCTTTCAGTGGCCAAATATGACAAAGAATACAGACACTAGAGAATTCGCTCAGTAAAGAGCAGTAACAAAAAAATCCTGGTGAAAAGGGAAAATCTGATTTCAAGAATTGCCACATTATTTAAACTTTGCAGTTTCCAGCCACAAATCACTGAACGCATGCGTGCACGTACACACATACACACACACCCCCTACACCCCCGAAGGAAGGCAGGGCCCATACACAGGAATAAAATTTAGGCAACAAAAACTGTCCCTCGAGAAGAATAATTACTGGACTTAGCCAGACAAAGGAGGCAGTAATGGAGGAATGGAAGTGTAAAATAGACACAAGACATAAAGAAAAACTAACAGCAAAAAAGAACGGATAAATCCTACCTTACCAGTAATTATATTAAATGTAAATACATTAAATACTCTGAAGTCAGTATTAATACTGATACTAATACTCCCAAAGGGGAGCGGGGCACTCAAACTACTAAAATCAGAAACTGAAAGAGAAGAAATTACTACCAACATTACAGAAATGAGGAAGATTATAAGGATATGGTATAAAACAACTGTATGCCAACAAATTAGACATACTAGAAGAAATGGACAGATTCCTAGAAAGATGCAAACTACTGAATATGACTCAAGAAGAAAGAAAAGGGGGGGTTCCCGTCATGGCTCAGTGGTTAACGAATCCAACTAGGAACTATGACGTCGCAGGTTTGATCCCTGGCCTTGCTCAACTAGACCCCTAGCCTGGGAACCTGACGTGGCTTGGATCCTGCGTGGCTGTGGCTGTGGCGTAGGCCGGCGGCTATAGCTCCAACTAGACCCCTAGCCTGGGAACCTCCACATGCCGCAAGCGTGGCCCTAGAAAAGTCAAAAGAAGAAAGAGAGAGAGAGAGAGAAAGAAGGAAGGAAGGAAGGAAGGAAAGGAAGGAAGGAAGGAAGGAAGGAAGGAAGGAAGGAAGGAAGGAAGGAAGGAAGGAAGGAAGGAAGAAAAAGAAAAGGAGTTCCTATAGTGGCTCAGCAGTTAGCGAACCCAACTAGCATCTATGAGGACGCGGGTTTGATCCCTGGCCTCTCTCAGTGGGTTAAGGATCTGGCATTGCCATGAGCTGTGGTATAGGTTGCAGATGCGGCTCAGATCCCATGCTGCTGTGGCTCTGGCATTAGGCCGGTGGCTACAGCTCCGACTGGACCCCTAGCCTAGGAACTCCATATACCGCAGGTGCAGCCCTAAAAGAAAAAAAAAAGAAGAAAAAAATGTGATCACAACTATAACAAGTAGAGATACCAAATCAGTTATCAACAACTACCCACAAGAAAAAGTCCAAGACCAGAGGGCTTCACTGAATTCTATGGAACATTTAAAGAATTGACATCGAGCCTTCACATAAAAATTAGAAAGAACAACTTTGCAACTCATACGAAGCCAGTATTACCCTGCTATCAAAACCAGACAAAGAGGGAGTTCCCATCGTGGCTCACCGGAAATGAATCCAACTAGTATCCACGAGGATGTGGGTTTGATCCCTAGCCTTGCCCAGTGAGTGGGTTAGGATCCAGCATTGTTATGGCTGTAGTGTAGGCCGGCAGCTGTAGCTCCAATTAGACCCCTAGCCTGGAAACTCCATGTGCCGCAGGTGCGGCCCTAAAAAGAAGAAAACAAAACAAAGCAAAAAAACAAAGAGAACTACAGAATAATTTCTTTTAGGAATAAGACACAAAAATGCTCACAAAATACAAACTGAATTTAATTAACAACATATAAAAAGGAAGTGCATACAAAGAACAAGAGAGTGAGATTCATCCCAGGAAGGCAAGTTTTTAACATCCAATAATCAATTATTAACATATCACATCAATACAACAACAGAAAACCACATGGTCACCCTCAAAACAAACATCTGACAAGATGTTTTCATAATAAAACACCAAATTAACTGAACTAGAAAGTTAAGAAACCCCCTCAACCTGAAAAATAACTGTAAAAAACTCATAGCTAGTATCAAACCTAATGGTAAAACACTGGACAGTTTCCCCCTAAACCAGGTACAAGGCAAGACTGTCTGTTCTAGGCACTTCTAATCAAGACAGTGGTATAAGGACAGACATATAAGTCAATGGAATAGAACTAAGATTCCACAATCATTAACTACTGGCAAATTATTTTTTAGAAGTGAAATCCAAAGGGAAAGACCAGTCTTTTCAACAAACTGTGCTGGGACAAATCAATATTCACATGCAAAAACTATGCATCTAGGACTCTTATCTCATGCCATACAGAAAAAAATTTAACTCGGAGTTCCCTGGTGGCCTAATGGTTAAGACTTTACATTTTCGACGTTGTGGCCTGGGTTCAATCCCTGGCCTGGCAACTGAGATCCCACATCCAGCCACTGCACACCACAGCCAAAAAATATAACTGAAGTGGATCTCATACAAAAAATTTTCTTTTTTTCCTTTTTGGCTGTCCTTTGGAGTTCTCAGGCCAGGCGCCGGGGATCATATCCAAACCACAGATGTGACCTATGCCACAGCTGTGACCTACACTACAGCTGCAGCAACACTGGATCCTTAACCGCAGTGCCAGGCTGGGGACTGAGCCTGTGTTCCAGCACTGCAGAGATGTGGCCGATCCTTCTGCACTACAACGGGCACTCCCTCATAAATACTTTAAGCAGTATAGTACTCTAGATTTAAAGACCACCCAATTTCCTTAGCTGCTGTCAATTACAATGATTGAACCCCTCTTCCCCAAATCAACAATTATCCATATAATCTAATTCCAATATTAAACAGTCATTTTCAAGCATGCTCTTCTTACCCTGCACAAGCTTGTAAACAGGCCAACATTGTTGCCAAAGTTTCTGGAGGAAGTTGAGCACTTTTGGGCTGATCCTTCTCTGGGGCAAGTCCACCCAAAATGGAAGGACACCGTCTCTTTAAAAAAGTCATACAAGCCTGGATAAAAGGCTCCTGAAAAAGAGAAAGTCAGCACATCTGAAATTCATCATGGTTTCCAGATTAAAGACTAAGCACTATGAGTGAAATCCAGAATATAGTAATAGTCTCATTGCCATTTTCATCAGCTATTTTGACCACCAAAAATTAAAAGCAGTAAAAAACGGACAAATCTTGCTTACTCCATGCTCTCGAATTTTATCTGTGAGCCACTTGTCAAGTTTGAGGTATTCACGACGTGAAGCAAGTGCAGCTAGGTCAATAACAAAGGCAAATGGAGTACCATTTAGCAGCATTGACAAGGCCTAAAGAAAAAGAATATTAGAGACTACAAGTCAACTGAGTAACTTTCTCTCTGTCCTTTTTCCATTTTCAGTTTTTATTTTTACAAACAAGTCTAAATAGAACATACTGTCTACATTTTCATGGTCACAATTTTTTAAATAGCCTGGTGTAAATCAACAGTAACACCTGTCTTTACTTAAAATTAACATTTCAAAGACAAACAATGACTTTACTTTCAAAATAAACTCTACCCTGTGCTTTTTCAAATAACTAAACCAAGCAAGACACAAACCATGAAAAATTACCTTCACCGATTTTTAAAAATCTAAACTCAGGCTTACTCTAACCAAAGTTCAGTTACGACATCAGTACTGTGTACCTAGTGATCAAACACATCAAGAATCAGACAATTTATCCATGGACCTTGTTAATGCCAATGAAATCTGCAGAAGGGTTGAAAGTCAACCACTTTCTCCAATTATCATCACTTGCAGCCTTGGAATTCCCTTGGCGGTGCAGCAGAAAAAAAATCTGACTAGGAATCGTGAAGTTTTGGGTTTGATCCCTGGCCTTGCTCAGTGGGTTAAGGATCCCATGTTGCCGATTCGATCCCTAGCCTGGGAACTTCCATATGCCATGGATGCGGCCCTAAAAAGCAAAAAAATAAAGAATCCGACTAGTATCCATAAGGATGTGGGTCTGACCCCTTGCCTCAATCAAGCAGGTTAAGGACCCAGCGTTGTCTGGAGCTGCAGTGTTAGCCACAGATGCAGCTTAGATCCACATTGCTGAGGCTGTGGCATAGGTTGGCAGCTGCAGCCCCTATTTGACTCCTAGTCTGGGAACCTCCCTATGCCACAGGTGCAGACCTAAAAAGCAAAAAAATTAAAATAAAATAGCCTTGCAACTATCACAGAAGATCAAACAAAATTCAGAGAAACGTAAGTGAAAACATTTTTCCCAACTCTAAAAGCACTCTTCTTCCAATCTTTCTGCCAACAAGGCAAAATTCCAAACCTCAATCATTCTAGCTATGGTTACATGTGAATTACTCTTAAGGCATCTACTTGACATTAAAATGTTATTTTTTAAATCAATAATAAAGTGCTCATCTGTCCCTCCAAGCTTACCTTCAAGTCCTGGGCCACATCAAGTATTCGAGACAATTTGGCCTGGTCATACTGCTCCCCTCGCATGTACCATTCTGCCATTGCATGCATGATAAGTTGGCGGATTGAGGGAGACTGTCCCTAAGGAAAGAGAAAGGAAGGTTAAACAGCAATACCACTAACCATTTTGATAGGCTATCACAAATGCTGATTTTACCTGTATTTATTTAAAATTGAGGCAAGTCCGTGCAGACAACAAAACTCCAGTCTCAAGCACTGATTAGGGTGACTTTTTCCCTCCCTGTGGGAAAGCAGTTATTTCCATAACTTCCAAATGAAGCCTACCCCTGAAACCTTAGGTCATACAGTCACATACAACAAATTTTCTCTGTCTTATAAAAGTCTATTTATACATTTGCAAACCCAAAATATGATGAGAATATGAGGGCGCCTCAAGTTTATATAATCACTTAAATTACAAATTACTGGTCTATAAAAAAAAAATGGTTTAAGACAATCATCTCTCATGTTGCACAGCATAGTATTTTATTAGTATTTCTCGGACTACAGTTTGTATATACTAAATTTTCACAATGATAATGCTCATATTTTTGTAATTCTTCAATATTTTTTTAACCGGAAAACAGCCTGACCTTGAGGTGTAATCTAAAAACTTTCAAGTGGGAGTTCCCATCGTGGCTCAGTGGTTAACAAATCCGACTAGGAACCATGAGATTGCGAGTTCAATCCCTGGCCTTGCTCAGTGGGTTAAGGATCCGGCATTGCCGTGAACTGTGGTGTAGGTTGCAGGCGCGGCTCGGATCCCGCGTTGCTGTGGCTGTGGCGTAAGCCGGTGGCTATACCTCCAATTAGGCCCCTAGGCTGGGAACCTCCATATGCCATGAGTGCGGCCCGAGAACAGGCAAAAAGATGAAAAAATAAAATAAAAGCTTTCAAGTGAATGATAATTTAGCGAAATGTTTCTCACAGAAGAAATGGTAAGACAATCATTACAACTGTCTATATCCCTTTCCAAGAACTGTCCTAGAGTGACAGAAAGTCAAAGTGAAACAAGTATCTAACCACAAGTAGAGATGGAAGTCCCTCACTCTGCCCTTTCTACCTTACAGATGTGGTAAGAAAGGCCTAAGAATGTCTAGAGGCAGGCTGATTAAATGTTTAATAAACATTCTGTGAACTCTGAGTGTATCAAGTGATTTGAGTCCCTAGAAATGGAGGTAGTCTGACTGAAAGGCATGGAACCAAGGCTAGTGTTTTTCAATTACAAAGTCTTAACAGATTTTTCTTTTTTGACCTTGACCCCAGGAGCCACAACAGTGACAACATCGAATCCTTAACCACTAGGTCACCAGGGAACTACCTTATCAGATTTTTAAATATGTACTTGCTTATAACAAACCACAGCAGGAATGAATGACTCAGGGGGAATGTACCGGTGGAAGATGACTGCTTTTTCTTAAAGCTTCCCTATGTACCTTTATTTATAACATAGGCTGGAGTTCACATTGTGGCTCCATGGGTTAAGAACCCAACTAGTATCCATGAGGATGTGGGTTCGATCCCTGGCCTCACTCAGAGAGTTAAGGATCTGACATCACCTTAAGCTGTGGTTGTAGGTCCCAGATGTGCCTCAGATCCCATGTTGCTGGGGCAAAGGCCAGCAGCTGCAGCTCCAATACAACCTGTAGCCTGGGAACTTCCATATGGTGCAGGTGCGGCCACCTCCTCCCCCCCAAGAAAATTAAAGAAAGAAATTTAGGCTATGGGGGTGAAATCAATAGATAAAGGAGTATTTATTTGTCAAATACATTCTACAAAATGGGGTAGAGGGAGCTCAAGGGCTGGAAAGATTTTAATAGGAACCAAATAAAATTTAAATGCTGGATTTTAATTGATTTGTGATCTCCCATTTATTGTTAAAAAGTGAAATGAGGACCTTCTGGTTCTATGATGATTAAGCTCTACTGCTAAGAGGATACTCTATCCTAGCGGTACAGAGCTTTCATAATACTAAAGTTTTAATTGTCTTGGCTCCTTGCTCTTTGAAGTTTTATACTTTCTAATACCCACACGATGCTAAAAGATAAATGTTATGGAAGCATGATTTTTTTCAGGTGTCATAATTCCAAGACCGACAATTTCTCTAGTTGAACATTCCCAAAAGAACGTCAATTATTAGGAAAGTTCCCTTGCGGCACAGTGGGTTAAGGATCAGGCATTGCCACAAGAGTTGCACAGGCCAGCATGGGTTCAATCCTCAGCCTGGCAACTTTCACATACCAAACCTGTGTCCCCCCAAAAAAGAATGTCAATTATTAAGACAAAGAAATGGTCATGTCTTACCTGCCCATGCCATGCATAGTGCAAAATTATAGCTGAGTTAGGATGGTTTCCAAGGAAAATTGGCATCAGAGTAGAGATGAGTTCGTGGCGCAAGGTGTGCCAGGAGGTGTTTATTTGTAGTAAGGCCAATACCAGCATGTCTGGACAGTGTTTGATAGGGAAGCTGAAGAGCTGTTTGACTTGCTCATATTGCCCCACCTCTGCGAGCCTCAGCAGAGATTCAATCAAATCCAAGCTCTTCCTAACAAGAATGGAAGTAAGATTCTCTATCAATGAAAATCTACAAAATTCATTTTCTAAATAGGTGATACCAGCTATTGAGGCAAGACGAAATTGTAGTTATCTTTTAATATTTGAAAAATATTTAAACTGGTGCTGTTCATCTCAAATATGTAATACTGGTTTGCTTTCAAACTAAACTCAAAGGCATTCCAAATTAACAGAGAAGGAGTTCCCGTCATGGCTCAGTGGTTAATGAATCCGACTAGAAACCATGAGGTTGCAGGTTCAATCCCTGGCCCCGCTCAGTGGGTTAAGGATCCGGCATTGCCGTGAGCTGTGGTGTAGGTTGCAGACACGGCTCGGATCCCGCGTTGCTGTGGCTGTGGCAAAGGCCGGCAGCTACAGCTCCTGTTAGACCCCTAGCCTGGGAACCTCCACGTGCTGCGGGTGTGGCCCTAGATAAGGGAAAAAAAGACCAAAAAAAAAATTAACTATGTGATGAAGGAGAGCAGACATGACTAACCATCTGCATAACCACAGAATTCCTTACTAAAGAATTACCATCAAAGATTAGTGTGAAAAATAAAAGCAAATAATATCAGACAATAGAAATAGTCAAAAATCTGGAGTTCACATCATGACTCAGCAGCAACAAACCCAACTAGTATCCGTGAGGACACAGGTTCAATCCCTGGCCTTGTTCAATGGGTTAAGGATCCAGCATTGCTGTGAGCTGTGTAGGTCGCAGACGTGGCTCAGATCTGGTGATGCTGTGGCGTGACTAGGCCACAGCTGCAGCTGCAATTCAACCCCATAGTCTGGGAACTTCCATATGTCAAAGGTGTGGCCTAAAAAAAAAAGGCAAACAAAAGAATTAGAAAAAGAAATACTCAAAAATCCAATACAGACATAATTTATACATGAGAAAAATTCTACACAAAATACAGCCTGAACACTTACTTTTTTAATACAAAGTTATAACTTAGGTGCCCCCTGATGCCACACAAGTTCAGAAGTCTACAACACCCACCATGAATTATTCCTCCTCCAAGAGGTTGAATGTGATTGATTTCAATCAAGCCTTAAGACCTTACTCTACCCTTAGTTCATAAAAACTATGGGGATAGAGATCAAATTAAACACCATGAGGAAACAGATAACCCATATCATGGGGTACACTAGAGGATAAATGATCATATTTCTTCATTAAATCAATGGCAAGAATTACATTAAAAAAAAAAAAAAGAGTGAACAGGAAGACTTACAGAATAAAAGAAACTATGTGGGCCTTGTCCAGACTCTTAATTATACAAAGCGGATTTTTTTTGCTGTTTTTTAGGGCCACACCGACAGCATAGAAAGTTCCTGGCAAGGGGTCATATTGGAGCTACAGCTGCTGGTCTACAGCCATAGCAACCTGGGATTCTAGCTGCATCTGCAACCCACACCACAGCTCACAGCAACGCCAGATCCCCAACCCACTGAGCAAGGCCAGTGATCAAACCCACATCTTCATGGATACTAGTCGGATTCGTTTTGCTGTGCCACAATGGGAACTCCCATACAAAGTGCTAAAAGATATTTTTTGAGACAGCTAAGGGAAATCTGAATATATAGCTAACATATATTGAGGAATTGTTAAACATGTAAGACATTGTGTTATAAAATGGAAAGAGTCCTTTAGCTATTAAAATAAAAATGAAGAAATACTACCAAACTCTTAGATGCAGACTTAACAGGGGATTAAAAAAAAAAAAATCAAACAACCCTGCTGATACAATATTGACTAGCACCTAGGGAAAGGACATGCTTTAGAACAAACCACTGCTTAGGTCAATCTTCCAGAACAGGGACAAGAAAACTACAATCACAGGCCAAAGCCCAACCACAGCCTAATTTTGTAAATAAGGTTTTGACTGGAAAAGAGCCACACACATATTTACACTGTGCTACAACCAAAGAGTTAAATAGTTGCTACCGAGACCATCTGGCCTGCAAAGTCCAAAGTTAACAAATCCTTTACAGGAAGTTTACCATCCTTTGTTTCAGAAGATCTGGCAATACCTTAAGGACTTTATACTGCCTTAAAACTAAAACCCACAGCCTTCATTCCACCCCTAAAAGACAATCTGTTCCATGATGGAAAAGCATCCCAGGAGAGTACATTTGAGGAAAAAAAAAGGAAGAAACATTACAAAGTAGATTCTTTTGGGGACCAATCCAGCCCGTGCCTCCACCCGAAGCCATGTATTATGTATTGTAACAGTGACTTTCACCATTCTTACCTCACATCCCCAGGGGGGAGTGACTTGAGTTCCAGGAGAAACCTACTGAGCCAGTCACATTCTCCCTCAGAAACTTGGAATTGAAACTCAGAGAAACCAGGTAATTTAGCTCAAAGTATTAGATTGGATGGGTTGGCCATTTTGAACCACTTAAAAAAGAAAGCAAGCAAACAAATCTACAGAGAAAAGAGAGGGAATCTAATACTAAGGGACAAGTGCAAACCTCTTTCCAACATTTGACAGCTTCAGAAAATTGTGTATTTTCTGGCAACAATTTTATGACAAACATTATAAGAGGAAAGATTTATCTAGTGATAAGCACTAAAAATATACTTCTATCCACTCTAAAAACTTAAAACAAGTAAGCTTACTATAGGAGTTCCCGTCGTGGCTCAGTGGTTAACGAATCTGACTAGGAACCATGAGGTTGCGGGTTCGATCCCTAGCCTTGCTCAGTGGGTTAAGGATGTGGCGTTGCCGTGAGCTGTGGTGTAGGTTGCAGACGCGGCTTGGATCCCGCTTTGCTGTGGCGAAGGCCGGCAGCTACAGCTCCTGTTAGACCCCTAGCCTGGGAACCTCTACATACCACGGGTGTGGCCCTAGATAAGGAAAAAAATAAAAAAATAAAACAAGTAAGCTTACTATAAACACTGTTTCATTTAAACCTTTTAATTACATAGCTGCTCACTATTAATTTTACATTTCAAAAGAGTAAAAGTGACCCTTTCAAGAAAAACTAGATGAGAGTGTTTACCATGTGGCAATTTCTCGATTGTCATCCTCTGGTGGTGCTTTCAGGATATCAGTGGCAACAGTATGACAGGGATAGTCGGCAAAACAGAAGATTTCTGGGTTTATAAGGGAATGCTGAATGAAGGAGAGCTGGAACAAGAGAAAAAGTCCTTACCACAATAAATGACTACAAATGCTATAAAGATGTGAAACATTTTCACTAGGCTAATCTCAATCTTAAGGTTAATGAAATTTCCCTTTAAAATACTAATTATTTGATTTTTCAAAACCACAGATAATTCAGACAAATGAATTATCTGTGATGAGGTGGCCTTGGAGACAAACATCATTAAACAGTTGGGAAAACTGTTTGACTGCTCCACTTCAGCTGAGTCTGACTGGTACCAAACTTTGGTAAAGTTCCTTCAAAATTTATAAGTCTCTGCTTTTCTGAGCTATGCAAAACAAATTCTACTTTAAAAGAATATTTTAATCTGTGATCAACAGCATTATATAAGCCATTATTTTGTTCCTCTTCTACAGCTAAACACCACCATTCACTTACCTGGCCTTCTGCATGTTTCCAAGGTCTGTATATGAGGTCTACAGGGAACACTTCCATACCTAGACCCCTCTGAATGCCATAGACCACATTATGAAGTCCCTTACTGTCACGAATTTGAAATCCAGGATGGTCCAGTTCATAAGTTACTTCCTTGAAATTCAAACTCGGATTCTAAAAAATAAAAGCATTTCAAAGTTTAATGAACAAAAGTATAGATATTTTGGAATTTCCATCATGGCTCAGCAGTTAACAACCCAACTAGCATCCATGAGGACGCGGGTTCAATCCCTGGCCTCGGTCAGTAGGTTAAGGATCCGACATTGCGGTGAGCTGTGGTATAGGTCGCAGACGAGGCTCCAACTGGACCCCTAGCCGGGAACCTCCACATGCCTCGGGAGTAGCCCTAAGAAGACAAAAAAAAAAAAAAAAGGTGTACATATTTTGACTGCTTTATCCAAAGTGCCAGATTAAATCTGAAGTTAAATCAATATATTCTAATTACAAACTCAAAATCAACTCCATCTTTCTAGAATTTCCAAAGAGACTAGAAGAGCAAATTCTTACTAATCAAAATAAACTGGCTCCACTAGCAAGTTACCAGTCTTTCAATTAATGACATACTTCTGAATACTTGAGTGTGTAAAAAGGAACTCTCTCTTCCTCTTTTTTAGTCCAACAAAAACTCCCATCCCAATATGGCAAATAACTCTTCACACAGTGCTTCCTGACTTTATAGAAATATTCCACTACTTTGGAACAAAATGGCAAAGATAAAGCATCCCAATGCATGCATTAGGAAAAGTAGCCAAGATTCTTTATGTCAAAATGACTAAAAATTCCATTCAAAAATTTCTGTGAGGGAGTTCCCATTGTGGCGCAGCAGTTAACGAATCCGACTAGGAACCATGAGGTTGCGGGTTCGATCCCTGGCCTTGCTCAGTGGGTTAACGATCTGGTGTTGCTGCGAGCTGTGGTGTAAGTCACAGACACAGCTTGGATCTGGCATTGCTGCACCTGTGGCACAGGCTGTCGGCTACAGCTCCAATTCGATCCCTAGCCTGGGAACCTCCATATGCCGTGGGTGCAGCCGTAAAAAGCAAAAAGCAAAAAAAAAAAAAGCTCTATGAGGAATTCCTGCTATGGCACAATGGATTAAGAATCTGACTACAGGAGTTCCCATTGTGGCTCGGTGGTAACGAACCCAATTAGTCTCCTTGAGGATGGATACAGGTTCAACTCCTGGCCTCACTCAGTGGGGTTAAGGATCCAGCATTTGCTGTGAGCTGCGGTATAAGTCGCAGACGTGGCTCAGATCCTAAGTTGCTGTGGCTGTGGCACAGGCCAGCAGCTGTAGCTCCAATTTGACCCCTAGCCTAGGAACCTTCATATGCTGAGGATGCGGCCCTAAAAGGACAAAAAAAAAAAAAAAAAAAAAAAAAAAAAAAAAAAAAAAAAAACTATGGAGATTCCCAGGCTAGGGGTCTAACTGGAGCTATAGCCGCCAGTCTATGCCACAGCCACAGCAACACCAGATCTGAAGTGCATCTGTGACCTACACACAGGTCACGGTAATGCCGGATCCTCAACCCACTGAGCGAGGCCAGGGATCAAACTGCAATCTCATGGTTCCTAGTCGGATTCGTTTCCGTTGCGCCAGGATGGGAACTCCCATCACTCTATTTTACGAAGCAGAAAATTCACCCTTTAATTTACCATTTCAACATTTTAGGACAGGCACTTTATCTGGGGGCCAGTTATTTAGTTTGTGGATATTCCAGAAGTGGAAGTAGTAAGATAAGTATGGATTTTATATTATCCCTGTCCACCATAAACAAGGTAAGCAGGGTTTTTGCTGCACCTTCCAAAAGACATTCATTCAGAAGGCCTCCTTTCCGAGTAATTCCTTATGCTATCATTACTTTGTAACAAACTCACCCCTTCCCAGAAAATCACATACCAACAACCTACCAAACCACGTATCAGCAGCACTACTCGGAATTGCACATTAACAACTTATTACTGAACAAAGCTAGAGTCTGTGTACTATTTCTAGTATAATTATCTCAAACCATTATGTTTTAAGCCAATGAAGTCAGAAATGACAAAACACTGCAGCTCTCATTCAGCTAGACATTTTACTAATTAAACTCTTCTTTTGGGGGGCTATATTATACTAACATCATGAATATAAAACATTACATGCACTCACCAGTTCTTTAAGAACATCAATTAGGACTTCTACATTCCATGTATGTGCCTGTGCTCCATCACTTTTATCTTTTCCATCACTCCAGATCCCACTGCCAGGAGCAGAGATACTCTGTAGAAGTAAAATCTGAATTAAACAAACCCAACTACTTAATGTGTTCAGCTCTGATTGGTAGAACAACCAATCACATTGTAAATCAACAAACATAACGAAGACAGGACATTTAATTCACATTGTAAAACAGCCAATTTCTACACTTACTTGTAATGGAATTCCATCTGTTAATCCTGAATGAGTTCGAGCCATCATTCCCAAAACCCTTGCAACCTGGGCAGCTGTAACCTCCCGAACACCAAACTGCATGATTATATTGCGACATTCTTCAATGCTAAAAAAGAAACTTAACTTCAGAAAAATGCTATCCTCAATACCAAGGTTGAGAAATGCTAACATAGGAGGTTCCCTGGTGATTCAGTGGGTTAAGGATCTGGTGTTGTCGCTGCTGTAGCAGGTTTGATCCCTGGACCAGAAAACACTGCAAACCAAGGGAGCAGCCAAATAAACTAATTAAATTTTTAAACGGGGGGGATATAAAATGAGCCCATGAATGAAATTACTAGAGTTCTACTAAAAAAAGCAATAAGCTTCATTTCTTGATACTTTTACATAGCTAGGAATGCAGAAACCAGATACCTAAGAAAACGGGGAAAGTTTAAAATATCAGTAGAAGAAAATGTAAGGTAAGAATGTATCACAAGGTGGAAAAGCAAGGAGATCGGGCTGTGTAGCACCAGGAACTGTGTCTAATCACTTGTGACGAGTCTATATATGTATGCCTAACTCGGTCACCACGCTGCACAGTTGGAAAATCGAAAGAAAACTGTAAACCACGAGTTCCCATCGTGGCTCAATGGTTAACGAATCCGACTAGGAACCATGAGGTTGCAGGTTCAATCCCTGGCCTTACTCAGTGGGTTAAGGATCCGGCGTTGCCTTGAGCTGTGGTGTAGGTCACAGACACGGCTCAGATCCTGCGCTGCTGTGGCGTAGGCCAGCGGCTACAGCTCCGATCAGACCCTTAGCCTGGGAACCTACACATGCTGTGGGTGTGGTCCTAGAAAAGGCAAAAGACATAAAAAAATACTGGAAACCAGCTATAATAGAAAAACTAAAAAAAAAAAAAAAAAAGAAAGAAAAAAGAATGTATCACAAGGAGTTCCCATCATGGCTCAGCGGAAAGGAATCTGACGAGTACCCATGAGGACTTGGGTTTGAGCCCTGGCCTCACTCAGTGAGTTGGGGATCCAGAGTTGCTGTAGGCTGTGGTGTACGCTGCAGGTGCACCTCAGATCCCACGTTGCTGTGGCTGTGGTGTAGGTCGGCAACTATAGCTCTGATTCAACCCCTAGCCTGGAAACCTCCATGTGCCATGGGTTTGGCCCTAAAAAGACAAAAAAAAAAAGTGTCATAAAAACTCATAAAATGATCCTTCTCAGGGAGTTCCCTGGTGGTGTGGTGGTTAGGACTTGGTGTCTTCACCTATGCGACCCAGGTTCAGTTCCTGGGTCTGGGAACTAAAATCTCCCATCAAGCCTCTACAAGCTGCAGCTAAAAAAAAAAAAAACCTCCTCAATCTTCAGTATAAATCAAGTTATTCTTTAAAATACTGATATCAAGGGTTATTCTGATATGTACAAAGCCTTGAAAATATATTCTAACTTTTTCACTTTGCATCAACAAAAGATTTATGCCAGGCACACACACACATAAGAAATAAACATAAGTGGAAATGGAGTTTGTATAAGTTTTAAAACATTAAATGTTACTTAAAGCAAAGCACATTAATGTCCTGAATAACATTCTGAGAAAAATATGAACAATTCAATATATTTCAATCTAAAGTGCTACCATCAGAATGAAACAATTTCCCTTCATACCTGTGCCAGGTGAAGAAGAATGGAAGAGGGAGAGTATGAAAAGGGCAGAAAAGGATGGCTATAGAAAATGAAGGTACATGAGTTCCCGCTGTGGAGCAATGGATTAAATATGAATATGACTGCAGCAGCTTGGGTTGCTGTGGAGATGTGAGTTCAATCTCCCTAGCCCAGAAACTTCCATGTGCCTTGGACATTACCATTAAAAACAAACAAAGGTAGGAGTTCCCTTCGTGGCTCAGTGGTTAAAAAACCCAACTAGCACCTATGAAGACACAGGATCGATCTCTTGTCTCACTCAGTGGGTTAAGGATCCAGCATTGCTGTGAACTGTGATGCAGGCCAGCAGCTAAAGCTCCAATCGGACCCCTAGCCCAGGAACCTCCATATACCACGAGAACAGCCCTAAAAAGTAAAAAAAAAAAAAAAAAAAAAAAAAAAAAAAAAAAAAAAAAAAAAAAAAAAAAAAAAAAAAAAAAAAAAAAAAAAAAAAAAAAAACCTACAAAGGTACAGTTATGAAATTGAAGGTGGGGGCAAGGAAGGAACAAATTAGATACATCGAATGGGAAAGGATACC
This sequence comes from Catagonus wagneri, assembly GCA_004024745.2. Taxonomy (NCBI): domain Eukaryota; kingdom Metazoa; phylum Chordata; class Mammalia; order Artiodactyla; family Tayassuidae; genus Catagonus; species Catagonus wagneri. The sequence goes on from PVHT020000180.1 coordinate 6,831,393, forward strand.
AGTTCCATAAATACTTGCCTCAATGCTCTCACTCCCTCAAAAGTTAAAAATGCCTATCCTAGCAACTATGCTAGGAACTTCTGATCCCTAAATCTGAGAAATTAAGGGGGATGGAGAGATGGAAACTGAGCCACCAGAGTATTTATACCTGCCACCAAAACTAAAATGTCAAAGATTAAGTTCAGAAGCAAAATTCCTTTTTTTTTTTTTTTCCTTATCTAAGGCTGCACCCGCAGCATATGGAGGTTTCCAGGCTAGGGGTCTAACAGGAGCTGTAGCTGCCGGCCTTTGCCACAGCCACAGCAATGTGGGATCCAAGCCGTGTCTGCAACCTACACCACAGCTCATGGCAACGGCAGATCCTTAACCCACTGCAACCTGATGGTTCTTAGTCAGATTCGTTAACCACTGAGCCACGACGGGAACTCCCAGAAGCAAAATTCTTGAGAAGCCAAGACAGCACATTAAGGAATCTTAGGAACTTCGCTTTCAAGGATTAATGGAGTTCCCTTGATACTCAGCAGGTTAAAGGATCCTGTGTTGCCACTGCAGCGGCATGGGTTCAATCTCTGGCCCAAGGAACTTCTGCATGCCGCAGATACAGCCAAAAAAAAAAAAAAAAGGAAAAGAAAGAAAAGCATTACATTGTTACTTATCACAAGAGTAACCATAACATTAAAACGTCATACTACCAACCTTGCACAAAAGCCATAGCCTACTTCTTGCATGAAATCAGCCAAAGAGCTCTCCATCATGGTTTTAGCTACCCCTCCAGAATCAGGCAGGATTCTGTCCATTAGAATGTCCCGTTTTTCAGGGTATAAAAGTGGTGCAAGCACCACGGGACAGCGTTCCTGGGGAAAATCTGAAGAAAGAAAAAGTAATCATGTCATACTGATTAAAAACAAACTATCCTCTTTTACTCTAAAAATCCCTCAAGCATATGAGTCTTTCACAAGTTCATGTTCAAAGCATAGTTTACTCAGTTTTTCCAATCTAGCTAGCCTAGTCCAAATTATAATTTCAACACCAATTCTAAAATTTGAAAGTTCTTATTTCACAAAAATTGCTCACAAGTATATTTTTAACAATGAAAATGAATACTGATTAGTCTAAGATCAAAGACCTGTTTTAAAGACTCTATCTCTAAAAGAAGGTTGAAAGAATGGAAGGATGGCAACAAGAGAACCAGGAGGTATCTTAGCATAATAATGCCAACAGCCAAAGGGGTGAAGTGGGCATATCAAAAGTGATCAATCTTTTAAACTAAAAAGATCATGTCACAATACTGCAGTCTCCAGCTCCGTAAAAGGGAAAAATTGGACCCTGCAGGAATACATCAAGTCTGAACTGAGACTGTACATAGATAATAAGATTACTGGTGAAGCTATCTTCATTTTATACCTTTTCTATAATATGGCTTTTATTACCTTTAATATTTTAAATTATAAAAGTCTCTTTCTTGAAAGATTACCAACCAAAAGGTAAATCACTGTCTTCACCTGTACTTTGTCATTTGTTCATACAAAAAAAGCAACTTTTGTATCAACTTTTGGAGTGTCTGTAACCTACAGACACTCGTTTTTTACCTCTGCGCAGCGTTTTAAGAAAGGCGTCTATCTGTTCCTGTCCAACTCCAAAGGCTCCCTTCTGCCCAAAAAGGAGATGGGAGAGGAGGAGGTGTAGGACCTCTATTGCTATATCTTGGAAGCCACCTTCTTGATTTCCACTGACGTCTGCGTCAATGTAAGAACGCAGAAGATCTGGAAGCTTCTGTTTGATAAACTGGGCAGCTAGAGGTGAGGCAAACCAAAACCACATTATTTTTGTACCACAATGGATAAGAAGTCAGATACCATCAAAAGATTATCATTTTCATTCACCAATTCATCCTTAACCCTCTTATGTTTTCACAGCTCTAGATAGTAAGCATAAGAGAACAACTGCAGAGGCTAGGGGGTGGAGTGAGGTTGGGCGGTGGAGAATTTCTAGATGGGTACAAAAAGACAAAGATGTTCCAGACATCCATAACATAACACTGTAAATACAGTTAACACTACTCAACTATACACTTAAAAATGGTTATGAGGGAGCTCCCATCCTGGCTCAGCACTAATGAATCCGACTAGGATCTATGAGGATGCGGGATTGATCCCTGGCCTCACTCAGTGGATAAAGGATCGGGCGTTGCCATGAGCTGTGATGCAGGTCGCAGAAACGGCTCAGAACCCATGCTGCTGTGGCTGTGGTAGGCTGGCAGCTACAGCTCTGATTCAATCCCTAGCCTGGGAACTTTCATATGATTCGGGTGAGGCCCTAAAAAAGAACCCCCCATTCAAAAAAGCATGTATTTTAAAGAATCTAACTTCACTTAGGGGATCATTAGGGAAAGAGGAACTTACCAAAACCTCTGAGATCTGAACTGGAAGAATTCAAGAGGGCAAGACCAAAAATTACCTGAAAGAAGAAAGGTTAGATTGACTAAAGTGTCAAGTAACTGTCCTATTTCTAATTTCGCCTACATCTCCTTTTTTAAATCACTTACCTCCTGTACTTTGCTTAACTTGAGAACTTTACTCAGCTGGGCAAATAAGTGGGGTGCAGGCTTTAAACTCTGAAACAAACCAAACTTCATTTTAGAACAAGAACATACAATTTCCAGGAGATCCCATCGTGGCATAGTGGAAACGAATCTGACTAGGAACCATGAGGTTGCAGGTTCAATCCCTGGCCTCACTCAGTGGGTTGGCCTCACTCAGTGGGTTAAGGATCCAGCGTTGCCATGAGCTGTGGTGTAGGTCACAGACGTGGCTCAGATCCTACGTTGCTGTGGCTGTGGCGCAGGCCAGCAGCTACAGCTCCGATTAGACCCCTAGCCTGGGAATCTCCATATGCCCTGAGTGTGGCCCTAAAAAGACCAAAAAAAAAAAAAAAGATACAATTTCCAGTAAGTCTATAAAAAGCATCTGTTTATCCAATTATGGTGCTACATAGACTGACATAATTCTGTAGTGCTGCTAACAACACAGCAGTGGAACTGTTTTCAGACAATCTTAAACCTTCACATAATCTGGCTTTAGTAATATTCTACTTATTAACAAACTTCTTTGACTTTGTTGGAAAGCTACAAAAACCCCAAATTAAAAGTATCTGAGGAGTTCTCGTCGTGGCGCAGTGGTTAACGAATCCAACCATGAGGTTGTGGGTTCGATCCCTGGCCTTGCTCAGTGGGTTAAGGATCTGGCATTGCTGTGGCTCTCGTGTAGGCCAGCAGCTGTGGCTATGGCTCCGATCAGACCCCTAGCCTGGGAATCTCTACATGCCACGGGTGCGGCCCTAAAAAACAAACAAAAAAAGCATCTGAAAATTTAAGTTAAAATACGGTATTATGAGATCATGGAGTAAGACCATTTTAGAAAACCTAATAAGTGATCACATTCTTAGACTTACTAAGATAAAAGGAATACAAACTAAAATAAAAGGAATACAAACCTTCTGATAGTGCAATGGATTATCAATGGCATAGGACAGCGTCGAGATAAAATTTGGCTTCGTAATCAGTGACGCACACTCCTGAATCAGAAACTGAGTCTTTAAAAATAAAAAATGAATTTTCATTAGCACTAACAGTCAACTTCTTGCACAAATAGAAGCAGCATTACTAGTACCCAATTCTGGGCACAACAGTACCCAATACTCTGTACTGTTTCTACATTATCAAAATCAGCTCTTTAAAGATCCTATTTAGGAGTTCCCATCATGGCCAGCAGTTATCAAACCCAACTAGCATCCATGAGGATGTGGGTTTGATCCCTGGCCTCGCTCAGTGGGTTAAGGATGTAGCGTTGCTGTGAGCTGTGGTGTAGGTTGCAGATGCAGCTTGGATCCTGCATTGCTGTGGCAAAGGCCAGACGCTACAGCTCTGATTGGACCCCTAGCCTGGGAACCTCCGTATGCCGCAAGTGCAGCCATAAAGAGACAAAAAGACCAAAAAAAAAAAAAAAAAAAAGATCCTATTTAAACTACTAAAGTCCAAGAGTCCCCATTGTGTCTCAGCAGTAACGAAACCGATTAGTACCCATGAGGATGCAAGTTAGATCCCTGGCCTCGCTCAATGGGTTAAGGATCTGGTGTTGCCAGATGCAGGTGCGGCTCAGATCCCACACTGCTGTGGCTGTGGCGTAGGTGGGCAGCTGAAGCTCCAATTTGACCCCTAATCTGAGAACTTCCATATACCTCAAGTGCAGTCCTAAAAAGACAAAATAAATAAACTACTAAAGTCTATTAGCAACAAGTGTGTTAAACCAAAATCTACAGAACAGAGTCCATTGCTAAGATAACTGTAAGGAATAACATCATGACAAACTTTCCATATTGAGAATCAAACCAAAGAAACTCAAACGAGGACAAGAGCTACTCTCTCTGCCTTACTTAGGTGTCAAGCAGGACACTCCTACTTCTTTCAGTCAGGTCTGATCCCCAGGTCTCTAAGCCTGAACTTAGAGAACTAAATAGTTACAATGGTCTACAACCAGGCAGGAGAAGGGAAGGATAAGAAAAGTCAGGAGTTCCTGCTATGGCACAGTGGACTAAGAATCCAACTACAGCAGCTCAGGGTGATGCAGAGGCACGGGTTCGATTCCCAGCCTGGTACAATGGGTTAAAGGATTCAGTGTTGCCAAAGTTGTGGCACAGGTTGCAGCTGCGGCTCAGATTCAACCCCTGGCCTGGGAACTTCCATATGCTAGGGGTGTGCCATAAAAACGAAAAGGAAAAGAAAAAGTCCCGATACATTTTAGCCAATCGGCTAAGATTATTTCTGGATCCTGTTTGTATGTGTTATTTGCCAAATGCACTAGCCCAAAATGCAATTCTTGGAACAATTAGATCTAAAAGAACATATACCCTCTATGCCCCAAATACCTGGTGAAAATCTTTGCCACTGCTTTTACCATCGCCACTGAAATCCACATGCGAAAATAGGCAGCGTAATAAATGCCTGTCTGCCTCAGGACCGTGCCGATTCACAATCTAAAAAGACGAAAAATATGAGTTTGTAGTCAAAGCTAAGAGGGATTTAAAAAAAAGAAGGAAAAGCAATCTCTCAGGCAAAATCACAAATTACATTTATTGTTCATTTTGGTTGTTTGCTTTAATTGTTTATTTTGGACTAAGAGTTCTAGGAATTAGTGAAAGAGAGGAAGCAACATTTTATAATTAAATATTTTTTCAATGTTTCCTATAGGCACTAGCAGGAAGGGGACAGAAGAAAAAACTACCAGTAATTAACCCTATGTAACTGTGTGCTCTGGTCAACCTCTTTATCAAAAACACCAAACACGAGTTCCCATTTTGGCACAGCAGAAACATAATGACTAGTAACCACGAGGCTACAGGTTCGAACCATGAGGCTACAGGTTCGAACTCTGGCATCGATCAGTGGGTTGGGGATCTGGCGTTGCCATGAGCTGCGGTGTAGGTCACAGACACAGTTCAGTATCTGCATTGCTGTGGCTGTGGTGCAGGCTGGCAGCTGTAGCTCCAATTCAGCCCCTAGCCTGGGAACCTCTACATGCCTCGGGTGTGGCCAAAAAAAAAAAAGACTAAACAGTACAAATGACACGGAGTAAGAACACAAGTATTTTTTTTAATTATAAGGCAACAATTTTATAGCAACTTCATAAAACCAGATTCAAAAGAGTATCACTTTTTCTGTATGTTGTTTTTACCCTAAAAAATGTCACCTGAAATCTAACACAACTATGACTCTCTACAATAGCCTACAAGGCAAAGCCTTAAAGGAAATGATCTGATTTCAGTTCATTCAGTTCAGCTAATCCTGAGCATCTTGATATTCCCAAATTTTCCAATGTTTGTACTTGCAAATGGAAATGGTAAACTCCATATATCACCACCACCACATTATCCCTCGCTCTGCTTTACTTCTGTCAGTACCTACCACCACCTGATAATTTATCATCTATGCCTCACTAGACTATAAGTCTCATGAGAATAGAGAATTCGTGTAGCTGTGTTCACTTCACATCTAGTCAGGAAAAAAAAGCTTAGCCACTTTAAGATACTACAAACACTAAATAATTAACTACCTACTTTGACCTAAAAACAAGATTGAGCTTTCTTGATTTTATCTTCAACAACTGCCAAAAATTATTCCCACTTTATATATGAGAAAGCACTTCAAAAAGATTCCCTGAGCCTAAAATCCATGAGTCTATCTACGAGCTGAGCAGTCTGGATTCATAGTCCAACTCTTTCTACTCAACAATAATTAAGTCACAACCAACTAAGTTAATATATCTGACTTTCAGTTTTCCCCATCTATGAGAGTGAAGACCAATTTTTACACTGTCCAAAGACATCTTAAAGTTAAAATCTACATAACCAGATTATTTTTTCCTATCCCCTGAAACAATGAAGACATTATTTCAAAGAGCCAATTCAAATTAATTAAGAATTCCTATGCTCCAACCAACCAGACCTCTTCCTCAAAAGAGCCAGAATATCTGGCTTAACAAACATTTGTTGAGCGCATGTTAGATACTATTTAAGGTATAGCAAATATAGCAATATAGGAAAACTATGGATTTTCCCCATCTCCCCCACAAAAAAGATGGTAAACTATTTCCCATAATCACAACGCTATTAGTTGAATCATGATAATTAGTCTGAGACTCTTTTTTTTTCCTTTTTTTTTTTTTTTGTCTTTTTGCCTTTATCTAGAGCCGCACCCGCAGCATATGGAGGTTCCCAGGCTAGGGGTCTAACAGGAGCTGTAGCTGCCGGCCTTCGCCACAGCCACAGCAACGCGGGATCCGAGCCACGTCTGCGATCTACACCACAGTTCACGGCAACGCCGGATCCTTAACCCAGTGAGCAAGGCCAGGGATCGAACCCGCAAGCTCATGGTTCTTAGTCAGATTCGTTAACCACTGAGCCATGAAGGGAACTCCCTAGTCTGAGACTCTTAAAGTGTAGTGTGGAATAAAGCAAGTGACTTTTTTATCACTGAAAAATGGAACCAGGTACCTGCACGGAAAGACAGATTTTAGGTAATGAATTAACATAAAAACCTGTTGGTCCTGAAATTAAGTTGAAGTATTAGTATGAACTCATAGTACATTTTCTTTTTGTCTTTGTCCACTGAAAGGTCTAATAATGGCCAGCTGAGTATCGGTAAGCAATACGAGTAATATTCTAATAACTTTCTAGTCCCAAAATGAAGTGCTCTTGCCATGGATGCAACATCAGCAAAGCAAGATAACTCTAGAGTCCTCACAAATGTTCCACTTGACTAGAAACAGTATATTCAGCCAACCAATCCCAAATACCAAGCCAATTTTGGGCATTCTCACCCTTACCAACTGATTATATTGCCCCAGCCAATTAGGTATCTTCTATTTGTCTTTTCCTTGTCCTCTAAACTATAAAAGCTTCTTGTCTTCTACCCCATTTAGCAGTTCTCCAAAATAAGATGTACACTTCATGAAATGTTCAAGTTGGTTTGTAACTGTCTTCATCATTTTTTACACAAAAGATGATAACCTAAATGCCATTTCCCAACAAAACAAAACCAAAAAAGAGAGTTCTCAAGAGTTCCTGCTGTGGTGCAGTGGGTTAAGAATGCAACTGCAGCAGTTCAGGTCACTGCAGAGGCACGGTTTCAATCCCTGGCATAGTGAGTTAAAGGATCTGGTGTGGTCATAGCTGTGGCTCAGTTTAGGTGCCTGGCCTAGGAACTGCCATATGCTGCAGGTACAGCAATTTTTACAAGAGGGAGCAGGGTAGTTCTTGTTGTGGCACAGCAGCATCAGCAGTGTCTCTGCAGTGCCAGAAGGTAGGTTCAATTCCCAGGCCTGACACAGTGGGTTAAAGGATCCTGCCTTGCCAAAGCTGCAGGGCAGGGCACAACTGTAGCTTGGAACTGATCCCTGGCCTTAGAAATCCATGGGCCGCTGGGTGGCCAAAAAAGTTAAAAAAAAAAAGAAAAAAAGAAAAAGAAAGGAAAAGGGAGTTCCTGCTGTGGCTCAGCAGGTTAAGCACCTGACTAGTATCCATGAGGATGCAGGTTCAATCCCTGGCCTTGCTCAGTGGGTTAAGGATCTGGCATTGCCACAGATGAGGGAAAATTAAGTTTTGCAGATGAGGGGAAATTAAGTTCACAGAGGCTACCCAGTGTCACAGAGCTAGTAAATAATAGTTTAACAAGGAGTTCCCATCGTGGCTCAGTAGTTAATGAATTCAACTAGGAACCATGAGGTTCTGGGTTCAATCCCTGGCATCGCTCAGTGAGTTAAGGATCCAGCATTGCCATGAGCTATAGTGTAGGTTGCAGATGCGGCTTGGATCCCACGGTGCTGTGGCTGTGGTGGTGGCGTAAGCTGGCAGCTACAGCTCCGATTAGCCCCCTAGCCTGGGAACCTCCATATGCCGCAGGTGCAGCCGTAGAAAAGGCAAAAAAAAAAAAAGTTTAACAAGATGTGCAATCCTAAGTATGATACTCTATTTGATTTATAAATAGGGAAGGAGTAAAAATCGCCAAAACTAAGGCACAGTATACTACATTTAAATGAAATGCTCCACAATCAAATCTGTATTTAAGAACAATAATTTTAAAAGTTTGGAATGCAAAGGCCATAAAGTGACCATTCTCCACAGATATACAAATAAGGACATGAAAAGATGCTGAACATCATTAGCTATAAATCAAAACTACAATGAGAGGAGTTCCTGCTGTGGCACAGCAGAAATGAATCTGACTAGTATCCACGAGAATGTGGGTTCAATCCCTGGCCTCATTCAGTGGGTCGGGGTTCCAACCTTGCCATGAGCTGTAGTGTAGATAGGTCGCAGATGTAGCTCAGATCCCGTGTTGCTGTGGCTGTGGCTGTGGCAAAGGATGGCAGCTGCAGCTCCAATTTGATTCCTAGCAGGGAACTTGCATATGCCTCAGGTGCAGCCCTAAAAAGAAAAAAAAAAAAGGAGGAAAAACAACTCTACAGTGAGATACCAGTTTACACCCACTAGAATGACTAGAAGCAAAAAGACATGCAATAAACATTACTGAAGATGAGGAAAAACTGGAACCTTCATATACTGCTCCTAGAAATATAAAGCGATATCGTGCTCTAGAAAACAATCTGGCAGTTCAGAAAGTCAAGAGTTACCAAGTTCACCAGCAATTCCATTCTTTGGTATATATCCCCAAAACAGAAAATAAACATCTACCCAAAACTTAGGAATGAAATGTTGATAGCCCTAATATTTATAACAGCCAAAAAGTGGAACCAAATCTAAATATCCAACTGATGGAAAAACAAAACGTGGCATAGAACCATCTATTATTCAACCATTAAGTGGAATGAAGTACAAATGCATGCTCCAAAATGCATGAACCTCGACAACATTATGCTAAGTAAAAAGAAGGCAGAAACAAAAGGCCTCATAAGGCATGATTCCATTTATATGAAATGTGCAGAAAGGCAAACCCACAGAAGTACAAAGGTTAGCAGTTGCCAGGGGCTAAAAGAAGAGAGAAATGGAGAGCAAATATTAATGAAGTCAGATGTTTCTTTCTGGAGTGATGAAAACACTTGGAGTTAGATGGTAACAGTTGAACAACTTTGTGAACCTATTAGAAACTACTGAACTTTACATTTTAAATGGGCCAGTTTTATAGTTTGTGAAGTATATCTCAATTTTATTTTTAAGTAGCAAAGAAAACAGGGAGTTCCTGTTGTGGCTCAGCGGCAATGAACCCGATCAGTATCCATGAGGATGGGGGTTGGAGCCCTGGCCTCTATCAGTGGGTTAAGGATCTGGTGTTGCTACAAGCTGCAGCATAGGTCAAGGATGCGGCTCCAATCTGGGGTTGCGGTGGCTGTGGTATAGGCCAGCAGCTGTAGCCTCGAATCGACCCCTAGCCTGGGAACCCCCATATGCCACAGGGACTAGACTAAAATGAATCAGAACAAATTTCCTAACTTTTATAGAAAAATTAAAATCTGTGAATCTTAAAATTTTTATAGATGTTTTTATGTATTAGGCCTTAGTCACTTGAAATAAAAGGCAAGTTACTTTTTCCACAACATACATAAATTTCCAATTTTCTTCCCACTGTATAGTCATTCCTTTAATGGTACTTGTTTTCTGACTAGTTTACTTACATGCTGTATTTCCTGCTGGCTGGCTCGGTAGTTTTTCTTGGTTAAATTATCCACCAGGTAGCTGATTTGAGACAAGGCCAGCGAGAGCGAGTCAAGATTCATTGCTGGTTGGGGCGGAAGCAGGCGGCCGAGCCCGGCGCAAAATCACCATTATTCCCCTTTAGTCACCTCAGAGGCAGGTTAATGCTTTCTTTGTAATTAGCCTATATCCAGTGTCTGTACAGTGTCTTCAGTTCTTTAACAGAGGTCTTATTCTGTTCTGAATCATGGCACCTGTTTAAAAAAAAAAAAAAAACCCGATTTTCAAATTAATTTTTATTAGTGTTAAAAAGGGTAAGTACCCAGAGTTCTCCTGTAGTTCATCAGTTTAAGGGTCCGGTGTTGTTACTGTAGCACATGAGGTCACTGCTGTGGCTCAGGTACAATCCCTAGCCTAGGAATTTCTGTATGCCACGAGTGCGGCCCAAAAAAGAGTGGTGGTGGGGATAAACAACCTTCAGCTTTCCATCTTAACACCTGAAATATCACTAAGGACCTGTTTTAAAAAATTAAGATGTCTCGGCCATTACTGATAAACTATGCCAAGTTATTTTTTTGTTTTCTTTTTCTGGCTGCACCTGCAGCACATGGAAGTTCCCAGGCCAGACATCCAATCCATCAAGGCAGGATCCCCAACCCACTGTGCCAGGCCAAAGATCAAACCCGAGACACCAGAAGAGACAATGCTGGATCCTCTACCCCCTGCACTACAGGAGGAATTCCAAAAGATGCCAAATTTTAAATTAGGTAGGGCCAGTATAAAAAGAAAATACCACCATGGTTTCTGCTGTGGTGCAGTGGGTTAAGAATTCAACTGCAGTGGTCAGGTTACTTCCAGAGGTGTGGGTTTGATCTCCAGCCCTATGCAGTAGGTTAAAGGATCCGGCGTGGCCATAGCTGTGGCTCTGAGTCAATCCCTGTCCCCAGAACTTTCATAAACCCCGGGCGCATGCACAGAATTTAAAAAAAAAAAAAAAATACCACCCCACCTCACCCTCACAAAAATATTCTATTTTTAGCAAGACAACCTATATTTGAGCCTTCTATTTTTATCAATTTCAATGATAATTTCTGTTATACCTTTTAGAAGTCACAGAAACATACTTAGCTAAAATTATTTTGTGGAAAGAAATATTCATCTGATATTTTCAATCCCTCTCCCCAAACTATCTACAACTTGTTTACAAGATCCCACTCATTCATTTTACTACTTATGTACTTATGAATCATACAGTGGTCTTAAAGCTGTATCTTAGGATTTATGTTTCACGTATCTGAATGGCTGACTTAAAAGCAAATTAAGGAAGAGGTCCTATTATGGCTTAGTGGGTTAAGGACCCAATGCTGTCTCTGTGAAGATGTGGGTTCAATTCCTGGTCTCACTCAGTGGGTTAAGGATCCAGCATTGTTATGAGTCATGGTGTAGGTCACAGATGTGGCTCGGATATGATGCTGCTGTGGCTGTGGTATAAGCTGACGGCTGCAGTTCCAATTTGACCCCAGCCTGGGAACTTCCCTATGCCACAAGTGCTAGAGAAAAGCAAATAAACAAAAAACAAATTGAAGAGTTCCCTTGTGGTGTAGTAGGTTAAGGATCCAGAATTGGCATTGCTGTGGCAAGGGCTCAATCCCTGACCCGGAAACTTCCATATGCCATGGGCCCCATAACTGAAATTGATTCCTGCACTGTTGAAACTTTACACTAGGAGAATTTAGAAAGGGAAGCTCAAAGCAGCAATAGAGTTAAAGTTCACAGGACATATATCAATTTAATTTCAACCACGTACTGAGACAGAGAAACTATTCTTTATCACAACACACACACACACACACACACACACACACACACACACACACAAAACGAGTTTAAGAATCCACTAAGTACCACTACTAAAACACAATTTTTTTTTTAATTTTCTAGCCATGATTGTGGCATGCTGAAGTTCCCAGGCCAGGGATCAAACCTGTGCCACAGAGCAACTCAAGCTGCTACTGTGACAACACCAGACCCTTAATGTGAAGAGCTACTACAGTAATAACTTTCGTTTTTTTTTTTTTTTTTGGTCTTTTTGCCTTTTCGAGGGCCGCACTCGCGGCATATGGAGGTTCCCAGGCTAGGGAACTCCAGTTATACCTTGTTAACAACGTAGAAAGACTACACTGTTTTCTGTTTTCACACAAAGCAAAAGTTCTACTTATGTTATCCATCCTCCTTTAAAAAGAGCAAGAGAATCTTAAGAATGCAGCAACAGGAGTTCCTGTTGTGGCTCAGTGGTTAACGAATCTGACTAGAAACCATGAGGTTGCGGGTTCGATCCCCGGCCTTGCTCACTGGGTTAAGGATCCGGCGTTGCCGTGAGCTGTGGTGTAGGTTGCAGACGCAGCTCAGATCCTGCGTTGCTGTGGCTGTGGCGAAAGCCGGCAACTACAGCTCCTGTTAGACCCCTAGCCTGGGAACCTCCATATGCCGCAGGTGCAGCCCTAGATAAGGCAAAAAGACAAAAAAAAGAATACAGCAAGAGAAATTCCCTTTGTGGCTCAGCAGGTTAAGAATCTGACTAGTATCCATAAGGCTGCAGGTTTGATCCCTGGCCTCGCTCACTGGGTTAAGAATCTTGCGTTGCTGCAAGTGGATCTCGTGTTGCTGAGACTGTGACTTAGCAAAGTAGCTGCAGCTCCAATTCAAACCCTAGCCTGGGAACTTCCATATGCTGCAGGTACAGCCTTAAAAAAAAAAAAAAAATGGCAAGATATTTTAGTTCATTCTAAAGTGATAACATATGAGAAGTTAAAATGTGCTTCTATCAATTATATGTAACTAAACTTGCTTGTAATAAAGTCTTAGAGCAAGTTTGTTTCCTTCATATTATGATAACAGAATATTTTAAGTATCAGACTAGCAAAAATCTGTTTAAGGACACACTGTAATGAGGATACAGGTACAAAGAGACCTATCAGAATGTTAACATTATTAACTGGTACAACTTTCTGTAACTCCAATTGGCAATACTGTAAAAAGTATTTATTGCACTACTCTTGAACCTATAATATCATTATTAAGACTGTATCCCTCCATCAATACTGCCTCAAGAACTCAAAGGAAATACATTTTTTCACTAAAGTATTGTTTATCATGGCAAAAAGAAAAAGAAAGTACAATAAAAAGTAACTGCTTAGGAGTTCCTTTTGCAGCTCAGTGGCTTAAGAATCCGATGTATCCATGAGGTTGTATGTGGATTTGATCCCTGGCTCATTGAGTTAAGGACCAAGTGTTGCTGTCAACTGCAGCACAGGTCTCAGACACAGCTCAGATCTGGTGTTACTGTGGCTGTGGTATAGCCTGGCAACTGTAGCTCCAATTAGACCCCTAGCCTGGCAATCTCCATATGCCGCTGGTGCAGCCCTAAAAAAAAAAAGGCAAAGTACAAGACTTCCCTTCTCATCTTTATTTTCTATTTATTTATTTTTATTCTTTTTTTTGGGGGGGGGCCTTTTAGCCTTTTCTAGGGCCGCACTCGTGGCATATGGAGGTTCCTGGGCTAGGGGTCCAATCGGAGCTGTAGCCACTGGCCTACGCCACAGCCACAGCAACGCAGGATCCGAGCCGCGTCTGCAACCTACACCACAGCTCACGGCAACACGAGATCCTTAACCCACTGAGCAAGGCCAGGTTCGAACCCGCAACCTCATGGTTTCTAGTCAGATTTATTAACCACTGAGCCACGACGGGAACTCCTTTTTTTTTCTATTTAAATGATCATTTTATTAATTAGGCTTTCTCTTTCCTCAGGGGACGAGATCGACACTGACCGATATTCGCTTCTTTAGTTTTTAATGTTGTTTTCTCTCAGGTATACATTTCTTTTACTTTTCCACCTTTTTTTTGCTTTTTAGGGCCACACATGGGCATATGGTGGTTCCCAGGCTAGGGGTCCAATCAGAGCTACAGCGACTGGCCTACACCACAGCCACAGCAACACCAGATCCAAGCCACATCTGCGACCTACATCACAGCTCACGGCAACACCAGATCCTTAACCCTCTGAGCAAGGCTAGGAATAGAACCCGCAACCTCATGGTTCCTAGTTGGATTCATTTCCACTGTGCCACAACGGAAACTCCCACTTTTATTTTATAAAACAAATATTTAAAAAGGGGGGGAAGGGTGAACCCACCAATGAAGATAGGTTTAGGATAAGTAGATTATTTGAGGTTTTGGTAAATTAACAGCCAAAGAAATAAGGAAAAAATGAACGAAGCTACACATATGTACCACAGGTTGTTTCTAGAATCTCTACATTCAAACTAAACCACACAGCTTATATACAAGCCATTTCCAGAAAAAAAAAAAAATGCCTAGGAAACCACCACCCTCCCAAGCTCAAAACAAGAACTCAAATCCATTAAGTCCTTGGTTAAAATGAATTGAGAACATCAAAAAAAAAAAAAAAAAAACAGGAGTTCCCGTTGTGGCGCAGCAGTTAACGAATCTGACTAGGAACCATGAGGTTGCAGGTTCGATCCCTGGCCTTGCTCAGTGGGTTAACGATCTGCCGTTGCAATGAGCTGTGGTGTAGGTCGCAGACACGGCTCGGATCCTGCGTTGCTGTGGCTGTGGCGTAGGCTAGCAGCTACAGCTCCTATTAGACCCCTA